>BTPG01000001.1:220773143-220868143 GCA_036245525.1 Semisulcospira habei | reverse complement strand
CATGAGGATATATGCCTCTTGGAGATGCGCGCATCGGGTGTGAGAAGAGAGAGAGAGAGAGAGAGAGAGAGAGAGAGAGAGAGAGAGAGAGAGAGAGAGAGAGAGAGAGAGAGAGAGAGAGAGAGATATGATGATGATGATGAAACGTTTTATTGACAAGATAAAGTTTTAGGCGAAACGCCTCTCTTACAAACTGTCCTGTTAGAAAAGAAACATTAATAGCAAAGAGTAAGAGAAACACAATAAATCGAAACATGAAGAAATAAACTGAAAAAAAAAAAGCAATGCAAATAATGCGCACACATATCAATAACAGTGAATAATAAATATATATATATATATATATATATATATATATATATATATATATATATATATATATATATATATATATATATATATATATATATATATATATATATATATAATATAATATAATATAATATAATATAAGTAGTCCGTTCAGGTATTAAGTTACTGTAACAAGATGTTATATAAACGAGTTTTGAAGGTTCTAGAGTTAGAAATGGATTTAATTTGTGGTGGTAGTTCGTTCCAGGCTTTGGCACCTGAGAACGAAAGGCTGGTTTTATATATATCGAGCCTGGCCGATGGTAGCTGTAACAAACTGTTCCTCGTGTTTTGTCTTTGACTATCCAAAAATAACATACGAAGGTAAGATGGGGTTTTATGTTGAAGAATTTTATGCATAAGTACGCATCGATTAAATGTGAACTGTTTGTTTAGGTTTAGCAGTCGGATAGTTCTAAACTTTTCGTCGGTGGGAGAGGGACCAGGCACAGTTAACTTTACCCCTCGACGATACAATGAGTTAAGTTTTTTTAAATGTACCTCACTGCATCCATCCCAGGGGGGGGGGGGGGGATCCAGGGGTTCCGGAACCACCGCCCCAACCAAAATTCTGTAAAATGATATAACAAAGTTCCTTTTTTGGGGTGTTTGGAACACCCCCTACTCCCCCCCCCCCCATTTTTTGTTTGATATTTTGGCGAGTGGTGAGGGTCTTAACACACACACGCCTTCTCTCTCTCTACCCCCCCCCCCCCCCCCCCCCACTCCTCCAACGTTTAGATTTTCTGGCCACTGTCGGGGAGGCCTTCTGTATCAGGTTGCAGGTTCCAAACAAAAAGTTGGACCCCCCCCTCCCCCCTCGAGGTAACTGATCCGCCCCTGAAAATCTAAGATGCTTCTGACACATTTTCCTTCATGATCTACTCTCATAGTCAATGCCTAATTACTTAAAGTTGTGTGCGGTTGGTTATGTTCTTAGTGCGGAAAAAGTACCAATATGTGAGAAAAATCGGCATTTTCGTTACATTTTGAAAAAGCAGTTTGCCTGTTGCCTTGCCGACAACTGACAAGACAGATGAACCATTCCGTGACATGTAGCCCAGAAATTGCTAAGCTTCACCGTCCTGCAGTCCCGCTTTTTCGTCCTGAAGCAAGTGAGAAATGAGTACGAACTGAAACGTCACCGCGTACGAACCGCTACGGTATAGAACACTTACCAGCCTGTGATGACACAAGTTATCAGTTCTTCAGTTACAACTTTTCTATTCACCATTGTGTGCCGTGCTAAAACGGGCGCGCGCGCGCGAACACACACACACACACACACACACACACACACACACACACACACACACACACACACACACACACACACACACACACACACACACACACACACACACACGCGCGCGCGCGCGCGCGCGCGCGCGCACTCTATCCCCATCAAATGACAGACAAATGATTTTACCTGTAGTTCTGTCGGTCACTAATGTGTCAGATGTTTGCCTTGCACGCTTCCGTAATTCCGTACACTTCCTTGTCAATCACTCGACATGAAACTGACATCGTCTGGAAGAAAAAATCGATAGTTCTTGCACTTTCAACGCAAATTCGATAGACCGTTATTAGATTTTTGTTTTAATCGTAAGAACAACCGACCGTGACGGCTCAAGGCCAGTTTCTGATTAGCCTGGCGGCCTTTCCAGGCGCCAAGCTAATCAAGCACTATCTTTGGGTCATAATGGTCGACCTATCTGTCTGATATATGCACACGTACTAAGTAGCAGACGATCAGAAATTGTCATTTTGTTTTTTTTAAGTAAGAAACGTTTATGAATCGAAATCGTTTGTATTGCAAAACCATTCCTGGCTCTTGTCAGCCATTGTTCACTAAGGCATCAAAAGGAAGGCCTGGTTATGCTTCAGGCCGATTCTTCAAAAGGCATAGATCTTCATGAGTCGCTGCAGCGTGCAAAATCCACCTGGGTCTAAAATATCACTTTCATTTCAGTGCAGAAAACATATTTACATACATAAGTCTTAAATCCATGAAAGTACTCTTATGTGACGCAGGGGCTCGTGATGATCAATGTTTTGAAATTTCAGGTTCATAATATAGCCTACATCTTTTCAGGTTCATATAGCCTATAATCTGTTCAGGTTCATATAGCCTACATCTGTTCAGGTTCATATAGCCTATAATCTGTTCAGGTTCATATAGCTTATATCTGTTCAGGTTCATATAGCCTATAATCTGTTCAGGTTCATATAGCCTACATCTGCTCAGGTTCATATAGCCTATAATCTGTTCAGGTTCATATAGCTTATATCTGTTCAGGTTCATATAGCCTATATCTGTTCACCTTGAGATAGTCCTTTTTACCTGTTATCAACTAGTCAGTCAGTCAGTCAAATGAATCAATCGATCACACAAGTAAAATCCGCAAACATCGCTTATGAGTCCCTATGATTTGTCTATGGGAAAACCAATTATACATCAGTCTGGTCTGACGTACTGTCACACACGAGGTAACATTCCCCCAGACGAGTAGGTCTCTACTATTTCAGTCTAAATATATACTGGGCTATGATTTTGGACCTTACGTCTGTAGGTCACAGGTCCAAAATCACAGACCCGCACGGATGTTGACAGAACAATTGACAGGAAAACAGACTGATCTGGAACTCTTGTTCTGTTAAGCCAGACCGGATAAGCTTTCAAGAGGTGTCATGGTAAAGCAATCAATGGGTGGTGGAATATAGGGGTGGTGGTGATGGTATCGTGTGTGTGTATGTGTGTGTGTGTGCCGTGTGTGTGTGTGTGTGTGTGTGTGTGTGTGTGTGTGTGTGTGTGTGTGTAGGCCGTGTTGGATGGCGTTGGCCGTCAGACTTCCCGATAACATTTCAATATTCATGTGAACATAAAAGTGCATATAGACGAGTTGTGTGCAGCTAGCCATTCTTTTCTAGGTTAGTAGTTTAATTCGGTCAACTCAGTTGGGTCTTGTGTGTGTGTGTGTGTGTGTGTGTGTGTGTGTGTGTGTGTGTGTGTGTGTGTGTGTTGGGGGTGGGGGTGGGGTGTGGCGCCATGTCGCAAATCGTTCATGTTGTCTACATAATGATGTCAATCTAAACACATGCGAACATGTGAGCCTGGCATACGTCAACTCACGCAATAAACTCATACACATGAAAATATGGATTGAAGAAAAGGAAACGGCACTAAATTTTACTCAGTTCAGTTTCCAACATTGTTCAGCGTGAACGTAGCTCTGTCAATAATGCACAGCGGCGGCGTTGATCATAATTAAATGAGTTGTCATTGTTTCAACTCACTGATTTTCATTTGCACGTGAAAATTGTGCCACTGATTGTCGCCGTCCGCACTCAAGTTTCTCACGTACTGCACGTCATGCTTTTGTTATTGTACGAGTGCAAGTCCTGACCCACACACACCTGGGGCCTGGCCCTAGCTGCTGAGTGCTGCCAACGCAAACGAAAACAATGCAAATCACACGCACACACACACACACACAGAGTGTGAGAGAGAGAAAGAGCAAAACCCTAAGCTATAATACTGACGGCACTCGTTCTTCCCGGTACAGTGGCCGGATAAACTTGGAGGGGGGAGGAGGGGGGTGGGGTGGGGGATATGAAGGTTGTTTTGGTAGAAACTGAGACGACGACGGAAGATGATGATGATAATCTGTCAGCCAGTTAAAACGAAATTATCAACCCATTTTCGATGACATTTTCAAGCGTCTTGTGCTGTGTACAAGCACGGCATCACAGCAACACAATCAATGGTCGATTCACTGTAAGTACGAAGATTTCCCGCTGCACGCCATTACGGACTAAACTCCTAATAGCCTCCTCAGATAGAGGAACACATACTTGCATTCAAACGAAGTCAGCAAGAGTCCTAGATCTTCGTGAACTCCCGCCATCCGCTGGGTCTCACGGCTGGGATCCATCCCATTTGCAGAGGGACTAATGCCGGTACATGCTACTTGCAGTGAGACCACAAATCTACAGTCCGTATTCAATGAAGTCAGCAAAAGGGGCATAGATTCTCCCGAGATCCCACCAACTGCAGGGCCCGTGAGGATCTATGCCTTTTGCAGATGTATACAGTTAGTCGAGATGAAACCACAAAGGATTTTTTTTGCCGGCGCGCCTTGTCTAATCAGTTCAAGTGCTTTTCAATGGCACCTCTGTGGTCTGTTAGTAGCGGAACCACTAATGGTGCTGAAATGGTTGTTGTCGGAATAATTCCAGCCACTAAGAAATATGAGGATTACTAATGTTATCCTATGCAGCCCTGATGTAATGCAACAGGAGATAAATCGACCAGGACAGTTCTGAGTAGCGCAGAACCCAACCTCTGGGCTGGCACCTCTAGGCACCACCATTTAACTACTACGATCGTGTTCAGTATTTCCTGGTGTAACTTGAGTAGCCTTCGACAAAAACAAAACCAAAAATAACTTTCAAACTTGGAAAACGGCGACCTCAGTCGTGCTAGTAATGACTGGACACCGAAAACAGTGAGATTAGGCCTAATATCACCGTACCTTGCCCTGAAAACGCTCCCCCCCCCCCCCCCCCCCCCCTTTAAAACGGGACTGGAAATCATGGCGTGAGTCTGGCGCCCTACATATCAGCTACTCAGGTTCCAATGAGGACTTAACCCTTATCATTCGGAATACACCAGTGTGTGAAATAAGTTTGACTAAAATAGTTCAAGGGTGATGCCAGAATAGCTTGGCGCCTCTAGGCGCCAAGCTATTCTGGCACCACCCTTGAACTAAAGCCATTGGTCTATATCCGTATCTGTAAGTACTATAATGTAGCTTGCATATGGCAGTGTACAAATTTGAAGCTTTTAGTCTCAGTATGATATGGGTTACGTAATAGCACCACTCGCGTATTTAATTACAAGCAACAACAATAACACAAAACAACTTCTGACAAAAAATGCAATAACTATTTGTTTCAAGTTCATTCTTGTTGTTCGGACTTCTTGTCAACAAAATAGGAACGAAATAAACCTTTTTAACCTTAACAGTCGTGAGCTGAAAGAGAATTAGGACCGCGGGTCTTGAGAGCCGAGAATACAGGACTGACTGAGATTGTACGCGGATCGACAGGGAGAATTAATAATTGATAGACCTCGCCACCATTAAGCGGCCACGCTATACGCACTGAGCGATCCAATACTTAGTTCTGTTCACTCCTAGACACAAATGAAGCACTTTTCTTGAATCATTTAACATGTTACAAAACGTCTACTACGAAAAGCTAAACGTACTGGTGTTTTGCCATCACAAAGATGAATTTGAAGACGGGATACTGCAAATATTAACCATCCTGTACAAGCAAGTGGACGGGGAAGTGGCGCAGTGGTTAAGGCGTCTGCCTCCAATGCCAAAGGTGCGAGGTTCGATACCGGGTTCCGGCGTTGGATTTTTCTCCTCTGGTGTCACCGTCTGGGCAGTGGGCAGATGTTCACATCTGCACGGGACATAGACGACCCCGGCCCCCACGAGTCCCCTGCTGCCTTGCAGGCTTGGCCGCTTGGCTGCGGAAAGGCTAAGGGAGGAAACCCCTGAAATCAAAGCCCCCGTGTCTCCGGGGAAGGCTTTTGAGCCAGAGACTAAGACAAGGACAGTCTGATATAAAACCTACGACCCGAGGACCTCGATGCCACCGTCCCAGCTTGCTAGGCCATGGCAAACGAACCAAGGGTTTAAAGGGTGGGGCCAGTACTGCGCACACTGCACTCCACCAAAAAGCTCCACCGCGCAGGCTTTAGGAAACGCCCACGGACTATGACAATGAACTTTCCAAGTCCTGTAGCGATGGGCAAGGGGCAAAACGGCAGGTGAAAGATGTCACTGGAAGCCGCAGTCTCAAACCTGCATGCAGGCGGTTCAGGATATTGGTCGCCTGATGTTGACCTGGGGATGACAACGTCACTCGGCACACCCTGAACGACCAAGCAGCCTTCTCTAGGGACAGCACTGCTTGCTCCACACGGAGAGGGGCCTAGAAAAGGTGGCCTAACCAAAGCTTATCCCCTCGTAACCCAGTTGGCTAGCCGCGGTCAACGGGCATCTTCTCATGCGGTCAGAAAACAAGAAAAAACAATGGATCTACTCTCATGACGACCACGACCGGACTCAACGTAGCATGCTGGAACAT
The DNA here is from genome assembly GCA_036245525.1 of Semisulcospira habei. Lineage (NCBI taxonomy): Eukaryota > Metazoa > Mollusca > Gastropoda > Semisulcospiridae > Semisulcospira > Semisulcospira habei. Next base: position 220,861,627 of record BTPG01000001.1, on the reverse strand, counting down.
CCGAACCATGCTCGACACAGCAGACAGCGGACGCCCTGAACGTCGCTCCGCCCTCATTGCCCATGAATTGCGGAGGTTAAACATCGACATCGCCGCGCTCAGCAAAGTACGCCTCCCGGAGGAAGGCAGCCTCCAAGAACTTGGCGCTGGCTACACCCTCTACTGGTCAGGCAGGCCTGCATCAGAAAGACGGCTTTCAGGCGTGGGCTTCATGGTGAAGACCCACATTGCGACTAAGTTGGAAAACCTACCAACGGGTCACTCCGACCGCATCATGTCCATGCGCCTCCCACTGAGACACCAGCAATACGTCACCCTTCTCAGTGTGTACTCCCCAACCCTCCTGGCAGAGCCTGCAGAAAAAGACAAGTTCTACTCTGACCTGCGCAGCCTCCTGCAGATCACCCCTGCAGACGACAAAGTCATCATCCTTGGCGACTTCAACGCCAGAGTGGGCCAAGACTCAGAAGCCTGGAAAGGAGTCCTCGGCAAGCATGGCGTTGGGAACTGCAATGACAATGGTCGCCTACTGTTGGAGCTCTGTGCAGAGCAGCAACTTGTCATCACCAACACTACTTTCCAGCAAAAGGACAGTCGAAAGACCACCTGGATGCATCCTCGCTCCAAGCACTGGCACCTTATCGACTATGTCCTAGTGCGTCAGAGGGACCGCAGTGACGTCCTCCTCACCAGAGTGATGCCCAGCGCAGAGTGCCACACTGACCACCGCCTTGTTCGCTGCAAACTAAGGCTCCGCCTCAAGCTGAAACCCAAGAAATGGGGCCCCCCCAAGAAAAAGCTTGATGTTGCCAGCCTTCAGCGTGACGACAAGAAAGCTGCCCTTCAGGCCGAGTTACAGCGCATGCTCAAAGACACAGTTGATCCAGCAGACTCCTCCCCTGAAACACTCTGGGAACAACTGAAAACTGCTATTGTAAAATCTTCTGTGGAAGTCTTGGGCTTTGCTAGAAAGAGGAACAAAGACTGGTTTGACGAAAACGACGTAGAGATCCAGGAACTTCTAGCAAAAAAAAGAGCCGCCCACCAGGCCCACCTAGCCCAGCCTTCCTGCCCTGTGAAGAAGTCTGCCTTCCGCCTCATCTGCAGCAGTCTCCAGCTCAAGCTTAGAGAGCTCCAGAACGAGTGGTGGTCCAGACTCGCACAGAGGACCCAGCTCTGCGCTGACAACGGTGACTACAGGGGCTTCTACGAAGCACTGAAAGCAGTGTATGGCCCTAGGCACCTGGTACAAAGTCCCCTGCGAAGCGCTGATGGACAGGCACTCCTCACAGATAATACCTCCATCTTGAACCGCTGGTCGGAATACTTTCAGGACCTCTTCGGCGCTGAGCGCACTGTTCAAGAAACAGTCATCCTCCAAATCCCACACCTTCCACTAAAGGTTGAATTGGACGAACCGCCCACCGCCGAAGAGACCCTCACAGCCATCCACCAGCTCAAGAGTGGCAAAGCAGCAGGCATTGACGGAATCCCGCCAGAGATCTGGAAGCATGGAGGCCCAGCACTGCACAACAAGCTCCACGACCTCTTTCTCTGCTGCTGGGAAAAAGGAACACTACCAAAGGATCTCCGTGATGCAGTCATCATCACCCTGTACAAGAACAAAGGAGAGAAGTCTGCCTGCTCTAATTATCGTGGAATTACCCTGCTGTCCATTGCCGGGAAAATTCTCGCAAGGTTGCTCCTGAATCGGCTGGTACCTGCCATCGCTGAGGACCACCTCCCAGAGGGCCAGTGTGGCTTCAGAGCCAACAGGAGTACCACCGACATGGTCTTTGTGCTGAGACAGCTTCAGGAGAAGTGCCGCGAGCAGAACAAAGGGCTGTACGTAACGTTTGTCGACCTAACAAAAGCGTTTGACACTGTGAGCAGGCAAGGTATGTGGCAGATCCTGGAGCGACTAGGCTGTCCCCCAAAGTTCCTCAACATGATCGTCCAGCTCCACGAGGACCAGCAAGGCCAGGTCAGACTAAACAGTGACCTCTCAGAACCATTCCCCATTCGCAACGGCGTGAAGCAAGGCTGCGTGCTGGCACCGACCCTCTTCACCATCTTCTTCAGCATGATGTTGAAGCAGGCCACAGTGGACCTCGACGATGACGACGCAGTGTACATCAGGTATCGTCTCGATGGCAGCCTGTTCAACCTCAGACGACTGCAGGCCCACACGAAAGCCCTAGACCAACTGATTCGTGAGCTGCTCTTTGCTGATGACGCTGCCCTCGTTGCACACACAGAGAGAGCCTTGCAGCGCATTACGTCCTGCTTCGCAGATGCCGCCCAGCTCTTTGGACTTGAGGTCAGTCTGAAAAAGACAGAGGTCCTTCATCAGCCGGCACCCAAGGAAGAGCATCGCCCTCCCCACATCACCATCGGCGAGTCCGAACTGAAGTCTGTACACCAGTTTACCTACCTTGGCTGCATCATCACGTCAGACGCCAAGCTGGACAAGGAGCTGGACAACAGGCTGGCAAAAGCGAACAGTGCTTTCGGGCGACTATTCAAGCGGGTGTGGCACAATCAACAGCTGAAAAAAGGCACCAAGATCAGCGTGTACAGAGCTGTCGTCCTCACCACCCTGCTGTACGGTTCCGAGTCCTGGGCCCTCTACCGCAGCCAACTACGACCCCTCGAACGCTTTCACCAGCGCTGCCTGCGTACCATCCTCAGCATTCACTGGAGTGACTATGTCACCAACGTCGAGGTCCTTGAACAGGCGGAAACTGTGAGCGTCGAGGCTTTGCTGCTGCGGACACAGCTTCGCTGGGCGGGGCACGTCTCCAGGATGGAGGATCATCGCCTACCCAAGATCACTCTGTTCGGCGAGCTCGCCACTGGACACCGAGACAGAGGGGCACCAAAGAAGAGATACAAAGACGGTCTCAAGAAGTCACTTAGTGCCTGCCAAATCGACCACCGCCAATGGTCTTTGCTTGCTGCGGACCGTGACACCTGGCGCTCCACCATTCACAAGGCATCCGTCTCCTTTGAGGACTCTCGCAGAGCTAACCTTAAAGACAAGCGGCTCAGAAGAAAAAACAGAGCTGTCGTAACTCAGAACCCTGACCAGACCTTCCCCTGCAGCCACTGCGGTCGAACCTGCCTGTCCCGGATTGGCCTCCGCAGCCACGAAAATGCCTGCAGACGACGTGGGCAAGCCCTATAGAATCTTCGTTCGCGAAGTCAAGCCAAGACAAGACAAGCAAGACAGTAAAATCCATTTTGTGAAAAGCTAGATTTTCATTCTAACACTATGAAAATCTAGATTTTCACAAAACTGGGACATACTGTCTTGGAGTGGTAACAGGGCAGAACATCAATGCTCAGTACAGTCGTCTGTTAACCCTTTTAGCCGCGGGACCCTGCAGCAGGAGATGGATTGAACACGATAATTTAAGGGTAGTGCCTGAAGGCGCCAAGCTCATCTGGCACTACCCTTGAATTATCGTGATCAATCCATCTCCTACAACTGGTACATAGTCGGTAGGCAACACCTCCAAAATTTGAGAAATGGGACCTGGGGCTAAAAGGGTTAACCGCTCAGCCAAACACGGCTGAACAGGATTGATCACGACAGCACAAGTGTCTGATGAGTTTGGCGCCGCCAGATAAGGTACCGACACTAACCGGGCCTTGGTCGATTGTTCGATCCATCAATACACTGTCAATAAATTACATATTTTTCAAAAGTATGCTCACTTAACATGTACAGTGCATATGTAATAATTATAGGCATTTGAAAAGGCAATAGACTTCTGACGGCGGAAACGAGGGTTGCGAAAAAAGTGTCACCGGACGCAAACATTAATATTTTCAAAAGTAACTGCACATTCGTACAATTACTCTAGCACTCGACCTGTGATGAAGCTCTATGCTCGTGCATAGTGCTCACACAGTAGGATTAGTACGGTACGTTTTTTGTTAACGGTTTGTTTTTGCCGATAGTCCGTGGGGCCTGCTGTCCACGTGGAATCTGTAAGACATGGTTAGCACGGAGTTTTGGTGAGTTCTGTTTAGTGAGTTCTAGGCAAAAGCTGTCTGTCAGAGGTCTAGTTTCGTCAGTACGGGGCTTATCGTCAGCTTGGACGGATGTGTTTGAGATACCTAGCCCGTATTCCAAGACTCTGAAGCCTAGAATTCAGGTATATTATATGTAGTATTGGTAGTTGCTTAGTTTAATGACAGTGTGCGTTGGTAAGAGTAATTTGGTTGTATAGTGTTGACCGGTTTGGTTTAGTTATGTTGGTTTAGAATTCAGTGAAGTAACCGGTGTTTTTGTATACAGTTGTTTACCGCGATAGATAACTAAAGGAATGTGAGGTGTGTATGTCTTAGCCGCTATGAAGATAGTACGTGGTTGGTTAAGCATAGTCTTTTCCAGTGTATAGAGTAGTGTATAGCAAGAGTGTTAGGCTATAGTCTGTTTTAAGATAGTGACAGAGATATGGGGGTGTTACGGAAGTAGATAGTTTAAGAAGCACGTGTGTGTGTGTGAATGAACGTGTGAGTTATTTGTATCAGCCAGGTTACGTGACGTTTCTCATTAATCCAATATGTTGTGTGTTTAGCAAGTGTTAGGTTGGGACTTTTGTTGTCGTATTCAGAGTGCTTGTAAAGAATGGAACGACGGACGCCGAGACGTCAGTCACAGGTGGGACCTAACGTGAGGTCATCCCTCCAGCTCTTCGCTCAGAGTGAGTCTGGTCGGGACCAAGATACCCGGATCACAGCGAGAACTGCGCTACGGTGCGAGTACAAGGACGTCCGTGTTACAGACAGGACGACAGGAAAGAGCATACAACGGACTTGCACGCCTAGACGTGAGAAGGACCAACGTAACCAGGCAATAACGTCAAACAGGTTGGAGACTGAGAACCTAGCCTGGCGAGATATTGTGAATTGTGTGTGTATGATGTTCGGATGTTAGTAGAGAAGTCTGTATAGTTTGATAGTCTTTTACGCGTTTTTTTTTTCTTTTATATTGTATAAAAGTCACTTTAGAAAGGGAGCCCGTGTGTTGAGTTTTACCGCATGAATGCGCCCGTCTGAGTCAGTGGCGGTGTATGCGTCTGTTGCGTGAGAGTCTGTACGTGTGACTGTGGGCAAGTCTGCGTGCGTTACAGTGGTGACCCTGTTTTAGCGGTAGGTTAGAGTAGCTGCGGGCGGTAGTGGAGTTAGGGTAACGTTTTGTTGCTATTTGCATGTTGATGTGTTAGATTCCCCTCTCCGATTCTAGGGGGTAAGATCCGTTGTTTCTGTAGTTTTCTGGATCTTACGAGGAGCTAGTTCTTGTTTCTTCCTTTTGTATAGGTAGTATTCTTTTTCCTTGCTCATCTTTCTATCGTTCTTATTTTTTCGATCCATCTGGACGTCAAGTAGGTCACTGTTTTTCTGAGTAGGTTGTTGCTATTTTTGCCGTTGAGTTTTGTGTTTTTGTATTTTTACGTTTTCAAGCTTTGGGAAGTGGGTACTGTAAATATGGATTCGGACCCTGTAGAGGCTTATATTAAGCAAGGCGAAAGGCTAGGTCTTAAGGACGAGAAACTTTTTGATTATGTTGAGAAGTGTAGGGATAGGGAGGATAGGGCGAGAGAAAGAGAAGTTTCGAGAGTCTTAAAGGATTGATTGATTGGTTGTACATTGCTTAACGTCCCGACAGCAACAAGACTTTCTCAGGACGTGCCTGCACTGCGTGTGAAAAAAAAAAAAAACAAAAAACAGAATATTGAATGTATGTCGCCAGCCGGGCCAATACGTTAAATAAACCTAAGACGTGGGGCCTAAATAAAGCTAAGACCATTTAGCAACACACATCCAATATCAAGAGCTACAGACAGCGCAGACAGTAGGGAGAGTTTTAAAAGGCAAATACAAGTGAATGGACCAAGGATAGACAGAAACACATGCCCCAGAAAAGAGGGGAAAACCCATCCTGTGGGGCTGACCAGGGTGACCCTGGGAACTAAAAAGTAGTTAACCCCACCCAAGTCCCCCAGGGCAGACCCGGGTGGGGTAGTCTTAAAGGAGAAGTACAGAGGGAGAGAGAAGAGAAAGAAAGAGTCTTAAAGGAGAAAGAGAAGTACAGAGAGAGAGAGAGAAGAGAAGGAAAGAGCTCTTAAGAAAGAAGAATTAGCGTTTCAGAGAGAGAAGGACGAGAGGGAGCATGCGTTAAGAGAGAAGGAACTAGAGTATCAGAGAGAAGAAAAGGAGAGGGATAGAGAGGTGCAACTACAGTTAGCTCGGGATGCGGGGTCTAGAGCAGATAGTGATTCAGTAGGCCGGGGCATACGGAATTTTCCTAGACTGCCGATGTTTAAAAGAGTCCGTGGACTCTATTGACGCTTTTTTGTGTCGTTTCGAGTCTCATGCGCAGGCGTTGAGTTGGCCTTCTGCCAACTGGCCCGTTTTACTTTCGTCTGTGCTAGAGGGTCAGGCTTTGAGTCTTTACCATAGCTTGAACGTTTCGGGGAACATAGATTACGAGACTTTGAAAGAGTGTCTCTTACAGCAGTTCCAGTGTAATGCGGAAGGTTTTAGAGAACGCTTGAGAGCTTGTCGGCAAACGATTGTCCCATTTGCTCGTACGTTGGGTCGAACTGTCAAAGATCGACCACAAACTAAGTAAATCTGATCGACCATGACACTTCAGACGATGGTAGTGTATGATTAGTATGTATATATATATATATATATATATATATATATATATATATATATATATATATATATATATATATATATATATATATATATATATATATATATATATATAAATCGTCTGTTTAGCTGGGCTGCTGCTGCTGCCCTTTTGTGACTGCATCGCTTATTAGATCTTTTGAGCCTTCCACTGAACAATAATAATAAGCGATGCAGTCACAAAAGGGCAGCTGCTGTCCTGATGACACAATGCAAGCTTACCAGCCTGGAATTCCTTGGCATTAGCACAGCATTCTCAGACTGAATTTAATGAAAAATTATGTCCCTTGGAGCTACTTGAGTGCATTTTTGGGCTTATACATATTATATCAACAGTTTGTAGCGGGTGAAAGGATCAATAGATGAATGTTGTCATCGGCTGTTTGTGGCCTGCCACTTCAGTTAGGGCCCCACTTCAGGACACCCAACTTTAAGACACAATGTACAGCGGTAGATGGATCGACCATGGCGCACGTAGGTCAAGGGTACAGCCTGAATGACGGAGGAGGCCTTGAAAAGGGAGGGCCAGAGGGGTGTAGTGGTCGCGTGGCAAATGATTGTAATTAGTCAATGTTGCCACTGTTTTTGGAACCAAAAGCGAAAGGCAAACTCAAAGAAGTAGGCCTAGAGCCGTTTGTACCACTGAAAGCGGAAGCACTAACATTCATTTCTCGGAGATTTCGTATCAATTCTGAATGGTTTGTGTCCGTGCTTCCAGTTCAATCTGTGCTGGAAGTGACTTAATTAACTCATTCAGTCCCTAGTTCAAGGGTGGTGCCAGAACAGCTTGGCGCCTATAGGCGCCAAGCTGTTCTGTCACCACCCTTGAACTATCATGATCGATCTGTCTCCTAAATGGCAATGCAGTCTTCGGAGGACAACTCCAAAATGTGGGTATTTCGTATCTCGGACTCAATGAGTTAAATCCTTCACAGCCGAGAAAAAAATAAACGCGATCCATCTGCAAGAGACACAGATCCTCATTAGCCCCTGCAACTGCAACTGATGTCTCGTGATGAAACGGCCATTTTCTATCCATTTTCATATATTGGACAGATGGGGCCTATGTAGGACTGCACTTAACCAAAGATTTCAGAGACGCAGTCTGCGTGGACTGGCAGTGAAGGGGGTTAAACTCGACACCTCCCCACTGAGAAATAGCCTGGTACCTGACACTGTGTCAGTGTTCAAGACGCCGAAAAAAAAAAGACAAACCCACAGATGTACAGTGTATTGGAGGAAACGTGATGGATGGTTTCCGTGTGCATGTGAGTCAACTCATTCATCCCGGCGCACGTATTTACAAAAAATTTGGAGGCGTCATCTAACGACTATGCAGCTGTTGCAGGAGATGGATCGACCATGATAGTTCAAGGGCAGTGCCAGATTAGCTTGGCGCCGACAGGCGCCAAGCTAATCCGGCACTACCCTTGAACTATCATGGTCGATCCATCTCCTGCTGTAGTGCGTCAGGGTTGAATGAGTTACAGTGTGAGATCCATAAAGCTACCGCAGTTTAAGCACGAATAGGAGGGCATAGGAACGAATACATGTGGTTTGTTGCCGGAGTGTGAATAATTTACCATTTTATCACTATCAATTTTGTGTTGTTGAGAATTACAACTTCGTTTCACCATACTATTAGTACAAAAACAGATTTTTAACATGATGAGCATTTAATCCCAAAGTCTACTGTATTGTTTGGAGCCCACATGCGTTTTTCTTTTAGGAACATTCTGAGTTGTTCAAATTTTGTTATGCTTATCCTTCTGATCCATTTCTCTCCTCTCTAAGCCAATTTCTGATCAACACACTTGCCGGAGCACTCAAATAAAGACGGACACACGGTGCGTCCCGCCATTAGTACGCTCTGTGGGTTCGTGTAGCTACAGGAATTCTAAAGAATAATAGCACGAGCAGCAAAATGACGCCACTATAAGCTTGAGGTCATGGCATCGCTAGTCTCACGACGCTATGTACACAGTGACGCATTTGATGTATTCACATCACTCTTCCAGGGCTGACCGTTTTCTTCCACCTAGCCTACATGGTCATCATCTAAATAGTATGTATAGAAAGATCTTACCATCAGGTATCTTTGGGTTTGAAGTTGTAAATAGTATTTGAGAAAAAACATCTTTTGTCAAAATATGGCTATTTTTAAAACCATTTCCTGAGCTCTCGTGACCCTTGACCTTTCCAAGGGATCAACCAAATTAGTATGCATCTTACAATCAGATATCTTTGTACCAAGTTTGGGTTTCAAGTTGTGAATAGTATTTTTAAAAAAATAAATTATGTCAAAATATAGCTTTTTTTTTTAAACCTATTTCCTGATCCCCTGTGACCTTGAGCTTTGTGACAGAACACTCAAATTGGTATGTTTAGAAAGGTCTTGCCACAAAGTATCCTTGGGCCAAGTTTGAAGACTGTGGCTTGAATAGTCTCAGAGAAAATGCGAACATTAATGTTGACGACCGACGGACGACCACTGGCCCAGAACATACTCACTTTTGCTTCGCACATGAGCCAAAAACACACACTGAGGAATCTCTGTTGGCCTTTTCCTGTTTTTATTAGATGACATTAAATGAACCATTTTCACTTCCATAGCTACATGACATGTCTTACTATTGTCTTCAAAGCCACACGCACACACACACACTGCTAGAAATGGAACAACCATAACTCAAGGGTGTTGCCTCACTAGCTTGGTGCCTAGAGAGACACCAAGCTAATCAGGCACTACCTTTAAGCTATTATGATCAATACATTTGCTACAGTTGGTTGTGGAAGTGAAAGAGTCGATGGGCACAGGTATAAAGTAACAACAGATTATCATTGGTTCACAAAATAATCACAAAAATAGGCTAATTTTCACATCTTTTCTGGATTTCTACCTTCAAGGTTTACACATCTTCACAAACAACCAACAAACAACCCCAACAAATACAACGGATTAACGTGAGACCCATGTGTATCATGTATTTCTTCCCCTGACTGCGCATGGACAAACTTTTCTCCCTATGCTAAAGCACACTATCATAAAGAGAGCCAATGCAAAATTACTAAAACACATAGACAGGATGCACTGGTACTTATAAACAGACTGAGCTAACAAACAAGCTGTCACACATAGATGCTACGCTGGTACAGATTGTATAAAACTAGTAAACATGCAACCGATACAACAATGACAATACAATGTATGTGTGATGGTCTGTGAATCTGCACCTTATCACAAGCCATAAGGGCCAGAATCACAGAACAGCACACAAACTATAACGAACATGGCAGAAACTCATCAGTGACATTGGCGCTGGTGATAAAGTGTAAGTTTGGATGGATTGAAAGGGTAAGAGGAGGGGCGGGTGAAGGGACTGCACATCGTGTGCTGTTCTGCAAATTTGGACCTTCCAGTTTCCAGCTGCTAGGTCCAAAAGCACAAACCAGCACAAAAATAGTAATACATGCACGCCCTGTAAGCAAAGGTACTGGGGCCAATGTCAGCCATAGGATCCTTTGCAAACTGGGCTTTGACAAAATACTGACAACAAACATACTTATTATTATGGGACAATTATGTTCATTATAAATGACACAAAAGTGTGATATATGCCAACTAAAATATAAGTACCGAGGATGTGGCAAAACAGCGACAGTAAACATCAGTGATAAAAAAACCCAAACAGGCAAATAACAACCTGACCACAAACATACATCAACTCATTCAAGTTGCTCCTCATCAATAGCTGTGGAAGTGTAGTACAGTGTTGCCACCGGCTACGCTATACAACACTTCTGCAGCTATTGATACAGGGCGCCTTGAATGAGTTAACATTCGAGAACCACATTTGGATACGCGGCATAAAGCCACATATTCGACTGCAGCACCCGTCGAATGTGATAAATCTTTGGTTGCAATCCAAGGGACATAATAACAATGATGCTGAAACATTTGAATCGACTTCAATTTTTAAAAATCTTATGCCCTCCCTGCAAGCATTCTGACTTCTTTCGTCAAACTATATATACCTTCATATAGGAGATTCAGTACAAAAACATCTGAGAAGAAACATAAGCATTTTTCTCCATGTCTCTTTAAAAAGTTATTAACTGCACGACGCCCTCATGCATTACTGCCGCTGATGCCGTTTTCTGAACTGCTGGATGCATGCAAAAGGTTAAAAATTGTCTTTAGCTTAGCCCTTTTCATCCTGATACACCCATTGCTTGAAATAAACTTGACTGATAGTTCAAGGGCGCCAAGCTATTCTGGCACCACCCTTGAACTGAAATGTTTGATCTATCTCCTAATCTGTAATGTAGCCTTCATAGGACTATAAGCAAATTTTACCTAATTAGCCTCAGGATGTCATGGGTTAATTCATTCGCGGCCAGCCGCATCCGGATGTGATGTTTAATTCTGCGCATCCGGATGCGGCTGGCCGCGAATGAGTTAATGTAGGTTACAGCTGGTCTACTAATGAAAAATCAAATACTTCATGTCTTGACTTACTCATGTCGTCTCCACGCTGATTAAAAACAAATGAGCATAACAGTGGAGATTAGTCTTGTCTCACACTGGTCGTCTCCCTTGATTCACTCCCACTGTATTAGCAGTAGCAAATCAAGGGAGACATCCAGTGTGGTCTTGTCTATGGGGCATATCTAAACGTGGGGCATGCAGAAAACCCTGCACTATTATGCAAACTGTAAACAGTAAGCGCATGACCAATCAATGAAATGCAGGAATGTCTCTGAAATGTAAACCCTTTGGCTGTCACAATGTTTTCTGTATCAAGTTGATAGAAAACACTCCAACAAGAAAACGGTGAACTATAATTATTTTGACAGAATACATCCTGATAGCCAGAATGTTAACTAACATATATGGTGTCCATAGAAATAATTCTGAGAGGCAAAGAGTTGACAAACTGAGATGAAAGCCTCCTTAGATTTAGTACACCTTCCGTCAATTGTGACAGTACCACGAACTGGCCATGTACACGCAGCAGAACCTGATTCCAGCAATCATCTGTTTGGCAAGAGGACAAGTTTTCTTAACCCATTTAGCCCCAAAGCCCTACAGTAGAGATGGATGGACCATGATAATTCAAGGGTTTGAAAGACTAGCTCGTCACCTGAGAGGCACCAAGATAATCTCGCACTACCCTTGACTTATCATGGTTGATCAATCTCCTGGAACTGGTACAGTTTTGAAGACACCACAGTCTTGTATTTTAAAGGGTTAAAAAGACAGATGCTTTCTCAAGAGAAGTCTTGAAGGGCAAAAAGTGTCGTCTATGGTTAAAGACCATCGGTAGCCACAGCCACCTAAATGGTCTTTAATGACAGGTGATCTGTCATAAGAGCCGTGCCCAAAACAGATTTTGCTGTATTATCTCAGCATGTACCATCCAACTGAGGTAAACCACAACAGAGAAAAAATTATAATGACAGGACATTAAAGAAGAGGCTGAGATATATATATAGTCTTTACTTTTAAGCAAAGGCATCGCCCAAAGCCAAAAATGCACTCAATCAGGTTAGCTCCAAGTATATATGTACCGACTTCCATTAAAAACGCAAATTTTTTCACCATAGCAGTTTTCTTCGTAAATATGCTTTAATCTGGGTTATTTTGACATTTATTAGAAAATGTTATGAAGAGTGTTTTATGTCATGTGCTAATAGAATGTTTATTCCTAAAAATCGCACATGAACTTATGATGTCATCAGTGACACAGCTGAAAGCCAACCAATGTGCAGTGTCACTAGAGTCCGTGTGCACGAAAATCCGGCCTGTTTGGTCTTGACCTACTTTTCGTTTGTCAAAGGCACCTAAATAATCAACATCACCTACAAACATGAAAATCAAAAAGTTCTTTATTTTTACGTTAGCGGCCATGTTTACCTGATCAAATGGATATGGCTGTGCTCTTTATCTCTGTGTCGGTCACTGAAGCATCCAAAATGGTTTGAAAATAAATCACATCAAATCAAATGAGATTTATTAAGACAATGATGTGCACCGGAAGTTCTGGTTTTCTAATGAATTTTTCGAGTCAAATTTCGTTTGAGGCAGTTAATAACAGGATAAGCAATCCACGCAATGTGTGTTAAAACATATCACAGGAAACTTGCTTCACAGAGTGTGTCCAGTTTTGCTTATTTTCACCACAAATCAAACCCAGTGTCCTCCAAGGTAGCCATGGGCGATAACTCATCCAATTTTTGTGTGAAGGTAGCTCAGACAGTAAGCTGAAGATCTGAAGTAAGCAACAAATAAAATTTTCTTGTTTTGCTGTCAGGGTGGCTCTTTGTTTGCGTGTACACTTACAGACACTTTTCGCGTTTTTAAAGGAAGTCATTATATATATATATCAGCAAAACTATTACATAACTTGACTACAAATAACCTTGGACTTATATCAGATGTACAGCCCAAAAATGCACGCTTACATATAATTTTAAAGCCAGAATTGTTGGAATTAAATGCATGATTAATACAGTCTCAAAGATGTCCTACAATGCAACTCCGGACGTTTAAACATATTACAATACCAAACAAGTGCAGTCATAAAAACAAAGCACTATCATACCTGGAACATTTACACAAATTATTGAATTAACAATGTACAAAATGACATCATTATGTATGCCAGTCACTGATTTTCAGCACCTTACAGCATTGAGCCATAAAGTCTAAAATCATGGAGAAGCACCCGTATGACACAATAACGTACAACAGAACCTGTTTGGAGCAACATCCCTTTTTGCAAGAGTCTTAAAAGGCAAAAAGTATCACCTGTCATTAACTCGTGTCATCTTAAGGCTGAATTCTAAAACATTTGCTTATTGTCTTATGAAGGTCTCTTTTACAGATTAGGAGATAGATCAATCATTTTGGTTCAAGTGTGGTGCCAGAATAGCTTGGTGCCTTGGGCACCAAGCTATTCTGGCACCACCCTTGAACTATCAGTCAAGTTTATTTCAAGCAATGGGTGCCTCAAGATGAAAAGGGCTAAACTAAAGACAATGTTTAACCTTTTGCATGCAGCCACTGGTGCTGAAAACGGCACCAGTGGCAGCAATGCATAGTCTAATTTATTTCAAGTCATTGTGAATCAGGATGAAAAGGGCTAAAAACTGTCCTTCAGATGGCCACAGCCATAAAAAAGGTCTTTGACTCTTGCCTACTAACTTTTCACATGCCAGGTAACAGCTTGTAACAGCACATTCAGCATGAAAAATAGCCAAGCTCGCTTGCAGTTAACTCATTCAGCCCGATGCACGTATTTCCCAAATTTTGGAGGCATCATCTAACGACTATGCACCTGTTGCAGGAGATGGATCGACCATGATAATTCAAGGGTAGTGCCAGATTAGCTTGGAGCCAACAGTGCTGAAGTGCGTCAGGGCTGAATGGGTTAAGCAATTTTGGCTTGGTGGATCTCGCCATCGATAGTGTTCTAGAGGAAGTAATCTCATGGTGACCGGTCAATATCTGAAGGCAAAGAGTTAATGACAGGTGATCTTTCATAAGGGTGGTCACTCCAAACAGCCTGGTTCTGCTGTATATATGATTGAGTGTCAGATATTTATAATTGTGTCACGAGTTAAGCTTTGCCAGTGGTTTTTGTCCCTTCATAGGGCCGATAGGGAGTTTATGTCACAAGATAAAGTTGAGGAATTTAGCCTGAAACATTACATTGTGACATCAACTACCAAACTGGCTCATTCAGGTGACAAAAACCACTGGCAAAGCTCAACTTTTGATACAATGATTTGCCTTGATAATGGGGGCATGACAATTAAGGGAAACAATGCAAATGGAGATAGGCCATTGAGAAAAGTGTAAACAGTTAGTAATAAAAACAAAAGAATGTATTATATGATACATGATTCAGTGTGATCGATATAAACATGCAGACATCATATGGTATGCACACCACATATGCATTTGTGTCACATGAAAAGCCGATACAACCTGTTCAAGGCAATTATCATGGCAAATAAATCTCTGCCTGTGATTGGGTGGTTGACTGGTTGTACATTGCTTAAAGCAATGTGCTCCAGGGTGGGTTTTGATTGCTAATTCATTGATACAACCAGTTCTCAGTCTTGCTTCCACCAAGACTTTTCTACCCTTCTTTTCATGATTCATGTGATTAGGCACATGTAACTGAGGTTCTCTACTGCCCCTGGTACACGTCAGTGGAACTCCCCCAGTAGCAAAATGCTCTGGGCCCACGACGGCTGCAGTGGGCTCGAAGACCTTTGCTTACTGGAGATCTCCCGCATACAAAAAAGACCAATGACCACAGATGATCACCTTGACAGGGTTGAGCAAAGTGTACAAAACCACAAATACACAACATATCAATATTTTACCCCATAATTATACACATTGAGACAGTGGTAGCTATTAAAGCATGCATGCTGAGCTGTTATTTGGACCTCACTTCCTACAGATGAATGGTCCAAAATCACAGAACAGCACAAACAATGGAGGGGAGTTGGGAGTGGGGGTGGGGTGGGGATGGGGGGCCTTTTGTGACTTTGTTATATGCTATTCATTTGTAAAAAGTTACAAACCTATACACTTATGGCAGCATTTACTACACAATGTACTTTACTTGAAACATTCCATGAGACAATAGATCCCTCGTAAAATTGGCTGTAAAGAAACAAATACTTGTGTGTAGAAAACTACTAAAGTGAGACGGACAAGAATTTCATACGCATGTTACATGCTGTGTGACATCAATACAAGTACCTGTGCTGTTCTGCAATTTTGGACCTTACAGCATAGAGTTGTAAAGTTCAAACTCACAAACCAGCACACATACTGCTATATATGAAAAGTAAGAAGAATAATGACAGAATAATGATACAAACTGTAAACATGTAAATACTACACTTCTACAAATATTATTAACACATTCAGCCCTGGCACACTACAGCAGGAGATGGATTGACCATGAAAATTGAAGGGCAGTGCCAGATTACCTTGGTGGATGTCGGCGCCAAGCTAATCTGGCACTGCACTTTAATTATCAAGGTTGATCCATCTCCTGCAACAGGTACATAGTCGTTATATTTTTCATGTGATGTCAGCACAATGACCATGACATATAAAACATTTCATTGTGAAATCGTTTTACATTCAAGATGACTAGTGTGATGTTCAATGGTGAAAAAAACTTGGACTGACTATATTGTTTTCTTCACGGGGTGACAGACATAAATACAATTTACATTAGAATTGACTGCAAAAAAAACCCTCTGAAATTTCTACCAGGAGAGTCACCACAACAGGCAAATATCATATATTGCGGGCAATTACAAACCCCTCAAACACCCCCCCCCCCCTCCCCCACCCCCCTTTCCAAGAAAAAAACCCCAAACTTTGAAAAACAACTCTGTCACTACAACATATTAAACAATTAATTTCATCACAGTTTCTCATCTGAAAAGATTCAGTTAATGTCTCCATCCATCACTTGCAGCACGAAAGTTGATTAATCTCTTTGGACGGTTGTCTCTGATGCAAACAACTCGTCTCATGAAAAATTAACCCCCTTGTGCATGCACACACTGGCACTGTGAACAGTATTGGCAGATGCATGCAAAAGGGTTTAACCCATTTACTGCGAGTGGATGCAGATTGTGTTTTTGAAGTCATGTTGTAAAGTCAACATCAAAGATGCCGCGCCATCAAAGGATCATGGATACCAAGTGGTTTGAGCAAGAGGCGTAGGTCCTCATGAGGATCTATACCTCCTGCATTTCAGTTAAGTTACATTTTTCTCCGCAGTGAAGGGGTAAGGAAACTTAACCCTTATCATTTGGAATACACCAGTGTGTGAAATAACTTTGACTAAAATAGTTCAAGGGTAGTACCAGAATAGCTTGGCGCCTATAGGCGCCAAGCTATTCTGGCACCACCCTTGAACTAAAGCCATTGGTCTATATCCTTATCAGTAAGTACTATAATGTAGCTTGCGTATGGCAGTGTACAAATTTTGAAGCTTTTAGCCTCAGTATGATATGGGTTAAACAAATATTTGTATGTGTGTCAGACGTGGAATAAAGAAACCCCATTGACACATCACATCTCTAAATTTCTCCAAAGGCCATTATCATTGTGCACTCTTTGATTTGTGCGAGATCATACCAGTTCTGTTTCAGGACTGAACTGTTTTTTTTTTTTTGCAGACATTACATAACCATTAAATTCATCTGATTTGTGTGCTGGTCTGTGATTTTGAATCGTACAGTTACAGGCCAAAGGTCCAAAATTGCTGACCTGCACAGAAATCACTTTGGATTCATGCAGTATTTTCTTATTTAACTACTCTATATACAAATCTGTGTTGTAATATTCTCACTTTGTCTTTCTTTCTTGAAAAATGCTGTAAAAAATGGGACATCATCAACAGGTAGCACCTATATGGATATTACAACCACGGGTGACCTTAACAAATTATGTGACCTCATGAACAACGTACAGAAAAAAGAGCAAGTGATTTGATAAGAGTGCAATTCTTCATCACAGTAATTAATTCAAATCCCATCTAGCATCTCTACATGTGTGCAGGCATGTGATTTTGGACCTTGTAGCTCTACAGAGTAAGGTGTAAAATCATAGACCGTGGATTATCCAGGCTACATCTTAGCAAGAGGTATAGATCGTCATGAGCCCCCATAGACTGCAGGGGAACATGAAGATCTATGCCTCTTGCTGGCTCTATGTTCACCCACGTTATCCTCCACATTTGGATCACTGGGCAAACAATCTCAAATGGGACTAGCTGAGAACTGTCAGATCACCACACTTCACATTTCTTGATGGGGTTCATAACGGTTCCCCTTGGACACTTCCAGGCATCTGCGAAGTCTCTTGAGTTAGACAAGGTGCCGATAACCCTAGAAGAAACAAGAAAGGCAAAGCCATTATGGCTCACATGTATGACATATTTAAGTATGTGTGACCTTTGCGACAATAAGTAAAGGGCTGGCTTCTGCACCAGCAAAATCCATGTTTTCTCAAAACGTAAGCATTTTTCACACTTCTGTGAAACCCCCTTGACCTTTGTGATGGGTCGACTAAATTAGCATGTATAGGAAGGACTTGTCATCAGCTACCTTTGTGCCAATTTGATTGAAAAATTTGCAAAAATGTTGATAATACCTACAATTTTATCAAAAATTAGCATTTTACACACATTTGCCAGCCTCTTGTGACCCTTGAAATCCCGAGGGATCATCCAAATTAGTATGCATAGATAGGTCATACCATCAGGTATCTCTGTACCAAATTTGTGTTTGAAGTTGTGAATAGTATTTGAGAAATTTTTTTTTCTCTAAAATGTATTTTTTTGAAAAATAATTACCGATGGCATTACTAATAGGAAGGTACACTTAGCTTATCAATTTCAGCCTAAAAAAACATTGCGTGTTGCTACATAACCAGGGAAGTAACTCTAGCAAGCAGTTACCCTGACCTCCTGGATAGCATCCCCTTCCTCCTCACGTGACTGGACCGGTCTCACCAGTCTAACTCTTAGCGTACTGGCGGCAAGCAGGGTAGGTGGGAGGGTACTCTGAGTAATGCCTTCGGTAAGTATTTTTCGAAAAAATACATTTTAGAGAAAAATACATTTATTTCTTCAGAAACTACACCGATGGCATTACTAATAGGAAGAATAGCGACTAGGAGGAGGGTGCCGCCCAAAACAACCTATCCCACCCTGAACGCTTTAGCTACGCCCCCCTTAGGGGCAACCTCCCGACAATTTCAGCTAAGCGTTACCCATGGTGCGCTGGGTGCTGGGAGGGAGTGTTGCACCGCGGCGATGTCCCCCACCAGTGTGAGGTTTGCTCGCTGGCCGGAGAGGTATCGGAGGTAAAACCAGGTGAAGGTAGATTCTGCCCTCCATCCCACAGCCGCCACAATGTCCCTCACAGCACAGTTGCGGTCGAAGGTAACGCTGGTGGCCACGGCTCTGACCTCATGCACTCCGATTCTCAGCTTCTTAGCTCCATCCAAGGAGAGGTCCTCGTACGTGGCCCATATGCCGCCGCGTATACAAGAGGAGACAGTCTGGGCTGAGATGTCATTCCTGCCCGGTTCAAATTCTGTAGTTATTACTTGATTAAAACGTGTGTAGTTCGAGGAACTTTTCTTCCGCTGTAGACAGTGCGGGTGTGTAAAAAACTGGTTTAATCAGTGACAGATGTATCACTATGTGTGCCCTTAGCTGATGTAAAGTATAGCGCATGTTAAAGCCACGGAGAAGGATAATTCATATCCAAAACATTTTTGGAGAAGGTCTGAATTCCTTGTGTAGACTTTGTGGTAGAAGGCCGCATGAAGTTTAGACACAGCATCATAGTGACCTTGTAGACACTTATTTTAAGCCATTTTAATGTGATAAAAGCCGGAACTGAATCTCTGAACAGCAAACAGTAAACCTCTTCTTTGTGTATTGCTTTTAAACTGTGCTAAAATTGTGATATTGTTAAAAACATTGACTGTATCGTTGACATTCGTATACTTCATGTCGGCGAGGTATGAATGGATTACCGGTTTCACTTGGTCTACCAAACCGGCTTTAGCAGGACTCAGGTATGTGGTTTTGAAGATTTTAGCATGAGATATGCTAGTTAAGACATCTGTTGACAGCACTGACTTTGTCTGAACTTTCCAGCAAATTTTGTTTTTGAACAGTGATGTGACAAAAAGTATGATAAACTAACGGAAGGCTGCGTCTAATCCGTCTCCAAGTGATACTTTGAGCCAGTGTATGAAAAACATCCACACAGATTACCTTACCCCAGCATGTTTGGTGTCCAAAGATAGTACTATTTCTCCTCTACAAGATGACTTATGTTCAAGTAATTGCTCAAAACTGCAAGTTAATTAATTCCGGTTTAAAGACAACATCTGTAATTCACAGCCTACTTGCCGATGTATGCAGCAGATGCTAAGAAATAGTCGGGGAAAAGCACAGTAGTACTGTGAATGAAGACAGCTGCTGTGATATTCATATCCCCAGCTGAAGCGAGATCGCTTTCTGGTACCTTATCAGTAATGGTATTTAGCGGGCTGATAGTAAGGAGAAGAAGGGTCCCTTGCTATCTTAGTGCTCTCGCGAAGCCGACCTGACACATTTCTTCCAGGAAGTGCCGGCCAGCACAGCTGAGAACTAAAGAGCATAGACTAAACTGCCATGCGACGAGTGGTGCTGGCAGAGGGACGTGCGGGGGTAAAGTGTAGGGGCGCCAAGAGCGTCAGGGGCGTCCGACGTGACGACATCCCCAGAACATCTGACGTGGCGCGCCTGTGCATCTGCACCGTCGCAGGAGGCGCTGGGGAGGTAGATCCTTTGGCCTCACTTTCCAAGAGCGCCGATAAAAGCCCCCAAGCTGCAACCAGTGGTCCTCCTCCCATGAAGCACAAGTCCCGCACGTCCGTCCAGAAGCACATCTCGAACAGGGCAGGCACCAAGCGTGTGAGTCACTCGGCCATTGGAAATCCCCACACTTGGGGCAGGTCTTAAACTGTGAACTGCAACACAGAGCACATCTGTAACAGCCAACTGCGCATAGTGCCAAGGCCACCTGAACTGAGCTCATGATCGATTATGGCTTTATTCTGAGCCGGACTGTCAACATTTTTCAACACATTTCCTTCCGAAAATGCCAGAGCCTGTCCTCAATTCCGATGGCTGGTGGCATTAACCGAGGCCTTACCTCGCCATCTGTAGAGAAGGCTGAAGTAATTCTGAAAAACATGTAATCCCATCCTGAAGCGAAGTTTGTGCAGACTGAAATCGGCAACCTTATCCCAGGAAGCTAAGTGTTAGACTGGCGAGACCGGTCCGGTCACGTGAGGAGGTAGGGGACGCTATCCAGGGGGTCAGGGTAACTGCTTGCTAGAGTTACTTCCCTGGTTGTGTAGCAACACACAACGTTTTTTTAGGCTGAAACTGGTAAGCTAAGTGTACCTTCCTATTAGTAATGCCATCGGTATAGTTCTTGAAGAAATAAACATCTTTTGTCAAAATATGGCTATTTTGGACCTTTTTCCTGAGCTCTTGTGACCCTTGACATTTCCGAGGGATAAACTAAATTAGTTTGCATAGAAAGGTCTTCCCATCAGGTATCTCTGTAGCAAATTTGGTTTTGAAGTTGTGAATAGTATTTGAGAAAAAACATCTTCTTGTCAAAATATGGCTATTTTTTACCTATTTCCTGAGCTCTTGTGACCCTTAACCTTTCTGAGGGATCAACCAAATTAGTATGCATAGAAAGGCCTTATCATCAGGTATCTTTGTACCATGTTTAGGCTTGAAGTTGTGAATAGTATGTATTTGAGGAAACATAAATTATGTCAAAATAAAGCTATTTTTGACCTATTTCCTGATCCCTGTGATCTTGACCTTTGTGAGGTCACTCAAATTGGTATGTTTAGAGAGGTCTTGCCACAAAGTATCCTTGGGCCAAGTTTGAAGACTGTGGTTTGAATAGTCTCCGAGAAAATGCCAACATTAAACAAAGTTGACGATGGACGATGGACGGACGACCACTGGCCCAGAACATACTCACTTTTGCTTCGCACGTGAGCCAAAAATGACATGCATTTTCTTTTATATATTAAAGTGATACAAATTTTTTACATTTTAATTTTTTTTAAATTAATTAACTTATTTATTTAATTTGGGGGAGAGGGAACAAAACACATGTGTGATGTAAATGTAGTAACAAACAGTTTCCATGCATAAACACACCTGATATACATATAATCAGCACCAATCTGATAAGCGACATGACTACTTCTGAAAGTAAGCGGCATGTACACTGTGCAAGCCTACTACCAGTACGCAGCTGTTAGCCCATTTAGACCCGAGGCACTACAGCAGAAGATGGAATGACCATGATACTTGAAAGGTAGTGCCAGATCAGCTTGGCGCAATCATGTAGATGCCAAGCTACTCTGGCACTACCCATGAACTGTCATGGTTGATCCATCTCCTGCAAATGGTACATAGTCTTTAAGTGACACCTCCAAAATTTCGGAAATGCATTCCTTGGGGTTAAATGGGTTAAACCCCTTGTGCCTGCAGTCATCATCACTGTTCACAGTAAGATTGTCTGCATGAACCAGGGGGTTAGTGTAACACTTGGATGTTTCTTTTATGAGTCAACGTATAATATAGTATAAACTGCTTGGCGGGGCGGTCCATGGTGCAGTGGTTAAGGTGCCTGCCACCAATGCTAAAGGTGCGAGGTTCGAGACCAGGTTCCTCTAGTAAGTGTCACCGTTAATTCGGGCGAACTGTCGGGGGGTTGTTTCTCCAGGTACTCCGGTTCTTCCTCCCCCTCCACTATGGTACCGGTTTCAGGCCACTTTATAAATTTCAAATACAAGCAATCAAAATTTCTGAAACCTCAGTAGCTGAACTGACCCTTCGCACCATGTGAATGTCCTGTGTTAGTCTTGTACTGTGTTTGTCTTCAGAGTGAATGCGTGTGTCCCATGAGCATGCGTGTTGGGTGCAGTTCGCAGCGCTTTGAGCCAATTCGCAGAAATGGGAAAAAATGACTATATAATAACTGGTATTATTATTATTATTAAATAATCAGCTCTCATGGAGAATTGTTCACCCCGTTTGTTATCTGGCAGGCGGAATGCTCATGAACCTTGCATTGCAATTCCCACTCCAGAAAATAACATCCTCAATGAGCAATTCTCTAATAATCCACTCGACTCTACTGCTTAACCCATTTAACCCCACGAGTGCATTTCCCAGATTTTGGAGGCATCACCTAATGACTATGTACCAGCTGCAGAAGATGAATCGACCATGATAATTCAAGGGTAGTGCCAGATTAGCTTGGCGCCGAGCTAATCTGGCACTACCCTTGAATTATCATGGTCGATTTATCTTCTGCTGTAGGGCGTTGTGGGTTTAATGGGTTAAGCATAACATATAGGCCAGCTGCATGAGCGAGGTTAAATGCCATGCATGTCACTCAAAGCAAGGTCCCGCGCTATAGCAGGGCACCTTGCTTTGTGGCTTGCGCAGGACTATAAGCTCACTCATGCAAGTGGCCTCTGGCCACTAGAAGGATGCAGAATTCTCTCACCTGAACTTAGCAGGACTGTGTGGGTCTGTCACCACCTGTAGGTGATCCGCCTCTTTGGTACTGCTGGAACACCACACCTGAAGGCACACCAGGAACAACAGGTTAGTAATCCTCAAAATTACATGTGTTGACCTGTCACTTTAAAACTCGCGGCTGAAGCCACACGTTTAACAAGAAAGGCAAAGAGATTATGGCTCACACGTATGACCTATTTACATATGTGTGACCTTTGTGACAATAAGGGCTGGCTTCTGCACCAGCAAAATCCATGTTTTCTCAAAATGTAAGCATTTTTCACACATCCGTCAACCCCCCCCCTCCCCACCCTCTCCCCCCTCCCTCCCCGTGACCCTTGTGATGAGTCAACTAAATTAGTATGCATAGGAAGGTCAGCTACCTTTGTGCCAAATTTGATTGAAAAATTTGCAACAATGTTGATAATACCTACAATTTTATCAAAAATTGGCATTTTACACACATTTGCTGGTCTCTTGTGACCCTTGACTTTTCCGAGGGGTCATCCAAATTAGTATGCATAGATAGGTCTTACCATCAGGTATCTCTGTACCAAATTTGGGTTTCAAGTTGTGAATAGTATTTGAAAAAAAAAAAACATCATCCTTTGCCAAAATATGGCTATTTTGCACCTATTTCCTGGGCTCTTGAGACCCTTGACCCTTCTGATCAACCAAATTAGTGTGCATAGAAAGGTCTTTCCATCAGGTATCTCTGTAGCAAGTTTGGGTTTCAAGTTGTGAGTAGTATTTGAGGAAAAAAAAACATCTTTTGTCAAAATATGGCTATTTTGGACCTATTTTCTGAGCTCTTGTGACCTTAAAAGCCTTCAAGAGTAAACCTCGTGGAAAAATCCAGAGTTGGAGCCCCTAAGGCAACCCGTCCTTGCATTCAACATTGTATACGCAGCTACTGCGATAGGCAACCGTTGCCAAACTAGTAAAGGCTTCTGTCGTTCCTTTGGGATGGCGATTGGCGTCCTGGAAAGCGGGGGCATGTGCTGATCGCAACTGCCTGTCTCCTATCACAGCACCTGGCTTGCATCTGAACTGTGACAGCTACACTGCACAAGTCTGGCAGCCAGTAAGGTGCTGTCCCACCACGGTCTGCTTTCTTCATTGGGCAATGTACAACGGCATTAAGAAGGCATTAGGACCAACCCAAAACAAGACTTGCTCCCCTCAAATCCTCCACCGGGGAAGTTATTACGGACAAAGGCCAGCAGCTGGAAAGATGGGTGGAACACTATTCTGACCTCTACTCCAGACAGAACGTCATGTCCCCATCAGCTCTTTACGCCATCGAGTGCCTGCCTGTAAAAGAGGAGCTAGATGCAGTGCCAACAATAGAGGTGCTGAGCAAAGCCATTGACAGCTTGGCTTCATGCAAAGCCCCAGGCAACGATGGGATCCCCCTGGATTTGTCAAGAACTGCAAGGCCACCCTCCTTCTCCCCCTGCATGAGGTCCTACTCCAGTGCTGGCAAAAGGAGAGGCACCACAAGACATGAGGGATGCCAAAATCATCACCGTCTACTAGAACAAGGGCAAGAAAAGCGACTGTAACAACTACAGAGGCATTTCCCTTCTCAGCATTGTCAGCAAAGTCTTTGCCCGGGTCATCTTGATCCGTTTGCAGAAGCTAGCAGAACGTGTCTATCTCGAGTCACAGTGTGGCTTCCGAGCTAAGCGGTCAGTGGTAGACATGGTCTTCTCCCTCCATCAACTCCAGGAGAAGTGCAGGGAACAACACATGCCTCTGTATGTCGCTTTTATTGACCTCACAAAACCTTCGACTTGGTCAGTAGAGACGGTCTGTTCAAGATCCTCTCAAAGCTTGGATGCCGCCTGAATCCTTCCACACCAACATGAAAGGGACAATGCAGTTCAACGGCAGCACATCCGAACCCTTTGACGTATGCAGCGGAGTCAAACAAGGCTGCGTCCTGGCGCCTACTCTCTTTGGGATCCTCTTCACTGTCCTGCTCAAGCATGCCTTTGGTAATGCAACAGAAGGAATCTACCTGCGAACCAGATCAGATGGCAGGCTTTTCAACCTTGCCCGCCTCAAAGCCAAGACAAGGATATGCGAAGCCCTCATCAGGGACATGCTGTTCGCTGACGATGCGGCAGTTTCGACCCATACCCAGCAGGAACTGCAGAAACTGATGGACCGATTCTCCCAGGCTTGTAAGGACTTCGGACTAACTATCAGTCTAAAGAAGACGAACGTCCTGGGACAGGACACAGAGACACTGCCATTCATCACCATTGACATAAACGAGCTCGACGTTGTCCACCAGTTCACGTACCTTGGGTCCACCCTCACCGATAACCTTTCTCTGGACATCAAGATTGACAAGAGGATTGGGCAGACGGCTGCAACTCTTGCATGCCTCACAACTCCTGTGTGGACAAATCCCAAGCTGACTGTGAAAACAAAGATGGCTGTGTACAACGCCTGTATGGACCACATATGCTAGACAGGAGGGAAGACTCAACATCTTCCATCTGAGAAGCATCTGCCGTATCCTGGGCATATCTTGGCAAGATAGAGTGACCAACACTGAAGTCCTGTCATGCACTGGGCTTTCCAGCAGGTACACCCTATTCAGACAACACAGACTGTGCTGGCTCGGCCACGTTCACCGCATGGAAGATGGCTGCATCCCAAAAGACATCCTCTACGGAGGACTGGCAGTTGGGAGAAGAAACACTGGTCACCCCAAGCTACGATTTGTAGATGTCTGCAAGAGGGACATGAGAGCACTGGACATTGACACTGGGTCCTGGGAACGCCTTGCGGTTGACTGTGCAAAGTGGAGAAGTATCCTCCACCAGCACCTCAAGTGAGGGGAAGAGAAGATGTCGAAAGCAGTGGCAGACAAGCGGGCACACAGAAAGGAGTGCAACAACTCCATCAGACCAGCGACCACGTACATTTGTGATCTTTGCAGCAGTGACTGCCACTCCCGCATTGGCCTCTACAGTCACAAAAGATGCTGCTTCAAATCCAGCTGAGCAGGCAATCAGATCAGAACAACTAGGATGCATTATCTATGGTCGATTCAGACCCACAAAGGCCCATTGTGACCTTGACCTTTCTGAGGGCTCATCTAAATTAGTACGCATAGTTAGGTCTTACCATCAGGTATCTCTGTAGCGCGTTTGGGTTCGAAGTTGTGAATAGTATTTGAGAAAAAACATTTTTTGTCAAAAATTGGCTATTTTTTTACCTATTTCCTGAGCTGTTGTGACCTTTGACCTTTAGTATGTATAGATAGGTCTTACCATCAGGTATCTCTGTACCAAATTTGGGTTTGAAGTTGTGAATAGTATTTGAGAAAAATTAGTATGCATAGAAAGGTCTTATCCTCAGGTATCTTTGTACCAAGTTTGTGTTTGAAGTTCAGGTATCTTTGTACCAAGTTTGGGTTTGAAGTTATGAATAGCATTTGAGAAAAAATATAAATTATGTCAAAACATGGCTATTTTTGACCTATTTCCTGATCCCCTGTGACTTGACCTTTGTGAGAGGTCAGTCAAATTGGTACGTTTAGAAAGGTCTTGCCACAAAGTATCCTTAGGCCAAGTTTGAAGACTGTGGCTTGAATAATCTATGAGAAAAATGAATTTTTTTTCTAAAATGTATTTTTTTGAAAAATACTTACCGATGGCATTACTATATGGAATACACTCTATAGCCTAATGATTTCAGCCCAAAGTTGTGTCCCCTACACAACTGGGGAGGAGACACCGGGGATCCAAGTATAGGAGCCCAGGTGGCCTCTCTTACCAACCTATCCCGGCATGCGTGTGGCGAACTCACCTCAGTTTCACACTTAGCCAAAAACACTTAGCCAAGGAGGCAAGCGGGGCAGGTGGGAGGGCCATCCGAGTAATGCCATTGGTAAGTATTTTTCAAAAAAATACATTTTAGAAAAAAAATTCATTTGTTTTTTCAAAATACATTACCGATGGCATTACTATATGGAAGAATAGCAAAGAGGAGGAGGGTGCCGACACCCAACCCCCTGTACCTAACACCCTCTGCCAGCCCACAAAGAGCACTCCCGACGATTTCAGTTAAGAAGTGCCTGTGGCGCCTGAGGCGCGCGGAGGGAGTGCTGGGTCGCGGAGATGTCGCCCACCATGGCCAGGGAGTCACGCTGGCCGGATAGGTCGCGGAGTTAGGAGCGGGCGAAGGTGGAGACTGCACACCCGCCTAACGCCGTCCCAATGTCTTTAACCAAGCAGTAGCGGTCAAAGGCCACTCTGGGGGCTACTGCTCGTACTTCATGTGCCCGGATCTGTAACCGTCTGTCCCCGACCGGGGACCGGGGAGAGGTCTTGGTAGGCCAAGGAGCCACCCACCGCAGCCAGGGCGAGAAACCCGGCCTGCCTGATGAAGGTGGAAGGAAGAAGGGGGTACGCCTTAGACGGTGTGGCTGTGAGCGACGCAGGAAATCCTGCAGTGCCCGGACTGGGTCCTGTTGATGCGACCCGTGGGGTCGGTCGTCCCTCTGAACGGACGTACGGTCAGCGTCTGGGGCGCAGCCAAGGGAGGCCGGCTCTTGGCCTGAAGGACGGGTCGGTGAGAAGCTGCGCTGATCCAAGGCTCGAACTGCCAACATGCGGGGCGTACCGAGAGCACATGAAGCTCACTCACGCGGAAGCTGTGGCGAGCGCCAGGAGGAACACGTTTCCGGGTCAGGTCGGTGCACCGTGCCAAGGGCAGGGGTTCGAAGCGGTCCGTATTTAGTCACATCAGTGCCCAGGTGAGGTCCCACCGAGGTATGAGAGAACAGGCGACGGACATCTGAGTTCAAGGAGCCAACAGGTCCGAAGGTCTTTGCCAGGGCCGGATCCGAAAGGACCAGGTGGCAGTAAGTGTGTGCGATCACAGCACGGAAACTCTTGGCGGTAATAGGCGCTAACCCTTGGTCATCAAAGAGCCAAATGAGGAAATCCGCCAGTAGGGGGTAGTGAGACTTGTGGGGGCGGGAGCCACTGGCGGCGCACCACGACTGGAAGACCCTCCACTTGCCTTCGCACACATTCCTGGTAGACAGTCTGCGGGCTGCTGCCATCGCCGCCACTGTCGCATCCGAGAACCTCTAGCGGTGAGGGCTTGCTGGACAATGTCCAGGCGTAAGGAAGGAGGCGCTCCGGGCACAGGTGGCGGGTCCGTTGCTAGAGCGAGCCGATCCGTGGTCCAGCTCTTGGTCCAATTGAAGGGGGGAACCAGGAAGAGAACTGTGGGGCATTCCAGAAGTTTCCGCAGGATCTTCGGCACCAGACCCGACGGGGGGTAGGCATACGATATCAGTCCGTCCCAAGGAAGGAGAGCGAGTCTACCATCCAGGCGAGAGGATCCGGAACTAGAGAGGCAAACAGCGGGGGCTGGATGTTCCATCTGGCGGCAAACAGGTCGACTAGCGGCGTCTCCCATCGCGAGCAGATGAGGCGAAGGATGTCTGGGCACAGGGACCACTCTGGGAAGTGGCGGGCTCGAATAGCAATGCCCCGGTCCTAGCACCAGAGCAGGAAAAGGTAAGGAGGATGCAGTGGGAGGGCGAGCGAGTGCCCCATGGTTCTGTAAAAAGGTCGCAACTGTCCAGTTGTCTGGTAGATGAGGACCCCCCTGGTTGGTCAGAGTCTCTGGCCAGGCGTTGAGGGCCATCCCAACTGCTATAACTCCCAGTTGATGTGACTGTCTGCGAAGTCCCAAGGCCACAGGTCCGAGGCAAGTCCGGTAACAGTTGTGCGCCCCAGCCGAACTGGTTCGCGTTGGTGTAGAGAGACCACCGGGGCGGAGGGGAGTGAAGGGGCACGCCCGTCACCAACCACGCGAGATCCGCCCACCTCTGAGGTGGGGGGCGGGAAAGCGGGGTAAACAGAACCGGATCCGTCAGGGCGCCAGAGAAGGGGCGCCAGCGTAGGAGGAGGTGTAGCTGCCACGGCAAGCCTTCTCACTTTGTTTTCTTCTAGTGCCGGCCGAAGGGGAACGAGTCCGCTGCCGTGCCGAGCAGTCCCAAGAGCTGAAGCCAGACACTGGCCTTGAAGGAGACCCCTAACTCCAACCGCCGAGCGAGTTCGGCGATCTTCTGCCGCCGAGCCAAGGGCAGGCGGAACAGGTTGAAATCGGTCAGGAATTCCGTCCCTACGCGCAGTAACGGCTTGAAAGGGTGAGATCGGACTTGCCCGGGTTGACTAAGAACCCGAGGCGGCAAAGGAGAGAACGCAGCGCGTCTCTGTCCTCTTTGAAAGTCACGGCAACTAGGTTGCGCAGCAGCAAGTCGTCCAGGTAGTGAAGGACGGATTCGGCGACTGTTGGTAGAAGCTGGCCATCACCGAGTCAAGGATCCGCATGAAGACCCAAGGACTGATGTAGAGGCCGAAGGGGAGGGCTCGGAACTGGTAGACGATCCCGCTAAGGCAACGTAGGTACCGGTGCGAAGACGGATGAATCGGCACGTGAAGAACGTGTCTGAAGATCGAGGCCGATAGCGAAGTCCATCGGCCGGACAAGAGGAGAATCTGGCTGTCTCCATCCGAGAGGGCAGCGCCTAAAGGTGACTTGTATAGCGCGGACAGGTCGAAGACTGGGTTCCACAAGCCCCCTGGCCCGGGGACGAAAAGGAGGCAGTTGTAGAACGCCGGTGAGTCGCGTCGGGTGACCACTCCTGTCGCTGTTTTGTCGAGTAAGGACGTGATTTCTCGACACAGAGCTACTGCCTGAGATTGGTCGACTTTTTGAGATGATCCAAGGGTCGTCTGGGAACAGCAATCTCCTATGGTCGCTGTAGAAGGCCAGCCGCTCTCCGACTGGAGACCCAAGAACTGTTGACGATGGCGGAGAAGGGGCAAAGTCAGCGGGCCCGAGCAAAGCGAGACGCAGCGGGGGCGGAGGCAGGATGGGGCCACAGGTCCTTAGTAAATCCTTACAGTCTGCCAGGTCTCACGAAAAAGAGGGAATTGCTTAGAGGCGCTTGGCGCAGCTGCATCTTCACCGTCTAGGGGAGATCTGTGCATAGCCGAAGACACGAAACATGCGGCCAAAGGTCACAGTAGGCGGAAGCCGCCATAGGGTTGGTTGAGGTATCTGCGAAAAAAGATCCTCGTTGCCGAAGGAGTCCTGGCGAAGCTGGGCCGAGAAAGCATCGACTAGATCCCGTAAACCGTGTGGCTGAGGGAGAGACTTGCGACCTTAGCCTGCCGCTGCGCATTAACCCTGGCGGACGCCTGTCTCTACAGAGGAGGTGAAGGTGGACATAAGTCAGGAGGGAGGAAGTTGGCGAACAGACGGGAGGCCTCTTCCAAGCACGAACCATCTCTGAGCTGAGCGAAGGGCCGAAATCCTAACGAGGAGGAGGCCGACGAAACAGCTGAGAAGCGGGCGGGAGAGCCAGAGTGCAAAACCCGCAAGAAGATGGCTGAAGCCGAATCCGCTGGATGCAGGCTAGTATGTCAGGGTCTACCTCCACCGTCCACCTATCAAGCAAAGCCGCAAGGAGGGGCGACCGGCTCCGAGAGCGCGGGACTGCCAAAGGCGACTGGTGCGGGCGAGCGCGAAGGATAGGCGGAGCCGCCCGCAAAGCCCGCACGGCAGAGCGTCGCGAGGAAGGCAGGACCGCGGCCAAACACAGCCAAGGCGAAGTTTGCTCTGTAAGCCCCCGACTCGCCGAAGTGCGAGGGGAGGGGGGGGGGGGGGGCTACAAGTGAAGGGAACAGCGCGCGGACGACGAGGGGAACGCGAGAGCCGGGGACCGCGCTCCGAACGTAAGAGGAGAGGCGGTAGGAAAACCCCGGCACCCCCAACCTGCTCGCCGCGAATCCGCCCCTGTGAGTAAATGTCTGAGTCACCCCGGGCCCGCCTGGAAAGTTCGGGGCGGGGCGGGGGGGGGGGGGGGGGGGGGGGGGGGGGGGGGGGGGAGGGGAGGGGACAGAAAAGTGTCACGACAAGCCCGCTCAAGAAAAAGGAGCGGGGAGGGGACAAATTGGGGTGCGGGAATCTGCACCTGTGAGAAATGTCTGAGTCACACTGGGCCCACCTGGAAAAATCGGGGCGGGGGAGGGGGGGGGGGGGGGGTGGGAACAGAAAAGTGTCACGCCAAGCCAGCTCAGGAAAAGCGGAGTGGGGAGGGGACAAAATTGGGGCGCGCGAATCTGCACCTGTGAGTAAATCTCTGAGTCACACCGGGCCCGCCTGGAAAGATCGGGGCGGTGGGGGGGGGGGGGGGGGGGGACAGAAAGTGTCACACCAAGCACGCTCAGGAAAAGCGGAGCGGGGAGGGGACAAAATTGGGGCGCGCGATTCCGCACCTGTGAGTAAATGTCTGAGTCACACCGGGCCCGCCTGGAGAGGTTGGGGCGGGGGGGGGGGGGGGGGGGGGGGGGGGGGGGGGGAGGGGTGTGTGTGTGTGTGTGTGTGTGTGACACCAAGCCCGCTCAGGAAAGGCGGAGCGGGGAGGGGACAAAATTGGGGCGCGTGACCCCCACTCCGAAGCCTCGGAGTGTGGGGGACCGTGTCAGAGTCACACTGGGCCCGCCTGGTCGAAAGGGGGTGGAGGGGGGGGGGGGGGATGTAAACGTAAACTTAGGTAGCCGGGCCCGCTCGGACGACTCAGAGGGGTGGGGTGGGCAAAACCTCTACAGGCCTCTGATCACGCGCGGAAGCCGCGGAGCTTGAGGGAGAGCCTCTATGCCTACTTCTTTTCTCTTTTTTTGTACGTTAGCGCTAGTGTCACGCCGGGCCCGCTCGGAAGAAACGGAGTGGGAGGGCGTGGACGAATGCTCAGCTCGCCCGCCCCGCTTGGGCGAAACGGGGGGGGGGGGGGGGGGGGGGAGCAAAAAAAAGGAGCTCAAACCACGCAAGCATGGGGAGCACCACTCTGAAACTCGCCTGCCCTGCTCAGAAGACTCGGAGCGGGGAGGGAGTTTCTGCGTGGTTACGGTAAAAGAAGGGGACTTACCTGAGGGCCGGAAGGCCCGGACACCAGAGCGATGTGGGGCCTGAGGAGCCGACGGAGCGACGCCATCCTGCGGAGAAGTCTGGGGAGCCTGTCGAGACCAGGAAGGAAGGACACGTCTGTAGAAATCCCACATCTGAGACCACCGGTCCTCACACTCCCGTCGGCACACACGTCACACATCCTGTCGGAAGAGCAGTCTGAGCACGGCCGGCAGACGACGAGGGCGTCCGAGGGCCACAGAAAATCCTCACAAAGGAGGCAAGCCTTCGAACAGAAGCTGCCAAAGCGTTCGTTGCACACTGTCCGCAAGAAGGAACACACTCAAGCGCCGAACTCAAACCACGAGGCACAAAGCCATGCGTAAAGTCACAAGCCGAAACCCAAGGCCGCAGCCAAGGACGAAGTTCACTGAAAGTCAAACCGGTCGGAACCGGTCGGCGCTAAGTCCACAAACAGTAAAACATTGGAAGTGTAGAACCCACCAACGACGTACACTGAGTCCAAGGAGAAGTCTAATCCAAGGCAAAAAGCCAAACATTTGTAGTAAAAACCACAGAAGACACCGGTCAAAAAACGTAGCAAGGCAAAAACCCGACCGACCACGGTCGAGCTAAGAGTGAAACTGAGGTGAGTTTGCCACACGCATGCTGGGATAGGTTGGTAAGGGGAGGCCACCCGGGCTCCTATACTTGGATCCCCGGTGTCTCCTCCCCAGTTGTGTAGGGGACACAACTTTGGGCTGAAATCATGAGGCTATAGAGTGTATTCCATATAGTAATGCGATCGGTAATGTATTTTGAAAAAACAATGCCAAAGTTAAAGTTTACCAAGGTCGATGGCTGGCGGACGATGGCGGACAGACGGACGACCACTGGCCCAGAACATAGGCTCACTTTTGCTTCGCAGGTGAGCCAAAAATGGCAGATCAGCAAAAAGTTGGATTTTTTTTGTCTATACAGCAGGACCTGTTTTAAGCAACCACCCTTTCTGCTAAGAAAAAAGTGGTCTTAAAAAGAAAGGTGCTCTCTCAAGGTCTTGAAGGGCAAAAAATATCACCTGTCATTAAAGACCATCATGTAGATGGTACAGCCACTTAAATAATAGTCTTTAATGACAGGTGACCTCACAGAAGGGTGGTTGTTCAAAACGGGTTCTGTGTCTCAACTTTTAGTTTACATTGTGGCACTAGCACACATTTTTTTGTATTAAAATACCTATCTTATTGTCCTACCAAAAGAAATTTGGGCTGCTTTCAATGGAGAAGGCGTGTTGCCAAAAACGGCGCCACCCAATCATTATCATTGTGTTATCATTTGACTTATCTCTTTACATAATTATGTACATTGTATTTTCAACCTTTTTCTCCTTCACCTGCATTGCCAGGCTTTGAACCAATTTTCATGGGTAAAATGTGTCATAGTTGTCTTTACCGCTTCACTACTGAGAAAAAATGAACAATGCAAGAGACACAGATCCTCCCGAGACCCTGCAGTTGTGGGGGCTAATTTAGTTCTATGCCACTTGCTGACCCAACTTTGCATCCTTGTTCCTTGAACAGCTGGGGATCTTTGGCACTGAATTAACGAAGATCGCAAAATATGTAATTTGGAACAATTGAAGTGAAGTAGTTAAATACATTTTCCTGAGTAAAGTGACATGCTCTTGAATGAAACTGATTACAGTAGTCCCCCTCAACTAGCTAACTGACCTGAGCAAATCCCAGGAAGAAGATCTGCCTATGGGTCATATTCAGTGCTGGTAGTGACTGCTCTTCTCCATTCTGTCGCACCCAGTCTTGGTACGCCTGAAACGACAAAAAAAAATTACATGACACACATTTTCACATATGCACTACTGCAATGCAAATCTCCATGTCACAAAATACAGCCTCCACCCCTCCTCTCCATCAAAAACAAATTTAAAAAAATAGAATATTCATGACAGCTTGATCCATCTGCAAGAAATATAAATTTTCATGAGATCCTGTAGCCTCGGTGGCTCATGAAAACCTGTGTCTCTTGCTTGTGATCATGAGAATCTCTGGGTCGTAGTTTGCACTGATTAATTAATATTCTCATAGCATGCCGATGGAAATCATCCAAGTTAGTTAGATTGCGGTGTAAGCTGATCACGCACAGTGTCCTAACCTATAAAAGCCATGATGCAATATAACAGGATGTGCACTGCATGACAATGATAGTTCAAGGGTGATGTCAGCATAGCTTTTGACACCTCCTGGCGCCAAGCTATTCTGACACCATCCTTGCACTATCACGGTCGATCTATGTCCAAAACAATGAGGTAAACCTCAAAGGATATCTCCAAAATTTGATAATGTACAACGTTCTCACGGCTTAATGGGCCAGTTAATACATTCATCACACTTCTGATTAAATTTAACCCTTTTCATCCTGATACACTACTGCTTGAAATAAATTTGACTATGATAGTTCCTTTCACAGTCCCTTTTTTGACTTAATTCTAATATGAGGGTACCTTAAAATATTCGAGATGTGCTGCATTCAAATACATGGCTTTACACCATGTAGCTGGATGTGGCATGTCTCAAATAATTAAGTTAATTCTATTTCTAAATGAGTGAACAACCCATGAGCATTGAACTCACATGATAAGCAGATTTCAGACCACCATTATCAGCAATGTTCTCTCCAAGTGTTTGCTTCCCTCGAACCTGTCAAAATGTATAATCATTCATTTAGTTTTTCAAACACAGACAAAGAAGAAAATAGAAGGCAGAGACATCTTAACTGCAAAGAACAAGTTAGTGAAACGTGAAACTATAAAGTAAGATATCCAGACACAAACACACCCTTGCACCAAAACAATAACTTAATTGACCCATTCAGCCCTGATGCCCTACAGCAGGAGATGGGTTCACCATTATAATTCAAGGGTAGTGCCAGATTAGCTTGGCACCTGTTGGCGCCAAGCTAATCTGACACTACCCTTGAATTATCATGGTCGATCCATCTCCTGCAACTGGTGCATAGTCATTAGATGACGCCTCCAAAATTTGGGAAATACGGCCGGCGGGCTGAATGAGTTAACACATGTGCCAGTAGCTCATTTAGTGCTGTCACAACTTATAAATCGCATTGCTTTTTTACATATATAACACATACATGAATTATCACTGGCTATTGTACTCTTAAAAAGAAAGACAGAGTTATATCCTCAGAAACAAAAAACCACTGATGTTAACTCATTTAATCCCACGGCTGCATTTCACTAATTTTGAATGTGTTTATCTCACGACTATGTACCAGTTGCAGGAGATGGATTGACCATGATAATTCAAAGGTAGTGCCAGATTAGCTTGGCACCTTAAGGTGCCAAGCTAATCTGACACTGCCCTTGAATTATAATGGTCAATCTGTCTCTGTCTGTAGGGCGTCGGGGCTAAATGGGTTAAAACACAGGCACAGGGAATGTTTACAAAGAACAAAACACACATATTCATCACTATGTCTGCAACAAGAGAAATAAAAGATAAAGAAAGACAAAGACAACAAGTGAGAGGAAAATAAGCAAACAACACTAACAACAAAGCTCACATTTTCGTCATTTAGCTTGTAGCCAGAGTATTGATTCACCATACACTTGGTGCGCTCCTCAAAGCGGTCGATGACGGCCTGATTCCACCATGGCCGCAAGTTTCCATTCTTGTCAAATTCTCGACCTGTCGTCATCAGCATCAAAATACAATTTAAAGAATAAAATAAAAGGGATGAAAATAAAGAAAAAAGAAAGTCAACGATGTGTGATGGTCTGTGATTTTGGACCTTATGACTTTTCAGCTGCAGGGTCCAAAATAACAGACTAGCAAAGAATGAGTTCCATGATAAGTTCATGGTGATCTATTTGCAGAATAAGTTATGACATATGCATTTAAGACATTCTGCCCCAGGACCAAAATCCCCAAATTTTGAAGTTGACCTCAGAAGGACTGCATTACAATTCTAGAGACAGATCAAGCATGATAGTTCAAGTAAGGTGCCAGAATAGCTTGGCGCCTATAGGCACCAAGCTATTCTGGCACCACCCTTGAACTATATTATGCTCGATCCATGTCTTGCTGTGGTCTGTCAGGGCTGAATGAGTTAATAGCACATGAGTACCCTTTGTTATGTGCATATGATCGATAAAATTACATACATCTGAAGCTGGTGAAAGGGGTCATCCCTTGAATAAAAATGGAGTTACATTTGTAAGCTGTTATGTATGTGACTGCATATTCATAAAAAACGGTCAGATTGGTAATACATGAAGTGTAAATGTAACTAAAAGTCTTATAATTTTATTTATACATGAACTTCAGTTGGATGTGGTTGATTCAACTTAAGTGGTTTTGTTCTTAACCTTCCAAAGAAATGAAAAGAAAAAAATGCACTATCATGCCAGAGAAGTGTAAATTGCACCAAAAGAGTGATATTCTGTTCAAGGTGAATATTTGCACAGGGTGTTAGATACGTTAATTACATGTAATCGTAATCTCTTCACTATGAGAGCTAAAGTGTCTATGGTAAATCTATTCACTGAATGATACATCTCATTGAGAAAAAAAAAATCTGCAGCACTTTAGTTACTTCACCATTATGTTAAAGTGTTATGAAAGAGGTAACTGAAGCTAGTTCAACAGTAGTGTAACTAAGTAACCCAGCACCTGGGTTAACCCATTCAGCCCCAACACCCTACAGCAGGAGATGAGTTGACCATGATAATTCAAGGGTAGTGCCAGATTACCTTGGCGCCTATTGGCGCCAAGCTAATCTGACACTACCCTTGAATTATCATAGTCGATCCATCTCCTGCAACTGGTGCATAGTCGTTAGATGATGCTTCCAAAATTTGGGAAATACGGCCATGGGGCTGAATGAGTTAAGGCACCAACCTCATTAGGCACTAGCGCTGATCTTTAACTATCACATGGTCAATCCACCTTCTGCAAATAGTTGTTACGGACATGCCATCTAAAGTTCTAGCTCTAAACGTGTCAAGCAAATTATACCCTTTGGCTGTCAGGAGCAATTTTTGTCGAGGGGATACTTGAAAGAATCGCCTCAACAAAAAGTGCCACTGACAGCTGGTGAATCCCCATGGGTTAGAATTGATGCAAGTAAGACAACAAATTATGTGCCACTACAACCTCTAACCCTCGAACTAATATTGGTCACCATGTAATGGACCACACACAAGTGTTATACACATAATTGCTACTTTAACCCATAAAGCCCTGAGAGACTACGACAGGATGTGGATCGACCATGATATTTCAAGGTTGGTGTCAGAACAGCTTGGCGCCTGTAGGTGCCAAGCTATTCTGACACCGACCTTGAAATATCATGGTCGATCTCTCTCCAGAACTGTGATATAGACCTCAGAGGATATCAACAAAAATTTGATAATTTCATCCTCAGGGCATAAGGAGTTAATATGGAGACACAACAGAAGAGAAGATACATGTAATACCAGCATTAGTAAACAGTTCAAATGTCAGTGTGTACAATGGAGTCAAGTCCACTGTAAGTGTTCTGGACTGTAGTTCTAGGCTGTTACCCAGCAAACAAAGGTCATTAGGAAGGTATCAGTCTGCACATGGCTGTGTGCCTGCCAAAAATTGGTTCATTTGGGCCCGATGACCCTTTGCCCACGAGGAAGGTTCAAATTACCAGACCGTAACATTTCTATAAATGAGACTTTTTTCCCCTTAAAATAAAAGACATTTATTTACCTATAAAAATGTTGATATACAAGCAATATCATAAAAGACCTTTTGAAAACCAGCCTTCAACATGCTTTGATATTGCTACTTCAAGACATTTTCCCCCCACATGGAACAGAGGTGCCGTGGAAGTGCAATAAACAACTCACAGATGAAGTATGGTAAATAGTCAATCATAAGCTGAGATTTTGGATTACGTTCAGTCAGTTAACTGTTACCTGTAGTGACAGGTGATCTAAGAATACTGAAGGAGCAAAAACCATGAACAAGTACAGTGAACTTGACCCCTTGCGTGTTAGAAAGATAAGCGTCACCTTGATCATCAAAACCGTGAGTAAGTTCATGGCCCATCACCACTCCCATTGCGCCAAAGTTTAACGACCTAAATCCAAAGCCAGAAACATGAAGCAGTGAATAACTCTTCTGATTGACTCATGCAGCCCCAACACACTACAGCAGAACCTGTTTTGAGTGACCATACACCCTGTTTAGAGATCACCTGTCATTCAAGATCATCAAATAGGTGGCTGTTGCTGTGACTGTGGCTGTTGCCACCTAAATGATGGTCTTGAATGACAGGTGATGCTTATATCAATAAATATACTGCTGTAAATCAAGTAAACAACATACTTCATCTTGTTTCTCAAATACACACAATATATTTAAGCATTATGTTGGAAAGCTCTGTGAAAATACAAAAGGTATATATCGTTAGTATATATATGAAACATATAGCACCTTATTCAAATGGTGCAAGTTTGGGAAAAAAATTCATTAATGAAGTTATGCAGTAAAACAAGACGGCAGCTCATAAAACATTTTCTTTAAATATACATTGTATGGAGCAAATCTAATTAAAAAATACTCCTGTCACCAAACAACTACTGCATGAAGAATATGGGCAACGACAGCACTAAAAAATCAACAAAAATTAGGAATTGTTTTCTTTTAGTATAAGTAATAAAGGAGTCAGCATGAGGTAATTAAAATCATAATAACTGAAAAACAAAAAAAAAGTACTATAGGACAATCAAATCAATGAAAGACCAACGAAACAAACAAAAGAAACTGCAGCAGAGTGAATACAACCTTGCAAATCCCTTACCTGGGGAAGTTTTTATCATAGAATGGTGCCTGCAGAATACCCGCAGGAAAAACAATCTCATTTTTGGAGGGTGTGTAGTATGCATTTACTGTCGGTGGTGTCATTCCCCACCTAAAAGAACATACAATCTGGATCATATGCTACCCTTTGCTGCCAGTGGTGGCATTAACTTATGTCTCTGAAATCATCACAGTTT
Source organism: Semisulcospira habei (assembly GCA_036245525.1). Lineage (NCBI taxonomy): Eukaryota > Metazoa > Mollusca > Gastropoda > Semisulcospiridae > Semisulcospira > Semisulcospira habei. Next base: position 220,822,717 of record BTPG01000001.1, on the reverse strand, counting down.
AACCCATTGGCTGCTACTGATGATACCGTTTGGTGCTCAAGATGCACATAACTATGTGTCTACATGTCTTTTCTGCCGATTGGTATCATCAATAGCTGTCAAGGGGTTAAAGCCAGATAACCCATCAGCCTTCAGCACAGTGATATAAATAAGAACAGCAGGAGGTAGGGGCCCTCATGAGCCCCTGCCACTGTGGGGCTCATGAGGGTATATATATATGCCTCTTGCATTGGGTGGTGTCTGGTGAGTCTCAACACATAAAGGGTCAAACAAAACAGTGTTTGTTCTTTCAAAGCACAGCTCAAATCTAGGCACCAGTACACATTAAAAAAAAAAAAAAGTCATCACAGCTAATACATGTACTCCAGTACTATACTACTCACACATTTTGTTTAGGGGCCTGGCGCAGTTTTTCCATGTTCTTCTGCAAAACAAACTTCAGGTTGCGGATGTTATTCTGGAAGTATTCTGACGTATTTATTTCCAGCTGAAAAGAAAAGAACAAGCTACAAGAAAGACCATCATGTAAAAGTGATTTTGTTGCAAAAATGTCTTAACCCATATCATACTGAGGCTAAAAGCTTAAAATTTGTTCACCAGTTTCCATATGCAAGCTACATTACAGTACTGACAGATAAGGATATAGACCAATGGCTTTAGTTCAAGGGTGGTGCCAGAATAGCTTGGCACCTAGAGGTGCCAAGCTAATCTGGCACTACCCTTGAACTATTTTAGTCAAACTTATTTCACACACTGGTGTATTCTGAATGATAAGGGTTAATGGTGATGCTGTGCATTCCGTAGATAGACATATTAATACCAGTACAAGATAGAATAAAATATTAACTCATTTAGCCTGACGTCCGTATTTCCCAAATTTTGGAGGCATCATCTAATGACTATGCACCAGTTGCAGGAGATGGATCGACCATGATATTCAAGGAGAGTGCCAGATTAGCTTGGTGCCGACAGGTGTCAAGCTAATCTGGCATTACCCTTGAATTATCATGGTCAACCCCATCTCCTGCTGTAGTGCGTCAGGGCTGAATGGGTTAATGTCACGTGCCAAGATCGCCCGACACTGTATGGTGCACATTGGGTACTATGTGTCTAAACACATGAGCTGTATGTTGAGCCCCAACCCATACGACAGTGACCATTTTAGAGGTACTGATAAAACCTGTTGATGTTCAATACTATTTACCTGCCAATTTTCATTTCTCATATTTTCTACTTCAACAGCACTAATTGGCTCACTCTTTTAAAACAAAAACAGATAAAAACAAGAAAGGCAAAGCCCTTATGGCTCAAGTGTATCAACTGATCGACACATGTCTGACAATAAGTAAAAGGATGTCTTCTGCACTAAAATAATCCATGTTTTCTCAAAATTTAATCAGTTTTCACAAATACGTGAAACTCCCGTGACCATTGACCTTTGCGATGAGTCAACTAAATTCAAATACATAGGAAGGTCTTATCATCAGCTACCTTTGTGCCAAATCTGATTGAAAAGTTTGCAAAAATGTTGACAATAACTAAATAAGTACAATTATTGGCATTTTATACACATTTGTCAACCTCATGACCCTTGACCTTTCCGAGGGCTCATCCAAATTAGTATGCATAGATAGGTCTTACCATCAGGTATTTCTGTAGCAAGTTTAGGTTTGAAGTTTTGAATAGTATTTGAGAAAAAAGCATCTTTTGTCAAAATATGGCTATTTTGGACCTATTTCTTGAGCTCTTGTGACCCTTGACCTTTCCAAGGGATCAACCAAATTAGTATGCATAGAAAGGACTTGACATCAGGTATCTTTGTACCAAGTTTGGGTTTGAAGTTGCGAATAGTAATTGAGAAAAAACATTTTTTTTGGTAAAAATATGGTGATTTTGGACCTACTTCTTGAGCTGTTGTGACCCTTGACCTTTCTGAGTTAGTTATTTGGGTTTAACGCCGAGCAGGCAACTAAGGCCATCTCACGGCAGGAAGGTTAAAAATCTGGTCAGCCAGACTAAAAGAAAGGTCTTAAGACATGATGTAAATATACCTTAAAAATATATCAGGCTAAAATGTCGCACAGGTCTTTAAAGAAAACGCCGAAAGACTCTCAAAAAGGTCAAAATAATAGAAATATTATAGTCTATAAATGCTCAAATCTTATTAAAAATATGGCACTCTCTCAGAAAACTGAAGATCTTGTCCGGGGGCACATCCCGGAACAAAACCTTCAAGGAGTCTGCTGTGAAATGTTTATGCCTTGTGTCGATTAGATCAGCACAAGACAACAAAAAGTGTTGAACAGAGTACTGCTCGTCGCAGGCATAACACCATGGACGCTCCTCCTGTTTTAGTAAATAAGAGTGCGTAACATACGTGTGCCCGATGTGGAGCTGAGCCAGGACAGTCTCCTCATGGTGGCTGCCGCAGCGATAAGGTAGACCGTCGGACAACTTAGGAAGGGCTTCATGCAGCTTGTTAGCTTCCTCTTTGATCCACTCGGACTGCCACTCACGGGCTACGTACGCACTAGTCACATGTCTAAAATCACTATAAACAGTCTGTGTGTCAAGGACAGGGTCATTGCGTGCATCGTTGGCAGCAGAATCTGCGATCCTGTTGCCTTCGATGCCCACATGCCCTGGGACCCAAATAAAAATGATGTCATAATATTCCTTCATCAAGTCCGCGTGGAGCTCTCTGATCTGCACCAGCAGTGGGTGGTCATTTCCCGTGCCCTGAAGGGCCTGCAGGGCAGAAAGAGAGTCAGACAGAATCAGGAAGTTCCTTTCTCTAGATCAATAAGCATGCCTGAGTGCCAGCAGAACCGCCTGCAGTTCCGCACTAAATACAGATGAGTGGTCTGGGAGGCGGTGCTTAAATGGGCGTCTAGGATGGCGAGAAGACACTGCGGCCGCAGCCACTCTCCCATCCTCAGACTTTGACCCATCCGTATAGATACGACAATAGCCAGGAAAAATTGAAAGCAGTTCATTGAGGCTCTGTTGGTATATGGCTGGTGGAGTAGAGTCTTTCTTGTGGGCAGTCAAGTCCAGCAAGATGTCTGAACTGGTAAGAGCCAGGGTGGAGTGATGTGTTGTAGGGATTCCGAAACTCTGTCCAGGTCCAATCCGGCCGCCTGCAGATGAGGTCGGACACGGAAAGAAAGTAGGCGGACAGCTCCCGGATGGGTATCGTAAATCTCTGCAAACGATGGTTTAAAAACACAATCATAGGCAGGATTTTCTGGATGGGCCTTCAGTTTCAGAACGTAGCTGAGCACGAGGTGGATGCGGCGGAGTTTGAGAGAAGGCTCCCCTGCCTCGGCATACAGACTAAGAACGGGAGACGTCCTGAAGGCCTCAAGACATATCCGCAGACCCTGATGGTGAATTGTGTTCAGACGCTGTAGCACAGACTTGGAAGCTGAGCCATACACCACAAAGCCGTAATCCAGTTTGGACCGAACAAGAGCCCGGTACAGTCGAAGTAAGACAGTACGGTCCGCACCCCAGTCAGTACGTACGACCGACGACACGAAGAACGTCGAGAGCTTTCTGACAAGAGGTTCTAAGGTAATTAATATGGTTGCAGAAGGTAAGTCTTTTGTCAAAGATGACCCCCAGAAACTTTGCCTCCTCGGCCACCTTAATCGGCACTCCAGCAATGCTCAGGCTAGGTTCTGGAAAAAATTTCGTCTGGTTAGTAAAATGCACACAGACAGTCTTGGAGGGCGAGAACTTGAATCCATTGAGAGACACCCACTGCTGGATGCGATCAACGCACAGCTGCAAGCGCCTCTCAAGGGACGCAAGTCCTCGACCATGTGCGCACAAAGCAAAATCATCAACAAACAAAGAGCATTCAGAATCATCCTTGACGGCCTTTACAATGTTATTAATTTTAATACTAAATAAAACAGGAGATAGAATGCTGCCCTGTGGGACACCCATCTCCTGTTCAAAGGAGTCAGAGAGGGTGGAGCCCACACGGACATGGAACGACCGGTTAGTCAAAAAATTGTGAAGAAAAACGGGCAGGTGCCCTTTAAAACCCATGTCCAACAAATCAGACATTATGCCATACTTCCAGGTAGTGTCATATGCCGTCTCAAGATCGAAGAAAATTGCATAGACATGCTGCTTGTTGACAAAAGCATCTCGAATAAATGATTCAAAGCGGACTAAATGGTCAGTTGTACTACGGAAGCGCTGAAAACCGCACTGGAGGTCTGTGAGGAGACCCTGTGACTCAAGATGCCACACCAGGCGGGTGTTGACCAGGCGCTCCATAGTTTTACATAAACATGATGTCAAAGCGATAGGCCGGTAGTTGCCCGGGTCGGAAGGATCCTTACCCGGCTTGGGGATCGGTACAACCACAGCCTGGTGCCAAGATGGGGGAAAATGACCAGTTCTCCAGATATGGTTAAAGGCCTTGAGAAGTACAAGGAGTGACCTCTCAGACAGATGCGTTAGGAATTGATAGTGGATGGTATCTAGGCCAGCAGCAGAGTCATTACATTTCTGCAAGGCTTGCTGCAATTCGGATAATGTAAAAGGGGCATTATAGTCTTCTGAGTTATCGGACTTAAAATCACAAATACGAGACTCTCGCTTCTCCTTCTCTCTCTGGAAGAAGGGTGAATAATGCTCTGTTGAAGAATTATGGGCAATGGTGGAGGCAAGCAAATTGGCCACAGCTTTTTTATCTGTGACCAAGCTGGCACCATCTCTAAGATGGCCGACAGAAGCCGAGCCACCCCTGCCCCTAATTCTTCGAACAGCCCTCCAGACTTTCTGGGACGGAGTCCGAGAAGTTAAAGATGAGATGAAGCGTCTCCAGGAAGTACGGCGTTCACGTTTAGAGATGTAACGGGCTTTTGCCCTCTGTCTTTTAAAGGTTAAAATATTCACTTGCGACGGATTACGGAAAGCACGTCGCTGAGCAGATTTGCGCGCTTTTTGGGCCTTGCGGCACTCTTCATTAAACTATGGTACTCTCGGCTTCCGAGGGACTGATGCGGAAGTTTTAGAGATGGTTTCACCCGCTACGTCCAACAAAACAGTAGTAAAAGAAGAAACAGGTTCTTCAGCTGACATGACCACCTCCTCTGTAATATGAGACTGACAGAGGCCAGTTAGCTTTCTTGAGATTCCAGCGCCCCACCGGTGGATCCTCCCCACAGCTGACCGATGACAGGACTACTGGGAAGTGGTCACTACCACACAGGTCGTCGTGAACCTTCCAGTCAAAATCCAGCATGAGAGAAGGATCACACACAGTGAGGTCTAGAACAGAACTAGATCCTGAACCTGGGATAGAGTATGTAGGTGAACCATCGTTAAAGACACATAGGTTAAGTTGAGAAAAAACATCTTCTAACATCTGACCTCTGCCATCATAGTGGTCACTACCCCAAAGGTGAGCGTGACCGTTAAAATCCCCATGAGAATAATTGATTGTACATGCTTAACGTCCCGACAGCAACAGGCTTTCTCAGACGTGCCTGCACTGCTGTGAAAAAAACAACTAAACAGAACATTGAATGTATGTCGCCAGCGGTCAACACATTAATAACCTAACACTGGGGCCTAAATAAGCCAAGACCATTTAGCAACACACATCCAATATCAAGAGCTACAGGCAGTGCAGACAGCAGGGAGAGTTTTAAAAGGCAATACAGGTGAATGACAAAGGTAGACAGAACACATGCCCAGAATAGAGAAAAACCCACCTGTGGAGATGACCAGATGACCCTGGAACTAAAAATACCTAACCCCCCAAGTCCCCAGGCAGACCGGGTGGGGCCATGAGAATAAAGGGGGGGCAGTTGATCTACTAAATTAAAAAAACAATCATTACAACAGACCCCCAGGGATGGTGGCAGATAAATACTGCATGTATTGTTATAGTCTTTTTTAAGGTAACCCGAGCTGCGACAGCCTGAAGACAGGTGTCAACACTAACGGGGCTACATAAAAACTGGTTGCTAATGAGAAGAGCCACTTCACCAGAGCATCTCTCCGAATTAGAACCTTTATGGATAGCATTAAAACCATTAAAGGAGACAGGGTCAGAAGTCTTCAGGTAAGTCTCCCAAGAGATATTACCGAGGGGTTATAGGACTTGACTAGAAGGCGTAATTCTTCAAAGTTGGTGTTAAAACCACGACAATTCCACTGAAGCAGAGAGTACATGGTTAGGTTTTATGTGTAGGAGAAGAGTTCCTTCCCCCCTTTTCCTGTGCCTTGGAAGGAGTCGAAGAAACAGAGGGGGGGTCGACTCCCGGGCCTCCTCTGGTTCCTCGGAGATGAGGGGGGAGAAGCTGCCGCAGCACCAGCTACGACAACCTCCACCTCCTCCATCTGCTCCTCCAATGCAGCATATTTGTTTTGAAGGGGGACATCAGTGTCCCCCTTCTGGGCCCGTACGCACAGCGGTCCCGTAACTTTCTTAGACTTCTGGGCCGGGGCAGCATTCCTGCCGCCAGAGTTGGCAGCCTTAGAAGGCTGACCAGAGCCAGAAGCCTTTGTAGTAAGATTGACAGGTTTGGGTGGGGGCTGAGGCTTAGGGGCAGCAGAAGGCGGTGCCACCGGACCGGCAGCGTCCGCCTTCTGCGTTCCCTGGCTCCTCATCACCACCGGAGGAGGGTTACTCTCCAGGGGCGAGAGGATCCGAGGCTCTGCCCCCAACCAAGAAGTTGGGGTTTGACAAGAGAAGTCTTTGGTGGGGCGCGCCTGCCACCGCAGCACTGAAAGTATACACAAAGTGTTATTTGAGTTTGGCGCAGCCTCAGCTGCACCAGGGCCATCAACCAGTTTTTTGACGTCTGCAAAGGACAGCCCCTTCTCCACACGCACCTGCTGAATCCTGCACTCGGAGATCCAACGAGGGCACTTCTTGTCCGAAGCCATATGCGCCCCCTGGCAATTCACACACAGGGCAGGACTCAGCAGAGTGTCCGGGCTTAGTGCAGCGGGCGCATAGAGCCTCTGCCTGGCGGCATGTCTTCTGCCTATGGCCATACTTTTGGCACTTAAAGCACTGGAGGGGGAGAGGGACGTACTTTTTCACTTTTAGGGAGTACTCAGTAGTAACCTCCCCAGATGGTAGTAGGAGCGGTGGGGGTGCCAAACGTCAGGATGATGGTAGGGAGACGGATCTCCCTACCACCTCGTTTGGAAACGAAGCGCCTGACGTAGGTCACCCCCTGTGACTTAAGGTTCCGTACAAGTTCATCTACAGACAGTTCGGCTAATGCTTGATCTTTAATCACTCCTCTTGAAGAATTCATCGTTTTGTGGGGAGTGACCTCCACTGGAGTGTCTCCAATAGAGGAGAGCCTCAGTAGCCCATTGGAGTGTGCCTGGGTACGGCACTCTACCAGCAAGTCACCAGACCTGAGGCACTGGGCCTCAGGCCTGCCAACACGGCTCCTGAGGGTCTCCCCTACCAGGAAAGGGTGCAGCTTGGAAACAGGCTGTGGATAATGAGAAAGCGAGGCCAGGCAGCCAACACCTGAGGCGTCGCTTCCTCACAGTCAGAGTCACTATCGTTCTCAATAACAATGTCGGCGGCTATGTGCCACTTTGGTGCCAGTTTTGTTTTTTTGGGTTTTCCATATTATAGTATGTTAGATATTCATCCCCCGGGGGTCCCCGCCCGCCACTGAGCCCAACAAGGGAAAGTGCATTTGTCGGCAGGTCTCCAGCCGACGCACAATGGAGACTGCCCGAAAGATATACTCAAGGGGGTAAGCCCGATTGAACCGTTTGAGCCACCGCCTCCTATCACACGGTTGAATGCAGGGGAATACTGGCGTAAAGCACCTAATCAGCAGCGGTGGCTGTAGCATGGTGCTCCGTATATCAGCCCACATGTCAACAATGGGATAGGGCTCAACGTGACAAGAGCCAATTGACTAGGCCGGTACGACTAGCCTCCCGTTTAGGCAGAAGTCAAGGCCAAAGTGGAGTGTTTCAGCCACCAGGATCCTCTTCTCCCCCGACACGGGTCTCCAAGCACGGCAAACACTTGGGATCCAAAGGACCAAAAAATAATGAGTATTTTTAAGGACCAATCCAACATGGTAAGACCTGTGTAAGCACAGCTCCTTAAAAACCGGACCAGAGAAAAAGACTGAACAACATATCTGCTGACGTCAAGTCCTATCCTGGACAATGATGGCACCACTCTGCTAGCCCCCTCAGTCAGTGACTGGAGAGACTACCCACCCACGCCACGTGGAGGCCGGTGCCCAGTGGGCCTTGACGTTTCTGAGAGATCAACCAAATTAGTGTCAACCAAATTAGTGTGTGTACAAAGGTCTTACCATCAGGTATCCTTATACCAAGTTTTGCTTTGAAGTTGTGAAGAGTATTTGAGAAAAAATAAATTATGTCCAAAAATAGCTATTTTTGATATATTTCCTGATCCCCTGTGACCTTGACCTTTGTGAGAGGTCATGAAATTGGTGTGATTAGATAATATTGCCACAAAGTATCCTTGGGCCAAGTTTGAAGACTGTAGCTTGAACAGTCTCCAAGAAAATGCCAACATTAAAGTTTACCGCAGACTGATGACAGCGGACAGACAGCGGACAGACAATGGACGGACGACCACTGGCCCACAACATAGACTCACTTTTGCTTCGCACGTGAGCCAAAAATTGTTACAAAAGGCCAAGATCCGGCACATACACTAATCCGAGTCTGCCAGAAATGCTACCTTCATTTGCAGAACCTGTGTTGAGTGACCACCTTTATTTGAGATCATCTGTCATTAAAGACTATCATTCAGGTGGCTGTAGCCATTAATAATAATAATAATAATTATGGTATTTATAATGCGCTTATCTTATAATAATTATAACTCTAAGCGCACACTCACAACTCATGCACGCATGCGCACGCTTTAGACAATGACTCACGTACCACAAATACATTACGACAGTCAGCTTCGGGTGGGGGTGTGGTGATGTTATAGTGCTAGAACTGTTGGAAGAGATGAGTTTTGAGGGTGGACTGGAAGGAGGAGAGAGAGTGTTTCTGACAGAGAAGGAGCGGGGGCCAAAAGTGCTGAGTTTGGTGCGGGGGATGTGGAGGCGGAGAGGGTCGGAGGCGGAGTGGAACAAGCGGGAAGGAATGTAGGGGTGAAGTAAGTTGGAGAGATAGGCAGGAGCGTAGTTGTTCAGGGATTTGTAGCAGAGAGACAGAATCTTGTATTGGATGCGTTGGGGGATGGGGAGCCAGTTTGAGCAGGGGAGTGATATGGTCGGATTTTTTCTTTCTGAGGACGAGGCGGGCAGCATTGTTCTGGACGCGCTGGAGAGTGAAAGTGGTGGAGTGAGGGAGGCCGGAAAGGAGAGAGTTGCAATAGTCGATGCGAGATAAGATGAGAGAGACAGCAAGTTTGGTGGCAGCTTCGGTGGTGAGGTATTTTCTGATCTGACTGATGCGACGGAGGTGGAAATAGCATGCCTGGGGCATGGCGGAGACGAAGCTGGTCATGGAAAGAGAGGAATCGATGACAATGCCAAGGTTCTTGGCCGAGTCAGAAAGGGAGATGGGGGTGCTGTCGAGTTGAAGGTGGAGAGAGGGAGGTAGCTGGTAGTTTCTGGCGAGTGCCTACCAGCATGGCTTCCGTTTTGTCGTCATTCAGTTTAAGCTTGTTTGCTAACCCTAACCCTGGCTGTAGCCACCTGAAATGAAGGTCTTTACTGACAGGTGACACGTTTGCCCATCAAGGCTTCTCTTGAGACAGCACCTATTTTTTTATGACCACTTTTTTCTTGCAAAAAAATGAATTTTTTTTCTAAAATGTATTGTTTTTAAAAATACTTACCGATGGCATTACTATATGGAATACATTCTATAGCCTATCGATTTCAGCCTAAAGTTGTGTCCCCTACACAACTGGGGAGGAGACACCGGGGATCCATAAGTAGGGCCCCGGGTGGCCTCCCCTACCACCCTATACTGGCAAGCGGAGGGTGAGTTCCTGTCAGTTTTCACACTTAGCCAAAGAGGCAAGCGGGGCAGGAGGGAGGGCTGTCCGAGTAATGCCATCGGTAAGTATTTTTCCCAAAAATACATTTTAGAAAAAAAATTCATTTGTTTTTTCAAAATACATTACCGATGGCATTACTATATGGAAGAATAGCGAGGAGGAGGAGGGTGCCGACTTCAAAGCCCAGAACTTTAACCCCCACAGGCCCATAAGTAGCACTCCCGACGATTTCAGTTAAGAGGCACATGCGGCGCTCGGAGAGAGTGCTGGGCCACGGAGATGTCGCCCACCCGGGCCAGGGAGTCACGCTGGCCGGATAGGTCACGAAGGTAGAAGCGGGCAAGGGTGGAGTCTGCACGCCAGCAGCCCGCCGAAATAATGTCCTTAAAGGAGCAGTAGGGCCCCGGGTGAGGCCGGTGGCTACAGTGCTACTTCAAGCGCCCGAACTGCAAAAGCCTATCCCCGTCCGGCGGGGTCTCGTGTCAGAGTCACACCGGGCCCACCTGGTCGAAACGGGGCGGGGGGGGGGGGGGGGGGGGGGGGGGGGGGAGGAGAGGGGGGGAGGTAAACGAGATATCTGACCTGTGTGTGGACAGGGGAAGGAAGAGGCGGGAGCGCCCCCGGCGTCATGCCTTAGAGCGACGCAGGTAAATCAGCGCCCGAACCGGGCCCTGTTGACGCGACTCGCGGGAAAGGTCAGGCCCTGTAAGCGGACGTACGGTCAGCATCTGGGGAGCCGACAATGGCAGGCGGTTCTTGGCCAGAATAGATGGGTCAGTGAGTAGCTGCTAGAACTAGAAGCCAAAGTCCGCTGCTCACAGTCCGCAGGAGGGAACACACTCAAGCGCCGGGCTCACTACACGAGGGAGCAAAGTCACAGGTCGGCGCCAAAGACGAAGGTCACTGAAAGTCAAACCGGTCGTAACTGGACGGTGCAAACCAAACACCGTAAAAGTTGAAGTGAAGAAACACATCAACGCAAAACACTGCGTCCGTAAGAAAAGTCTAATCCAGAGGCCAAAGCCAAAAGTTCAAATGTGTAGCCAAGAAGACAGAGTCTTTTCCGAAACCATTAGCAAGGCACAAACTTGACTGTCCAGGTCGAACTAAGAGTGAAAAAGTGACAGGAACTCACCCTCCGCTTGCCGGTATAGGGTGGTAGGGGAGGCCACCCGGGGCCCTATTTATGGATCCCCAGTGTCTCCTCCCCAGTTGTGTAGGGGACACAACTTTAGGCTGAAATCGATAGGCTATAGAGTGTATTCCATATAGTAATGCCATCGGTAATGTATTTTGAAAAAACAAAGGCGGTTGCTCGATAGATGTTCTACTGTATCGGTATGTGATGAGTCTCAAGCACTCAAACAAGTGAACACATACCCCACTGTATTCCTCATCCAGCCGTGTAGCATTCAGGATGTACTGTGGGAAACCGATCATGTCTATGACAGCATTTGCCTTGTCGATGGCTGCTCTCCGTGTCCTCTCGTCCATCCAATCCAGGTAGGGCAAGTTGTTCTTGAAGGCTGTCTTCACTTCACCTATCATCTTCTCTGCCTGTAAACAGAGAAATACAGGCCTTCACGTACTATGGTTGATCAGTCTCCTACAGCTGCTTCAGAGCCATTACAGATGTATCCCAAGTGAGTGAGTCATTAACCCATTACATCATGAGGCTGATTTTGTAACATCGTATTGTCCTAGAAAGGCTATATTACTGATTAGGATATAGATAAACTGTTTTGGTTCAAGGCTGGTGCCAGCATAGCTTGGTGCCTTTGGCGCTATACTGGCACCACCCTTGAACTATCAGGATAATAATAATAATAATAATAATAAGCGCATTAAATAGGCGCTTTATCCCAATTGAAAATTGGCTCAAAGCGCCGCCGCGAACTTAACTCAACAAGCACGCTCACGTGAATCACGCGCATTCACTCACACACTGTATATAAACATAGAACATTCACGTGGTGCTAAGGGCAAGCTCAAGCGAGCTACTGTAGTTTTTGGAAATTCAAAATCGTTTGTATTTGAAATTTAATTAAGTGGGCTGAAACTGATACCAAAGTGGAGGGGGAGGAAGAGCCGGAGTACCCGGAGAAAGAACCCCCGACGGTCCGCCCGAATTAACGGTGACACTTACTAGAGGAGAAAAATCCGACGCCGGAATCCGTAATCGAACCTCGCACCTTTAGCATTGGTGGCAGGCGCCTTAACCACTGCGCCACGGACCGCCCCTATGAACTATCACTATTTTAAACAATGGGTGTATCAAGATGAAAAGGGTTAAGTAAAGTTTATCGGGACAATGCGTGTGCAGGCTGACTGTGGCCAACACTGGCACAATGGCCTATTCTGTACTTGGTATTTGGTGTGAACGAGTTGAATACTTGTACTCGTTAGCAGTTTTTGTCATGAAGCGAACCATAAATGATACCTTTTACAGGTCAGAATTATCAAATCACTGAAAGTCATGCAGCATTCTTACAGTGCTGTGCCTTTACACAAACAAACACACTCATTATCCACAAAACCGTTCACAAACAGCAGAAATGTACCATACATTTCATTAGGGCCTCCGAACAACATAAACTGTATCTTTTATTACATAATTATGACATGCTGTATCTGTTTACTATGACCTATTCATGGTTATATTGTAACTTACCGTGTCTTTGCTTTCTCCATGGAAAGCATTTTTGACAAAGAGAGCTCCCAAGGCAAATCCAAGAACACTGTCTGTGTCTGTGATGCAGTATCTCCATTCATCCTCCCTCCCGCTCACACCTGCACACAAAGAAAATTGGTAATTTATTACCCAAAAAATTGTAACCTTAAAGGTGCATGCTGCCAGGGAAAACTGCCATGATCAAATCTATGACAAAAATGTTCATGAATCATGAATAGTTTCTGTAAAAAATACAACCACCTAAAATGGCAATCACATGTCACAATTTTAACCCACAAAGCCCTCACACAATATGACACAATGATACCATGATACATATGTATTTCAAGGGTGAAGTCAAAATAGCTTGGCGCCTCCAGAAATGTGATGTAGACCTCAGAGGACATCTCTCCCCCTCCCCCCAAAAAACAAATTTGACAGTTCATCCTCATTGCTTAAGGGGTTCATACATACACCACCTGAATAATTAACTCTTACCTGACAAGACCTCAGAGAACTCTTTCTTTGCCTCACGGAATGGCTTGGACAGGTACGAGACCAGTGTCTTCACCACATGCCACTCCAGGTACAAGTTGATAGTCCTGCATGAAGGTATCAAAAGAAGATGGAGTCTTTTGTTCATAGGGCCACATGCATAGTAAAGCTTAGCAAATGTCAAAATATAGAAAAAATCTAGGTAATTACTTTTTTGTAACAACTAAGAGAAAGGATTGAATTTATTTATATATTGCCAACATACTGCATTAGGCAAACACCCCATGATAGCTTAGCGGTACTGCCTCACCATCTTCCCTTAAAGGAGAAGATGCAAAGCCAGTTACTAGTTAGGCAGTACCCATTCATGAGTTACTGGAGGTGAAACTGAAAGAAATACCAACATCAGTCTGTGATCCTGGATCTTACAGCTTTAGGCTGGTCTGTGATTGTGTACCTGACAGCTCTAGGCTGCAAGGTACAAAATCACAGACCAGCACAGACATATGTTCAAGGGTGCTGGCATGTTGCTACGTGATTCTGGACCTTACACGTCTCCAGACCGTATGCCACATAATCACAGATCAGCACAGAATACCTTCTGCCTTCCAGGGTCTTCAAGTAAGTGGACGTGAGGTTGACCAAACTCTCCAGGTAATCAGGTGCATAGACCACCACCTCCTCTGAATCGTCAATTGTGATTGACACATCAGTCAGCATCCGGTTGAAGAAACGCTTCCAGTCAATCTTGGAAAAATGGGCGCAGAGTCAACTTTGCTATTAATCCATTCAGCCCTGACGCACTACAGCAGGAGATGGGTCGACCATGATAATTCAAGGCTAGTGCCAGATTAGCTTGGCGCCTATTGGCGCCAAGCTAATCTGGCACTGCCCATGAATTATCATGGATGATCCATCTCCTGCAACAAATGCATAGTCATTTGATTTTGACGACGCCTCCAAAATTTGGGAAATATGTGCGCCGGGCAGAACAGGTTAACAAGGATATAACAAAAGTCAGATTGATAATTATCATAATGCTTTTTCAAAGAGGAGCCTGTATGTCTACATTTTCTCTATGTAAACACAAATTTCTGTATTTCAGATGTATGCATGAAACAGCACATTTGATTCTGGTGGCACTTTGTTTCATGTATATCCCAACTGCTATGTTTACTGCATCAACCAAATGAGCTTGGCGCTTATAGAGGTGAAGAACTATTCTGGCACTACACCTGAGCTATCCTGGCTATATACTCATCTTCTGCTGTAGTGTGTCAGGACTGAATGTGATGTTCTATAAAATCTGACTGAGCCATTCATCTGCGAAACAGCCAATTAAAGAGAAAATTTCATGATTCTGTGAAATAAACTGTGGCAAATTGTATGGAAGTTTTTGACAGACAGTTCAAATAGTTTTCAACCAACTCGACACAAAATAAATGTAGAGTGTAGAAATAGACAATATCAACGCTATTAAACCTAACAAGGACTTTTGCAACTTTTAGAGGTATGTACATAGACTGCATGTGCACAAGAGGTAGGAGACAGACAGATCATGATATTTCACAGGTAGTGCCAGACTAGCTCAAATCCTGGGAACGCACCAAGTTAACCCATTTAGCACTGACACACTACAGCAGGAAATGGATTGTCCATGATAATTCAAGGGTAGTTCCAGATTAGCTTGGTGCCATCAGGTGCCAAGCTAATCTGGCACTAACCTTGAATCATCATGGTCAATCCATCTTCTGTAACTGGCGCCTAGTCATTAGGTGACAACTCCAACATTTGGGAAACGTGGCTGTGTTGTTAAATGGGTTAATTTGGCACTACCATTGAACCATCATTGTCCAGCCATCTCCTGTTGAGGTGTAAAGGATAAGAGTGAAGAAGCTGGACTAATTACCAAAGGAAATTTGCGGTTCATATCTCCGATTGTCATGTTGTGGTAAATCTTCTCCTCATCCCGTCGATCTTCAGCCGGTATACTTATCTTTAACAAAAAATTGCACATTATACAAAATCACATGATTATGAAAAAACAAAAAAAGAATCAGATTTGCTCATTTGAAAAGCACAAGATACAAATTCAATCATAGTGACTAGAAGAACAACAAAAAAACAACCCGATGATTGCTGGTATTACTGTTTCTCGTTCACGACATTATCATTGACCAATACTTTTAGGTACAAGCTCTAATATTTATGAATACTATTTACGAACTGTTGGAGATGGAATAATCATCCATGACAGTTTGTCCCATTCAGCCCTGACGCACTACACCAAGAGATGGATAACCATGATAATTCAAGGTAGTGCCAGATTAGCTTGGCACCTGTCGGCACAAAGCTAATTTGGCACTGCCGTTGAATTATCATGGTCGATGCACCTCCTGCAACTGGTGCATAGTCATTAGATGACACCTCCCAAAATTTGGGAAATACGGCAGTAGGGCTGAATGAGTTAAGGGTATTGCCATATTAGCTTGGCATCTTGGAAGGTGTCAAGCTAATCTACAGCACTATCCCTGAAATATCATATCTCTCCTGCAATGGTACCCTAAGATTCAAGATGACCAAAAATACACTGATTTTGTTTTATCGTCCAAATAATGGTTTAAAGCTAAGGTAAAATGTTTTGAGTCTAAAAATGGCTGCAGAAGCTACAATGACAAACTTACACAAATGGAAAATATCAGCTATAATACTAAAAGAAACATACTTTTGCAATTTCAGTTTCAAAGAGGATGACCTCCGTCAGGTGGTCAGTCAGATTGGGATGTCGCTCGGGTGCCAGCAAGTTGTTGATGGCCACCATGTACTTCAAGTAAGCTGACAACACCTGGTGGAAACATTCAACAATTAACAGACTTCACAAATCAGAAGTAACTGCACATGTTCTGATGAAAACATAGAGCTGATGTGATCAAGTTGTCTACTAGAAAATAAAAAGTGCGAGTGCACTTAATTTTTGCCGCAGCAAACAAGCCTATCGTGATTTTGTTATTGCCAAACAATGACTGCACAAACTGAATTCACAATAAATGGTTTGACCTTTGGATGAATAGACAGACAATATCTACATTGTCAAGAAGTGCTTTCCTAATATACGTTCAGAACTCAACAGTGGGTCAAAACTGCATGTTTCAGCAAAAACAGTGGGAGCTAAAAGCCCAGACAAACATGTGACATCACGTTTGCCTGGGCTTTTAATCCACTGTTTTCTCCGAAACACGCATTTCTGACCTACTTCTGATTTCCAGAAATCATCTATTAAAGATCTACTCTTTGTTCAAGGTTTAAACAAAAGCAAATCTTACCTACTTTTGTTCAAGGTTAGCCTTGAACAAAAGTAGATCTTTAACCTGGCAAGAACTTTTTGAAATATGAATTTTTTTTCTAAAATGTATTTTTAAAAAAAAATACTCACCGATGGCATTACTATCTGGAATACACTCAATTGCCTATAGATTTCAGCCTAAAAGTTGTGTAACCCACACAACTAGGGGGGGAGACACCGGGGATCCACGCACCGGGGCCCTGGGTGGCCTCCCCTTACTACCCTATCCCGGCATTCGTAGGGCGACCCTGTCAGTTTCACACATAGCGAAAAGAGGCAAGCGGGGCAGGCGGGAGGGCAGTCTGAGTAATGCCATCGGTAAGTATTTTTCAAAAAAATACATTTTAGAACAAAAATTCATTTGTTTTTTCAAAATACATTACCGATGGCATTACTATCTGGAAGAATGTCGAACAGGCGGAGGGTGCCGTTCCTATAACCGCAAACCCAACCACCCGTCGGCCCAGAGAGAGAGAGAGAGAGAGAGAGAGAGAGCACTCCCGACGATTTCAGCTATGACGTAACTAAGACGCCAGGGGCGCGCGGAGGGAGTGCTGGGCCGCGGAAATGTCGCCCACCCGTGCCAGGGAGTCACGTTGGCCGGATAGGTCTCTGAGATAAAAGCGGGCGAATGTGGAGTCAGCTCGCCAGCCGACCGCCGTAACAATATCTTTGACCGAGCAGTTGCGGTCCAGGGCAAGACTGGTGGCCACTGCTCTTACTTCATGCGCCCGGATGTGAAGAAGTCTATCGCCGTCCGGGGAGAGGTCCTGGTAGGCCGACTTAATCACCCACCGCAGCCAGGACGACACTGTCTGGGCCGAAATATCTGGCCTGCCTGCGGACAGTGGGAGGAAGAGGCGAGAGCGCCCCCGGCGTCGCGGCTTAGAGCGACGCAGGTAAATCCTAAGCGCCCGCACCGGGTCCTGTTGACGCGACTCAGGGGCCATGTCCGTACCACGGAGAGGCCTTACGGTCAGCATCTGAGGGGCCGCCGCAGGGCGGCGGTTCTTTGCCAAAAAGGATGGGTCGGTGAGAAGCTGTGCAGAACCGTCCGAGTGAAACTGCAAACAGGAGGGAAGTACCGAGAGAGCGTAAAGGTCGCACACTCGGGACGCCGTGGCGAGAGTCAGCAGAAAACATGCCTTCCTGGTCAAAACTGAGAACTAGCCAAACTAGCCAAATGCAGAGGTTCAAAGCGGTCCGTGTTCAGCCACGTTAGTACCCAGCAAGATCCCCCCGAGGCACTAGGGACCGAGAAACTGGTCGTCGGAGCTCAAAATGTGCCAGCAAGTCCGTCAGATCCTTGCAAGCGCCTGGGTCTGGCCGGCCCAGGTGGCGGTAAGTGTCCGCGATCATGGAGCGATAACCTTTGATGGTAACGGGTGCTAAGCCTTGTTCTTCAAAAAGCCACAGGAAGAACTCCGCCAGCTTCGGGGTGGCTAGATGTGTGGGAGGGAGACTTCTGGAGGCGCACCAGGCCTGAAGGACCCTCCACTTGCTCTCATATACCCGCCGTGTAGACCGTCTGCGGGCTGCTGCAATAGCCGCCACCGCCGCATCCAAGAAACCTCTAGCGGCGAGGGCTTGCCGGACAACCTCCAGGCGTGAAGGAGGAGGCGCTCCGGGCATGGATGGAAAAGCTGCTGGCGGGGCTGCTTGAGCATCATAGGAGGTGTAGGAAGCTCCAGCGGCGGGTCCGTCGCTAGCTCGAGTAGGTCCGTGGTCCAGCTCTTGGTCCAGTTGAAGAACGAGGACTGACGAGGGGTAGGCGTAAGCGATCAGACCGTGCCAGGGGATGGAGAGCGCGTCTACCGCCCAGGCGAGCGGGTCCGGGACTGGTGAGACGTGGACTGGGAGCTGTCTGTTCCACCTGGTGGCAAACAATTCCACTAAAGGAGTTTCCCACCGGGAGCAGATCAGGCGAAAGATGTTCGGACGTAGGGACCACTCCGTGTGGAGCAGCTGTCCGCGGCGGGACAGGGCATCCGCGATCACGAACAGGTGACCGGGAATGTGGCGAGCCCGTAGAGTAATGCCCCGGTCCCTGCACCAGAGGAGGAGATGGTAAAGGAGAATGCACAGGGAGGGCGAGTGTGTGCCCCCCTGGTTCTATATGTAAGCCACCATCGGAGTCTGAGAGAACGAGAACGTCCTGGTTGGTCAAAGTCCCCTGCCAGAAACTGAGGTCCAGCCAAACTGCCTTTAGCTCCAGCCAGTTGATGTGTTTGTCCTCCAAACCCCGCGGCCAAAGGCCCGAGGCTGAGACAAAGTCCGGTAACAGATGTGCGCCCCAGCCGGCCTGACTCGCGTCAGTGCAGAGAGACCACCGGGGCGGAGGTGAGTGAAGAGGCACGCCCGTAGCCAGCCAAGCGATGTCCGCCCACCTCTGGAGGTGTGGACGAGCCAGAGGAGTAACCGGTACAAAATCCGCAAGGGAACCCCACGAAGGACGCCAGTGTAGTACGGAGATGTAGCTGCAAAGGGCGGGCATAAAGCCTGCCCAAGGGAAGCAAGTCCGCAGCCGCACTGAGCAGGCCCAGAAGTTGAAACCAGAACCTGGCTGAGAAGGAGGCCCCTACCTCCATCGAAAGCGCTAGATCGACGATCTTCTGCTGCCGGGCCAGAGGCAGGCGGACTAGATTGAGATCGGTCAGGAATTCCATCCCCAGATGTAGAAAACACTGAGACGGGGAAAATTCCGATTTGCCCAGATTGAGAAGAAACCCGAGACGACGCAGGAGGAAAAGCAAGGTGTCTCTGTCCTCTTGGAGCGCCGAGGCTATCAGATTTTGCAGTAGTAGGTCGTCCAAGTAATTGGAGGCCAGGCTCAGGGATCGTTGGCGGAAGAAGGCCATCACCGCGTCGAGGATCCTCATAAAACCCCACGGACTGATGTTGAGCCCGAAGGGAAGGGCGCAGAACTGGTAACCGACTCCCCGAAAGGCAAACCGCAGGTACCTGCGAGACGACGGATGAATCGGGACGTGAAGATAGGCGTCGGACAGATCGAGGCCGATCGTGAAGTCCATCGGTCGGACGGCCGCTCGGAGGATCCTGGCTGTCTCCATCCGGAACCGAGGGGCCGAAAAGAACTTATTTAGCGCCGACAAGTCGATGACTGGGCGCCACTTGCCTCCTGGTTTGGGAACGAGAAAGAGGTGACTGTAAAATGCTGGTGAGTCCTGACGTGATACCACCTCCGTCGCTGCTATGTCGAGGAGAGCCGAAACTTCTCTGCGCAGAGCGTCCGCCTGAAAGGTGTCGAGTGGAGACTGGGTCCACATGGGGGACCTGCGAAGAGGCGGAGGGGACTGGAACGATAGCTGGAGGCCTGTAGAAACCGTGGAAAGGATCCAGGGGTCGTCTGGGAACAGCGACCTCCAATGGTCGCTGTAAAGAGACAGCCGCCTGCCGACTGGAGACCCGGGAACTGCCGACGGGGGTGAGAGAGGGGGCAAGTCAGCGGGCCCGGCCGCGCCCGGAACTACGGGCGCCGCTGGACCAAGAGGGGCGGGAGGCGGGGAAGGGCTGAGGGCCTGAGGAGGGAGAGCCCTACCTCTGGCCGAACCGACTGGAAGCAAGGAGGGTCTAGAAGACCGCCGGGCACGACCCCCGGCCGGGCGGGGGCCGCGAAAGCGAGTCGCTGCCGGAGTGGAGACAGGTCTGGGCCACAGGTCCTTGGACGAGTCTTTGACTGCCACGTGTCCCCGAAAAGCTGAGATCCACCTAGGGGGGCCTGTCGAAGCTGGGTCTTCACCGACTTCGGGAGATCCGCGCAGAGATGCAGAAGGGTATCCCGTCGCCAAAGATCACAATTGGCGGCCGCTGCCATGGCGTTGGTGGAGGAGTGGTAGGAGGCCCGGTTGGCCGCTATCAGGAAGGACCGCACCTCGCGGAGAGGGAACGGCACCTCCAGATCCCAAGTTCCCTCCAGGCACTGCAAAGCCGCCTGGGTAGCCAAATCCAGGAACCCTGAGCACGCCAGCGAATTTCGCCCTAAGGAAGTGATCCTGTCGAGCGGACGAGGCCAAACTTTCAAGACAAATCTGCGGCCGCCCGCCTGGACCAGGGCCGCCGTATCCACCACTGGGAGAGGGACGGCGAAGGCTTGAGAATGTCCCGCGTACCAGGCCTGGCGGAAGCTCAAGTTAATCCCTGCAGGCCACCGTGAGTCGGAGAAGAATCCCGCGTCGCCGAAGTTGTCTTGTCGTAACTGGTCGGAGAACGCATCTGTGAGGTCCCGGAAGCCGGCAGGTTGAGGAAGGGACTTGCGGTGCTTGACGTGCCTTTGTGCGTCGACCATAGCTGAAGCCTGTCTCTTCATCGGGGGTGAAGGAGGACAGAAGTCGGGTGGGAGAAACTTTGCAAGAAGCCGGGAGGCCTCCTCCAAGGCGCTGATAGTCTGCGATCCGAGCGAAGGGCCGACGACGTCCAAGTAGGAGGAGGCCGACGAGAACGCTGACAGGCGGGAAGGGGATCCCACCGCCGAATCCCGCAGGAAGATGGCCGAAGCCGAATCCGTAGGATGAAGGCTGAGGACATCCGGTTCCGAAGAACTAGACCGTCCCTCTCGTGAATGCGCCGAAAGGGGCGACCGGCTCCGAGAGAGCCGCACCGCCGCGCGAGAGATAGACGGGGCTGCCCGCGACGCCCGCTGGCGGAGCGTCGTGGGGACAGAGGGACCGCGAAGGAAGGACGGTCGGAAGTGAAGCTAGATTCCTCACGCCGGTGACGGAGACCACTCTCCGAACGAAACCAGTCTAGCGACGTAGCGGTCTGGTCACCTCGGGCCCGCCTGGTCGGAACGGGGCGGGGGGGGGGGGGGGGGGGGGGGGGGGGGGGTGACCGTAACGAGTCACGCCTAGCCCGCTCAGGAAAAGCGGAGCGGGGAGGGGACAAAAAACGTGTATGCGGCCCCCGCTCCAAGGCCTCGGAGCGTGGGGGACGCGCTGTGATGTCACACCGTGCCCGCCTGGTCGGAACGGGGCGGGGGGGGGGGGGGGGGGGGGGGGGGGGGACATTCTAGAGTCACGCCAAGCCCGCTCAGGAAAAGCGAAGCGGGGAGGGGACAATTCATGAACACGCGGCCCCAGCTCAGGCGCCTCTGAGCGAGGGGGACGTGTGTCAGAGTCACACCGTGCCCGCCTGGTCGGAACGGGGCGGGGGGGGGGGACTGCCTATGGTCTCGCCAAGCCCGCTCAGGCGAAGCGAAGCGGGGAGGGGACAATTTCTGAGCACGCGACCCCCGCTCAGACGCCTCGGAGCGTGGGGGACGAGTGTCAACTTCACCCCTGGCCCGCCCAGACGAGACCGGGCGGGGGAGGGACGAAAGCGAAGCTGGCCCAGCCCGCTCGGAATTAACCGAAGGAGGGGGCAGCACTGCTAAGGGCCTCAAGTCACGCTCCGACGCCTCGGAGCGTGAGAGAGAACCTCTCTTAGTACGTTTCCTCTCATTCTTACTACGCTTGCGTTCTTTCAACCGCACCCGCTCAGGAGACCCAGAGCGGGGGGTGGCTGACGAATGCTCCGCTCGCCTAGACCGCTCGCTCGAAGCAGAGCGGGGGGTGAGCGAACCCGATGGGCTCAAACCACGCGCTGCCGAAGCAGAGCGTGGGGAGCGCGACTCCGAAACTCGCCTACCCTGCTCCGAAGACTCGGAGTGGGGAGGGCGAACCTGTGAGGTAAAAGTGCAAGAAAGGGACTTACCTGAGGGCCGGACAGCCCGAACGACGGAGCGGAGCGGTGCCCGAGGAGCCGACGTAGCGACGACTACCTGTGGAGGATTCCGGGGAGACTGAAGCGGCCGGGAGGGCCGGTCGCGCCTGTAGAAGTCCCACATCTGCGACCACCGGTCTTCCATCCACTCGTCACACACGTCACACGTCCTGTCCGATGAACAGCCCGATCACAGCAAGCAGGCGTCCTGGGCGTCGGAGGGCCACTGAAAGTCCCCGCAAAAACGGCATGACTTCAACACAGGAGTAGCCATAGCGTCACTGATAAACCCGTACGAAGGCTAAAAGTCAAGTCGCACTCCTACCAAGTTCACAAAGTCACGTGCGGAAGCCAACCACAAGGTCACTGGCGAAGCTCACTGAAAGTCAAAGCCGGTCCGAACCGGACGGCGCTCAGTTCAAACACAGTAGTCCACAAACTACGAGTAGGAGAGAAGTCAACGAAGTAGAGAGTCCAAGGCTATGAAAAACCCTCAAAGCGAAGGCCAAAAAACTATCAAACTCTGGTAGAAAAAAGTTTCCGAACGGAGTAAGGCAAAAACTCGACCGTCCACGGTCGAGCTATGAGTGAAACTGATAGGGTCGCCCTACGAATGCCGGGATAGGGTAGTAAGGGGAGGCCACCCGGGGCCCCGGTGCGTGGATCCCCGGTGTCTCCTCCCCAGTTGTGTGGGTTACACAACTTTTTGGCTGAAATCTATAGGCAATTGAGTGTATTCCAGATAGTAATGCCATAGGTAATGTATTTTGAAAAAACAAAAAGTTACTAATGTGCTTTCCCAATTAAGGATCTACTTTTCTTCAAGGTTAGCCACGAATAAACGCACATCCTTGACCTAGAAAGCACTTTTTGACAACAAAGTCAGTAGCCAGTAATGTGCAGGCTATCAAACTAATACAGAAGTTTATAATGATACGGGCTGCTCTCACTTTATCATCCAGTGTCTTGTTCAGGTAGTAATCTCTCTGCGGCAATCCAAGACCATCTTGATCAACCTGCCAGGAAAATAGATGGCCATAAATTATGCCTATGTACCAAGCTTAACCCTCCTGGGCATGCAGCCACTGGCACTGTAAACAGTACTGGTGACTTGATGCACAACAGGGTTAACAGACACAACTGATGCATGGACTTTCCTCCCGGTCAGCTTCCCATTGTGATGTGATATGTATTTTTATTTATTAACTCATTCAGCCTGAGGCACATATTTTCCAAATTTTGGAGGCATCATTAACGACTAAGCACCTGTTACAGGAGATGGATCGACCAGGATAATTCAAGGGTAGTGCCAGATTAGCTTGGCGCCAACAGGCGCCAATCTAATCTGGGACTACCCTTGAATTATCATGGTCGACCCATCTCCTGCTGTAGTGTGTCAGGGCTGAATGGGTTAACCACATTCACCCTAAGAACCACAGCAAGAGATGTAACAGCCATGACAGCTGTCATGCTTAGTGCCAGATCAACTACAATCCTGAGAAAGTACTATTAGAGGTTATCCACCACTCAAACATTTCATGGACTTCATACAATCAGTCATTTAACCAGCCTGCTCCATCTGCAAGAGGTGTATATTCTCAAGGGACCTTCTGCTACAAGGGCACATGAGAATCTATGCCTCTTGCTCGCAAGGAATTGCCTCCTGACAGTCACAGTGAAATATTAACTCATTCGAGACGTGCCACCTACGGATACGCTGTGAACCGTCACGTATCCACAGGCTGCACATCTTGAATGAGTTAGCAGTACACATGCAACAAGGACACGTGCTGAAGTCATTGGGGCGATTTAGTGAAATGGTCTCTTTAGTCCTTACTATAAAGGGCCACAATTGTCTTTCCTTACTATAATGGGGCTCAACCTACTGTCTTTGATCTGATTCTTATTTAGGAGTAACTCCAATTTAAAGTTGATCCACCTTTCTCAGCTGACATGAAGTAGAGCCTTGCCTTAATAGATTAAATACCTGTTTAGGTTTTTGTTTGACACAATGGAAAATACTGAATCCGTTCAACATTGTTGTGCATGCAGTCACCAGTACTGAGAAAAGTACTTGTGGCTGTTTGCACAAGGAGGATAAAGTACCCTACCTGTAGAATATTTCTGGATGAATTTTTGTCATCCTCGCCGACCCAGACTGAGAAAAATGCGCTGATGTCATATAACTGAACTCTCTCCAGCATATCCTGAAACTCCCATCCGTCGTCCGGCCGCTCGTATGGGCGAGAAAGGTTGACCTTGAACTTCGGCATGAGGTCAAGGAGAGGTTTTGACCCTAGTGCTTCAACGGTTTTGTTGGGGTCCATGCAAGAGAGGTAGTACCGTCGTGCTTTCTTCTCCGCCTCACTGGCAAATGATGATTCTGGTTGCTCTGAGAAACCAAGAAAGTCAGTTCAGAAGCTCTTCAGTGTGCATGCACTTAACTCATTCCAGATGTGTCACAGATTGTGGTGTCTGTGAAGGTAGTATTAAATATGGATAGTTAGTATTGAATATGGATATCATGTGGCAAATGAAGTTAGCACTGAGACCTAACTGACACAATTAGACATGAGTCAAATGAAATTAGCATTTGAGACATGCTGCATTTATGCAGCATGTCTTGAACGCTAACTTTATTTGCCACATATCCATATACGGTACATCACAAATGAGTTTACAAATTACTTAAACAATGACAATTTTAAATGACTAGAAGGAATGTGCATTCATACTAGCCTCATGGAACTTCAAAATCAGTCCAAAAATCTTCTGTAACACACAATCTCTTTGACACTACCATGGGTGGGACCGAAAAAAAGTGAAAAAAAACAAACAAATTCACACACCATAGTTGAATCCTTTGACAGCTATTGATAAAACCACTTGGTGGAAAAGACGCATAACACACATCTTTTCTGCCGAACACAGAAGGAACAAACATAACAAAGTCCTGGTACTGGTAACATACCTATGGCATTTTTCATGACAAGTTGATTTTCTTGCCACATGGTGCCAAAGGTTCCCCAACGTGCATGGCCGGACGGAATGGGGTGGGTCTTGATCCACCCACCACAGGCATACTGGTAAAAGTCTTTACAGGGGTCGATGTCACGATCCATGGTGTTTAGCAGAGAACTGGCAATGGTCACACACTGGGGTGTCAAACACACACCTGTAATCCAGCTCAAAAAGGTGACTCTCATGCATGTAAAATGCTGAGAATAACCCAACGTAGAAAGAAGCACACTTAAAAAAGACAGTTACAACAATTTATTAATATTTCAAACATGTCAAAATAATAATAGTATTTGTTAAAATAGACAAACAAACAAACACACAATTCACTACTTATCTTGTCAGTGAATGGAGAAAGTCAGTGACAACTAAGGATGTAAAACATACAGGTAACAGAACAATAGCTTTCAACTCATCCATACCTAAATACAATGTGATTCATCTATAAAGACTGTGTACTTAGTGCAGTAATGAATTGGCTATTACAGTTTATGGGTAGCAACAGATTTGCTACATGTTTCAATAGTGACAGAGATATTGCCTAATGTCCAGACAGTTGCAAGATTTATTCAGACAGGCATGCGTTGCATGTGGGAATGTATAAAACCCAGACCGAAAAAGTAAATGCCAAGTGTGTAAAATGCAAAGAAAATCCCAAAAAAGAAAGAAACACGCTAAGAAAAAACATGTACAACACAATTCATTAAAACTGTGGTACTTGTTCTTTCTAAGCTTGTTTCTCTCTGTTTTAGGATTTCCTTTGTGTGAATGAATTTAGCAAGCTAAACAAAACAAGCAAAATAAAAGTCCAATACACGTTGGAAACTGCACCTTCATGTTCAATTATTACACACTTAGAGACCCCCCCACCCCCACCCCGTGCCCCCCCACCCCTTTCCCCCCTCCCCCCACCCCTTCCCACACACCCCTCCCCCTCCTGAGCAAACAAACAAACAAATGATATTCTTTCCTGAAGAACATAAAAAACAACCATAAAACAAAAAAAAACCACTCCTTACCATCCTTTTCCTTCTTCTGCTGCAGCTGCTTGATGGTGGAATCCTTGACCGCTAACAACGATGCCAACACAATCAGCGTGATGGCCATCAACACCAGCACCACCAACAACACCTTTTCCTGCGTGCTTCTTCGGTGCCATGACATCCAGCCCCCCTTGAAGACCACACTGGCGTTGTAGTCCATGGGTGGTGGGGTCCCCCCATTGGAGGTCAGCTCATCCTCATCAAAGTGGGTCCTCTTGTAGCGTTGCCCTGACATCTGGGCAAGACAGAAGACAGAAACTGTTTACATCTGAAGTTTTACATCCTTTTCCACTGCAATAAAAAAGACCCCTTCGCTGATATGTGAAAACACACTGTCATGTTAAATAGCATTTTAAAAAAACAAACACTTATAGTAATCACTGGCCAAGATAAAAATGAATGAATGTAGCATTTGCTGAATTCATGGACATAATGCTGAGTGAAAAAAGACCAAAAGAGTGAGACATAATTGTGTCAAACCATGCACATTTTCTTATTTGATTCTAAATATGTGTAAGTCATTCAGTTCTTAAACTGAAGTAAATGCATTGTTGAGCAAAAACCTTGCATTTATGCATAACAAGTCATACAACATGCAACACCTCATACAACCACAACACCCGAATACAATACTAAAACATATAGCCAGGATAGGATACTGCCCAAAGAAAAAGTTTATAACACCCTTCCAAAAGTTCCCATGTGTAAAAACGTCTCTGGAGTCCCACTGAGCAAACATAACACTTCAGAGCTGTGCTGTCGATTTCCACAGTATTCCACTGTTAGTCTGTCCATGCTGAGTGCACTACGTCCACAAGCAAAATGACACAATGGTCGACATTTAATGTTGCCTATTACGATCTTGTGTGCGGGTCTGTGATGTTGGACCTTACGGCTTCCGCCGTAAGGTCCAACATCACAGACCAGCACACGTAATTTATACAGCAGCCAGGACATGAAGAATAGGTTGTGCTGGTCTGTGGTTTTTGATCTTACTACTCAGCCCATAAAGTTAAACACCACAACCCAACGTACATCTGCAGACAGCAGCCAAAAGGATATCGGAAGAAGGCGAGGGACGGAGCGGCGGGAGGGATGAAAACCGGCTAGGCGTAACCTAATTTTATTGCAAGCGTCAATTTGGTATCGAAAAAAGAATCCAAAGAATAAAATCTTCTACGTAGCGGGAGACCAAAACTCTTTCTTTTCAAAAGACAACTGGTAAAGATGCACTGTCGTTTGACCGTCTTGAGAATCTGGGATGGACCAGCAAGTGTCAGGTACACCATGGTTTACCCCAGATAACTCATTTATATAGCTTAAACCATAGACTATATGGAATAAACCATATGGTTTGCTAGGTGGAAGCTGGTCCATCTAAGATGTCGTCTGATAAACTTTCTCAACTCATTCAGCCCGACGGCCGTATTTCCCAAATTTTGGAGGCATCATCTAATGACTATGCACGAGTTGCAGGAGATGGATCGACCATAATTCAAGAGCAGTGCCAGATTAGTTTGACGCCGAAAGGCGCCAAGCTAATCTGGCACTACCCTTGAAATTGAATTAGCATGGTCGATCCATCTCCTGCTGTAGTGCGTCAGGGCTGAATGGTTTAAAACAAATGTCCAGAAACTAGGCTCAGCTGAAGGAAAGTGCTTGGTTAGCGTATTGCTTCAACATGCAGACACTATTTTCTAAATCCATTGATCTATTTCAAGGTTGATCAGTCTTCAGCATATATATTACACAGTCTATTGGCTAAGGATGTGAAAGGGACAGGAATTAAAAACTGCTGTAAAGACCAGCGACAACTATTCAAGCAGGGTTCCAATTTGGGATAAAAGCGAGACAATGGTACGTTGTACTTGGAAATGGGGGAAAAAAAAAAAAAAAAAGAAAGAAAAGAGGAAGATGTACGCCAGTCTATATAAAGTTATACAAAACAAAATACGCCTATGAAGCAACAGAATAATTGAATCAAGTCCTGCATGCCATTACAAAAGGCAGAAAACAGCTTTATTTCGTAATTTTCGCATTACGTCGGCTGGAAACCTATTAAATGCTTTAACCCATTCAATGCCAAGAAAATTTGACCACCACAATAACTGCAGGAGGTATAGTTGCGTGGACTCTGGAAGACCTTTGTCTCTTGCTGAAACCACTGTATATTCATAGGTGACGAGTGCGAGTTGATAATACATTAACTCATTCGCGGCCAGCCGCATCCGGATGCGCGGCATAAGCCGCGCATCCGGATGCGGCTGGCCGCGAATGAGTTAACCCTTACCTGCCACTGTAGTACACTCTACGTACATGTTTGTTTCTGAATCTCGTTTCATTCAATGAGTTGCTAATACATTAACCCCTTCCCCGCCACTGCACGCATACACTGTACGTACATTATTGTTTCTGAAATTTCGGTTCATTCAACGACAAAAAGACAACACCGACCAGGAAACATGGATACAAATTGGTCTCAGCAAGAAAGCAACAGAAAAAAAAACCTCGGAAAGTAAATTGTGCTCCTGCTTTCAGTTTGAAACTGAGTTTTGATCTGCCAGTTTCACCCTTATCATTCGGAATACACCAGTGTGTGAAATAAGTTTGACTAAAATAGTTCACGGGTAGTGCCAGAATAGCTTGGCGCCTCTAGGCACTACCCATGAACTAAAGCCATTGGTCTATATCCTTATCTGTAAGTACTATAATGTAGCTTGCATATATGGCAGTGTACAAATTTGAAGCTTTTCGCCTCAGTATGATATGGGTTAAATGCACCAATCAGAAACGAGTTGTTCCCTTCATCTCTACCTGAAAAAACGACCTTTTTTGTTGTTGTTACATCCTTTCTCGAACTGATCAGCTTTGTTTAAAATGACCCTGAATACTTTAATATTGTTGTTCTTAACTTTATCTGCGAGTTTGCAATGAACACATCACTTCCATCCACAGCCAAGTTGCACCTACTTGATACCTTGCACTGTACTGTTGAGTGTGTACCGTGCGCGAGGAGAAATAGTACTTACTGCTTTATCAACACGCAATCGTCAGACGCCTATGTGTGTATTCATGAACCTCTGACGGCTGAGGTCTTTGATGATGAATTTACAGTGACTTAAAAAACACAATCTGCGTCCACTGGCAGTGATGGTGTTAAATCTACCTCACTTTTACTATACCCAAACACTGCTTGTTGCGTGAAATGTAACCACTCACAAAGCCCAAAATAGTTTGCGTTTCTGTTATTGCTATCATCCTTATGCCGCAAAAAAAAACATCAGAAATAATACGGGACAATGGTACCGAGACAATCCTAGCATCAGCAGTGGCGTAGGAACAGGAGTGTGAGGCGGCCTGTTCACCACCCCGCCAAGAAAAAGTAGGGGTGGGGGTGAGGGTGGGGAGGGGGGGAGAACCACTGACCCCAAAATGTTTTTGGAGAAAAAAATAATGTTGACCAAAACACTTTTGGGCGAGAAAAAAAAAGGTTTTTAAATTATGTTTTATGTTTGATAATATATTGCTTTCGCCCCCCCCCCCCCCCTCCCCCAGCCCATCCCCCCAGTGGCGGGGAAGGGGTTACGTCGTGGTCTTCAGAATCAGCATACCTACACGTGGCCTTGAGATACCATTTTTCATTATCACTGGCTCGTATGATTCCGCTGTGAACATTGGCTCCTGCGGCAGTTATCGCGCCGTCACTCATACACGTCTTTATTCCGTCGTGCTCACGTGGCTGTTACAGATACCCTTTTGAAACTAGATGATTCCACCTGCGAACGTTCATTATCGTAACAGTTACCGCGCCGTCACGTATACGCGTCATCATTGCAACATAGCAATCATGCATGCTCTTTAACATGCATATTCGCCAGAAGGCGTAGGAATCGGGGGGACCCTGCCCCCACCCCCACACCCCCCTCCCCACACACACCCAAGAAAAAGTACAGAGGGGGGGGGGGGCAAAGTATCCCCTAATACCCCCCCCCCTTCCAATATTTATGGAGAAAAAAGGTGGAGAAATCAATTTAGATAAAAAAAATAGTTTGTATAGATTTTAAGTATTTTATTTATATTTTTATTTTATATTTACTATCTGAAAAAGAAATTTTACAATTTTGATTTTTAAGTATATTTACTATCTGAAAATGAAATTTTACAATTTTGATTTTTAAGTTTGACTTTTGGCAGGTGGGACTGTCCCCTAGCCCCCTCCCCCCCCCCCCCACCCCCTTTCTCCCCAACTCCCCCTCCGCGTTGTTTGATTTTTGGAGACTGGAAAATGACTGGCACGCTGCCCACAGCCCCATGAAATATATCTCCCTACGCCACTGATCAGTATACTGTAAGTCTGACAGACAAGTTCCAGGCCTACTATTACCGGTATAACTACATGGATGTAAATATCAGCTAAAAAGGCACTACGTTTCCGCTGTCCAGGTCTATTCACCTTTCGCTCGTGACACTAAAACTGACAACTTTGTGACAATACCCATCCTCAACTTTACTGATTGGAAAGAATCGTGGCCGATGAATCTGCCAGCAACACTCAACCACCAAATCCCAAAGGTTTCATTTCTCACCGCCATTTCTTTCCATCCTCAATGGGCATTGATCCTCATGAGCCCATGCAGTACAGGGGCTCATGAGGCTCTATGCCTCTTGCTGGCAGAGATGTATATCCTCAATTTGCGGGGAGTCATCTGGGATTTACGAGTAAGATTGAGACCCCAAAGGTGCCATGTGCAGCAGTGACTATAATCCATTATTGGCTGGACAGTTGAGTCGTAAATCTTTGTGCTAGTGAGTGATTTTGGACCTTATGCATCTATGCAGTGAAGTTCAAAATCACAGACCAGAATACAAATCTTGATCCGAAGACAGAGGCGATTTTACTCTGAACAGTGAAATCCTGTGGTTTTCACCTTCTTCTGCAAGGGCTCTAACTTGGTGCAATTTTGCTATTTTTTTTAAAATACAAAATGAGACAAAATATAATATAAATGTTTGATTCTAAGTATATAAATGTTACACGATGGATGTTTGATATAAACGTTAGATATATAACAATAAAAATCAATGATCTTTTGCGTAATAATATTGCAACAACTGCTGTTATATTGTAGTTTCTAGTTAGTTTGAACAACTACAGACCCGTATCCAACCTACCTTTTCTTTCAAAGCTTCTGGAAAAG
Organism: Semisulcospira habei; assembly: GCA_036245525.1. Taxonomy (NCBI): domain Eukaryota; kingdom Metazoa; phylum Mollusca; class Gastropoda; family Semisulcospiridae; genus Semisulcospira; species Semisulcospira habei. Next base: position 220,791,219 of record BTPG01000001.1, on the reverse strand, counting down.
ATAGTGCTCACGCAGCTGCTAGACCATATCAAGAATAATGGTCTGTGGCATGTGTTCCAGTCAGCATATAGGTCTGGTCATAGCACGGAGACAGCATTGCTGCGTGTTGTGAATGACCTACTTGGTGCTAGCGATGAAGATCTAATCTCTGTTCTGACTCTGCTCGATCTGAGCGCAGCGTTTGATACTATTGACCATGACATTTTACTTGCCCGCCTTCGTGATGTGTTTGGCATTCAAAGCACAGCACTGAAATTTTTCCAATCCTACTTTGTTGGTCGCTTGCAGATGGTTTCAGTGGCAGGATTTGAGTCCCACCCTGTTGAGCTGCTTTGTGGCGTTCCACAGGGGTCGGTCTTGGGGCCTGTTCTCTTTACTTTGTATACACAGCCCCTGTCGCATGTCATTGAGCGTCACTTAGTTTCTTATCATTTATATGCAGATGATACAGAATTGTACAAACACTCCCTTCGTGAACATGTCGATCAAATGGTGCAGTCTTTGGAGGCTTGTATTTGTGATGTTCAGAAGTGGACCACACAGAACAAGCTCCAGCTGAACAGTGACAAAACTGAGTCCCTCCGAATGATGTGCTCCTCTACGTGCAGTGCTGATCTACCTGAGTCAATGATGGTGGGCGAGAGTGCCATCTCCTTTTCTAGCTCGGCCCGTAACTTGGGTGTCATTTTTGACAACAGGCTGACAATGAAGGAACAAGTGAAGAAAGTTTGCCAGCTTGCCTTCATTGAACTCAGAAGGATCAGCACTGTTCGACATCTGCTGACTGTTGAAGTTACCAAAACACTTGTTACCTCCCTTGTGCTGTCCCGAATAGACTATTGCAATTCTCTTTTGTCCGGTGTTCCGCAAAATCTTCTTGACCAAATCCAGAGAGTCATGAACTGTGCTGCACGTCTGATTTTTCGTGTACCGAAACGTGAACACATTATGCCTCTACTAGCTAATTTGCACTGGCTGCCAGTTTCATACAGAATTCAGTATAAAGTCTGTGTTATTTGTTTCAACATCATCTCTGGTTCTGCCCCTCCTTACTTGTCTGATCTTGTCCAGCTGTATACACCGTCCCGCTCACTACGCTCTGCTTCAGACACTCGAGTTTTCCGTATCCCTAGACGTAATAAGGTCACTCAAGGTCATCGTGCATTTTCGTATTTTGGTCCCATTACATGGAACGCTCTCCCAGCTGATGTGCGTCACTCATCATCTCTTTCCATTTTCAAATCCAAGCTTAAAACACACCTTTTCTCTGTTGCATATACGTAAAGACCATTTTGTCTGCCGGCTCATCATGCGTGTGTGTGTGTGTGTGTGTGTGTGTGTGTGTGTGTGTGTGTGTGTGTGTGTGTGTGTGTGTGTGGTGTGAGTTTTTGCCCTTGTAAATTAATGTATATTTTTTGTTGTATGTGCTTGTTTGTGTATTCTGCTTCACTGTTTCATTACTGTGATTGTAAAGCGCCTAGAGCACATTGGTGATTAGGCGCTATACAAATTACCTTTATTATTATTATTATTAGTTGTGTTCAGCGTTGTTTTAACTATGAAGTGAACTGGCGTTAAATTACATTCTGAACTATTTTCTTTTTGTTGTTTTTAAAAATAAAAAATCTCCTCACAAAGGGTCAGGGCATTCAGCGTTGGGTGGATAAATCATCATTGAGCAACGATCATCATCCCCTCTTCGACAATAGACGCCTGACGAGTGGTGCTTTGACTCAATGCAAATCCGCTGCGCCACCGCGGTGGCGCAGCGGATTTGCATTGAGTCAAAGCACCACTCGTCAGGCCCCTATTAAAGGGCTGGCTTAACTGGGCGAGACAAACCCGAACCTCGTCTCGGCGAGGCACCCGAGACAGTCTCGGCGAGATACCCGTACCACCCGTTTATTAGGTTCAGCACGTCTGATCTTGTCTCGGAGAGTTCGCCGAACCTAATAAAGGGATGGGTCGGGTGTTTCGCGGAGACTGTCTCGGGTGTCTCGCTGAGACGAGGTTCGGGTTTGTCTCGCCCAGTTAAGCCACGGAATGCGGAAACCACTGGTTACCTTTCTCGATCTGCTCTGCATGAACATGCGAAGCAGACGGAGGGAAATAACCAGTGCGGCGATGAGCGTACCGTCACGGGGCGTCTGAGTTGATCAGTGTTTATGTACTTCACCACTGGCCCATATTATTTGTTCGTTAGGGCTGGTTCGTTAGGGCTGTCGGTAATCACTTTGGTGGCGTCAAACCAACTAACCTGACCTCGACATACACATCCCCCAAAACAGAAGACTCCACGTTAATACATTCGAGACGTGCTGCATCCAGATACGCGGCTTGAAGCCGGGTATCCGGATGCGGCACAACCCGAATGTTATCCAGTGTGCCAATTAAAGGCGCAACAACTGACAGTCGACAGCCGGGTAAACACGCAGCGCTGGAGAGCGTGATGATTGAGACGCTGACTGGTAAGCATCAAATGCCGCGTTAGGCTGGCGCGCTGTTTATATACTCCGATTGTGCCTTTACGCTAATCCGGCTCTACATCTAGACCACTTGACCGTCTTTGAAGATCCATCTCTTGCGACGAACCCCGGCCACGTCAAGCAGGTTTTAAAAAAGTAAGAACACGTTGGCGCTGGAAGTGAAAAAGGACAAGCGATATATTTACACATGTAAGAGCTGCCCACTCACTGATACAGAACTATGGATGAATCAGTTGACTCTGGAGGTAAAAACAGTCAATCAGCACCCCTGATGACAGCATTACATGTATGAGCTGGCCACAGACTGATACAGAACCCAATTCAAGCAGGCAACCGGCAACAAACGTGGGTGTCTCCTCTCGCGACTGTATAAATTGCGACCCGTTTAAAAAAAAAAAAGTGCATTACGGGGCCCCACGGCCCCCCCCCCCCCCCCCCCGAACACGCACACCCCCGATATATGTGTGCACTGGTTTGTAATTTTGGACCTTAAGGCTTGGAGGATGACAAATCCTAATCTAACATCGGAGACCTTCAAAGACCACATTTATTTCGAGGAAAAATTCTACGCTGTGAAAGAAGAAGTCACCAAGTCAATTTTTGTGAAAAGCGCGATTTTCTTTCGGTGCAAATCTTGCATTTCACAAAATGAATTTACTGTCTTTTACCTTCATAGGGCAGAACTGTCTCCACCCACAAAACTAGCACACCAAACCACAGGGTCTCAATGCCCGAATTCGGGTGCCAGTTGCATGAGTGAGCTTAGTCCTGAGCCAGCCACTAAGCAAGGAGTACCTTTCTTCATGGCTGGCGCAGGACTGTAAGCTCACTCCTGCAACTGACCCTAGAACTCGGATGACTGCAGTACAGTTCAGGAGGCAGATCGACCGTGATAGTTCGAGGGTGGTGCCAGGTTCTTCTGTCACCACCCTTGGTCGATCCTTGTCCTCTTGTAGTGTGTCAGAACTGTGTGAGCCGCATACAGCCGCGTATCCGGATGCTTCGCGCCCCGAAAGTGTTAATCTCTGCCCGATCGAGCCCAACACAACAATCCTGGCAAGCGCCTGGTTTCTGTTCCTGGGGAGGGGACAGGCAGAAATCGATATTTTGGCAAGATAAAGCCGACGGTGCATCGATGGCCAGAAAATATGCCCCAGGCTCTGTCGCCCAGCTGTTTGTTTTCTACGTGACGACGGGATGTGGATGTGCATGGCTAGAGATTCCAACTCGAGGCCTCTTGTCCTGACGCTGAGCGCAAGGGCTCAGCGTCAAGATAAAAGGTCTCGAGTTTAAATCTCTAGTGCGTGAACACTGGTCCGAAAGGTCTATAATCACAGACCAAGTGCAGACAAAGGCGTGGATGGAACTTAAGCATGCGCATATCAGAATTAAGAAGTCAAGGCTTCGTGCAACCCCCCCCCCCCTCCTCCCACCCACCATTTCTTTAAAACAACCAAAGACTTCTAACTATACTAGGTGAAACGGCGAATCACTGAACCAGTCCAGTAGCCGCCCCCCCCCCCCCCCCCAACTAAAACGTCATACACACTGACGACAAACAACTGTCACAGCAGCAGGAGGTAGCACCTTCCGGGAAAATGGAGTCGTCAGATAGGAAGTGAACACCTCCCCCCACCCTCCTGCGGGGGATTGGAGACCACATTTTTTCGGAAGCCTATCACCTATGAAGACGAACCGTAGGTGTTTGCCCAAATTAATACCGTATTGAATATAGGAGGGCATGTACTATGGTCATATTTTCCTTCTGTGGGCCCTGTATTTTGCTTTTGGGTGTAGGGTTGGTGTTAACGATGTAGTTTCCGTAAAAAAGCACACAGAACTAAATGACTGGTATCTTTGGAAACAGAATACATTTACCCACCATTTACAATGATTCAATGTCTAAAATGCAAAATGGTGACGTCATCGCGGCGCCATCTTTTTTACCTTTCATTATCCGCGAAATAGCCTTCTTGCCAGAAGAATAGGTGTAAAATCTTTGACATACTATGATGAAAACATATATACCAATGTTATAATATATCATCAATGGAAACGTAAATGATTCAATGTTTTCGACTGGTGACCTTGAAAGGTGTTATTTAAAGGTTAAGGTCACATAAAGTTGTACTTTATGAAAAAAACCAACATATTTTTGAAAATGTGATAAAACAATCTTACTAAAATAATAACATGCAAGGAATTGCTATGAATAGTTGATAAACGATTAGACGTGACCTTCACGAAGGTCAAGGTCGCAGTTTTCGAAGAGTTTGTAAGAATATTAAGTTTACAATAGGGGCCAAACATTTGCTTTGATTTTAGGAATATTTGCTCACAACACCTATATAGAATCTCTTACTACTGAATCATATTCTGTTGAGTTGAGATTATCAGGAACATTATAATATAGATACCCTTTACAATTAAGGTCAAGGTCACAATACAATTATGTACAACTGTGCACTCAATCTGATAGGTTAACTGTTCCACGGTCCTGAAATTCTCTCTCTCTCTCTCTCTCTCTCTCACACACACACACACACACACACACACACACACACACACACACACACACACACACACACACCACACACACACGCACACACACACATACACACACACATATACACACACTCACATAAAGATAGAGAATCTAATACAGGTAGTGGAAAGGAAAAGATTGTTTATGTGTGGTCCATTTTGATAAGTATGGAACTTCTGCAGAGCCTGTAGCCCTGGCAAGTTATATGCAAGTCAACAGATCAGTTGCTTAAACCAGCTATACCAGAAGTCATGTAGTTTTTCAGCCCCCCTCCCCCTCCCCCCCCCCCCTCCTCACGCCACACCGACCCCTTCGCAAGACACACTGGAACTGGAAATAACATTGAAACATTAAGCTATCTGGATTGTTCGCACTACCATCAAGTCAGTGCATGGACTGATGACGCAAAAGAATGTTCAAGCAAGTTATGAGTGTTCGCAAAGAATGTACGTTTTTATTTTGAAACATGGCGCCTGCAAGCGGATTGAGGTTTACTGACCATGTGAGTAGTAACACTGAGAGAAAAGACGTTTCTCAGACCACAGGAAAGCAGTCCAAAGTTAATTTGTTGTTGTTGTTGAATATTCTTTAAAAGCTATAACAAAGCTTCTTTATGGGGAGTTTTGGACCTCCCCCCCCCTCCCCCCTTTGTTGTTTGATATTTCGGCGACTGGTGAAAGTTTTCGGCCACTGGAAGCAAGGTGTAGCGTCGGGAGACCTTTTGTGCCTGGCTGAAGGTCTCAAACAAATAGTTGGAACCACCCCTGAGGTAACTGTTCCGCCACTGTGTGTGTGTGTGTGTGTGTGTGTGTGTGTGTGTGTGTGTGTGTGTGTGTGTGTGTGTGTATGTGTGTTCAAACGCCCAAATAGCGTACACAGTTGATTTGGAGGGAAAATATTAACAATCTACGATACCGTACACACTGAATATCAAACGCGCCATAGTTTAATGTGCTCCTGACTTAGATCGTCACAAGTGTTGTCTCATGCATATGGCTGTTTGTGCTTACAAGACGGTCTGTCCGTGCGATATTTGAAAAAGGGCTAAATGACTTTTAGCACAGTAATAGTACTGTTTTTACCGACATCGTCTGTGTGGTTAGTTCTTTTTGTCTCCATCTCTTGGATTGTGACGTCTATCAGGATGTTATACGCTATTATGATCTGCCAATGCCATAATAGTATATTTTTTATTATGATCATAGATAGCTCAGTTCACTACTGACATAGTCTAGAAGTAAACTTCGGAATACATCTAGGCAAGGTGGGCATTTTATGTGTTGCCCCTCATGATCGTAACAGAAAAGACGCATTCGTGAACTGCTGTTTCGATTCCACAAGCCCACATTTTAATCGCAAACCCTTATCTCGACCAGCCATTCTTTAAAAGCACGGAAGTACCCAATGGATCGCGGAGAAAGAAACACGCTTAGAAAAGCCGGGTACAACACAATTTATTAATATTCGGGTAAATACCCTTTGTCAACTGAAATAGACAAACAAACAGAGAGATTAGCCGCTACTTATCTTCATTCGCAGAAGGAATGTGGCAACTGAAGGAGGTGACGTAAAATAAAAGAAAAGGAAGAACAAAAGTGCGGGAAAAGTAAAAATGACGTCAACGATAAAATCATAAGAGAGAGACTCAGAGAGAAACTGAACACGAGAGACAAGAGTGTGTGTAAGCGCGCGCAGGAGCGAGCAAAAGTAAATGCGTGTGAGAGAGAGAGAGAGAGAGAGAGAGAGAGAGAGAGAGAGAGAGAGAGAGAGAGAGAGAGAGAGAGAGAGAGAGAGAGAGAGAGAGAGAGGGAGGGAGGGAGGGAGGGAGGGAGAGAGAGAGAGAGAGAGAGAGAGAGAGAGAGAGAGAGAGAGAGAGAGAGAGAGAGAGAGAGAGAGAGAGAGAGAGAGAGAGATGAAACTTTATTTCTCAAGGATAAATGATTAGGTACACAGACCTTTTTTCAATCATGTCCTTGCACACGCACTCACACAACAATCTCACGCGCGTGACTAAAACTAATAAAATTGGAAAGGCAAAACGTGAGCATAAAAAACCCATAAAAAACAAACAAACCAACAAACCAAAAAAAAACAAAAAAAAAACCAAAACCCTAGTTAGCAGTCACTCACTCTCTCTCTCTCTCTCTCACACACACACACACACACACACACACACACACACACACACACACACACACACACACACACACACTCACACACACACACACTAAGAACCTGATTAAACATGAACGTAAGAAACTTAGTTTGAACAGCAACAGCAAACTCGACAATACAACTCAATGCGCTCGAGTAACGCCGACACAACTACACAACTATGGGCTTAAGTTTCTTTCAGCTGCCGAAATAAGCGGGCCCTGAATGTGGACAAAGAAGGAGCCCCAGTAATGTCGATAGGCAACAAATTCCATAGTTTGGCTCCTGAGTAAGACAAACTAGTTTTGAATATATCCAGGCGCGGCCTTGGTATGGATAGATTGTTCCTCGTCCTTTTATAAGGCGTATGAGCAGGGCTAAATAGATCTGTTAGATAACTAGGCGTTTTAGAGTGGTAGATTTTAAACATAAGTACGCCTTTATTGTACATAAGTAACTTACGCAGAGGCAGCATGTCGAGGGCTTTGAGTCGGTTGTCGGTGCTTTCTTTACTATCCGGGTGGATTAATTTGGCTGCCCTACGATGAAGAGCATTAAGCCTTTTTATGCACGCATCGCTACATCCATCCCAAACTGTAGAAGCATAATCTATATGGGATTGAATATGTGCGTTATAAAATATTTTCCTTGTCGGTGTATCTGTAAAATAACTCAGTTTTGAAAGAAGATATAAATTCCTGGACACTTTTCGACATACGCTGCTGACATGCGCGTGCCATGTGAGTTGGTCGTCGATAATGACGCCTAACAAGCGTTGCTCTCTAACTTGTCTAATCGGCTCAGAGTTGAGAGAAAGGCTAAGCGGGGGTGGATGTAGCTGCTGCTTTTGTCGTGTAGTTATTAGCATGCATTCTGTTTTAGACGGATTTGGTACCATATAGTTAGTGTGACACCATTTTGAAACATCAGTTAAGCCCTGTTGCAGTGAGGAATTGATTGTGGAGATATTCGCTGACGACACGTCGAGAGTAGCATCATCAGCAAACAGGCTACAGCGTACGTTTAGATCTGAAATATGCAATGGCATATCATTGATGTAAATGGAAAATAAGAGGGGCCCTAGTATTGAGCCCTGAGGCACGCCATGCTTTAGTACGCCTTCAGCGGAACTTTTTCCGTTAACAAACACATACTGACGTCTTCCGTGCAGGTAGGATTTGAAAAAGTCCAAGGATGCTTTGTTTACGTTATACACTGATAGCTTTAGTATCAACATATCATGATTTACTAGATCAAAGGCTTTAGAGAAATCTAGAAATACGGCACAGGTCATTTCAGCTTTGTTCATGGACGTAAGCCATTGGTCAGGTGAGCTAGAGCTGTGTGGCATGAGTGGCGAGGTCTAAAACCTGACTGTAGTGGGTAAAGCAAGTTATATTTTTCAAGAAAATAGCTCAGATGCCTGTGTACATGTTTTTCTATTGGTTTTGACAGAGCTGACAAGAGCGAGATTGGTCTAAACTTATTAGGGTCTGAGAGGTTCTTACTTTTAGGCAGAGGAATAACTTTGGCTACTTTCCAGCTGCTTGGATTGATTGATTGTACATTGCTTAACGTCCCGACAGCAACAAGGCTTTCTCAGGACGTGCCTGCACTGCTTGTGAAAAAAAAACTAAACAGAAAATTGAATGTATGTCGCCAGCCGGTCAAATACGTTAAATAAACCTACAACATTGGGCCTAAATAAAGCTAAGACCATTTAGCAACACACATCCAATATCAAGAGCTACAGGCAGTGCAGACAGTAGGGAGAGTTTTAAAAAGGCAAATACAGGTGAATGGACAAAGGGTTGACAGAAACGCATGCCCCAGAATAGAGAGAAAAACCCACCCTGTGGGGCTGACCAGGGTGACCCTGGGAACTAAAAAATACCTAACCCCACCCAAGTCCCCCAGGGCAGACCCGGGTGGGGTCCAGCTGCTTGGAAATGTACCATGTTGTAAAACGAGATTATAAATAAATGTCAAAGACTCGACCACATACGGGGCAGCAAGTTTTAAAAAGTATGTATTTATCCCGTCGTGACCAAGCGAGCGCTTATTTTTGAGTTGGCTAATAGATTTGCCAATGTCAAATACAGTAAGCGAAGGAATACTAAAGGATACGTTTGGCGCGAGTTTGTCCTCACAAAAATCTGTAAGCCTTTCGGATATAGAGGGTGTGTGAGTTGTCGTACTGCTTAACAACAAATCAGCAGCAGACAAGAAATGGTTGTTAAATGTGTCTGCAGATATAGAATACACAAAGCCTGCTAAACACCAACCCAAAGGCAAACTTTATATCACCTTCAAGTTGAGGACTACCTCGGGGAAAAACGGGAGGACCCCGGGGAAAAAAAAAAAAGACCAGCATTTAGCATGGTACACAACAAGTCAACTAATATCATTGAAACAAAGCAAATAATCAAATTCAGTAAGAGAATATTGGTATAAGTGGAGAGTAGGTAGTTGTGAAACCATCTTCAAGGGTAACTCAAGAAACAAACAAAAATACAAAAAAACAAAAACGGGTAAGGGAAAAAGCGTAAAGAGAGAAAGAGGAAGAGAGAGAGAGAGAAGTGTTAAAGGGGGGAGGGGGGAAGGAAGAGAGAGAGAGAGAGAGAGAGAGAGAGAGAGAGAGAGAGAGAGAGAGAGAGAGAGAGAGAGAGAGAGAGAGAGAGAGAGAGAGAAAAGAGAAGAAAAAAAAAAGGGGGGGGGGAGAGAGAGAGACAACCAGCCAGAGCCACCAGCCCCACCCAACAGGCACCAACCAACACACAGAAAAACACACAGGCACGCATCAAGACGACCACATACATCCCCAAGGGAATGCACACGATCGCCCCGCCCCACAACCGCGCATCACTCCGCGGGCCGGCGACCGGGCGCCCGACAGGGAAGGGTAAGGGATCCAACTAAACGTACGGCCAGCGCTGAGAAAGTTCCCATGGGATGTGTACATATCAACCAGCGCCAGCCTCACCTATCTGGTTAGTGAGTAGTCAAACAAAAGTGACACAATAAGGTAAAGGTAAAAATAGCAGATAAAAATGACACAAGCAAGGTAAAAAATGTTAATCTTTCATATTCATCCCGAGTGGCGCCACAGTGCCCAGTTTATTAATCAGAAATTTTTCTCGGTCTTTCCTGGCCCAGACATTACTGGCTTGCATAAGCCAGAGGCCTTTAACCCGAATGTCCGAGACGGAGTGGCCGGCCTGGTTGAAATGTCGTCCGACCGGTCTGTTGTATTGGTACTTGACAGACTGAAGATGTTCTTTGAAACGGTCGTTGATGGTTCTTTCCGTCTCTCCAACATAGAGTTGGCCGCATTTCACACAGGAGATGACATAAATCACGTTGGCAGTTTGACACGTGAAGTATCTGCCTATGTTGAATTTGTAACGTCACGACACAGCGACATACACACGCGTCCGCAGGCACCGTGGCACACACACACACACACACACACACACACACACACACACACACACACACACACACACACACACACCACACGCTGATAAACAAATGATCCCGACATTAGAACTGCTATTGCATTTGAACTAGTATTTGAATACCCTCATTCATACGCCGGTTTGTCACTGACGTAAGGCAAATAGATGTGTTGTGCAGCACGTATTACAGGCGCCCTGCTAGTCTATACACTTATTCTTTTCATTCCATTCCGATTGGGCCAGCACAACTGTAGTGATACATAATTGTAGCCTCAGTCTTACACTAATTATGAACATACTAATTAGAAAGCTCTGTGGTGTGTGTGTGTGTGTGTGTGTGTGTGTGTGTGTGTGTGTGTGTGTGTGTGTGTGTGCGTACACCAAATGACTGAACTGGGTTACTTTCTTTACCATCCTTATGCAATCTGGGTCGGTGTAAAATTTTGGGTGGCCAGATCAGAAACCCATTTTTTCTGAGGGTTGTTTCTGTATTATCTTTCATTCAAAATTCAGAAAAAAATATCAAAATACGATGTGCCCATTTTAACAGATTTACTTCATCGTTGTGTTTCAGGGATGCCCTGGGCCTGTGTGTGGACACGGAAGCGGCCGGAGTGTTTTCAGATCAATTTGATTGGTCCAACACCGATGAACGGAGTTCCTTCCCTTGCTTAAACGTCTTTCGTCTCCAACGGACGCACCGGTCATTCTCTCGCATTTGCAGAGGTATTTTATGCAATATTTCTTAGTTAAGAGCACGCCCAAATGTACTTGTTCAGTGCAGTTATTTAACTGAGAGATGCCTCCAATCCCCGTACCCGTTTGGCCCAGAAAAATAAGGCGTCTGCTTTCAAACGTGTCTTCGGCCGCACCGGCCGGGCCTGACCGTTGAGTCTTGTAGTAAATGATAATAGAACCCCACGATTTTAACAAAAGCTTTCTTCTTCAATGAAAGGAATTCGTTCAATAACCCCATTACAAGGTCAATCTGCCACGCGATTTTGTTTCTTCTTTCTTTTTTTTTTTTTCTGACGTGTTAACTTGCCACATGCATGCACAGTAACTATCAGTTGACTTTTTTTTTTTTAAAAAACAAAAATGGCGCCAGATTTCAATCCTCGTTCGCAAAACTGCCTCGCGATTCGAAGAACGAACGTCCACAAACAGGTCTCGTTTAGGAATGTTCAACTGAAGTATCGCTTTTTACTGTATTGCCAGTTTTTAGTTCTCAGGGTCACCCTGGTCAGCCCCACAGGGTGGGTTTTTCTCTCAATTCTGGGGCATGCATGTGTTTCTGTCTACCCTTTGTCCATTCACCTGTATAAATTTGCCTTTTTAAAACTCTCCCTACTGTCTGCACTGCCTGTAGCTCTTGATATTGGATGTGTGTTGCTAAATGGTCTTAGCTTTATGTCTTGGCCCCATGTGTTAGGTTTATTTAACTCATTCTACCCCAGACACACCACGGCAGGATAAGGATCCACCATGATAGTTCAAGGGTGATGCCAGAATAGCTTGGCGCCTACGGGCGCCAAGCTATTCTGGCATCTCCCTTGAACTATCATGGTCGATCTGTCCCCTGCACTGCAATGCAGTCTTGAGAGGACAGGGGCAAAATTTAAGGATTTTGGTGTTGGGGTAGAATGAGTTAACGTATTTGACCGGCAGGCGACATACATGGCAATGTTCTGTTTAGGTGGGTTTTTTTTCACAAGCAGTGCAGGCACGTCCTGAGAAAGCCTAGTGGCTGTCGGGACGTTAAGCAATGTACAATCAATCTGATTCAAAATGTCAGTTGGTTTACATGGTTGTATTGGACATGTTCTCAGCAACACCATTTTGGTCACACCGGCTCAGGACTTTCTGGCACACACCCAGCGCCGGATGGCAGCAGGATGTCCAAACCCATCAGGATCTATGCTGCAGAATCATGGCCCCCCAGCCTCTGCCACAGAGGGTGCGTCTGGTAGGAGGGTGCATGGACGGCAGCGGAATGCCCCCAATTACAAACTGGTAAGTAAAGTGATTCTATGATCATCTTCATTTTATTGGCTGGCGTGCGTGCGAAGCAAAAGTGAGTTTATGTTCTGGGCCACTGGTCGTCCGTCCGTCGTCCATGGTAAACTTTAACTCATTCTACCCCAACACCAAAATCCTTAAATTTTGCCCCTGTCCTCTCAAGACCGCATTGCAGCGCAGGACACAGATCGACCATGATAGTTCAAGGGTGGTGCCAGAATAGCTTGGCGCCCGTAGGCGCCAAGCTGTTCTGGCATCACCTTTGAACTATCATGGTCGATCCTTATCCCAGGGTGGGATTCTTCCGCGTTTCCGCGGATTTCCGTGGAAATTCTTTCACAATTCCGCTGAAGCATATTTATTTTCCGCGTCTAATAACAACAAAAAAGACGAGAAAAAAAAAAAAAAATCTTCTTAAATGGCAAAAAAATCTCAAATGGGTTGGATTTGTATGCAGTTTGGTTCACTATCGCCCGACACTTCCGGTAGCTTTAGGTCGCAGTGGAAAATGGCGGTGAAAAAGGATATTGTCCAAGACAGAGTGCCGTTTAGTGTGCATCTGAACATAAACTGGTACGCACATTCCATTTTTATACTGCAGATCAGGAGTGTCATAACAAAGTCCATTTTCGGGTGTGTTTGGTCTCGCTCCCCGTGTCGGTTTTTGGATACTTTGGCGAACGGTGGACACGCGTGCCTATCCCCCCCCCCCCCCCTCCCCCTGTCGTTTGATTTTTCGGCCGCTGAAAATGAAGGACATGAAACCACCCCCCCCCCCACCCCACCCCACCCCACCCCCACCCCACCCACCCACCCACCCACCAATGTCGTTTGATTTTCCGCGTTTTCTTTCTTACTAGAATCCCACCCCTGTTATCCTGCTGTGGTGTGTCTGGGGGTAGAATGAGTTAACGGTGGCATTTTCTCGGAGACTATTCAAGCCACATTCTTCAAGCTTGGCCCAAGGATACTTTGTGGCAAGACCTTTTTAAACATGCCAATTTGAGTGACCTCTCTTAAAGGGTCACGCAGGGTTGACAAATGTGTGAAAACTGCTTGCATTTTCAGAAAACGTGGATTTTGACTGCTGCAGAAGCCAGCCCTCGTCACCGAGGTCACACATATGTAAATCGGTCATACACGGGATTACTCTTTTTATTCTTGTGCAAGGCCCCTTTAAACCAAAATTGGGCTGTTTCTGTTTCTAAGGCAGCTTTGGTTTTAATCTTTCTTTCTTTCTTTCTCCAGTTGGCAAATGGCGCCTGGGATGGACCCGAGACTGAGAGCAGTGCCAGCGCATCGCAATACGAGGGCAGTGATGACGAGGAGTTTGTTCCTGGCTCGAGCTCACCGGATTCAGAGGGTGTGTCAGCATCAATTGCTGGGATCTCGGACATAGACAGTATTGTATCGACTATGTTAGATTTCATCAAAGTGGCAGGTTTGGGGTGGCCAGGTGTTGGTGACGCTAGTACCAGCAAGGTGCAGTGTGCGTTAGGGGGTGGCAATGAGAATGTGGATAGGCAGGAGGAACATGATGCTGGAAAGAGTGGGGAAAGAGCACTTACAGAAGAAACGGGTGTGCACGTGTCGCAGAGAGGGAAAGGAAAGTACAAATGGGACAAGAAACATGCATGCAAATTGTGTGGCAAGCTTGTCTTGAAAATGAGCACGCACTTACAAGATGTCCATGCAGATGAGGCTGACGTTGCTAAAATTTTGTCGATGAAAAAAGGGACCAAGCAGAGACGTCGAGCATGGATCAGACTACAAGATGAGGGTGATTACATGCATAACGTTGCTGTTCTTGAAAACAAATCCGGATGTTTGATTCCTAAGTATCGCACCAAAACTAGTAAGGCAGACGACCTTCTCGCCTGTAGCCATTGCAAAGGGCTCTATCAAAAAAAGCTGATCTCTGTACACTCAAAACGTTGCTGTCAGAAGCCAGGAGGGTTTCAGATCACTCGGCGAGGGGACGCCGCTCGCCGTGGTCGGCTCATGCTTCCAATACCCTTAGACGTTGAATTTTCCTTCTACCACAAGGTCTTGGCTACCCAGAGAGATGATGAGATAAGCCGTCTCATCAGAACTGACCCCTTGCTTCTTGAGTATGGAAAGAGATTATTTGACCGCAGGGACATTGAAGAACACACGGCTGGACAAATCAGCTCCAGGATGCGGGAGTTAGGGAGACTGTTGAAGATTATCAGAGTGAGGTCAGAAATGAAAATCGCAAGTTTAAATGCTGTGATCAATTCAGCTAGCTTTGATCATGTTGTCCTGGCTGTAAAAGAGCTAGCAGATTTTGATGAGGACACACATCAGTTCAAAAAAGGCAATCTCGCAATGCGCATAGGCCATGCTTTGAAAAAGTGTTCACAGATCAAACAGTCACAGGCATCCAAACAGCTTGGACAGGGTTCAGACGACAGGTGGCGACAGGAGCTCTCTGAGGCGCAGCGGTTTGACTCCGTCTTCGACGGGGACTGGTATGATTGTGTGTCCGCTACAGCAGCCCAGTCGGTCGGGAAAATGACCATGAACAAACCCAAGCTGATCCCATCATGTGAAGATGTGAGGAAGGTCCAACAGCTTCTTGAGACAAGGATGGTTTCGGAAGATTATCCGACAGTGGTTAAAGCAACTCTTTGTGCTGTATCACTTTTCAACCGAAAACGAGGGGGAGAAGTTCAGAGAATGAAGGTGTCAGACTTCCAGAATGCTAAGATTGGATCGATCACCAATCAAGATATCTTGAAAGGTCTCACAGAGGTTGAGAAGAAAATGGTGAATCATTTTCAGCGAGTGGAAATCAGAGGCAAGTTTAATAGGAGTGTTCCCGTTTTGCTGACGAAGAAGATGATGACAACTGTGGACAGAATCCTTCAAATGAGGCAATCGGTGCCAGCTCTCGCTGATTCCCAGTACATCTTTGCCACACCTTCTGGTCAGAGGCCTTACAGAGGCCATGATGTTCTGAAGGCCCATGCCCTAGAAGCAGGGGTGTCATACCCAGCCATGTTCACATTTACTCAGTTGCGGAAACAGGTTGCAACTTTGGCTCAGTCAATGGCCATCTCGGAGTTAGACCAGGATCAGCTGGCAGATTTCCTTGGCCATGATATTCGGATACATCGCCATATCTACCGCCAACCTCAAGACGTCCTTCAAAAGGCAAAAGTGGCAAAGATTCTTCTGTCAGTTAACAATGGGATGACAGATTTTGAGAGTTGCATTAGAGCTGAGCTGGGCGATGATGAAGAGATTGACTTTGACAATGAAGACGCATCAGAAACTGGCAGAGAGGTCTCGGGGGGGAACAGCACCTGTGAATGAAGCAAGTAGCAAGTCAGCAACACAGGAATCGATGAGCATGACGGAGAAAAGACGTCCAGAGCCTGATGACAATCTAGATAGTTTTGATGATGACAGTACTGCGTCGGCTCCTGTTCGAAAGAAAGCTAGATTTACAAGAAAACCATGGGGGGAAGCTGAAGAGAAAGCTGTTCAAACTCGTTTCAAGACACACCTCGTCATGAACAAACTTCCTGGAAAGGCCGAGATACAGTATGCAATGGCGCTGGAACCTGCACTTAGACATAGGCGCTGGACAAACATTAAGGATTACGTCCGCAACAGACTGAAAAAGTTACAAAAGAAATGAATTGAGCCGCCACTCGCAGCATTTTCGATTTCATACAGATTTATTACATCAGTGTTATTATTGGGGTGGTTTCAGCATGTATAGCCTGCTTTTTTTTTTTTTTTTTTTTTTTTTTTTTTTTTTTTTTAATCTGATGGACGCCTGGATCATTTGTGACCCTCTCTCTCACAAAATCAGTCTTAAGAACTCGCATTTTGCATGTTTTGACATATATGCATTTATGAAAACTACAGTGTTTGCTGATTACTGTGATATATGACTGTATGCTGTAGTGCAAAAATTGTAAAAGCTGTTCTTAAGTGTTTAAAGTTGTTAAAGCCTCCGGCGGCCATTTTGAGAAAACAGCCTGTGAAGTTTCTGTGTGCAGCATAATTGGGGCCAAGGGCAGACTTTTAAAATCATTTTTTACCTATTTAATGGCATTTTTCATGATAAAGATTTTAACCATACGATACTTTGGTGTATGTAGAATACATTTCTCCCAAAAAGTGAAAATGCCCCAGATTGACCCCCCCACCACATATTATTGCGTGTAGTGCTGATTGGCTCGCTGCGAGTTAAGACTGGTTTCGTGAGAAAGGGTCACATTTTGTATACTGTATAACCTTTGGATTTGCAAAACGAAACAGCCGGCTGGGGACAAAAGACAATATAATAAGATAAGAAAACCATTGACAATGTAAAAATTGATTACAAGAGTGTTATTGGGGGGGGGGGGGGGGGGGATCATTTTGTAATATACTGCATGCCATTTTAAAAACTCTGCAAATGAAAGAATCAGAGCATGGAATTTTCCTCTTTTTGGCGGATTTCCGCTTAAATGAAGCTGCCATTCCGCCGAATTTCCGCCGAAAACAAAATCGTAAAGTCACTATTCCAATACCGTGTTTCGTGATCTTTATGTGGCGGATATCCCCAAATCGCGTATTGAAAATTGAGCGAGGCGTTAGCTTTAGCTCGCACAGGTCACTTCCGGTCTTCAGTGGAGTCGTAGTCTGGTCAAAATACGGCGAAGAGAAAATACTTAAACGCGGAGACAGAATAGACGTCAGACGATTCTGGAGCCAAGAATATTTGGAGATGGACTTGGCTCGAGAAAAGCGTAAACGACGAGCTCCGCGCTCAGTGTATTCGCAAGTTAGCCGGGCCTGTGGGCAGGCGTATTGCCGCGAACTGCGCAGAGTTGATATTAACTACGCGGACCGCGTAGCACTTGATGCTCACGTGTCTACAGCGAAACACAAGAAAGCTAAAAGCAGTGCCATTGGAAATATTACTCATGATGGTGAATAAATTTATTACAATGTATTTTTTTCCCAGTAAAGTTTGATGAAATTATGTTGAAAAATCTATATAACCTTTCTCCAGCTCAGTGACCATGGTACATAGTATTAAATAAGAGATAAAAGGAATCCATACTTACAGCTGATTAAGCAGAGATTATTAAAGAAAGTATATATATTATATAATTAAACTCAAATTTTAAAAAAAAATGGAAAGACATTCAGATGTATTTTGAATAAGCATTTGGATATAAATATTCTGTTGAATACTTTGTTTTAGTATAACTTTTAAACCTTTGACACAAAAAATAAAAAGTGCACCCCAAAAATAAGAAAAAAAAAGCAAGATTTTTAGGTGGTTAAACTGCTCAGTTTCTCTCTAAAATGCACCAGATTGCACAAATTTTAATGTAAATTTTCAAAATTTTTTCCGGGGGGGGGGGGGGGGGGGGGGGGGGGGGGGG
>BTPG01000001.1:220524319-220769301 GCA_036245525.1 Semisulcospira habei | reverse complement strand
GTGTGTGTGTGCGTGCGTGCGATGCAGGCGCGCGTGCCAGCCTGTGTCTATGCTTGCGGTTGTTTTTTATTTGCCCTTGTATGTTTCCTTCATTCTATGACATTCAAAGCACCTTGCAGACAAGCCTGTGGCAGTGCAAGATTAATCAAGCATTACACATGAGCTATCAAATCAAGAAGACACCCCTGTTACAAACCCTCCGCCCACATCAACCACGCGCTCTGAAGGCCCCGCCACACATGCCCGATTTTGAGGCCGATTCTTGAGCAGTTTCGAATCGGAGTGTGATCGGACCGGACTACAAAAACGTGTGCACTGCCACACATTCCCCGACTTTTTTTTTTTTTTTTTTTTTTTTTTTAGCCGACCGGTTGGAATCGAAGATCAGGGTCGTACCTGTTCAGCGAAATGGCTGCTAGTTTGGGCAGTGATGATGATGTGCTTGCATTATCAGCAGTTTTGCATCATATTCGGGAAGACTGAGGCGGGCGAAACATCGGCAACGAAGGTGGTACTGATCTTCCGCCATTTTCAAACTGAAACGACGTGCTCTGATTGGTTGAAACTTACAATCGGGGCCGATTTGGTTCGGAAAAATAGAGCAGGTTTTTAACACCTGATTCTCAGCCGATTCGGATCGGCTCGGATATATGACGTCATCCGATCGCAATCGGATCGGAATCGGCTTCAAAATCGGGGCACAATCGGCATGTGTGCCGGGGCCTTGACACTCAATATCATATCCGCTTTGTTACAATGTTCCGTAATTGTAAAAGTACATGTTGACAGTTTGACAGTCAATTAGTTGTATGTCTGTCACGTGGTCCATTAGGACATATAACATGCTTCCAACTGTACAGCATACGTAGGAGTCAAGCTGCGATAATACCGCACTCATACATCGAATTCCTTCCAAGTGCAACGAATAAAAAAGCAAGTTCTAAATTCCATTCCATTCAGTCATTTTTATTGCCGAGGGCAAAATGGTCACAATTCCTCCGCGACCAATTTACAACAGCACTGTGTTCACTAAGCTAATGATGGATGGACAAACATGCAGTCAATTGAGGGCAATGTCCGACATAAACTCACACACTGACATCCTCAGATATATGAGCAACGACGTAAATAAATATTACCGATCAACGCAAGCAAGAATCACAGTTTGTCTTGAGTCCCTGCAACCGTTGGGTTTATGAGACTATGCTTTTTGCTGATGAGTTGGCAATGACAAATATACACATGAAGCCATACGGCGAGAGAAAAGACGAACGTACAAAGGAATCCAACACCTGCCCAATAAGTGGTATAGATTCGCATGAGCTCCTGCATCCGCAGGGGCCCATGAAAATCTATACCACTTGCAGAAAAAGCTACCAACTGCACATACACACACGTGCGCATAGATTTTCATGAGCCCCTGCAGCCGCAGGACCTCATGAGGATTTATGCCGCTAGCGCATAGCGCCTACATCCACATACAATACAGACATACGACACTGCTGCTGCGTGGTTGTCACGACTACAAGGTGGTCAATACTCTGATTATCGCAACGATACACAAAGCAAAATGTCAGTGTCCGTTTTCCAAATGATGAACGGAACTGAAAACGTGATCGTCTGGCATTCTGCGCGTGTGTCCGACGTGCGCGAGGGATTGGGGAAAAGCAAATAGTATCGAGTCAACTTTAAAATATGTGGCTTTTATCATTATCCGAGAGAATGCCAGCGCCAAAGTTTATCACGGATCAAGGACAACAGACCAAATACGGCCAGACGAACGACAGACCGACGGCTCCAGTATTCAATATGAGCGGATGGAGGGGGGGGGGGGGGTGTGAGGGGGGTGAGAAAAAAAACCCGTCATTTCATTGTAAGTTTCCCAACAATTCAAAAATCATTGATAAAGTGAAACTGTATTCCTCATTCCATCATCAAAAGGAAATAATGTCTGGACATAATTATTGCTTGCTGTAAGCCGTAAGGTTCAAAATCACAGACCGGCACAAATTAGGCGTGAAACCTGCAAACTGCAATAAGTAAATCACACGCTCCTCTGCACATAAATAATTGTACAAGGCGCGAATCGATTCAATTGGAAACCGCGACCAGCGAAACGGATATGATATTCCTACATCACAGTGGGCACTGCCTCCTCCCGCTGTACGATAATAATAATAATAATACATAGTATTTATATGGCGCATTTCTCATATTTATAATATAACTCAATGCGCAGGACATAGCCGCGAACTGAACCCAACAAGCACGCTCACGTGAATCACGCGCATTCCCTCACACACTGTACATAAACACAGAACATTCACGTGGTGCTAAGGGCAAGCTCAAGCGAGCTACTGAAATTTTTGGAAATTTAAATCGTTTTTTATATTTTTGAAATTTGATTAAGTGGACAAATTAATACCAAATTCGTGGGGGAGGAAAGAGCCGGAGTACCTGGAGAAAGAACCCTCGACGGTCCGCCCGATTTAATGGTGACACTAGAGGAGAAAATTCTGACGCCGGAACCGGGTATCGAACCTCGCACCTCTTGCAATGGTGGCAGGCGCTTTTACCGCTGCGCCACGGACGATGTGCATGAGGCAAAGATCCTCATGAGCCCCCGCAGGTGCGGGGGCTCATGATGATCTTTTACTCTTGTTTTTTTTTTTTTTTGACAATTCGTGCACACTTCAACGGAAATTATATCGACTTCGTAAATATACGTTAAAAACACAAACAGGATATTGCTACACACACACAGTAGAACGTCCAACGCCGTGAGACGACCTTAGTCGCCTTCACGGCGATAAACCCACATAACTAATTAACCAACAAGATATTAACCCGTTGGGTGTCCGTAGGGGTTTTAGTCGCGATGATTCCTGAAAGAAGTATCGCGACTAAAACCGCTACGGACACCCAAAGGGTTAATGGCCACTGCTTAAGTCGTTGGATAAAATACCCTTGGTATATACTGGTCACATGAGCCGGCTCCAGTTCCTCTAGAAATATTTTCTACGCCAGCGTTAGTAAACTATTCCTGTCGGCCATTACGAATATCAACGTGAGGCAAGGTACGTGTGCAGCTGAAGGGGTCCATTATTTTCGGCAGAATATTTCTTCACGAAAATGGGCACTTGCCGGGGTTGTTATTCCCGACAGAATAGGCCTCAGTTATGATGGGCAGCTGCAGATGACCTCAATTCCCGTAGGGCATTTCTCTGTTCACATCGGTTGCCTCCTTCGATCGTCTGCTCCGCAGATCGAGGGAGTCAACCGGTGTGTCCTCCGCTCTGATAAGCAGTTACATGAGCCATCATCCCTATGATAGATTATGCCTCCGCTGAGTGTTAATGAAGAAAGTTGAGTAATGTTGCGCGAAAATGTATCACGGCAACTCGCATGTTAATCCATTACATCCTGAGGCTGATTACTTATTGTCCTATGAAAGTTACATTACAGATAAGCAACCATTACAGTTTAAGAGTGGGGCCAGAATAGCTTGGCGCCTGACGCGCCAAGCTATTCTGGCACCACCTTTGTACTACCAAATTTATTTCAGGCAATAGTGTATCAGGATGAAATGGGTTAACACGGGGGAGAACCGAGACGTACGATGTATTTCGCATTGATTGACTACTTAAGACAGCAGCAAAGTATTGACTTTGTGACATTTCGTATGGCAAGCTTGAACGTCGTATCGCTTGCAAACATCGTACAGCATGCTTAACCCTTTGCGTGTAGGTAGCGGCTTCAGTCGCGATGATTCCAGGAATCATCGCGACTGAAACCGCTACCGACATAACCCGCGCATCCGGATGCGGCTGGCAGCGAATGAGTTAACCTATGCGACTTTCTCGACTGTAACACAAAGAATGCCTATTATCTGTGATCGCAGGGAGCATGTATCTGCTTCTACAGTCGGTGTACGCAAACCACGAAGCGAAAATAAGATCGAAACGATACGAAACGACGGCTCGAAACTTGCAAAATAATAGACTCACTTTTCTAAAGCCGCAAAATTGTCACGATCTTGCGGTCAGAACACTGGAAATGAGAAAAACCATTTGCAACTTGCCTATTCCTGATGGGAGGATGTAACTTGCATTTTCCCTTCACAAAATTTTAAAAAGATAAGTTGCAAATTGTGTACTTGTTTGTAGGTCTATTTTCAAAAAGGGGTTTTAAGCGGAAAAATTAATAAATCGTGTTGTAACTGTCTTCTCGAAAAGTGTTTCTCCGTTGGGTTGTTCTCTGCAATTCACACGCCTGGCAGTCACCTTTTTGGTCTGGATCACACTGGAAACGGCTTTCAGAACCTTGCCATGGTTTCAAAGACGTGTTCTGTGTACGCTGGCAGTGAAAAGTTTATAAAATCCCGCACGTGATTCGGCCATTGACGTATGAATTTATGGAGACCTAACAATTCAATTCAATTAAAAATACTTTATTGTGTCAGTCTGGCCGACAAATTTTCTTTCGTTGGCATCACATGCACGCGTACGGTTTCAGCCACATTATCACAATGGAAAAAATTAAATTACTCACACACTGCTCAGTATCTCATCCATCCCCCCACCCTCCCCCCTCCCCCCACGTGCGACCAAAAGAAAACCAAACAACAACAACAAAAACAACAACAACACACTTTCTCGACTGTAACACAACCCACCACATGACCACAGTGTCAGTAGTAAGGAGTAAGTCTGCCACTTGCAAGATGCCACTGCGACAGTACTTTCTTTCAAAAGTCAGCTTAAAACACATCTTTTCCAGTCTCACTGCTCTGTCTTACCAAATTCCAGTCTCTTTTCTGTTTCACAATAGCATCATGATGATCCTATGCCAGTCCTTGTTGCGATGGTTGTTCATGCTTTGGGTGTGTTTACGTGCTGTTAATTTTAGAATTTGTATTGGGAGCTTTTGAAGGTGCTTAGAAAGGCAGTGTCATGTGTCAGCAGCTCACGTTTCAATTAGAATAACGAAGCTCGGATTTTTATAGAAAAGCATCTCTTACAAAAATCGACACGGCTTGTATTCATAATTTAGACGATTGTAAAGCTGCTTCTACGTATAACGATCGGTCGTCCTCGCATGGATGGCTTTTGAATCCATCATATTCATTGCTAAAGCTTTTCCGATAAGAACCTTTAGACGCAGCTTCTGTTTATCAACCAACCCTGACGCTCTACCACAGAAGATAGATCGGTCATGACAGTTCAAAGGTGGTACCCGAATACTGCTGTTCAGGCACAACCCCTGAACTGTCATGTTCGATCTTTCTTGTAAATTATGATGTAGTCTGCAGAGAAGACAAGTCCAAAATCTGAGAACTTCAACCTTAGCGCGCAGTCTGTTAACCCATTCAGCCCTGACTCACTACAGCAGGAGATGGGTCGACCATGATAATTCAAGGGTAGTGCCAGATTCGCTTGGCGCCTGTGGGCGCCAAGCGAATCTGGAACAGCCCTTGAATTATCATGGTCGATCCATCTCCTGCAACTGGTGCATAGTCAATAGATGACACCTCCAAAATTTGGGAAATACGGCCGTCGGGCTGAATGAGTTAAATGTTTAACTGCTCTGAAACATCCACACTTAACTGAGGAGTACAAATGTGGAGTGCATTGCTGCAACAGCTGGTCCGATTAGAAAGATATATAAACTTCAAACAAAAGAAAATACTCAGAAAGGTTGCGATTGTAACCAGCCAACTTAGCCCTAGCACGATACAGAAGTAGATAGATCGGCTTGGCCAGTACAATGATATACATAGCCACATGTCCATGCTGTACAACATAACTACAAAGAATCAACGAAATTTTATCAACAAGTGAGGCACCAACATCGTCATAGAGTGCCAGTCAGCCATTTCTCGAACCTGCCGTTGCCGTTGATACAAAGCTGTGTGCTGGTCTGTGACTTTGGACCTACGGCCAAAGGCCGTAAGGTCCAAAATCCCAGATAAGGACACCAGCCAAATTCCCATGTATAATTCAGTTGACGAGGCACTCTCCCGGCTTGCTTCCTGTCCCAATTCGCGGTAATCCTGTTAGCCGCCGTGCTAGTGCAAGTCAGAAACATCCTTCCCACTTCGAAAACAGGAGAACAATATTCTGTTGGCAGCTGAGACCATTACTTACGCATAAGACGCAAGAAGGTGAAAAAAGGAGAAAAAGGTTAACTGGGCCGGTAGCGCGTATCCAAGGCAATCCTAAACACAGGAGAACAATATTCAAATTGAAGCAAAGACGCTTAATACACAAGCAAATGAAAAGATATCTGCAGTCACAAACTCGTCTCAGATGAATTTAAAGCAATGTGGACCGATATAAAAATGTATAACTTCTGGACAATAAACATAACTCAACGTAATCCAAGCACAAACTACTGCCTAATTCAAAATCTTAAGAAACCCCGGTGTTAAAGCAAGGCCCGCCTACATAAACTTAATAAGTGCAAGGATATAATCTAAGTTCATGGATATATGTGACGATACTAAAACGAAAAGTATTAATGTTCAAACCCCTTCATAAACCAAGCACAACGATACAATGCAGAATACAACAGAACATGTCTTCATACGATGCCCAAAAGAATATGAACTTAAAATCTTTACAGCCTTTTGTGAGTCAAGCACACCGATACGCAACATAAAAAAAACAACAACAGCCATCCTCCCAATTTCTTCACACGGTGCTCAAATGAATATGAACTAAAAATCTTGCAAGCCTTGTGTAAACCAAGCACAACGATGCGCAACATAAAGTATACAACCATCCTCACAACTTCTTTATACGCACCTCTAGGTCTAGCACCATCCCTGGCATTGCTGAGTGGGTTGCTGACGAATTTTTCGCGTGTATGTTTTTGCTTGTCCTTTTCACATCAATGTTCCCTCAGGCCGCAATGCACTGTACATGACACAGCAACCAGTTGTAAAAAAGCTTCACACAGCAACTAATTTCGAACCCTCCAGTCGGCTTCAAGTTCAATGCACGTCTATTAACGCCCGAAACTAAACATCATCCAACAGCAAGCGGCATAGATCCTCATTCAAAAAGCATGCAGGCTGAAATGCCTCTGGCTGGCAAATTCTGATCGCTGCAACTTATCCACCTGATCATTTCGACTTACACTGTGTAATAAAACATGTTCAAAAAGAATCACCGGGATTTTATCGGAAAGGTCACAGGCTTTAGAATTTTAAGATTTAAGTTAAGCTTAAACGCTCTGGCTGTAAATCAGTTTCAAAATGAATCGATGTGTGAACAGAAGACTACCTTCCTAAACCGAGATAGACGCATGCTGCACTTATCTATGGTCAGAAACTAATGCATGTGCACATAATGTATGCAGCAAATTTAGAGCATATTTGTGGTTCGTGGCCAGTGCATGACGAATAGAGTTGCATTGCGAAAATCGGTTCCGGCATTTTAACGGTATCTTGTATCTCATGCCGGTATTTTACGGGCAACCGCAAATATCATTGACAAATAAAAATATACAAATTTCATAATGTTTTTCTAAAAAAATAATATTTCTCCCCCACTTTTTTGCCTCCAAAAATATCGGGGGGTCAGGGGATACTTTGCCTTCTCCCCCCCCCCCCTCCTCCGGCCCCTGGTCAGCCCCCACCCCCCCCCCCCCTTCCCCCGAACCTCTGGTTCCTAAGCCACTGACCTTCGTGGTGGACAAAGGACGTTAAGCTCTACATTTTTGTACGTGATTTCGCTACGGACCGGAGGCCGTGCAATTTAAAGACAATGAGTCAGTGAGCTAATGAGACGAATCATCAAGTAAACACGGAATGACATGAATCACACTAACAATTATAACAAATTATACATTCGTGACACAACATAAAAGAACTAACTACACTAGGTGTACGTGTACATGTACATGTGTAGTACAGTACACCACATAAACTAACATTTTGATTACCGTAGTGAGGACAGTTTGTAAGATAGGCAACATGACGCCTATTTGTGTATCCGTTTAGAACAGTTTCATCTCACTCTCTCCACACACACACACACACACACACACACACACACACACACACACACACACACACACACACACACGCACGCACACACACACACACATACACACACGCGAGTATGACGACTGAATGATAGTGCATGATTAGACTTGCGTCACGCTGGTCATTCGGTATCAAACGTTGATCTATTCACCGCGATTTGTACACGTGTATCAGGTGAGTTGGAACCCTGCCGTGCTAAACTGAACAAAGGCACACTTTTAAAAAGCAGCTCACACGTTACCTCCCTCGATTTGCAATTTTCTCCTTTCTGCTTTGGTTCATTGCTAGCAGTAACACCCAGTGTATCAGTACACGGCAAGCGTGCCAGTATACCATCCAATGTCATACCGTTTATTTTTTCAAGTCTAATGACGACGGGATTACTATTACAAATGCATACCCAAACTTATTAACGGTTTGCTTGAATGCAAAATGTATGCTAATCTGCCTCTTAAAGATGCATTTCTTAACTTGTTTTTGGTTAAAATGATTTTTTTTGTAAAAAAAAAAACCACAAAAACAAACGCTTCTGTGCGGAATGGATGAACTAAAGATGGCAATTTAAACGCGGGATAGTGGCGGAACACATGAAGCAGGATTGCTGCTTAACCAGTTAACTTTTATGCTATATAAAGATTTAAACTGACCATCATGCATGTCAATCCAAGGGTGGTGCCAAAATGGCTTGGCGTCTAAGAGGCGCCAAGCGATTTTTACATCAGCCTTGAACTGTCACGGTCGATCTGTCTCCTGAACTGAAAGCCAGATCATCTCCTTTGAGACGTGCCGCATTCGGGTACGCGGCATAAAGCCGCGTATCCGAATACTGCACGTCTCGAATGTGTTACATGAGACCAGGATGAATAAACAAATCATGTTACAATCGTGAACAACCAACACAACCAAAAGTCACTGCATGTTCATTGTATAGTCAATGTTCTACGTGCTAAGGTTCCAGTTATACCGCACACTCGTATCAAGATTTCCGTATCTAATTCTCGACCGTATTTACTACACCGAAACCCCACTGATTTTCTCTTATAAACCCTGAAACAACTGAGCCCAAGCAAGACATACACATAAAAGCGGTGATCATAAGGATCTGTGTTCTTGCAGTTGAATGGCATTCGCTATGGAAGTACAAACCACATCGGAGATTCTATTTTGGGTCCGTTGCTCTAGACATAACGAGCTCTTTGTCTTGATCGTAAACTTAAAAATCAGGTAACGTTTGCTGCAGCGTAAACAACATGGCGGCAAAAGGGGTTAGTGAGATTTACATCACATTTGCGAATGGAGTGTGCTGGTCTGTAATTTTGGAGCTTACGCATGTAAGCCGTAAGGTCTAAAATCACAGACATGCACACATGTGAAAAGCTTGTGTCTTACAAGACGGTAAAACAGATTTTGTCGTTGCGTACGAGACAAGCTGGGCTTGAGCAATCGTCATTATACAAAACATCGTACGGACGTCCATGGAAAGGAAGGGGTGCTCCATCTCTTACGACACGACAGCTGTTGGACCCAACAATTTCCAGTACCCAAGCTTCGCTACAAAATAGTTTGCGGTCTCCAAAATGATCTTAATCTACACATTATTTGGATCTATACCGCCTACCGTTTTCTGTATACACATCAGTGTTAAAACTTGGTTCGACTACCATTTGCATTTTCACAAGGAGGAACACTTTCAGCTGTTTAACGATTCACCCAATCAAACAGCTGACTGTTGCGGCCATTTACAAGTGGATAAAAGACTTCCGGTTTCCTGACGAATCTTGGGGCGTGGAAGTGGTATAGGTGTAACAAACGCTATGCCATCCCCATTTCCTGTGCATCACAGTTAATACCTTGAAACAAAAAGCGCAAAATAAACGTTGCTGGACTGAGACAGAAACGGTACCGAATTATGACGACGCAAAGTCATTTCGTAGAACAAAGTTTATCCTTTCTTTTCTTTTTTTTTTTTTGTTTTTTTTTGGGGGGTGGGGGGTGGGGGGGGAGGGGCAGGGGGGGGGGAGTGTGTGTGGGGTGGGGGGGGGGGGGGGGAAGAGAGTACTTGACAGCATGTAGAGAAAGGAACGCAGATGAATGGAATAAAATACGCCTGACGCCAGGAGTTACAAAAGTTTGTATTGGTCCAGTCTGCCTCGAACGAAATTAACAAATATGTGTGGGTCTGTGATTATGAACTTACGGCTCTAGGCCGTAATGGCCGAAATCACAGACCAGTACACATTAAATCAATTCGTACTCTGCCCTTTTAGCTATCTAAAATAGGATCTCTGTTCTAAACACAAATTATTGACACAGGTTATCGGGAAGCAACCGAGACAAATTTCAACACAAGAGGAATCATACAACACGAAAATACACATTAAAACGCACGATTACGAGGCGTGATATTTTCAAAGCAGACGCCGAGATCGATAAGCAGACAGGCAACAATACAAATTATTTGTCTCCATACGTTAGTGTTTAAAACTCTAATTCCGCGGCGCTTGCTGCTAAATGAAATGGCTTAGATTTCTTTAAAAAATAAAAACTCGAGCGCCCCCCAAAGTGCATAAAATGTACTATTCCAAGCTGTACTGATTATTGTGTATTTATTGGTTTTTTGTTGTTTTTTTTTTTTTTTTTTTTTTTTTTTTTTTTGGTTTTCAAGTAAATGTAATTCACGAAAGTGTCGTCATAACATGCCTATAATTTCTTTTAATTTTAGAGAGGACAAAGTTTCTGTAAAATTACAGACTTTATTTTCATTTTAAAAAATATCTAAGCCTTGACGTCAAAACTTTATCATCTCAGATGGTGACCGTAATGGGACATCCTAATATAAGTGAGGTTTCGTTTGCGACGAACGACTACCGATAACAAACGAGAGTGAAACCACGGCGCATAATCAGCTATACCATAACCACAGACAACACTCCAAACATCCCCAAGAGGCATAGACCCTCATTAGCCCTTTTGGGCTCATGAAGATATATATGCCTCTTGGGGATGTTTGAAGTGTTGTTTATTTTTATGGTACAAGCTGGTTATCAACCGCAGTTTCGCTCTCATTCGTTGTCAGTAGTCGTTGGTTTCAAACGAAACCTCGCATAAACTGTAGGTAAGGACGCACAATATTCTATCTGATTGCAGGAAACAAATTTGTTTTTAAAGAAAAACCAGCCTTACAATCTTCTCGGTTATCATTGGATTTTTTTTTATCCCAATGGGCAAAAGGTAGTCGAACGGACGTCATCATTAGCTGGCTAGCGTAAGGCCGAAGTCGGCCCGAGGTAATTTTGCTTAATGACTAGACAGGGCAGGGCGTGAGAAATGGAGGAGCTTAGGCCTGACATTATTGCTGTTCACAACGTGTATGTGGGGTTTGGTGCAGGCATATATTTGGCGTTAAAGCAACACGGAAAACACTGCAAAAACTAACTTCGTCACCAACAGTTTCTTTGGGAATTTATTGAATTTCTACCCCGCTTAATACGTCGTGCGATCTAACAAGCCAGTGCAATTTTCAGCTATGTATCTTGAAACGACGACAAAATGTCAACTATAATGTCACACACGGGATATTTTGAGCGAAGACAATTTTTCGTCGAAGGTTAACCTTTACATTTTTATCCATACAGCAAACATTCAGTGAAAGCAAGACATTCCATTTGAAAGAGGCATAGATCCTTATCAGCCCCCGCAAGCTGCAGGTGCTTTTGAGGAGTTATACCTCTTTCTGATTTCACTTCAATCCGTGTTCCTTGCGTGTACGAGAAAACAATATTGACGGTAAACGATAAAAGTGAAAATATATTCTTGAAAGAGCGGGATGAATGAGAGGAGTCCATACAGTAATCAACTGATAAACTAATAAGTGATTTTAAACGTTTATCTCGAGGATACTTAGGTTTTCGGATCAGTGATACATAAATATTACAAAGCCAGCCCCCCCCCCTCCCCCCCCCCCCATGAGTAAATGCCCCAGACTGTATTTTTAACTTATTCGGGACGTGCCGCATCCGGATACGCGGCATACAGCCGCGTATTCGAATACAGCCCGACTCGAATGTGTTAACTGTAAAACATCAGTGTATACCTGTCGTTGCAAGCCAAGCGGCAAACGATCATGGCCGATAACTTCAATCACGAGCTTTTTTCAGCTTTTAGCGTCTATTCCAGTCCTTCGCAAGTGAAATAGAGATTAAATTATGCCTGGCCTCCCGTTACGCAAAATGAATCCTTATTGCTCAGTTCGACAGATAACATGCGAGCTTTAGCTTTACCCTTACCTGTAGCTTAAGCTCGCATTTTATCGGTCGAACTAAGCAAGAGTGATTTATTTTGCGTAATGCGTCCGACATAATTAAAGAAAATTACACAACGACTTTTTGATAAAAAAAATTAACCAGAGTATGGATATATTCTTTTCCCTTCGAAGTGATGCGGAGCCACAGTTGGGTCGCTCTCACTTTACCCCGCCTCAGCAGCTGATCCTTATGAGGCATTGCAACGAAACAGTCAAAAGTACAGCGGAGATCGCGCAACCTGTTTCACTATCACCACACGCGAACTGAGACATCCTTCACACGGTCGGGAAAGCGTACGAGTTGTGTAAATGTATTTACAAAGTAACCATGATCAATAATACACGCACTGTAAATCCAAGATTATAACTAGATAAAGGCGGAGTCCGCATGCAACCTCTGGGGGCGGGGGGGGGGGGGGGAGGAGGGGCAGGAGGGGGGCGGGAGGAGGGGGAGGGGAGGAGGGGGAGGGGCAGGAGGGAGTATGGGGGGGGGGGGGAGAAGGAGCACGTTCCGTAGTCCGTAGCATGCGAATGACGAACATAGGCGGGCACACATCAGACTCTGACATTGGATTTCCCACTAAAAAGAAAAATTGCCGTTTATACAAAGTCGGTTGACCCGCACTTGAGTCGGTGTTATATTCATTTGAAATTTTGAATACAGCTAGCATCGAAAAAGATATTGGATGCGTTCGTTACCAGCTTTGTATCTATTCAACGTTTTTATTTATAAAAAAAAAAAAAAAATAATCGCAGAAAAAAATGTCGACACGAAGAATTCTTAATTTCAGACAGTGACGGTGACGTAAAAGCGCTAGCCACATTATATTGTTGCTGTTGTTATACATTGTTGCTGAACTGACGCAAAGCACCAGACACGGCATTGTTATACCATGAACTGACACAATAGCGTTGTCAGCACCTCTTCAACTTAAAAAAATAAAATAATTAACTCATTTTTTGCTAGTTTTGGATCCAGTATATACTCCAATCAGTCAGCCCTGGCAGAGGTTGTGTGGAAGAAAACAGTCAGCCCTGGAAGAGGCTGCGTGCCTTTCGGATGAGTGACGTCAAACATCAAGTGCGTCACTGTGTACACAGCGTCGTGAGACTAGCGATACCATGACGTCAAGCTTATAGTGACGTCATGTTGCTGCTCGTGCTATTATTTTTCAGAATTTCTGTCGCTACACGAACCCACAGAGTGTACTAATGGCGGGAAGCGCCGTGTGTCCGTCTTTATTTGTGTGTGCCGGAATGTGTGTTGAACAGAGATTGGCTTAGAGAGGAGGGGAATGGATCAGAAGGATAAGCTTAAAAATATGAACAAATCTGAATGTTCCTAAAAGAAAAACGCATGTGAGCTCAAAACAATACGGTAGACTTTGGGATCAAATCCTCATCTTGTTTTCCCTTTTGCACACCTGCAACTTGTAGTTCAACAGGAAATGTCCATAACCGCCTTGCGAAGAAAGCCTAGGATCTCATATTCTGACCAAAATATGATTGATTGATTGTACATTGCTTAACGTCCCGACAGCAACAAGGCTTTCTCAGGACGTGCCTGCACTGCTTGTGAAAAAAAATAAACAGAACATTGAATGTATGTCGCCAGCCGGTCAAATACATTAAATAAACCTAACACATGGGGCCTAAATAAAGCTAAGACCATTTAGCAACACACATCCAATATCAAGAGCTACAGGCAGTGCAGACAGTAGGGAGAGTTTTAAAAAGGCAAATACAGGTGAATGGACAAAGGGTAGACAGAAACAAATGCCCCAGAATAGAGAGAAAAACCCACCCTGTGGGGCTGACCAGGGTGACCCTGGGAACTAAAAAATACCTAACCCCACCCAAGTCCCCCAGGGCAGACCCGGGTGGGGTTCTGACCAAAATATAAACAGTGGGTTTTTAGATATAAAAAACTAACACAAATGTTGGTTATGAGGTTGCAGTGTCTATTCTACTCTACGGCTGTGAGACTTGGACACTGCTTGCAGACTCAGAAAAGAAAATCCAGGCCTTTGAGAACAAGTGCCTGAGGAAGTTGCTCCGCATCTCGTACCGCGAGCACAAGACCAACGAATATGTACGGAGCATCGTCACTTCCCTGGTGGGCCCACATGAACCCCTTCTGGCAACCGTGAAACGGCGCAAGCTTGCTTGGTTTGGCCACGTGACCCGACACAACACCTTGTCCAAGACTATCCTCCAAGGCACTCTCGAAGGAAGTCGTCGGCGAGGTCGTCAGAGAAAGAGTTGGGTCGCAAACATAAAAGAATGGACCGAACTCGAGATGCCAGACTTGCTTGCCACCGCCCAAAATAGAACTCAGTGGAGAGCACTGTCTGTTGCTGCTGCCTTTCAGTCCCCCCAACGCCCAGTTCGGGCAAGGGACTGATGATGATGATGATGAAACATCACTGATAAATTTGGACATTAAACGCACATGGTCATAAAAGAAGTTGTTATTTCACGAAACCTAAGTTTTCACACAAATTACACACACACAAACACACACACACACACACGCACACTATATAATAATAATAATAATGCATAGCATTTATATGGCGCATTTCTCATATTTATAATATAACTCAATGCGCAGAATGTAGCCGCGAACTGAACCCAACAAGCACGCTCACGTGAATCACACGCATTCACTCACACACTGTACGTATCGTTCCCTCTCGAACCACACTGATCCCCCTATTCCCTTTTCTCCTAAATCTCCACGGATTTCAATGGATTTCTCCAAACCTCCAATCAATACCCAGCCCGTGCTACTTCAGTTAAAAAATAAATCAATCGATTAAAATCAAGAAAATCCCCCAGATCTTGAAATGAAATCCAAGCTTGCGGTGAGTGCTGCCTTTCCGCTTGAACAATACGCGAAAAAGTCCTGGAGGGAGAAACTCGCAAAACGTATATAAGTTGTCTTCTTAAGACTGTATAGTTCAGGAAGCAGATCGACCATGACAGTTCAAGGGTGGTGCTAAAATAGCTTAGAGCTTCAAGATGCGTCAAGCTATTCTGCATAATGTCCATCGCGGACCATACGCAACTTCTGCCTGCGTGACCAGAAATCACGTGTCCAATCATCAATCCTCCCACTCAACGACTTGCCAGAATACCAGAGGGTTTCCCCGCGTTGTTTTAACAATACACAAATTGCGTCACTACCCTTAGTGCAAGAAATTTAATGTCACTACAGAACGTTTCGCTGCTTTAAAAATATTTTATCGATATATTGCGCAAGTCCCGAGTAGCTGTGTTTTGACTTCCGGGACGCCATGCATAGGTCAGTTTCCCTACGACTCATTTTGCGTTTACTTGTCATACATATGGATGTGCGCGCAGGTCAATGGGCTAAAATGCACAGTGCACTTAGAATCTGTCAAACATTTAATTTATGAAACGCGCAGCTAACCGCCAGTGAGTGGAAAATTCCTATCTGTGCTGGGTAGGGGTTTTTGAACGGATATAAGAAGTAAGGTCCAAACCCAATACGCAAAAGGTCATCGGGCCGACATCGGCCGCCGTTGGCCCGCGCACGACCGTGCACGGACCAACTGAGTCCGACGTCGGCCCGATGGCCTTTTGCGCATTGGGAAATTTCAGACCCGCACACGTTTCAATTTCTGTTCCTCCCAAGTCTTCGCGTGTGTGTGTGTGTGTGTGTGTGTGTGTGTGTGTGTGTGTGTGTGTGTGTGTGTGTGTGTGTGTGTGTGTGTGTGTGTGTGTGTACCCCACTGTGCCTAGGTATGGATTAGCTGAGGAGCAAATGCCCCGAAAGGAAATAAACTCCCACGCATTGACGTAAAGGTATTAGACGGCTGTCCGGAATTTATAAACAATGCTATCTTGTATTCGCTGCATGCGCTCATCGGGCAAATAATTTTGTTTGTTTGTTTGTGTGTGCGTGTGTTGGGGAGGGGGGGGGGGAGTGGGAGAGAATCAATGAAACTTTATTTTACGGTGGCAACGGCATTGACATCGTCATCAACATAGCCATTTTATAAACCTGCCGTTGCTAACAACTACAAGACTAACTACAAATGTACATATATATAAGTAAAACATAATACTTGCAAACAATTGACAACACTGTTCACATAGACTCACAGCACCCCACCCCCCCTCTGCCCCCTTCCACACATAGACAGAGCTAAGTAGTGCAAATGATAAACAAAAAGGATAACAGGCTTAATTGAGAATAAATTGGACCCAGCATAGAAAGAGACATATAATACAAGTGGTCCATCCCTACGAGTGATCCACGAAATACTTGCAGAGACCCTTTTTATAACAGGCTAGCGTGGAGGCGGATCTTACATGGTGGGAAAGCGCATTCCAGATAAGTGTCCGTCCACACACACACACACACACACACACACACACACACACACACACACACACACACACACACACACACACACACACACACACACATGATTGTTAGAATATACACGTACATTCGTGTGTCTACGAATAACTCGATATTATTATTTGAGTAATGTCAGATACCTATAAAGACTTGCCTTGAAACGAGATAATGTCGGAGTGGCTGTAACGTGATGTGGGAGTGAGTTCCACAGTGTGGAACCCGCAAATGACAAAGTAGATTTAAATATACCTATTCGGGGTTTTGGAACAATATAAAGACCCCTCATGTTCCCATAGCAGGAATCTGATTTATTAAACAACTCTGTTAGATATTCTGGAGCGCTATGGTTCCACACTTTAAACATCAGTACCCCTTTGTTATATATAAAATGATTTTGAAGGGGCAGGAATCCAGCTTTACTGAGTTTTTCCTCGGTCGTCAAGTGCGGGTCGGGAAGAATTAATTTTGCCATTCTCCTATGTAAAGAATTTAGTCTTTTTAAGTGGACATCACTGCAACAATCCCACACCGTCGATGCGTAGTTTATATGTGACGTGTGCACTACTGAACAATTTTCTGGTTTCACTATCTGTGTAATACTTTAATTTCGATAACATAAAGACATTTCTAGATACCGTTTTACAGACATTGTCAATGTGCATCTGCCACCTCAGCTGATTATCAATTGTGACCCCCAAAAGACAATGTTCGGCTACCTGTTCTATGATGTCGTCGCCGAGTGATAGATTAAGTTTTAAAGGTTTTAACTGGTGCATTTGGCGTGTTGCAATAATCATAGATTTTGTTTTTGTAGGATGCAGAATTATTGAGTTGACTTTACACCATGCTGATATATCGTCGAGACTTTTTTGAATGCCGTTTTCAACTTCACGTATGTCTTTGTTAGCTGTGTGGATTGAGGTATCATCGGCGAACATATCACACTGTGTTGCTTCGTACGTGAGACTTAGAGGCAGGTCATTGATGTAAATACAAAATAAAAGAGGACCTAAGACTGACCCCTGCGGAACCCCGAGTTTAACATCTTTAGTAGAAGAGTAGGCTCCATTAGCAATTACTTTCTGTTTTATGTTTTCGAGGTATGACATAAAAAAGGAAACAGCCATGTCGTTTCGAAGATAATGCTTAAGTTTGTAAATCAATATTGTATGGTTCACTAAGTCAAAAGCCTTTTTAAAGTCAAGATAAATTACACCTGTCAGCTGCGAATTATTCATATTTGAAAGCCATAAGTCTGTTAATCTGCTCAGAGCCGTATGACATGAGTGCCGAGGGCGAAATCCTGACAGACGAATGTAGCAACTTTCGCGATTCTGAGTAGTCAGACAGGTGTTTATGTATATGCCTTTCGAGGGGTTTAGATAATACTTACAGCAGAGAAATGGGTCTATAGTTGTTAGGGTCAGTACGGTCTTTTGATTTTGGCAGTGGAACGACTTTTGCAGCTTTGAGGTCTGTAGGGAATACATTCTTTTGAATACATAGGTTGTAAATATAAGTAAGGGTCTCTATGATGTATGGTACAGACAACTTTAATATTTGTGGGTTGATATCATCATGGCCGGAGGACTTCCTATTAGCTAGGTCACTAATTAGTTTGCCCACTTCGTGCACAGCAAGTATGGGGATATTAAATGGTAGTGTGCCACTTGTTTTTCTGTTGCAGAAATTAACTAATTAATCGGGGCATATGTCAGCCTCTGTATCACGACTAGGAGTAGTTATCAAATCCGCAACAGACAAAAAATGTTCGTTGAATGTGTCGGCGGAGAGATTACTGGGGATGGTTGTTGACCTACTGCTATTGCCTCGAGTGATCGAATTCAGTACCCGCCACACTGCGGACACATCTTTGTTGTCCTTGACAGTGTTGCGGATAAAGTCTTTCCTCGCGGCTCGCACCATTGACCTCACACGGTTTCGCTGCTTTTTAAATTCATCAAAGTTCTTTTCTCTTTTTAGGTCATTTCGCACTGACATGGCATGCATTATTTCTTTTGTCAGCCAAGGGGGAAGTATTTCACTCTTTACTCTTTTTGTTCTAATCGGCGCATGTCTGTCTAATACTCCAAGGAATAATCTGTACCAAGTGGACAGCGCAATATTTGGATCATCTGTGAGAAGGACATCGTCAAAAGGAGTGTTATTAATATCGTGTAGAAACTCATTACGACTGAAATGCTTAAACGACCTGTAGGTTGTTGTGGTATGACGATGTTTCTTTAATTTGGGGAGTTTTATAGACCAGCAACAAATCACGGGGCAGTGGTCACTAACACTAAGATCTGAGACACTAACATCGGACACCGCCTGCGGTTCGTTTGTATTATTAGACGTGGTCAATGAGCGTAGAGCTCGCGGCGGTAATTCTGGTGGGGGATTTAAACGTTCTTCCAAAGAGAGAGAGAGATCTTCCAAACCACCAGATCCAAAGTCTGCAGAATGATCTCCGACTCCAAACGTAAACACCTTCAAAACAAAATCTTGGAATCCACTTCTTCCAAAACCCTCTACGCTACCATGAACACACTCCTAGGCACTTCTAAAGACTCTCCTCTTCCCAACACACACAGCAAAGAAGAACTTCCGTCCGCTTTTTCCTCCTATTTCTCCGACAAAATCCAAACTCTGCGCAACACACTCGACACTCTGCCTTCTCCGCCTTGCCTTCCTGACCAACCCCCCCCCCCCCCCCCCCCCGCTCCCCTTTTCCGGCACTCCCCTCTCGTCCTTCCGCCCCGTCTCTCAGGGTGAAGTCCTCAAGACCATAAAGTCCATGCCTTTCAAAACCTGCGAACCAGACCCCCCCCCCCCCCCCTCCCAGCTTCTCTCTACCGGGACGGCCTCCCAAAACTTTTGCCCTTCATTACCGACATCATCCAACCAGGGAAGAACCAGTCTTGCTTGCTGGCACCCCGTTGGAGGAGGTGGAGTCCTTCACCTATCTCGGGAGCATCATAGACAAAAAAGGCGGCACTGATGCAGATGTCAGAGCACGAATCGGTAAAGCCAGAGCAGCCTTTCTCAAGTTGAAAAAAGTGTGGAGTTCCAGAGAGCTGTCACAACACACCAAAGTCCGGATTTTCAACTCCAATGTAAAAGCAGTTCTCCTATATGGAGCAGAGACATGGAGATTGACAAAAACCACAGTCAACAGAGTACAGACCTTCATGAACAGTTGCCTTAGAAGAATTTTGAAAATCCACTGGCCAGAGAAGATCAGCAACGTCAGACTCTGGGAGAGAACAGAGCAGATAACAGCAGAGAATGAAATTGGGCGAAGAAGATGGGGATGGATCGGTCACAGTCTGAGAAAGCCAGCTTCCAGTATCACTAGGCAGGCATTGTCATGGAACCCCCAGGGAAAGAGGAAAAGAGGTAGGCCGAGAAACTCCTGGCGTCGAGACCTCCAAGCAGACATCAAGAGACTGGGAACCACCTGGAGTAGAATCGAAGGAGAAGCACAGGACAGGAGTTGCTGGAGGTCTCTCGTCGACGGCTTATACCCGGGTAGGGGTGACAGGCGTAAGTAAGTACCGACATCATCAACAAAGCTCTAGAAAACGGCTCCGTCCCCGATATCTTCAAGTCCGCCATCGTCAGTCCTCTCCTCAAAAAACACAACCTCGACCCAAACGAACTCAAGAACTACCGCCCAGTCTCCAATCTATCTTTCCTGTCCAAGCATCTTGAGAAGGTTGTCCTCAACCAACTCAACCTCCACCTCGCCGACAACAACCTCCTCAGTCCCTTCCAGTCTGCCTATCGCAAACATCACAGCACTGAAACAGCCCTTCTACATATCCTAAACGACCTGCTTCTCTCCACCAACTCGGGCAACATCTCCCTTCTTACGCTACTCGATCTCTCTGCCGCCTTCGACACCATAGACCACTCTATCCTACTCCACCGCCTTCACCACTCCTTTGGCATCACTGACTCTGCTCACTCCTGGTTTCTCTCCTACCTCTCCGACAGACAGCAGTCCGTCACCATCGACGGCGTCTCCTCCAACCCAGTCAGGCTCTCCTGTGGCGTTCCACAGGGGTCCGTCCTGGGCCCGGTCCTTTTCACACTCTACACCTCTCCCCTGTCCAACATCATCCAGTCTCACCACATACACCACCACCTCTACGCTGACGACTCACAACTACTAGACAAAGACAAACTTGACAACACTCAGACACTACTGACTCGCACGGCTGACTGCTATGAAGACGTGAAAAACTGGATGACAGCAAACAAGCTCAAACTGAACGACGACAAAACGGAAGCCATGCTGGTAGGCACTCGCCAGAAACTTTTCCAGCTCCCTCCCTCTCTCCACCTTCAACTCGACAGCACCCCCATCTCCCTCTCTGACTCGGTCAAGAACCATGGCGTTATCCTCGATTCCTCTCTTTCCATGACCAGCTTCGTCTCCGCCACGGCCCAGGCATGTTATTTCCACCTCCGCCGCATCAGTCAGATCAGAAAATACCTCACTACCGAAGCTGCCACCAAACTCGCTGTCTCTCTCATCTTATCTCGCATTGTCTACTGCAACTCTCTCCTTTCCGGCCTCCCTCACTCCACCACTTTCACTCTCCAGCGCGTCCAGAACAATGCTGCCCGCCTCGTCCTCAGAAAGAAAAAAATCCGACCACATCACTCCCCTGCTCAAGCTCCTTCACTGGCTCCCCATCCCCCAACGGATCCAATACAAGATTCTGTCTCTCTGCTACAAATCCCTGAACAACTACGCTCCTACCTATCTCTCCAACTTACTTCACCCCTACACTCCTTCCCGCTCCCTCCGCTCCGCCTCCGACCCTCTCCGCCTCCTCATTCCCCGCACCAAACTCAGCACTTTCGGCCCCCGCTCCTTCTCAGTATACGGTCCATCCACCTGGAACACTCTCCCACTCTCTCTCCGTCAGAAACACTCTCTCTCCTTCTTCCAGTCCGCCCTCAAAACTCACCTCTTTCAACAGTTCTAGCACTATATCACCACACTCCCCACCCCAAGCTGACCGTCGTAATATATTTTCACTATTTGTGGTACGTGAGTCATTGTCTAAAGCGTGCGCATGCGAGTTGTGAGTGCGCGCTTAGAATTATAATTATTATAAGATAAGCGCATTATAAATACCGTAATTATTATTAATTATTATTATTAACTAGCTGTACTAGGCCAAATAAAGAAAATGTAGTGGCTGTGTCCCATGCGGGATGGGATCTATATTAAAGTCACCAAGAAGAATGACGTCATTTTGCCCTTTATACACTTTGTCTAGGTTAGTAGTAAAATTGTCATACTACTCAAAGTTAGACGCCGGATTGCGGTAAAGAAAACCAACAAATGACGGTGAGCAGTGCGGGCTTTTGACCTCAATCCCCTCACACTCTACTTCAGCCGTTTCTAAGTCTTTACGCCTACGGACTAAGTGTTCGATAGAGTGATGAACGTATACAGCAATGCCTGTTTGACCGTGACAGGAGGAATCTCTTCTCATGATACTAAAATTTGGAATTTTCACGGCATCATCACTGATATTTGAATTTAGGCGTGACTCGGTAAGGCCGAAAATGTCGAACGGTGTGGGACTGTTAAGAAACGCCGACAGGTCAGATACCTTATTATAAAGATGGAAAACGTTGAGGTGACCCACTCGTAATTTATGTTCTTTTTGTTTGCCTCTAGCCATGAGTATTTCGCTAACAGCTGTATTTTGTTTCACAATAAAATAGCAACTGCAATAGCGGTGGTTGAGCAAACGTCAATCAAAGATGGAAAGCCAATGTAAAGAGAAAACAAAACAATCAAAGAAAACAATAATGTATGAAGACAAAAATTAATGTGATAATCAAACGTTCAGGAATTACAAGAGCTGAGTGTTGCAAAAAAAAAAAAAAAAAACAAAAAAAAAAAAAACAAAAAAAAAAAAAAAAACAACCAACAACAACAAAAAAACAAAAAAAAATCTCCCACAACTGAAGTGTATACGGGAAGTATCAATGTACGCTACCCTGAAGGAGCAATGTCAAAAATACTCCACGTCTGTTTAGGAATTGTTTGTGTTGCTGCGGATAAATACATGCAACGACGACGAAAACAGAACTTACGCCGCGGAGCACTCACAATAAGACAAATCGCTGTAAATAAAACAGTCCATCAGTGTTCACAGTCAAATTTCCTGCAATGTTTATAGTACATTTGGTTAGTTAGTTATTTGGGTTTAACGCCGAGCAGGCGACTAAGGCCATCTCACGGCGGGATGGGTAAAAATCTGGTCAGCCAGACTAAAAGCAAGGTCTTAAGACAAGATGTAAATATAGATTAAAAATCTCAGGCTAAAATGTCGCACATGTCTTTAAAAGAAATGTCTACAGACTCTCAAAAAGGGCAAATAAAAAAGATTCACATAGTCTATGAATGCTCAAATCTTGTTAAAAATATTGCATGCTCGCAAGAAATTGAAGATTTTGTCCGGGGGAACATCCCGGAACAAAACCTTCAAGGAGTCTGCTGTAAAGTGTTTATATCTGGTGTCAATTAGGTCAGCACAATACAGCAAAAAGTGTCGAACAGAAAACTGCTCATCACAGGCAAAACACCATGGACGCTCATCCTGTTTAAGTAAGTAAGAGTGCGTAACATACGTGTGCCCGATGTGGAGCCGAGCAAGGACAGTCTCCTCACGGCGGCTGCCGCAGCGGAAAGGTAGACTGTCAGACAACTTAGGAAGAGCTTCATGAAGCTTGTTCCCTTCCTCTTTGTCCCACTCGGACTGCCACTCGCGGGCCACGTACGCACTAATCACAGGTTTAAAATCACTATAG
Organism: Semisulcospira habei; assembly: GCA_036245525.1. NCBI lineage: Eukaryota > Metazoa > Mollusca > Gastropoda > Semisulcospiridae > Semisulcospira > Semisulcospira habei. The sequence goes on along the minus strand of BTPG01000001.1, from coordinate 220,745,712 downwards.
ACAGTCTGTGTGTCAGGGACAGGGTCACTGCGGGCACTGTTGGCAGCAGAATCTGCGATTCTGTTGCCTTCGATGCCCACATGGCCTGGGACCCAAATAAAAATGATGTCATAATATTCCTTCATCAAGTCTGCGTAAAGCTCTCTAATCTGCACCAGCAGTGGATGGTCTGTTCCCGCGCCCTGAAGGGCCTGCAGGGCAGAAAGAGAGTCAGACAGAATCAGGAAGTTCCTTTCCCGAGACTGATAGGCATGCTTGAGTGCCAGCAGAATTGCCTGCAGTTCTGCACTAAATACAGAGGAATGGTCGGGGAGACGGAGCTTAAATGGGCGTTTAGGATGGCGAGAGGACACTGCAGCCGCAGCCACCCTCCCATCCTCAGACTTGGACCCATCCGTATAAAGACGACAATAGCCAGGAAAAATTGAAAGGAGTTCATTGAGGCTCTGTTGGTATATGGCTGGTGGAGTACGATCCTTCTTGTGGGCGGTCAAGTCCAGCAAGATGTCAGGAACTGGTAGTAGCCAGGGTGGAGTGACGTGTTGCAGAGATTCCGAAACTTTGTCCAGGTCCACTCCGGCCGCCTGCAGATGAGGTCGGACACGGAAGGAAAGTGGACGGACAGCTTGGGCATCGTAAATCTCTGCAAACGACGGGTTAAAAACACAATCATAGGCAGGATTGTCTGGATGGGCCTTCAGCTTCAGAACGTAGCTGAGCATGAGGCAGATGCGGCGGAGCCCGAGAGAAGGCTCCCCTGCCTCTGCATACAGACTAGGAACTGGAGATGTCCTGAAGGCTCCCAGACATATGCGCAGACCTTGATGGTGAATTGTGTTCAGACGCTGTAGAACAGACTTTGAAGCCGAGCCATATACCACAGAGCCGTAATCCAGTTTGGACCGAACAAGGGCCCGGTACAGTCGAAGTAAGACAATGCGGTCTGCACCCCAGTCAGTACGACCAACGACACGAAGAATGTCGAGGGCCTTCTGACAAGAGGTTCTAAGGTAGGTAACATGGTTGCAGAAGGTCAATCTTTTGTCAAAGATGACCCCCAGAAACTTTGCCTCTTCGGCCACCTGAATTGGCACTCCAGCAATGCTCAGGGTAGGTTTTGGAAAAAATTTCGTCTGGTTAGTAAAATGCACACAGATTGTCTTGGAGGGCGAGAACCTGAAGCCGTTGAGAGACACCCACCCCTGGATGCGATCAACGCACAGCTGCAAGCGCCTCTCAAGGGACGCAAGTCCTCGACCTCGTGCACACAAAGCAAAGTCGTCCACAAACAAAGAGCATTCAGAATCATCCTTGACGGCCTTTACAATGTTATTTATTTTAATGCTAAATAAAACAGGAGATAGAATGCTGCCCTGCGGGACACCCATCTCCTGTTCAAAGGAGTCGGAGAGGGTGGAGCCCACACGGACATGGAACGACCTGTTAGACAAAAAATTGTGAATAAAAACAGGCAGGTGCCCTTTAAAACCCATGTCCGACAAATCAGACATTATACCATACTTCCAGGTAGTGTCATATGCCTTTTCAAGATCAAAGAAAATTGCATAGACATGCTGCTTGTTGACAAAAGCATCTCGAATAAAAGACTCAAAGCGAACTAGATGGTCAGTTGTACTACGGAAGCGCCGGAAACCGCACTGGAGGTCTGTGATGAGACCACGTGACTCAAGATGCCACACCAGTCGGGCGTTGACCAAGCATTCCATAGTCTTACATAAACATGATGTCAAAGCTATTGGCCGGTAGTTGCCCGGGTCGGAAGGATCCTTACCCGGCTTGGGGATTGGCACAACCACAGCCTGGCGCCAAGATGGCGGAAAACGTTGATTGATTGTACATTGCTTAACGTCCCGACAGCAACAAGGCTTTCTCAGGACGTGCCTGCACTGCTTGTGAAAAAAAAACTAAACAGAAAATTGAATGTATGTCGCCAGCCGGTCAAATACATTAAATAAACCTACAACATGGGGCATAAATAAAGCTAAGACCATTTAGCAACACACATCCAATATCAAGAGCTACAGGCAGTGCAGACAGTAGGGAGAGTTTTAAAAAGGCAAATACAGGTGAATGGACAAAGGGTAGACAGAAACACATGCCCCAGAATAGAGAGAAAAACCCACCCTGTGGGGCTGACCAGGGTGACCCTGGGAACTAAAAAATACCTAACCCCACCCAAGTCCCCCAGGGCAGACCCGGGTGGGGGTTGGCGGAAAACGACCAGTTATCCAGATATGGTTAAAGGCCTTGAGAAGTACAAGGAGTGAATCCTCAGGCAGATGAGTTAGGAGCTGATAATGGATGGTATCTAATCCAGCAGCAGAGTCAGTACATTTCTGCAGGGCTTGCTGCAATTCTGAAAACGTAAAGGGGGCATTATAGTCTTCCGAGTTATCTGACCTCGTTCAGTCACTGTCTCACCATCCTAGTCCTAGTGCCGAGGAGTTTGATTCATGTTTACGCACTGTCTTAGACAATCATGCACCATCTTCAAAGCGTAAAAAGTCAGCTCATAGAATCAGCCCGTGGTATAGGTTTGTGAGCAAAGAGCTGCGTTCGGCTAAGCAGATGCGGCGCCAAGCTGAGAGAATGTGGTGCTCAACTAGGTTGACTGTTCACAAGCAGATATACACATGTTCTAAGAAGCATGTAAATGAGATTGTTCATGGAGCAAAATCTTCGTTTTACAACAGGAAGATCAGTGAGTGCACAACAAGCAAAGAGTTGTATAATGTGACCAATAAGCTTATGGTGAAGAAGACTCCATCACCTCTTCCCACTACATTTCCCCCGTGCCAGCTGCCTCAGCTTTTTGCAGATTACTTCGTTGATAAGGTCCGCGAAATTCGTGATTCTCTGGATCTCATGCCCACTTCAGTTTTGTTCACCGAAAAAACGCTTTAGTGGAGAACCTCTCTCAGCCTTCGAACCTGTGCTAGAGGATGAGGTCAGAAAAGTGATCACAAACACTGCCCCCAAAACTTGTGAGTTAGACCCCATACCCACTCCCTTGTTGTACGAGTGCCTGGATGAAGTGTTGCCTGAAATTACACAAGTTATCAACAACTCTCTCTCCACTGGTATTTTTCCTGAAAGCTTCAAGACTGCACTTGTGAAACCCCTATTGAAGAAACCATCTTTAGACCCAAATGTACTGAAAAACTATCGCCCAGTTTCCAATCTTACATTTCTATCAAAGATTCTTGAGAAAATTGTCCTTGTTCAAACTTTAAAGCATGTCAACTCTAATAGTCTGTTCAGTGTATTCCAGTCTGCATATCGTCCCCATCGTAGCACTGAAACAGCTTTGCTGAAGATATTCAATGACCTGCTTTGTGCTTTGGACGAGCGTAAGATCACAGTCCTTGCTTTGCTGGACCTGTCCAGTGCGTTCGACACTATTGACCTTGAAATTTTGCTGTGCCGTCTTCAATCTGTATTTGGCATTGAAGGCACAGTCTTGGCATGGTTTAGTTCATACCTGACTGAACGATCCCAGATTGTTTCTGTCGACGGCTGTCGTTCTGAGCCATCACCTCTTCGGTTTGGTGTACCCCAGGGCTCGGTCCTAGGACCTGTATTGTTCTTACTGTATGTTCAGCCCCTGTCCGACCTGATCTGTAGTCGCTCCATTTCCCATCATGCATTTGCAGATGATACGCAGATGTACAAAAGTGATACTGTCGAGCGAGCTGTGAATGCCGTCCAAAGTATAAGCCAGTGCATTGACCATGTCAAATCATGGATGACCACCAACAAACTGATGTTAAATGATGGCAAAACTGAAGCAATGTTGGTAGCTAATCCAAGATTATCTTCGTCCCTGCCTTTACCGTCATCATTGTCTGTGGATGGAACACTCATTGGCTTCTCTGCGAGTGTGAGAAACCTGGGTGTTACACTTGACAGCGAGTTATCTATGTCACAGCATGTCAGTGCAGTGTGTAGATCCGCTTATCTGGAACTTCGTCGTATTAGTTCAGTTCGTCACCTGCTGACCGTGGAAGCCACTAAAACACTAGTTTGTGCATTTGTGCTGTCCAAGCTAGATTATTGTAACTCTTTGCTTCCCTCAGTATCTCATTGATCGCCTCCAAAAAATTCAGAACAATGCAGCCCGGCTTGTTGTGAGAGTCCGTAAGACTGAGCATGTCACACCCATCTTGAAGTCCCTTCACTGGCTACCTGTGTCCTCACGTATTCAATATAAAGTTATGTCAATCTGTTTTAACTGCCTTTCAGGCACCAGCCCAGAATACTTGTCCTCTTTGCTGCATGTGTATACACCCTCTCGTGAGCTCCGCTCCTCTTCTGATAAACGGAAGTTGTGTGTACCTTCTGTCCAAACTAAAACATTTGGTCAGCGCACTTTTGTTTATCAAGCCCCAGTGTTATGGAATACACTTCCTCTTGAGGTCAGAAACAGTGAGTCTGTCTCTGACTTCAAGAGGTCGTTGAAAACTCACCTCTTCAAGCTTTACTTTGAATAACTGCCAGTGTTTGATGCCTTAGTTGTAGTTCTGCAATCCTCCTTGTTTATACTGAATGTTAATTAGAATATAAATTATTATGTATGTATTGTTGTTTAGTTTATTGTAAAAGTGGTGTGTTCGGGCATTGTGCTTTGTTTGTTATGTGCATATGTCATTGTATTTTTATTTTTGTGTACAGATTGTAAAGCGCTTAGAGCTTTTGAGTAAGATTAAGCGCTATATAAATACTCATTATTATTATTATTATATAAAATCACAAGCACAAGATTCTCGCTTCTCCTTCTCTCTCTGGAAGAAAGGTGAATAATGCTCTGTTGAAGAATTATGGGCAATGGTGGAAGCAAGCAAATTGGCCACAGCCTTTTTATCTGTGACCAAACTGGCACCATCCCTAAGATGGCCGACAAAAGCCGAGCCACCCCTGCCCCTAATTCTTCGAACAGCCTTCCAGACTGTTTGGGACGGAGTCCTAGAAGATAAAGATGAGACGAAGCGTCTCCAGGAACCACGGCGTTCGCGTTTAAAAATGTAACGGGCTTTCGCCCGCTGTCTTTTAAATGTTAAAATATTTGCTTGCGACGGATTACGAAAAGCACGTCGCTGAGCAGATTTGCGTATTTTTTGGGCCTTGCGGCACTCTTCATTGAACCATGGTACTCTCGGCTTCCGAGGGACTGATGTAGAAGTTCTAGGGATGGTTTCACCTGCTACGTCCAACAAAATCAAAGTAAAACAAGAAACAGGTTCTTCAGCTGACATGACCACCTCCGCTGTAAGACGAGACTGACAGAGGGAGGCAAACAGAGGCCAGTTAGCTTTCTTGAGATTCCAGCGCCCCACCGGCGAATCCTCCTCACAGCTGACCGATGACAGAACTACTGGGAAGTGGTCACTACCACACAGGTCGTCGTGAACCTTCCAGTCAAAGTCCAGCATGAGAGAAGGATCACACACAGTGAGGTCTAGAACAGAACTAGATCCTGAACCTGGGTTAGAGTATGTAGGTGAGCCATCGTTAAAGACACATAGGTTAAGTTGAGAAAAAACATCTTCTAACATCTGACCTCTGCCATCATAGTGGTCACTGCCCCAAAGGTGAGCGTGACCGTTAAAATCCCCCATGAGAATAAAGGGAGGGGGCAGTTGATCTACTAAGTTAAAAATATCATTGCTACTGACCCGCAGTGATGGTGGCAGGTAAATACTGCATACGGTTATGGTCTTCTTCAAGGTAACCCGAGCTGCGACAGCCTGAATTGATTGATTGTACATTGCTTAACGTCCCGACAGCAACAAGGCTTTCTCAGGACGTGCCTGCACTGCTTGTGAAAAAAAAAAAAAAACTAAACAGAACATTGAATGTATGTCGCCAGCCGGTCAAATACATTAAATAAACCTAACACATGGGGCCTAAATAAAGCTAAGACCATTTAGCAACACACATCCAATATCAAGAGCTACAGGCAGTGCAGACAGTAGGGAGATTTTTAAAAAGGCAAATACAGGAGAATGGACCTCGGGTAGACAGAAACACATGCCCCAGAATAGAGAGAAAAACTCACCCTGTGGGGCTGACCAGGGTGACCCTGGGAACTAAAAAGTACCTAACCCCACCCAAGTCCCCCAGGGCAGACCCGGGTGGGGGTTGCGACAGCCTGAAGACAGGTGTCGATGCTAACGGGGCTACTTAAAATTTGGCTACTGAGAAGAGCCGCTCCACCCGAGCGCCTCTCCGAATCAGAGCCTTTGTGTATAACGTTAAAACCATTAAAGGATACATGGTCAGAAGTCTGCAGGTAAGTCTCCTGAAGAGATATTACTGAGGGGTTATAGAACTTGACTAAAAGACGTAATTCCTCAAAGTTAGCTTGAAAACCACGACAATTCCACTGAAGCATAGAGTACATGATTATGTCTTATCTGGGGGTGAAGAGTTTTTTCCCCCTTTTTCCTTTACCTTGGAAGGAGTTGAAGAAACAGAGGGGGGCCGGCTCCCGGGCCTCCTCTGGTTCTTCGGAGATGAAGGGGGTGGAGCTGCCGCAAAATCAGCAACGACAACTTCCACTCCCTCCATCCGCTCCTCCAGTGCAGCATATTTGTTTTGAAGGGGGACATCAGTGTTCCCCTTCTGGTTTTGATTGATTGTACATTGCTTAACGTCCCGACAGCAACAAGGCTTTCTCAGGACGTGCCTGCACTGCTTGTGAAAAAAAAACTAAACAGAAAATTGAATGTATGTCGCCAGCCGGTCAAATACGTTAAATAAACCTACAACATGGGGCCTAAATAAAGCTAAGACCATTTAGCAACACACATCCAATATCAAGAGCTACAGGCAGTGCAGACAGTAGGGAGAATTTTAAAAAGGCAAATACAGGTGAATGGACAAAGGGTAGACAGAAACACATGCCCCAGAATGGAGAGAAAAACCCACCCTGTGAGGCTGACCAGGGTGACCCTGGGAACTAAAAAATACCTAACCCCACCCAAGTCCCCCAGGGCAGACCCGGGTGGGGAGTTCCCCTTCTGGGCCCGTGCGCACAGCGGTCCCATAGATTTCTTAGACCCCTGGTCCTGGGCAGCGTTCCTGCCGCTAGAGTTAGCGGCCTTAGAAGGCTGACCAGAGCCAGAAGCCTTTGGAGTTGACTGACTAACAGGTTTGTGTGGGGGCTGAGGTTTAGGGGCAACAGAAGGCGGCACAACCGGACCGGCAGTGTCCGCCTTCTGCGTTCCCTGGCTCTTCGTCACCACCGGAGGAGGGTTACTCTCCAGGGGCGAGATGACCCGAGGCTCCGCCCCCAACCAAGAAGTTGGGGTCTGACATGAAAAATCTTTGGTGGGACGCTTGCCTGCCACCGCTGCACTGAAAGTATATACTGAGGTGTTAGAGGTTGGGGCAGCCGCAGCTGCACCAGAGCCTTCAACCAGTTTTCTGGCATCTAGAAAGGACAGTCCCTTCTCCACACGCACCTGCTGAATCTTGCACTCGGATATCCAACGAGGGCATTTCTTATCCGAAGCCATATGCGCCCCCTGGCAATTCACACACAAGGGGGTGGCTGTGCAGGACTCATTGATTGATTGTACATTGCTTAACGTCCCGACAGCAACAAGGCTTTCTCATGACGTGCCTGCACTGCTTGTGAAAAAAAAAAAATAAACAGAACATTGAATGTATGTCGCCAGCCGGTCAAATACGTTAAATAAACCTAACACATGGGGCCTAAATAAAGCTAAGACCATTTAGCAACACACATCCAATATCAAGAGCTACAGGCAGTGCAGACAGTAGGGAGAGTTTTAAAAAGGCAAATACAGGTGAATGGACCTCGGGTAGACAGAAACACATGCCCCAGAATAGAGAGAAAAACCCACCCTGTGGGGCTGACCAGGGTGACCCTGGGAACTAAAAAATACCTAACCCCACCCGTCCCCCAGGGCAGACCCGGGTGGGGGTGTGCAGGACTCAGCAGAGTGTCCGGGTTTGGTGCAACGGGCGCATGAAACCTCTGCCTGACGGCATGTCTTCTGCCCATGGCCATACTTTTGGCACTTAAAGCACCGGAGGGGGAGAGGGACGTACTTTTTCACTCTCAGGGAGTAGTAACCTCCCCAGATGGTAGTAGGAGGGGTGGGGGTGCCAAACGTCAGGATGATGGTAGGGAGACGGATCTCCCCACCACCTCGCTTGGAAGCGAAGCGCCTGACGTAAGTCACCCCCTGAGACTTAAGGTTCCGTACAAGTTCATCTTCCGACAGTTCTGCCAAAGCTTGATCTTTGATTACGCCTCTTGACGAATTCATAGTCTTGTGGGGTGTGACCTCCACCGGAGTGTCTCCGATGGAAGAGAGCCTCAGTAGCCCGCTGGAGTGTGCCCGGGTACGGCACTCCACCAGCAAGTCACCAGACCTGAAGCGCTGGGCGTCAGTCCTGCCAACACGGCTCCTGAGGGTCTCCCCCACCAGAAAAGGATGCAGCTTAGTAACAGGTTTCTCCTTCACCTTGCTATGGACAATGAGGAAGCGAGGCCATACGGCCGACGCCTGAGGCGTCGCTTCCTCACAGTCCGAGTCACTGTCATGTTTAATGTTGGTGGCTATGTGCCGCTTCTGTGCAAGTTTGGTTTTTTTTTGTTGTATCCATATTATAATAGTAGAGATATTCATCCCCCGGGGGTCCCCGCCCGCCACCGAGCCCAACAAGGGAAAGTGCAAATGTCGGCGGGTCTCCAGCCGACGCACAATGGAGACTGCCCGAAAGATATACTCAAGGGGGTAAGCCCGATTGAACCGTTTGAGCCACCGCCTTCTAAAACACTGTTGAATGCAGGGGAATACTGGCGTAAAGCACCTAATCAGCAGCAGAAGCTATAGCATGGTGCTCCGTATATCAACCCGCATGTCAACAGTGGGATAGGGCTCAACGTGACAAGAGCCGATTGACTAGGCCGGTACGACTAGCCTCCCGTTTAGGTAGAAGTCAAGGCCGAAGTGGAGTGTTGGCACCAGTGAGCCGCAGCCCAAAGGGAACCTCAGCCACCAGGATCCTCTTCTCCCCCGACACGGGTCTCCAAGCACGGCAAACACTTGGGATCCAAAGGACCAAAAAGTCACGGCGAGTATTTTTAAGGACCAATCCAACATGGTACGACCTAGGTTAGCACAGCTCCTTAAAAACCGGACCAGTAAAAAGACTGAACAACATATCTGCTGACATCAAGTCCTAATCCTGGACAAAGATGGCACCCGTCTGCTAGCCCACTCAGTCAGGGACTGAGCGGACTACCCACCTACGCCACGTGGAGGCCGGTGCCGGGTAGGCTTTATAGTACAGCTTAATAAACGCCGATTTAGGTGAGAACGCTTAAATAAAGCTTCGACACGGAGGTGCTCAGTGGAATGTAAGTGAAAGCGCTACACCAACGTAGCGTTCACTTAAGACACTCAGTCTAGTCCGCAAAGAATGTGAGAGAAGTCCAGAAGTCCGGGCAAGTCAGTCGTGTATCAACAGAAGCTATGAAAATACGGCACCATACACACTTTTATCATGCAGTACTAAAGGTACTAATTTACACTCGTGAGAAACACAGATGTGAGTGTAACCTGCATCAGGCATCTATACTTACGAGCACATGCACCTGCAGGAGCTCATGAGGATCTATGTCTCTTCCATTTGAGGCTTGTAGATGGCATGTGGTATTTATCCTCATGAGCCCGTGCATGTGCAGGGGCCCACGAAGATCCATGCCTCTTGCATTTGAACAGGTAATCGCGGCCAGCATGAGGTATCTATCCTCCAGAGACTGAGCAACAGAGAGAGAGAGAGAGAGAGAGAGAGAGAGAGAGAGAGAGAGAGAGAGAGAGAGAGAGAGAGAGAGAGAGAGAGAGAGAGAGAGAGAGAGAGAGAGAGAGAGAGAGATTGATTGTACATTGCTTAACGTCCCGACAGCAACAAGGCTTTTTCAGGACGTGCCTGCACTGCTTGTGAAAAAAAAAATAAACAGAACATTGAATGTATGTCGCCAGCCGGTCAAATACGTTAAATAAACCTAACACATGGGGCCTAAATAAAGCTAAGACCATTTAGCAACACACATCCAATATCAAGAGCTACAGGCAGTGCAGACAGTAGGGAGAGTTTTAAAAAGGCAAATACAGGTGAATGGACAAAGGGTAGACAGAAACACATGCCCCAGAATAGAGAGAAAAACCCACCCTGTGGGGCTGACCAGGGTGACCCTGGGAACTAAAAAATACCTAACCCCACCCAAGTCCCCCAGGGCAGACCCGGGTGGGGGAGAGAGAGAGATTGTACATTGCTTAACGTCCCGACAGCAACAAGGCTTTCTCAGGACGTGCCTGCACTGCTTGTGAAAAAAAAAAAAAACAGAACATTGAATGTATGTCGCCAGCCGGTCAAATACATTAAATAAACCTAACACATGGGGCCTAATAAAGCTAAGACCATTTAGCAACACACATCCAATATCAAGAGCTACAGGCAGTGCAGACAGTAGGGAGAGTTTTAAAAAGGCAAATACAGGTGAATGGACAAAGGGTAGACAGAAACACATGCCCCAGAATAGAGAGAAAAACCCACCCTGTGGGGCTGACCAGGGTGACCCTGGGAACTAAAAAATACCTAACCCCACCCAAGTCCCCCAGGGCAGACCCGGGTGGGGTGGGAGAGAGAGAGAGAGAGGGGAGGGGGAAGGAGGGAGGGGAGGGAAGGGGAGGAAGGGAGAGGGAGGGAGGGCGAGAGAGAGAATGAATGAATGAATGAATGAATGAATGAAACTTTATTTTCCAAGGATAAAAGAATAGGTGCGCAGACCTGTTTTCATTCTTGTCCTTGCTACACACTACAAAACAAAATAGAGAGGGAGGGAGAGAGAGAGAGAGAGAGAGAGAGAGAGAGAGAGAGAGAGAGAGAGAGAGAGAGAGAGAGAGAGAGAGAGAGACAATGACAATGACAATGACAATGATGACAATGATTCTTTATTTTACAACGGTGAAAGTTTTGGCTGGCACAACCATTTTTCGAACTTGCCGTTGCTAATCTACAAATAATGCACAAAGTGTGAAAATATTATATGAGAAAAAAGAAATAAAAAAAAAAAGAAGAAGAAGAATAAATGATATAAAAACAAAACAAAACCAGCAACAACAACAACAACAAAAACGTGCGCGCACACACACACACACACACACACACACACACACACACACACACACACACACACACACACACACGCACACACTGAGTATTATAGGGTCGCAGTGAAAGTATTAAGATAATGACGTGAGGTAATTGAAAATACTGGCTCTAAAATAAGAAAGGGTTGTTGCTGTTGTAACTTTCCTAGGCAAATTGTTCCACAGGCTATGGCCTGAGAACGCTAAACTTGTCTTGTAGAGATCGATTCTAGGTCGTGGTACAATAATGAATTGCCTTGATCTTGAGTACGTTGGTGATGGAAAGGAAAATAGTTTCTTAATATAATCAGGCATTTTGCTATTCAATGTTTTGAACATAATTATTCCCTTATTGTACATTAAGTGATTTTTCAGGGGAAGAATCTCCAAGGTTTTCAGTTTATTATCGGTAGTTGAGTTAGGATCAGGTAGGATAAGTTTTGCGGCTCTACGATGAAGAGCGTTCAGTCTCTTCAAGTGGACCTCGCTTGCTCCATCCCACACTGTAGAAGCATAGTCGATATGTGACCTGATGTGGGCGTTAAAGAACAGTTTACGTGTTTCTACATCAGTGATATATTTTAATTTGGCTAAAATGTAAAGTTTCTTTGATATTATGTTGCATATGTTAGTAATATGACACTGCCATTTAAACTGGTTATCTACAGTAACACCGAGAAGACGATGTTCTGTTACTTGACTGATGGGTTTTCATTGAAGAGACAAGCTGAGTGAGAGAGAGCCTAGCTGGTGCTTTTGACGGGTACTTAATACCATACATTCAGTCTTCGCTGGGTTTAGGATCATGGAGTTGTTACTACACCAGCTGTCAATGTCTTGTAGTGCGCTTTGTAGGCGTGTATCAATAATAGATAAATCCTCGTCGGGCATGTGTATTGCAGCATCATCCGCGAACATATCGCATGAAACATTATGATCGTTAATTGTGAGCGGAAGGTCGTTAATGAACAAACAAAATAAAAGAGGGCCTAAAATAGAGCCCTGGGGCACGCCATGCTTGACTAAGCGGTGATTAGAATATGTACCATTAAGAAGGACTTTTTGTCTTCTGTCATCCAAGTAGGATTTGAAGAACGTGGCAGCGCTGTTGGTGTACAACGAAATTTTCTTTATCAATATATCATAGTTTACTAAATCAAAAGCTTTACGGAAGTCTAAAAAGACTACACCTGTTAGTTTGGATTCATTGATAGATGCTAACCAGGTGTCTGTCATCCTAATCAGCGCAGTATGGCAGGAATGGTTTGGTCTGAAACCTGACTGCAATGGATGGATAAGATTTCGGTTTTCTAAATATTTAGATAGATGTTTATGAATATGCCTCTCTAAAGGCTTTGACAAAACTGGTAGTAATGAAATGGGACGAAAATCATTAATTTCACTTAGATCTTTTGATTTTGGTAGTGGGATTACTTTTGCATCTTTAAATACATCCGGAAAACAGTTTTGTTTTATACAGAGATTGTAGATGTACGTGAGACTCTCAACGATATATGGAAGAGATGTCTTGAGTATTTTTGAGCTGATCTCATCAGGCCCGGATGACTTTTTATTTTCCATCGAGGTAATTAATCTGCCCACTTCATGAACCGCTATAGGCGGTATGATGAAAGGTTCGTTGTTTTTATTTTTCTGATTGATTGATTGATTGTACATTGCTTAACGTCCCGACAGCAACAAGGCTTTCTCAGGACGTGCCTGCACTGATTGTAAAAAAAAACTAAACAGAAAATTGAATGTATGTCGCCAGCCGGTCAAATACATTAAATAAACCTACAACATGGGGCATAAATAAAGCTAAGACCATTTAGCAACACACATCCAATATCAAGAGCTACAGGCAGTGCAGACAGTAGGGAGAGTTTTAAAAAGGCAAATACAGGTGAATGGATTGATTGATTGATTGTACATTGCTTAACGTCCCGACAGCAACAAGGCTTTCTCAGGACGTGCCTGCACTGCTTGTGAAAAAAATAAACAGAACATTGAATGTATGTCGCCAGCCGGTCAAACACGTTAAATAAACCTAACACATGGGGCCTAAATAAAGCTAAGACCATTTAGCAACACACATCCAATATCAAGAGCTACAGGCAGTGCAGACAGTAGGGAGAGTTTTAAAAAGGCAAATACAGGTGAATGGACAAAGGGTAGACAGAAACACATGCCCCAGAATAGAGAGAAAAACCCACCCTGTGGGGCTGACCAGGGTGACCCTGGGAACTAAAAAATACCTAACCCCACCCAAGTCCCCCAGGGCAGACCCGGGTGGGGGTACAGGTGAATGGACAAAGGGTAGACAGAAACACATGCCCCAGAATAGAGAGAAAAACCCACCCTGTGGGGCTGACCAGGGTGACCCTGGGAACTAAAAAATACCTAACCCCACCCAAGTCCCCCAGGGCAGACCCGGGTGGGGGTTATTTTTCTGGTTACAGTAGTCTAGTAATTTGTCTGGACAAATATACTCATGTGAGTTATTTCCCAGTGGCATTAGTGATTCCGCCACAGAGACAAAATGGTCGTTAAAACTGTTTGCAGTGAGGTGGGGTGGTAAAGACGCACTACTTTTATTTGTACCTTTGGTTACTAAATTTATGGCACGCCATACAGTGGAGGAGTCTTTACTTTGCTTAACTACCTTACTGAAGAGAGATTTTCTTGCTTCTAAAACCATTGATTTTACGCGATTACGCTGTGTTTTGTATTCAGCAAAACGCTTCGTTTTTTTTAGCTCGTCCCTGTGTTCCATAGCCTCTATCAGATCCGCAGTTAGCCAGGGTGGTAAGGCGGCGTACTTAACTCTCTTTTGCTTCAGGGGCGCGTGTTTATTCAGGACACCGAGAAAGACGCGGTACCAGGTGTCCAATGCTTTGTTTGGGTCACTATCGTTATAAACGTCCGTGAACTGTGCTCTATCTAAATCAGTCAAAAAGGCAATTTCATTAAAGTTTTTAAATGATCTATAAGTGATGCACGTGTGACCTTGCTTTTTCATTTTTGGAAGTTTTGACAGCCATATGCAGCTAACTGGATAGTGGTCGCTGACACTCAGACTATCAACTTGAGTGTTGCTAACTGCGAGAGGTTTGTTGGTATAGATATGGTCTATAATTGTGGCTGATGTTGGCGTAACTCTCGTGGGGGATGTCACCATTTGTTGGAGACCGACTAAGGTAGTAGTACACTCCCATGATGGATGAGGTTTCAGAAAGTCAATATTAAAATCTCCAAGAAGCAGAACATCTTTGGTCTGAATGTCTGTTTTATCGATCATGTGTAGAAAGCTATCGTACCACTCAAAGGTGGCTGCAGGGTTTCGATACAGAAACCCGACAAGCAAAGGAGGGGATTTAGAGTGTTTGATTTCTACCCAAATACATTCTACATCATCCGTTTCTAGGTCTTGTCTCCTGCGGGTTATGTGTAGAATTGATTGATGGATGTATACCGCTACACCTGTCTCAACCTGGACTGACGGATCTCTCCTAATAATAGAATAATTTGGGATGGTGATGGCTTCATTACTGATGTGGGAGGCCAACCGAGTTTCGGTTAAACCCATTAGGTGAAAATAGTCGGGGGAATTAACATAAACACAGACATCTTGAACTTTGTTTGCTAGGTGGTAGACATTGAGCTGACCGATACGGAATCTTTGTCCTTTTTTCGATGGTCCGCGCATGGCTTTACAATGTTTAAAGAACCAGGTAACAAAATATCAACACAAAGTACCAAAGCAAAAACTAGAAAACGAATACACATACAAGTAAATATCTACAGGAAAAAAAAACCCACACAACTAAAATGAAGTTAAATCAAGTGTCGGTAAGTAAACTGAACGGTTAACTTCAAGAACCGTGTGATGTAGCACCCCCGAAATAAAAATGGAAGTGAAAGTATAGTGACTACAAGTACGAAATATAAGAACCAGACAAGAGTTAATATCAAAGTTCACGTGAAATGAAGTCCATATGCTATTAAAACACACTTGCTTCGCCACTGCAAACATATAATATACGAGTCCGAGAGTGCGGAGTGAATGTGAAAACAGATACACCAGTCGTTTGATTTCACTTCGATAGAGAGAGAGAGAGAGAGAGAGAGAGAGAGAGAGAGAGAGAGAGAGAGAGAGAGAGAGAGAGAGAGAGAGAGAGAGAGAGAGAGAGAGAGATTGATTGATTGATTGATTGTACATTGATTAACGTCCCGACAGCAACAAGGCTTTCTCAGGACGTGCCTGCACTGCTTGTGAAAAACAACAACAAAAAAAAAAAAAACAGAACATTGAATGTATGTCGCCAGCCGGTCAAATACATTAAATAAACCTAACACATAATAAAGCTAAGACCATTTAGCAACACACATCCAATATCAAGAGCTACAGGCAGTGCAGACAGTAGGGAGAGTTTTAAAAAGGCAAATACAAGTGAATGGACAAAGGGTAGACAGAAACACATGCCCCAGAATAGAGAGAAAAACCCACCCTGTGGGGCTGACCAGGGTGACCCTGGGAACTAAAAAATACCTAACCCCACCCAAGTCCCCCAGGGCAGACCCGGGTGGGGGAGAGAGAGAGAGGGAGGGAGGGAGGGAGGGAGGGAGGGGAGAGAGAGAGAGAGAGAGAGAGAGAGAGAGAGAGAGAGAGAGAGAGAGAGAGAGAGAGAGAGAGAGAGAGAGAGAGAGCATCGTTTATTGGGCAACCACCTTTTCCCCTTTTGCTATTTACATACGCGTCAATATTTCACAATGCACCAAAAAGCACTGAAATACAAATACAACGCACGTCTTTCTTTCGTTCAACTCCTCCCAAATACTGGAGATGGACCGACCATGACAGTTTAAGGGTAGTGCATTATTAACGACGCTATCAGGCAACCTGCTCGGCGTTAAACCCAAATAACTAACTAGCTAGCTATCAGGCAACACACTTCAGCTAACATGGTCAATACATCTCTAGACGTGAAGACGGAGTTTAGCAGATGTTCCACAATAATGAAATATTTCGCCCTGAAATCGAAAGGATCGGTTCAGTAAAAAACAAAACAGTCCTCAGAATCAGTCACTAGGACATGCTGAACTTCCTTAACCCAGTGTGGGATTTTCAGTGGGGCGCCCATCCCCAACCTAGCGCGTCCCCGGGTGGCGGATAGGGGAACGGCCTTCAGATATGGAGGTTAGCTGCGCAAGCAGTCGCGGACCAAATGGCGATGAGCTTACCAGGACAGGGCGGGGTAGCAGGTGGCACTGCTACCTCCACTGAAATTCCCCATGTGTCCAATGATGGGTTTATCATGCGATCAAGAGCCGCATAAAGCTCTAGCCACCCTGTGTTCCCAGGGAAGGTTGCATACCAGGAGCTAAGGGTGAGGTAACCCCGACAGAAACCTTGAATGCTGAAGACGGAGGACCCAGGCCGCACGGCGCATTCTGATAAACCACGGATCCACGCAAACCCGCAATCATGACTATACGTCCAACTACCATTGACGATAATGGCGCTTGCCCACTGAGGACCCTCCAGGGTGGAGCAGCGTCGGGTCCCACGCCTCTAAGGGACCCAGCCTCAGCTACTGGAGGTCCCTCCCGTCCGTCTTGTCGCGCCAGGGGACTACTGACACCAACGCAACCAGGAAGAATCCCAGTCAGCAGCGACCTTTTCAGGTCATGCACTGGAACGCAGAAAGCATTCTGAACAAGAAGACCGAGTTGGAGCATATCCTGCATGAGAAGAACATCAACATCTGCTGTATTCAGGAGACGCACTTGACACCCCAAAGTCCTTCAAAGTGAGAGGCTACCAGTGCTTCAGGTCCGACAGAACAGACCGAAGCAAGGGAGGAATCCTGACCCTGATCAGGAACAACATCAACGCCTGTTTGATTGATACGCACATGGAGAACTCCGAGTACCAAGTGATTCGGATCCAGACGAAGACAGCAGATTTCCAGCTGGTCAACTTCTACTGCCCCAACGACAGACCACTCATCCTTGACACGATCCCCACTAAGGCCTTCAACTTCATTGTGGTGGGCGACTTCAACAGTCACTCACAAAGTTGGGGATACGACCACTTGGATCGGAGAGGAGAAGAGGTGGAGAACTGGCAGGACGACAACAATCTCATTCTGTTGAACAGTCCCATTGACAGCCCCACGTTCTACTCCAGAAGATGGCACACTACATCGACTCCTGACCCAGCCTTCTGCACAGAAGACATGCACAAGCAAGCCAGCAGAGAGGTCGGAGAACAGCTAGGTGGAAGTGACCATCGGCCAGTCTTTTTGACCTTGGGCACGGAGTCCTGCGCTGAAGCAACCTTCCCACGGTGGAACTACAAAAGAGCGAACTGGTTCCTCTTTAGACACCACTCTAACGAACTCACCAAAGACATTCGAATCGAAGGTCGATACATCAACATGGTGGTGAAGGACCTCAACATAAGCATCATCAGAGCAGCGCGCGAGTCCATACCCAGAGGTGCTAGAAAAGACTATAAGCCCTACTGGAGCAATGAACTGCAGGAACTGGATGGATGATGATCTAGCAGATGCCAGAAGGGAAGAAGAAGTTAACCCATCACAGGCAAACAACATTCGCCTCCAGGAAGCCAAAGCCAAATTTCTCAAGAAGAAGCTACAGGCAAGACGCAGAAGTTGGCAAGAGAAAACAAGCTCCTTGAACCTTGAGAAGGATGGCAGAAAGCTCTGGAAACTGACCAACCAGTTGAACGACGAGAACACGAGCAAGAAAACATCACCTTAGAAGAAAATGGGAAGATAGTAACAGAAAAGCATGCTGCCAACCAATTTGCTGAAAGCTATGAAGCTGAGAGCAATCTCCATGTTAGCCCCAAAAAGCACAGAGAAGCAAGAAGAGAGCAAAGAGAGAGACCTGCCAAACAAGCAACAGCGGACGCCATGAATCAACCACTTACACACAAAGAGCTTCATATAGCTCTCAAAAAGTTGAAGGCGAAGAAGTCTCCTGGTCCAGATGGCACCTTGGTAGTGCAGCAGAAAACAAGCTACGTGAGGTCATGAACAGCAGCTGGCAAGAAGGATCGCTACCACAACTCTGGCGAGAAGCGATCATGATCCCCATTCTAAAGGAAGGGAAGTATCCAAAGAAGGCCACCAGCTATCACCCAATCAGCCTCATCAGCTGTATTGTGAAGACTTTGGAGAGAATTGTAAACGAGCGCCTCAGGTGTTACCTGAAATCCAGAAACCTCCTCGCCCCTGAACAAGCTGGCTTCCAACAGTTCCACAGCACCGAAGACCAGGTCACGTACATGGCGCAGGAAGTTGAAGATGCCTTCCAGGAGCAGAAGCTGGTCTTTGTAACTTGGATTGATCTTCAGAAGGCTTTTGACAATGTCTGGAAAGATGGGCTGCTTGTCAAACTGCTGAGAAAAGGCGTGTCCAGTAACATGTTCCAGTGTATACGCTCCTACCTCTTCAACCGCAGGGCAAGAGTCAGCGTCGACCAGACCAAAAGCAAGAAATTCCTCCTTCGTCATGGCGTCCCGCAAGGCGGAGTCCTCTCCCCTACCCTCTTCCTTCTCTTCATCGACGATCTGGCGTCTGAGATGCCCAAGGGAATCAAATCTGCCCTATACGCAGACGACCTTGTGATCTGGTGCAAGGAGGAGCATGCAAGTACTGCCACCTACAAAATGCAGCTAGCGGCAGATAAGCTGAATGCATGAGCAGAAGACTGGTGCATCTCCGTCAACAAGGAGAAATCCTCCACCACCCTCTTCACATTGTCCCCAAAGCAGAAAGCCGGAACCATCAAGCTTGGTGGAACCCCTCTGAGAGAGGATGAAGAAGCTACCTACCTTGTGTTACCTTCGACAGACGTCAGACCTGGAAACCACACATAGCACAGGCAGAGGCGAAGGCCCGGCGCAAGCTGGCCATAGGAAACTAGCAGGCACCACCTGGGGAGCGAACGAGAAGATACTGAAGACAGTATACCAGGGAACAGTCAGGCCCCACCTCGAGTACGGCTCCACAGTGTGGTCAACCTCAGCCAAGATGAACCTGCAGACCCTCGACCGAGTGCAAAACCAGGCTCTTCGACTCATCACTGGTGCAATGAAATCCACTCCAATCAAGGAAATCGAGAAGCTGACCACAATCCAACCTCTCAGCCAGAGGAGAGAAGCCAAAGCCATGGTACAGGCTAAGAAGCTCAAGTGCTTGCCCGACCACCCCATGACTGAGCAACCTCACCAAGAACCGGCTCAAAAGAAGCAGTTTTGTCCATGAGATTGATTGATTGATTGTACATTGCTTAACGTCCCGACAGCAACAAGGCTTTCTCAGGACGTGCCTGCACTGCTTGTGAAAAAAACAACTAAACAGAACATTGAATGTATGTCGCCAGCCGGTCAAATACATTAAATAAACCTAACACATGGGGCCTAAATAAAGCTAAGACCATTTAGCAACACACATCCAATATCAAGAGCTACAGGCAGCGCAGACAGTAGGGAGAGTTTTAAAAAGGCAAATACAGGTGAATGGACCTCGGGTAGACAGAAACACATGCCCCAGAATAGAGAGAAAAACTCACCCTGTGGGGCTGACCAGGGTGACCCTGGGAACTAAAAAGTACCTAACCCCACCCAAGTCCCCCAGGGCAGACCCGGGTGGGGTTTTGTCCATGAGAGCTTGCGACTTTCTCGACAGTACAGGGAAGTCTTCCACAGAGCACTCTACCTCTGATCACAGAAGAAGAGGAAAACCCTTGGGCAGTGGACAAACCAGACATCCAGATCTGCACCAGTGTCCCACATGCTGCCTCAGGAGACAGTCAGGATGACACCGTTCGACGGGCACTCACCCTAGCCCTGATCGACGAACAGTACCCAAAGGAGGCGTGCATCCACATCTACACCGATGGATCAGCAACAAATGCCGTTTCCAATGGAGGTGCTGGCATCCCGATCCAGTTCCCTGGGGGTCATACGGCCACATCCAGTGTAGCCACCGGCAAACACTGCACAAACTACAAAGCAGAAACCGAAGCACTTATGCAGGCCGCCTCCATGGTTCAGAATTCCACAGACCCATGCTACCAAGTTGTCTTCTTCTCCGATGCCCTCTCAGTCCTTCAGGCCCTCGAGAATGACAAGCTCCCCCAGCTGACCAGAGCTTTACAGAAGGTCAGACAAGCCAGAAGAGTTATTCTCCAGTGGATACCAGCCCACTGTGGGGTACCAGGAAATGAAAGGGCAGATGAGCTGGCGAAAGAAGGAGCCACAACAGATCAACAAGAAAACAGCGTCAGCTATAGTGAGCAAAAGACAATCATCAAGGCATTGATGAGGCCGAGGTCAAACAGAGACGACTACCACACAATGACCAGAGAGCAGCAAGTCGTCCTGATCAGACAGCGTACCGGCCACAACAGACTGAACGCTCACATGAACAGAAAGCTCAAGCTGGCGCCATCACCAACCTGCGCATGTGGTCAGGAAGACCAAACAGCGGAACATATTCTCCAGAGATGCCCCCTACTGGACGATGAAAGAAAAGAAGTGTGGCCGTCGTCAACTCCACTGCAGACCAAACTCTACGGCAGTCGAGAAGACCTGGAGAAAACGTCATTCATCGCCGTTGCTGGACTGACCGTATAGCCCACTGCGAACGACAAGAAGAAGCAGAAGAAGAATCAGTCAACCTCCTGTTTACAGTACGCTATCAGGCAACACACTTCAGCTAACAAGGTCAATACATCTCTAGACGTGAAGACGGAGTTTAGCAGATGCTTCACAATACTGAAATATTTCGCCCTGAAATCGAAAGAAGCGGTTCAGTAAAAAATAAAACAGTCCTCAGAATCAGCCAACCTCCTGTTTACAGTACGCTATCAGGCAACACACTGCAGCTGACATGGTCAATACACCTCTAGACGTGAAGACGGAGTTTAGCAGATGCTTTAAAATACTGAAATATTTCACCCTGAAATCGAAAGGAGCGGTTCAGTAAAAAACAAAAATAGTCCTCAGAATCTGCCAACCTCCTGTTTACAGTACGCTATCAGGCAACACACTGCAGCTAACATGGTCAATACACCTCTAGACGTGAAGACGGAATTTAGCAGATGCTTTAAAATAATGAAATATTTCGCCCTGAAAACGAAAGGAGCGGTTAAGTCCTCAGAATCAGCCAACCTCCTGTTTACAGTACGCTATCAAACACGGTCAATACACCTACGCCTAACATGGTCAATACACCTCTAGACGAGAAGACGGAGTTTAGCAGATGCTTCACAATTCTGAAATATTTCGCCCTGAAATCGAAAGGAGCGGTTCAGTAAAAAAAAAAAAAAAAAAAAAACAGTCCTCAGAATCAGTCAACCTCCTGATTACAGTGCTGATGGTTGCGTGCACAAAGGGGCGAAAATTAGTCCAAAATATTATGATGAAAAATAGATATTTTTTGTAGGTAGGACAGTTCAAGCGACTCGAGCAAGGGGCGGTTGAAAACATCTGTTACGTGTGTCTACTCACATGGATTGTGGAAAGCAGGGAAGAGGTCTGAAGTCAACATTGTCAACCCGCTGTAATTTAGCAATCAAAGCCCGCCCTAGAGCAGATCGCTTTAAAGCCAAGGGCTGTGCTGCGTCTGTACCCGACTAACATGTACCCTCTGCAAATGAAGCTTGAAGCGAATGAAAAAGATTTCACTACATTCAGGTTTTCGTGTTGTTTTCTCCATCAGAAAAATAAGTTAAAGTGATGTCAGCACTTCCCTCTCTGCATGCCGGAAGAGCCTCTTGAGATTTTCGCTAATGAAAGAAATATGTCTGTTCGTATAATTTGTGTCAGACGCCCACACTGCACTAATACGCTACTCACGATAATGGATGTCTCAACATTGTCAGCCCGCCCAAGGCGCTGCACGATATGCTTTTTTTTTCTCTCCCGAAACCTAACAAGTTAATAGGGTTAACAAACAGCATGTGTGTCTCTCTTTGACACGCAGTTACAGACATTGTGCTGGTCTGAGATTCTGGACTTCACGGCTTTATGCCAACATCTTAACTAAAAACAAAAACACAGTTAAACCTTAAAAATATACTGACGAACAAAAGAAATGTGACATTTTTGGAGATTCTAAAAATGTCGCATTTCTTTTTGCTTGTCGGTATGCATTTATTCATGCATAAGCATTAATTCATTCATTCACCAATCGACGCAGGTCCCAAGAATACACGCATAATGACGGGGATATAACTATGTAGAAAATTCCAACGAAAAAGAAGATCTTTATATTCCTAGCTTGCCTGCAAATGGAATCATGTCATCCTAAATCACGGTCAATGCATCTCCCACAGAATAACATGTCAGGCAATTCTAAATTTCATGCACTGCAGGCAAATCTACATTTCCAGCATTGTAGGTAATCTTAAAGACTTGCTTGCAGTGCTGAAAATTGAGAATTACCTGCAATCCTGGGAATGTAATATTAAATACGTGCAATGCTTGAGATTTAGAATTGCCTACAAAGCTGGAGATTTAGAATTGCCTGCAGTGCTTCTTGAGATTTAGAATTGCCTGCTATGCGGGAGATTATTTCTCATGTGCTTCACGGCAGTCATGCGCCTACATACATCTGTCTAAAAGAATCTGCAAATTGTTAGCTAGCCTGCGAAGGCACTATGCCATTGAAACCACAATCTATCTCAGGCTGCATAGCACAGCAGGCAATTCTAAACCCCCAACAATTAAAATGTGCTTCATGTTAGACGTACTTTATATTAGACTTGCACCTGCATCGCACTGTCAAGAAAGCTCCCACGAAGAAAAGCCCTTAAACTGTTAGCTGGCCCGAGAAGAGACACCATGTCATTGCAGTCGATCCATGTCCCGCGGCATTGCACAGCAGGAAATTCGGACTCTCCAACAACTCTAAAAATGTGGTTTATGATAGACACCTACAAAGAGCTCTGAGGAAAGCTCTAACGAAAAAAAAGGTCTTTAAATTGTTAGCTGGCCCGAGGAGGGGTGGGAGGGGGGGGGGGGGGGCACCGTGCCACTGCCATCAAAATATCGATCCGTCTGTCGCCGTTCCTGAAGGAAATGGGTTTCTAAACCTCTTTCGTTATTAGAAGAAGAAAAAAACTGCAGGAGAGGGATGGACTGTGATGGCTTAAGGGCAGTGCCGGATCAGCTTGGCGCCTTCAGGCGCCAAGCTAATATCGCACTACCCTTGAGCTAGCAGTGCCATCACCACTGTTCGTCTCCCGCGACCTGTACACATATCATAGTGCGGCGAAGACGATTCCTTCAATTAATGAATTAATGGGTGATTTTTCTTTCCATCTGGACAGGCACAGATTCGCAGGCACCTCTACAGTCACAGGGGCTTATGAGAATCTCTGAATATTGCCGCTCATGTATATACGTGTATTCTAAAATGGGTGCTAGGAGGGTTAAGTAGACGAATAATTGGTAAAAATAGACTGTAGATGTGTAAGGGTAAGAATGTAGGAGGCCGACACCCAATTAAAATCAGAATAACAGATGAAATGGGGGTTGATCCTTGTCATTATGAGAAATAAATCAAAGACTCGAATGAGCTCCTCCTCCTACAGTCTAAAAAAGGTATCTGGCGTATCATTAATTTGGATGTTAACACACTCTATACATGACCATAAGATAATAATAATAATAATATGATGTTAATAATAATACTTTTTATTTTATTAAATAATAATGATGATGATTAATATTATTATTATCATCATCATCACAATAATAATATGATGTTAATAATAATACTTTTTATTTTTTTAAATAATAATGATGATGATTAATGTTATTATTATCATCATCGTCATCACTTACAAACATTAATCGGGTCCGATTATGAGCCCACTTAAAATCTTCAAATCCTCCAACAGTGACCATTTAACTAGTGGATGATGGTGGATGTTTAGGGAGCGAAACAAATGTAAAAGTACAATTGCTGTCAAACTGAATTTGTGCCTGAATAGACACTAGGATGTGGGCGAGGTTAAGACACACATTTGCATAAAGTTGTTTGCCAAGGAAGCAAGATATTTTTGTCAATGGTAATCCTTAAATGTGTGTTGGTATGTGATTATGGACCTTACGGCCTAGAGCCGTAAGGTCCAACATCACAGACCAGCACACATGGGGAGTTATTGTTCGTGAACGTAAATGTTTGAAAAATGCAAATCAACAATAACACTGTGCACAATACAAACCACAGACTGCAAATAAAACATGAGCACACGGAAACACTGGTTTTCCTGGTATACTGAATGACAGCGCGGATAGAAGAAACTAAGAACAATACAAAATCAGGCACTGCGATTTTTCTTGATTTCCTAAACTGCGTGCTGGTTTGTGATTTTTTTTTTTAACCTTACGGCTTCGAGCAGTAAGGTCCAAACTCACAGGCCAGCACACACTTATGCAAGGACCATCACCACTGGTCCTTCTAAATTGCTGTGTAAAATCCGGATATGTAATACATTAGAAACCGTACACATTATTTTGGCTCGACACCGTCAACTCCAAAACCACAGATCGGCACAGACTCAAATCGAAGGAACACTGGAACAATACGGACAAGGGTTTGAACAAAAGGAAAAACCGATTCCGCCATGCATTCTCTGAGGACAAGCACAAGTGAATAGCTCACGAAGTAGGAGAGCACAAGAAGAGGAGTGGGATAGCACAAGAAGAGGATTGGGATAGCACGGGGAAAATAATTGTTTAGGGTGAGAGCACAACATAGGAAATCAAACTAGTGTCCATTAGTACATTCGAGACGCGTCGACTCCAGATACGCGGCATGAAGCCGCGTATGTGAATGTCGCACGTCTCGAATGTGTTAACTCCGAAAGTGTGTGTGTATAAACTCGAAACAGTGTGGAAGGGGTACACAGAACAACAGAAGTGGCCAAGGCAGCTAGCGTCTTTAACCCTTTTAGCCCCAAGGTCCCATTTCTCACATTTTGGAGGTGTTGCCTAATGACTATGTACCAGTTGCAGGAGATGGATTGACCATGATAATGCAAGGGTAGTGCCAGATTAGCTTGGCGCCTTGAGGCGCCAAGCTAATCTGGCACTACCCTTGCATTATCATGGTCAATCTATCTCCTGCTGTAGGGACTCAGGGCTAAAAAGGGTTAAAGTGGAAGGGGTACACAAAAAGACAGAAGCTGCCAAGACAGCCTCAGTGTGGAAGGGGTACATATAAAATGCTGAGAAATCACACTGCTGGAATCACTCTGACACAAAGCGCGACCAACAACCAAAAGGTTAACTCATTCCAGGGGCCCCGCATCAACAGATGCGGAAGTGTAGTATAGCGTCGCCGGCGGCAATGCTATACACTTCCGCAGGTGTTGATGCGGGCGCCCTGAATGAGATTAAAGACATATACAAGTAATGTTTGTGTGGAGCAAACGTATGGCACTCCAGACCTGTGTCCTAGTCTGTGATTTTGGAAGTACGGTTTCCAGCCGTAAGGTCCAAAGTCACATACCAGTAGACACATACTGATATTTTGTTAAATATGTGATATTGTATAGACTTAGAGGAAAGCGTGTTATATGCGAACGTCAATGCGATTGTTGCTGAAGCTGCACACAGCCGGGACTTTTAAAGGCATGACACACAGGTACATACTGGGAGTGTACATTAAACTAGCAGACGTTCTAATTGATATCCATCGACTCTGAGGGAGTAGCGTGTTCTACGTACATGGAATACCTGTTTCATCTGAATGCCGAACATATCCCAGAGGCTGCAGGCATAGAGCTGCAATATCAAAACCAAGCATGCAAATGTGTTAGTATAGTTATCCTGTGCTAGTTATCCAGTGATATCCTGTGACACAGCACTATTACGTTTAGAAAACAACTCTGACAACAGACGCTTTCAGAAGTACGTCAAAAACAGCGTGTCTTTGGACTCAACAGTAGATTAAATGATCGGACAAACATGCGATATCGCATGTTTCTCCGGGCTTTTAATCCACTGTTTTCGTCGAAGCGCGTTCAAATTTCTGATAAATTCCGAATGACGTCTACGTCTGGATACAGATCGACCCAATAGTTCAAAAGTGGTGGCAGACTAGCTTAGTGCTGCTGGCAAGACTAAACAGGATGCATTGTAAAACCCAAACAACATGTTAGAGGTTAATATTCATGGACCACGTGCGTCACAGGTGCAGAACATCCTCGTACCAAATATAGCAGCTGTAATTCAACAAAAATGCAAGTAAACGTTTCCGTAGTCGTTACTTATTTCACACATACATTAGCGACCTTATTTTCTAAATGATTTCCAGTAAAATTGCATAAGCCGCGGAGTTAAAAACAAAACAAAACCCAGCAACAAGAAGATAAGATTTACAACGTCGATGCGCCACATCAAACAATTTCATGCAGACTTGAATATGACAACGCGTTTAGCTTGCCAGTCCCCTCCACACACACAAACACATCATTTTAAATACATGTAACACTAATGCAAGTTTTCACCTATCGCATACGGTACCTGCACCAACCGCATTTTCTTTACCTTTAAAGACAATATTTTACAAATAACTTTAACCCTTTCATCAGCGTATTAAAAAGTAACGTCCTTATGGGGCCCGCGAAAGATCCTCAGGAGCTCCCGCAGGCTGCAGGGGCTCATGAGGATCTAGGCCTCTCCTAGAATATTTGATCGGTTTGCAAGGGATCAGACTGTGTAATTCCTGCACATGTGTGCTAAACCTACCACAATCACTGCATTATAAATCAGAGCTCAGTATTAAATGCACGCGAGCACGCAAACAGCTACAAATAAAAGGAACATTTTGCAACAATGCACTAGTAAACCCTGATTACTCTCACTATCTGATGAGCAAAAATGCAAGTAAACAGTCAACGGGTGTAAACAAAAGGCATAGATTTGCATGACCCCTTGCAGCTGCAAGGGCTCATGAAAATCTATGCCTCTTGTAGACGGGCAGCAAGGATGAGTCGCTGAAGCAGACGGACAAGCCAACATCGGGATCGATGGTGTAACACCTTGAAAAATCAATTGCCCTGGCAAGCATAAGCGAATCCAGACGTATATCCCAAAGGTTCCGAGGCCGTATCCTTGTTGTTCGTCTTTCTTTGCAAGCGAACATTTCCTTCATTTAAAGAAAGGTGCTCACATACAGACTATGTATACCAAACTCTGTTGTGAAGCAAAACGGAACTCTGCAATACCGGATTTCAGAAGGTTTGGCCCCAACATGACTCCTGGAAGGACTCAACGCTATGTAGCCACACCGTGATTAAACGCTGTGTTAATTAACGGGCATCAAAGTCGTTGGATACTGACTCGGGAATTTCCAGAAGAATCACGGGCCACCCTTCAACAGTTGAAAACACATTCCAACTCAAGAAAGTCTCCATCCGCCGGTGGCAGGGTTTGCACAGCGAGCACCATGACCGAGTGACCTGGCCATTTGTATCCTCTTGAAACATGGCGCCTTGAGCTTGTGATTATAAGAAGAAATCCAGACCAAAAGGTGACTGTCAAGCGTGCAAAGTGCACAGAAAATCCCAAGAAAAAAGAACGCGTACAAGCACATAATGCTCTATTTACCTTTTACTGGTGAGATACCATGCCACCCAAAAAAAGATAAGTAGAGCATTGCGTTCATGTTTGTATGTCTATCTTGAAAATGGGGTTTAACCCTTTTTCAGGACAGACATAAAACAAGAACACAACGCTCTACGTACCTCACCAGAGAAAACGTAATAAATTCTGGTGTTACTGTCTTTTCTAAGTGTTTTTCTTTCTTCGTTGACCCTGAAGCCATATTCTGTAGCACCCAAACAACCGTTGGTTGTAGGTAGCGCGTTTCGCGGGGGCAGGAATCACCTGTACTCGATTAGATGATGCTACAGTGTTCCCTTTCTGGTTTGTTTTTCTTCCGACAGACACCCTGACTGTATCACGCAAAAGCGTTAAGCGTGTAACTTTGCTGGAAGAACAATTATTATTTTGACTTCACAACGGCTTGACTGTGACGTATTGCTACCCAAATATTGTTGAAATTGTACGTCAGTATCTCTTTGAAAATTCCCCTGGATCACATAGCGCGTCTGTGCGTCTCAGACACTGCGCTGTAAGTTAATGCATGTAGTGTGAGATTGCTATTTTCGAGTAGAGTTGATGATAACAGATCCCAATGTTAAAGATTTGTTTAAAATAAACACTGCCAGCTTGATATGGGCCCCAGGTTCAATTAACTCATTTAGCCCCAACGCCCTGTAGCAGGAAGTGGACTGATCATGATACAGACGTCAAGCTCATCTGGCACCGCCCTTGAATTATCATGATAGATCCATCTACAACTGGTACATAGTCGTTAGATGGCACCTCTGTGGGGGCTATATGTGTTAAGATGACTGCAGCTTGGTGCTTCTGTGCGCGGGTACCTAGTGCTGCTCCACGCGGGGACTCTTTGTACCATTGACAAACCCTCGGGATAGTGTCTCTGGATCAGTACAGCCCTGATACACCCGCAGACGGATCGACTACCATGATAATTCAACAGAGCTGCCCGACATGAAGGCATAAAATATGTCGCACAAAACACTGAATTTAACCCATTTAGACCCAAAGCCATATAGCAGGAGACGGATGGACCATGATAATTCAAGCATAGTGCCAAATGAGCTTGGAGCCTGAAGGCGCCAAGCTAATCTGGCACCTTTGAATTATCATGGTCCATCCATCTCCTGTAATTGGTAATTAATCATTATGTGACACCTCTAAAATGTGGCATTGGGGCTAAATGGGTTAAAATATGAACTAGTATAGTATCTGATTGTCTGCGTTCAAGTCAACTCACATTGTCAACGGAAATGATAAATCCTTTAATTAGGAAATGCTGAGCCTGAGTTCCCGACCACCCCCTTTGTACGAGGATGTAATGTAAATTTATGAGGCCAACAGAAGGCACAAGAGTCTCACGAGCCTCTGCTCTGTAGAGGCTCACGAAAAAGTATGCCTCTTGCACAGGGAAAGACGTGGATGAGGTAAGAAATTAATTTGATCTCTGAGCTGCTAGCAACAGGCATGTCTGGCCAAAATCTGTGTGACCATTACAAGCACACTGGAGTGGGAATGAGATTACCACACGTAATACATGACACTACAAGGTACGCTACCCTTCAAACCCCAGGAGATGCAAGAACACAGTGCCAATAAAACTATAAACCTATTAGAAAATCTTATTGTTATCACATCATCAAGAGGTAGCAACATGAATGGTAAATCCAGGTCCCAACGCAAACTTTTGTCTTAAAAGACGCATGGAAGTGCTGGAAAACAGATGAACTCAATGACAATCTAACCAACCAAATAAGTGCAAAACTGAAGTAGCAAAACCTTCTCAAATACTGTAACCAATGTTGCATACTTTAAGACAACCTAGCCTTGTAGTGTCGTGAGTGCTTGCCAGCCACATTCCCTTCACATCGCCTTTCATCCGCAAGAGGCATAGATTCTCATGGGCCCCTGCAACTGCAGCGGTCCACGAGAATCTATGTCTCTTGCAGCGATCAGGTCCAGCTGTTCTTAGGAAAAAATGAAAGAGAAGGATGTCGGGGGGGGGGGGGGGGGGGGGGGAGGGGAGGGGGGGGGGTGTAGAAGTGAAGAGTTTCCTGCCTGTTGGGCGCTAATTAAGCACAGTCGGTTCTGACAGTGTGACACGTCCAGTCTACAACAGTATCAGAGACAGGCCGAGCAGACTGCACAAACACAAAGACACGGGCAATCGTCTGAATTTTGTACTGCCGCCCTGCTCAGTTCAGAATTCAACAGTACCAACTAAAAACTTTTCGTTTCAGAAGTAAACAAAACAGGGTTTAAACTTGTCTTCTATGCCTAACATTATCTTCCAGTCTGCAAGACAATCAAGAACAAGACTGAGACAGACTGCAAAACAGTGACACAGTCACTTGGAAAGAAATGGTTATGGTCTTCCAATGCTCATGCGTTCACAAAAGTTTACAATTGTAATGTAGATATTGAGGATTAGTCTTTTACTCTTAGCGTGTTAAACCCTTTGGGTGTTGGTAGCAATTATAGTCATGATATGATTCATGCAGGAATCATTGTGACTAAAAAAACTACTGACACCCAAAAGGTTGAGACATAAATTACAAAATTTGGGAATTGTGCTCTGAAGGCCACAGTTGAGGGGTCAGATCACCCATTGCAGTTCATGGGGTGGTGCCAGAATCACTGAGCCATACAGGCGCAAAGCCATTCTGGCACCAGCCCTGCACTACCATGGTTGATACACATCTCATACAAGACTGTAGTAATATGTAAATGCTATACGGGTTAATCCCTTCAAGTATTCTCCATTTAACAACAGTCATAAACAGACTCAATATAACTATACAGTCCCATACACGGATAAGTCAAACAACGCTTAAGTCGAACAAAAATATTTTCCCCGGCCAAAGCTGTTCTTTCTATGACTAATTTTACAATGGATAACTCAAACTCGCTAAGTAGTCGAATGTGTTTCTCCGCGCGTTTCTCCACTCAAAAGTCAGATAAGTCGACTTTTTATTTTTTTTAATTTTAGATGCAGTTCCATACGCCGCTGTTAAAGACAGGTCGAAAAATGTTAAGTCGAACCATTCCCCCCCCCCCGCCCCCCTCTCCAAAGCTGCTCTTCTAGGACTCCTTTTACAACATATTTCTAAAATGGTCCAGTTTGGGTTAATTAAACTTCGGCCAATAAGTCAAATGCGTTTCTCGTTTTCCAAACTTGGATAAGACAAACCATTTTTTTTCCCATGCAAAGGCTGCTCTTTCTATGACTAATATTTAAGTAAAAACGGCTCTGTAAGTCGAACTCAAACATTTATGGTCTTTTAAACACACAGTGACATATTCACACCGGCACCTTCTGATTATGTTTTGTTGTCGATTGCTGCACACCTCAAACTTCGGGCCCATTGAACATGGTCGTCACTAAACAAATTGTGTGTGTGTGTGTGTGTGTGTGTGTGTGTGTGTGTATGTGTGTGTGTGTGTGTGTGCGCGCGCGTGCGTACGTGTGTGCAAGCGACCTGTTCCTGACAATAGAGGATCAATAGTTAGCAATACCTGCTTTGTATTCAAATGTTCCCAGTGTGTTTACATTAATGCTGAACAAAGAAGCTAACAGGTTTTGTAGTCTAAATGTAACTACTAAAAGACTTCTGTGCTTTACTCAGTTCTCGTCTGTGCGTAGGAGAGTTCCAACGACATTTACCAGGGGCACTAGAAAACCTTTGTTGTGTGTGCATATTCACATGGATTGTGAAAAGAGTAGAAAAGTCTCCACTAAGGCAAGACATTAAGAATCCATTTTAACTGGAAACTTTAGCAATCAAAGCCCACCCTTGAGTAGACTGTTTTAATGCCAACATTGCGTCATATTTCTTGTGTTTTCTTTTTTGTTTTTTTCACCGATTAGTACTCAATAGTGTTAAATGTATTTACAGCCAAACACGTAACAATCGTAAGGAACTAAGGACATAACCACAAAATGAGTCGGTCGGTCCATGTTACAGGTATTCTCTCTTCTTTCTTTGTTGATCATTACTGATGGTACAGGAAATGTACTCATTTCTGTAATATCAAATTGTTTGGAAAGAAGGTGCGTCTGACTTTACTAGGATGAAAAGATGGAATACAGACTAAATTCTCATCCACATGCAATGAGTTCATTGAAAGTCCAAAAGTTTGTTCATTTGGGTGTATATGCCTTGAGTCATGGAGATGAGAAAATTGCAACATGGAAAAATAACATCCTGAATTATAGCTGCTTACAGCAGTCACCAGGTAAGTTTCGCATATTATGGCGTCTGTTTGTCTGTCTGTGTCAGTCTCTTTCCCCGGCAAATATGAGAGATTAATTTCAGGTGTCAGTAAATTCTGACGTGCTTTTGTAAAAAAAAGACTTCTATCGGTTCTTTTTGTCTGTTTGAAGATAATTTTTCATATCTTATTCTTATCTTAGAAGAATGTTGTGTGTGATGAACATAATTTGGGTCTGTAGAAAAACAACGCTTAAGTTGAACAACTCTGTGAACATTTCGACTTATGTCAAACGACGGATAGGTCAAATGAAAAAGATTTCCCCTGCAGGTTTGACTTAAGCGTCGTCGACTGCATAATGCATTCACATAGGAATACTACCTATATATACCAACTGACAAAGAACTTAAATTATTCGTGCCCTCAAATGAGAATCCAATGCACCAACTTACAAGATTTGGAATATATTTTGATTATCATTAAAGCGGCATACCGTAAATTCAGTAAGGAACCCCAACAATAGCCTCAATCAAATGATGATTTTATGTGCGCATATGTCTCTTTTACTGAGGTCAGTTACAAAATTGTGATAACTGTAAGTACTGTAGTTGTCAGTTCAAATATCATAATAGGATTTTTTAAACCTCCCATGCTTCTTCTGACCCAAACAAATCTAATGAACAAATGTTGACCTTGTTATTCCTTAACCATGAAATCGTACATTACTATTTGGAATTTTAAGCCTGCATATTCTGAACACATATATGACGCTTGTGGCTTGCTGTACAGTAATCATAGACAAACACAAAATACTGAATAATGATAAAAAGTCTGATGATGTGACAGACAAAAAGGACCATGACTTTATTACATGGTCCCTGTCTGTGCTCCATAAATACTGCAGCATATTTGCCAGGATGCTTTAGTTAAGAGAGATATGACTACTTCCTGCACTGTCTAAATAAAGCACTAAGAAGGACAAAATATCAATCTCTGCTTTTACTCCACTGCTCGATGTATATCAACCAGCTAAACAACCCCACTGCATGTGCAAAAAGGCATAGATTCTCACAGCTGCAAGGGCTCAATAAGAATCTATGCCTCTTAACTGCTGCGGCAGATTAGCAGATTAGCCCATTTGCAATCTACAGAGTGACTCATTCAGGTTTAAGTAAACCATTGTGTGTAGTGAAACTGAAAGCATCAATACTAGAGAAATGTTTGTACATGTAGACAAAGCACGGATTGTCTGTCACTATGTGATGGAACCATAAATCATTCTCTTTCAAAGCAAACTGCATGAAATAGACTGACCACTATGGCTCAAGAGCAGTTCTTGACCAGGTTGGTGCTGGTAGTGGTAGGCTCAAAGCTAATCTTGCACTACCTTTGAGCTGCAATGGGCGAGGCACCTTCTCTTACATAGATAAAGACAATTACTAGTTATCTAAAATTTGAACAACTTGGCCCTGGAGGTGACTGAATGATAAGAGCGTTAAAAAAGCAGTGATGCAGCAAACAATCAATACACGCGAAATGTCTTCCTTTTGTGGGAGCTAATCATGACATTCTGTTCGCAAGTTTTGCCTGTGATAAACACACTAATGCCACCAATAATTTGGCTGCTAAATTGCACACTCTCACATCAATAATTCCTGCTCTGTAGCTTTCGGAAAAGGACATTTGGTACAGGAAGGCTGACTGTACTTATTTATGTATAACTATGCTTAACCGGTACATTAAAAAAAGTCAGTAACTGAGTAAGACAGAAAACGATGAGGAAAATCTTTCTTGGACGGTAAAAGTATTTTGGCTGGCCAGACATTGTATGACTATGAGATTCACATTTAAGCAAATGTAAAATTTTCCTTCATTGTAGTGCAATTTTTCTTTTAAAGAGAAAAAAATATTACAGAAGGTCAATTCTACTATCATACCAAAAGAAAGATTAAAAAAAAAAAAAAGAAGAAGAGAGCAACCTTTATCAAAGACTAGTTAGACTAGAGTATCAGAATTAAGTAAATGCAAAAGACAGTATATGGCAGGTTTTCTGGTATTTGTTTTGGCATGTCCCACTTTACTGGCGATTCATCCACTTCCGTCAGTCTACATTCGCTGAGCAACAATAACTCGCCTTTTGGTCAATTTTCATAATTTTGAAGTGATATTTCATCTTCAAAAATTGTCGGCAGTTTTATATACGCTCACGAACGACAAAGAGCTCGCGATCGTGAAGTATCACAGTGAGAAACGTTTATAAACCTATCATAATGGGAAGAGGGCTCCTACGGTTTTGGAGAAAAACGGAAGCATTCGCTCGATAGAGACTGACACTAAAAAACTCCAAAATACCTAAAAGATTTGCAAACCTTTCGCAAATTACTCGACAATGCTGTTTACACATGGGACGCGCTCTCTTAAAACATCGGCAATGACGTCATATCCGGAAAACACGACCGAAAAACGTTCGTCAAAACTAGATGTCGCTCGTAGAATTTGTAGTCTGATGACGAGGTGAGTGAGCAATACTAATCAAAAAGGAAACCAAAACGGGGTTTAAGGCAATAATTCTACTTGAATCTTTTAGTTTTACGATTAAATTATACCTGAAAGCAACAACCGGAAAGCTAGCAAGCTCTCAGTCCCTTTGTTTACAGGCGATCTCGATCGATCGCTTTGAAGACTGACACACGTTTCGAACACGTGGGTGCTGAAAATAGGTCTAGTAGGTTAACAATAGTGTTATATCGGTGTGCTGAAGCCCGCAAAACCTTTGTCAAGGAGGTTGACATTGAAATGAATTGAAGTGAAACAGGAACATGAGCGTTCAGGAGTATGCCGTGGTAAAATTAATCACACGCTTAAGCTGCGGGAGAGTCTGTCGGTCTACATTCTTTCGAGCGGGATTGTAAAAACACGATTTAAAATCATAAAATTAACACAATTCTTTCTTTATTGATTTATTTGTTAGTTCAAGTCACAATACATCACATATTCCCGACAAACACACACAACTGTTCATGTGATGCATGCATTCTTCATCAGAAAATTGAAGTGTAGTTTTTGCAAAATACCAGAAAACCTGTCATATTGTACAACACAACTGAAAGAAAATTTATAAAAGGTGAAGATTTTATCGAATACCTGCAGTTTAATATTATGACAAAGCCAGCACACTGCACAAAAACTGTTTTACTTAATGCTCAGATCACCTCTTTGGTTTGAAGCTGAAGCATACTTTTCTAACACCAATTTGTCAAAATGCTTTGTGTAAACATTGCATGAATGGACGAAAAATACAACAACCCCACACAACCAAACTAAAACTGGAGTGTGAAATGATTAAATGAAACAAAAAAAAAAAAAAAAAAAAAAAAAAAAAACACACCACCAAACAAACTGCTGTACAAGTACCTTGTATGAATCGTTTGACTGCAAGTGCAAGAGATAAACTGAATCGTTTGACTGCAAGTTCAAGAGATAAGTCGTCTGCTTCTACTAGTCTTGTTTGTCCCAGTTGAGCAGGGATAGTGGTTGATTACGTTATCAAAATAAGATTCAACTGCTTTTCGTCAAAAACTCACTGTTTATCAGACGAGAACAGGCAAAGTCGAGACGTTTCGCACCAGGAGCCAGCGGTTAGAAGGCTGGAACTGTGTCAGAAACACACACTAACGTTGGAGACTTGATGCGGTGCCAGCATTCGCCGCCATTTTTCTAATTGCTTCTACTCTCTAACCAACTTGCCGATCCCTTAAACATTGCTACATGTTTAGCTACAAAGCTTCTGCAACATTGGAACATAACAATTGTCCGATGAAGTAGTGTATGTTTACTAAAATATATCATTCCTTACGCTGCTGAGCGAAGAAGGCTGTCTTCCGCCAATAAATCAGCAATGCAATAATTAATGCCAATCTTTATATTAACTCCCCTGATGCACGAAACCGACGTCTATTGACAGAGTATTGTCCCCTGGCAAGCAAAAAAACTACGTGCACACCCAAGGGTAGACATGTACTTTGCCGATTTTTGCACAATGTTTAAGGTTTCAAAAATAAAACTTGGTCACCACACGATAGTCTTTAAACAAATGAAAGAGAGACACCGTGACAGTCTCTGTTATTGGTCGATTTTAATTGCTAGGGCCACAAATATGGCGCAAATGCACACCCTTTTGGGTTTCACCTTGATCTTGATAAAAACGTTCATACAGGTAATACAGCTTTGAAACATAATAAATAAACTAATTAATTAATAAATAATCAGACACCACCAGGCCAAACTGGTATGGATGTTTGATACGGATAACCGTGTGCATGTTGGGATAATCGCTCATATAGTCATACGTGCGGTTAGTTATGTAATGATGTGTATTATATGCATATGAAAATAGAAAATAACACAAGGCAGGAGCGGATCTTCTGGGGTGGAGGTGGGTTTCAGGGGTTCCGGACCCCCCCCCCCCCCGCCCCCTCCGACTGAAAATTCTGTAAAATGCTATTTCCCTTTTTGGGTGTTTGGAACCCCCCCCCCCCCCCCCCTCATGCCCGTCCCTTCCCTATTTGATTTTATTGTTGTTGCGAGTTTCCACACACACGCTACCCCCCCCCCCCTCCCCACGTTGTTTGATATTTTGGCTAGTGGCGAGAGTCTTGACTGACACACGCCTTCCCCCCGTTTGATTTTTTCGGCCACTGGAGGAAGGTCTAGCGTCGGGGAGACCCGGTGTCACTGAGGTTGAAGGTCCCAAATAAAAAGTTGGACCCGCCCCCCCCCCCCCCACCTCCACCCCCGCCTCCCCCAC
This sequence comes from Semisulcospira habei, assembly GCA_036245525.1. NCBI lineage: Eukaryota > Metazoa > Mollusca > Gastropoda > Semisulcospiridae > Semisulcospira > Semisulcospira habei. Next base: position 220,708,808 of record BTPG01000001.1, on the reverse strand, counting down.
CCAAAGAAAAAAAGAAGAAGATACATTTAACGCACTGGAGTACCGTACAGTAAACAATTCATTTGCCGCCGTTGTCCAATGCCTGAAATACACACACACACACACACACACACGGCACACACACACACACACACACACACACACACACACACACACACACACACACACACACCAGGGCCGGATCACTTACAAGTGTGGGGGAGGGTCCAACAAAATTTTGGGAGAAATTAACCACCTGAAGCAGAGTTTTGTGTGCGGTTGTGCAAGCATCAACAAAATGTGCTTGTCAAGGACATTAGAATTTTGTTACTTTGTTGGGGGAAGAGGGGGATCCGGACCTGCACACACACACAGAGACTGGCATACAGACAACTATCCGAAAATGACTAAATCTGACACGTCTGTTTTTATCACACAACCTATTTGTTTTGTTGTTGTAAGCCGCCAGTCTGTTGAATTATCATTTCTTTTGATTATTCTGTTTATTCAACATCAGCACGTCTATACAGTCCTTCTTCAAGATCTCTTCATCTGCAAGAGACATAACATTTACATCAGCTCCTACAGCCGCGGGGGCTTATGCGAATCTATGATTCTTGCTGACAGAGGTGGGCTCCATCTATGCCACACCGTCAATGTCAGTAAGTGTTATATCTACAACAGCTACAGGGGACAAAGGTTATATTCCCATTGTGTTTCCTAATGCGGATCGTTTGAACGTCATCGTTTGGAACGATGACGTATATTGCTCAGTGGGAGATCCAAGTGTGTTCCCCCCCCCCCCCCAATTAAGTTCCCTTTGTAGGTAGATGTTTTTGTCCTTCACATCTTTTGTTGTTGTTGTTCGATTTGTCTCGGCGCACATTTATCTTTGTCAGTTTGTCACACTATTAATTAATTTACCATTGAATGCGTATTACTTGTAATTTACAAATGTTTCATGGAGTAATTTTGGGGTCTCGGTTTTGAAAAGAAAAATGTTTGTTTGTTCTTGTTTGTTTTTGAGTGTTTGTTTGTTTGTATCATTTGTTTGTTTGTTTATGCTTGTTGTTTATGTTGTTGTTGTTGTTGTTGTTGCTGTTGTGTGTGTGTGTGTGTTGTCATCATGGATGTCAATCTAATGAGTCACATGCTGGGATTTCAGTAATAGCACTATAGGTACTGTATGCTATGTTGCGATTGTTTATTCTACAACACTCGCATAGGTAGATAAGAACACTGACTCGTTGAAAGATGAGTGTTGCTAGTTTGTAATTATGGAAGTAACCCCTTAGAATCCGTGTATATAATAACGAGACGTGCATTGCAGAATGGAGACTGAATTGCACACTAATGAGCAAGCACAACAATTGGGAACAGGTCAGTTTTCAAAGCCGGCGTCAATTTTCCAATGCACACAAGGTCATCGGGCCGATGTCGGCCCGACGACCTTGTGCGCATTGTGTTCTAGCCCTGTTTCGAAAAAAACAAGCTGGCAACAACAAAGATGTGTGCATATAGGAGACACGACCATGCCTACACTGGTTACTGAACAACTGATTCAATAGACGGGGATAGCTAGTGTTAAGATGCTACTAGTATGACACGTGCCACCCCCACCCACCGCGTCTCAGCCCACACTATATGGGGACGATAGTACCATTAAAATTTTGTTGACGGCAACCGTGGTCGGATCTTGGTCACTGACCTCAAAACGAAAGTATTTGAGACCTATGAGTTGAACCGCAGTTCATCACCCAATGGTGGCCACCACAGGCAACGGTTGAGTTGACGTGAGAACGATTTGAAATTCAGTTAACCTCGATCTCCACTCTCATAATTATGCCTATAGTTCGCATATAAGCGATCTATAGGCATAATTATGAGATGAAAACCGATGGGAACTTATTTCAAATCATTCTTTAGTCCGCAGCCGCCGCCTGTGGGTGGCCCGGCTTCCTGCTATCGGTCTCCCACTGCGTTTGTTTTTGCGGATAGTACACGTGTTTACATCCTAGATGACATCAGTTAACGTGAGCTCATTATATAAATACATTTACATAGCAACTGTCAAATGTGCTCGTTGCTGGTGGAAACAAGCGCGCGCGCGTGTGTATGTGCGTGCTTGCCGGTGTGCCAGTGCCACGGTGTGTGTGTGCTTGCGTGTGTGTGCACTGACTGTATCGTCAAGAGAGACCGTCAGAGGAAGAGACTAATCACCTCACACAAGGAATTCAACGTGGGAACCACAAAGTCAACATCTAAATGTATAAATACACAGCACCCAAAATATGATGTACGGGACATATAACTACATGTGATCTCCTCCGGCTGAAAAAAAAAAGTTCGGCAAATTGAGTCCAGAAGAAGCGTAGACCAGGGAGCCCCGCAGGCAGCAGGTGTTTATCAGGATCTGTGCCTTGGATGAAGAAAACACGTGGAAACATGTATACACATGTAGTATTTATACAATTATGTCCAAAGAAGAGGAGTGACTGAGAAGCCGCGCCCAACATGCATACTGGATGTTTATGTGTTATTGCAGTCTTTATAGGCAGCGCCGTTGGTGAGTATACCTTTGACCTAGAACCACAAAAAGTCTAAATCGCATGTGTATACATACTATTCGTCATTGATTGTAAATTAAAGACCGGAATCAACATCGAAAGCACATAAGTTTTAACGATAGAATCAGTGACAACCGGCCAAACCAGTTGACACTAACGACCCGGCCAACACCTGTTTTGTGGAGACCATTCGTTTATGACAGAGGTGCACTGATATATTAGTCGATAGGAGTCGATAGACAACATGTGAGTGTACATAATCCAACAAATTCTATCTTCTATTACAGGTCAGATTTCTGATGATCTCCGTGTGTGCCCGCCCCACCTGAATAGGGGAGGTAACCTTGTGGTTCGCGGCAAAACATGCTATGACGTAGTGACGTACGAATCACTGTCCTGGCAAGATGCAAAAGAAGCGTGTCTACGCAACTCGGGACGATTGGTGGAGATTTATGACGCCGCCATACACGCATTTCTCAAAGAGTAAACTTTGTTGTTTGTTCCGTCTTCCTGCTATAAAAATAAAAATAATGAACAGCGTTTCAACAACAATTTACATGGCGTAGTGACACTGACTCTAAAGGGCGATAATGAAAAATAATTTTCATCAAAACAGTAAACGTTTGCTACGTCAGATAACTGTTGAGATGTCACATGTCTTCGCAAATACTTTTCTTACTGGCAGAGCAAATGTGCGCTGGTGACGCTCAGATTTAACCTATTTAGCCCCAAGTTGAGGCCGCGCATTTCTCACATTTCAGAAACGGTGTCACTGAGTAACAACTGACTGATGTACCAGTAGTTGCAGGTCAGTGATGGATCAACCATGATAATTCAAGGGTTGTGCCAGATTAACTTGGCGCCATCAGGCCTTGAATTATCGTGGTTGATCCATCGCCTGCAGCCTATAGGGCGTCGGGGCTAAATCGTTTTTTGTCCCCCATCTACCTGCTTTACACTCACCTCTTTCTTCAGGTACATCTCTACACTGGATAACGCGGGAAGCGGCATGTGGATCGGTCTGACTGATCAGGACACTGAAGGCACATGGAGATGGGACTCTGGTACAGCACGCACGGGGAGGAGGAAACACACACACTCACTCACACCAATGAGAAACTCTTAAAGATTTAATATATTTGACCCAATAGGGCTTCGGGAAGTTCCCCGCGTTGCCTAGGAGCGTCGGCTGCCCCGTCGCCATCTTGAGACTAGGACACACTAGCCAGTCTGGCGATAGACTTCAGATAATAGCGAAGTAGTGTTTCAACACGTTTTTCTTCGTTTCTTCCTCTTTGGAAACAAACAATAACTGATTCTGGTTAGCGGTTTCCTACGGTGATAGCACAACTTGATGTTATTGCCTATAGCACGTCAGGACTTTTCTGACATTGTCCTGGCAGCGATTTCCCGATGAGCGCACGAGTCGCGTATCCTCTCAAGATGGCCGCCACGACTAGCGTGATGACCTCAGCTTCCAGAGCCCTATAGCCGCATTTCCAAAATGTCACGTAACAACTATGTACCAGTTGCAGGAGGTAGATAAACCCTGATATTTCTAGGGTAGTGCCAGATTAGCCTGACGCTTTCTGGCGTCAAGCTAATCTGGCACTACCCTTGAATTCTTATGGTCAATCCGTCTCCTGCAGGGCTAAGGAGTTAATTATCCTTTTTTGTTATTAATAACATATAGATACTTATCTGCTACAAAGTCACTTTAATTTTCATTCTCCGCCGTTTTACATAACGATAATTTCTGACTACACGTGTGATACAACTTAATAAACTGAGTTCAACGTTCAGGTACCCCTTTGATCTTCAGCCACTGGGGGTCAGATCAGCCTGGAGGAATGTGGGGCTTCATGGATGACTGTGCAGTAATAAAAACTGACGGTTATTGGTACGACTACGCGTGTGATGTCTTCTTTGCACACTTTGGATATATTTGCCAATACAGTGAGTAACACACACACACACAAACTGAGAACACGATTATAGAACAGAAAATAATGCATGATAAAGCAACAAAAAAACAAAAAAAACCTCCATGACATGAAACTCCAAATACAATGCTGATTTTGATTCTAAGTTTAAGTTTGAACAGCTTTAGATTTATAAAAATATAAAGAAAAGTCCCCATTTCTAACCACTCAAGAACCAAGATTTAATTCACGCTGTTAAAGATAACAAACATATTGAAGATAACAGAAGTGCATTTATTTCTGATGATGAAGCTGAAATTTACGAGTAAATGTTTTATGATCATTTTCCCTTCAAATGTATATGAAAAATGCTCACTTTATGCGCAACATACACTGTTTATGATAAGTTGAACCTTTGCATTGACAGGACGGATATATACCGCATGCAAAAGAAATCTGACATTTTTTAATCATCGGAAACGGTGTTTCCGATGATTGCAAAAATGTTGCATTTCATTGCTCGTGAGTTTCGGATGATTGCAAAATGTCGCATTTTTTTCTGCTCGTCAGTATACATTTCTTTTTCACAGATGTGGTTTGAGTCCAATATTCAAACCTTACGGTGGTTGTGAACTCATCTTCAAGTCAAAACAAGAACAGTTCTGGTCTGGTCTTCCACAGCGTTTAACCATTGTATGTTCTTGAACACAGTTCAAATAAATGTGCGATGTCTGTGATTTATTTTTACCTGAAGTCTTTAGGCTGCATGGGTTCAAAACACACAAATCACATACATGTTGACCGATAGTTTTGTGGTTGACGTTGTCTTTCCTGTCTATTGCTTTCAAACATCGATGGGTGGCCGGTACCTTCACACACACACACACACACACACACACACACACACACACACACACACACACACACACACACACACACACACACACACACACACACACACACACACAGAGACACACACACACAAAGACCTTACCTATTTTCGTATTTTAATAGTACATTATTTTATGCTGCAACGATACCGTATAAAGACATCTGTATTGGTAACAAATTCAGTAACAAAAGGGAATAAAAAATCCAAACATAACAGCATCATATCTCAATCAGTCAGATTCAACTTAACCACCTAGTACATAAAGCCACCCATATTATTTACCAGTGGTTGCATACAAAAGAAGGTCAACTCTTGAAATAAAAAAATCCCAGATTATTCATGCATGTTCTGAGGAAAAAAAAGAGCCCTCCTATCCTCCCACCTCATCTCTGCCTGTTTTGTGAAAAGAGCAAGCAAAGATAACTGGATGTTTTTGGCCTGGAGAAAATGAACACCTGCTCATTTTGTGTCTACTCAATACTGCTTTAAAAACATGGAGATGTAAACATGGTCAGGGAAATCAGTATTTTTTACATTTTAATTTAGCACAGTTATTGACACAAAAAGACAGAGAGAACCTATTAAAAACAAGAGAACAGGATAACTGGAATGAGATGTGATGCTATTACAGATGGGTACTCACACATATACATGTATTACTCCTGACGTATACTTGAAATGTATGAAGCACACATTAAACATTTACACATACTATGGTATATATGCATACTTACTCTTCATATAAAACACTGAAACGATGAAAAAAAAGAAGAAAAAGGGTCAACGCTTATTAATGACCACGAGATACTAAGTAAAGAGAAAGGGACACCATCTGTGTTTGCTTATATGCAAGTACAGTTAAGAAAAATCTGAATTAAGAAATTTAAGAAAAAGCTTTTGATAATGGATAACATGCAATAAAAAGGGCAGGATTGCAGTCTGCACCTCTCAAATTTGTAGCAGACTCTTTGCAGTTATGCCACAGACTGCCCTGGACATGAACTTTCAGTCCATAGTCAAGAACAAAGGCAATAAAAAAAAGTCTAAACAATAATTTGGTGTTATGCGTGTAAAAAAACTTAACAAACAGATCGATTCACAGATAAAACCAAAGCAATAGAAACAGCAACAAAATTTTTTGACAATTTGTGATGCACTGAAAGATCTAATATACAAAACATTAACATGCACTCTCTGCTTCAGTCCTGTCCTATTCATGTATAACCATTTAACACAAAATATTGCAACAAGAAATATACAGCAATCTGTTAAAAGAAAATTCAGCAGTGGTACTATCGGTACAATTTGTGTGCTAGTGTGCGATTTTTTACCTATGGGGCTCTTAGCTGTAAGGGGCCAAAATCACAGAGCAGCACATATATACTGGCTTAAGCAGGGCAGTGAAGAAATCAACGCAGACAATATTTCAAGCAAAAGACAAGCTAAGAACAAATACGTTGTCTACTGTAATCCTGCGGGGATTATCACTATCTACGAATGACTACTGTAATTCTGTGGGGGATTATGCTCACTATTACTTTAGGTCCTTCAGAAGAAATCTGACAGACTTTGTATTCCTCAGAACATCTTATTCAAAATCACAACTGATAAGTTTTCTAAACTGTAAAGCTTTCAAAACTCTTATGAAATAAAACTCATTTCACCTGTAAAATCCACAGAAAAACAAATTATGGTGCTAAATACGGGTATTAGTGTCACTAATGTGTTTTGGCTCTTCAAGTTGCAATTTTCTTGAATTCTAAAGTTCATCAGATTTTCTCAATGGACCTTCCTATACCTAAGTACAAATGAAAAATAAAAGTAAAAAAATGAATGTTGAGCTCCGGATAAAAATGTATCCTGAGGGATTTCAAACAGTTAAACTATATATATATTTTTTTAAACCACAACAAATACTGGCTTAAGTGGGGACAATGTTTCCATGTGAATATATTTAAGAACTACATTAACCCGTTGCAAATTGGTAACATTTTTTTTACATGATTACTCCTACAGGAATCATCATTACTAAAACAACTACCAACATGAAAAGGGTTAAAGGCAACAAAACAAACTGCAGGTGTAAAGAAAACAGAATAAAGTGCATGTGTGCAGTAAATCATACAGTCGGATGCCAGGAAATACTTATGCTTCAACAAACTGCAGGTAAACATTGAAAACACTATTGCAGTTATTATTAGTATATGGGATAATGTCCAGGAATATGCTTAAACTGCATGTATGGGTAAGTGACAAATTGTTAACTATTATGGAACAGTTCAGGTGTGTATAAAAGGAATTCACTTTATCATTTGAATCCAAAATGAGCATCAGCGTATTTATTTGAATACTGCTTTATAACAAATAACAGCAAAATATTGGGAGTCTTGCATATAAAGCCAAAGTAGTTATATCCAGACAATTCACACTGCAAGAAAGATCTAATAGTAAGTAAGATCTAATTTCAAGTCTGCCCAAATTTGTAATTTGAAGATAATCTTAGATTGAATACCCTTCATGATCAAACAGCGCAAAGACACAATATTCCATCAGGAGCTCATAAAATATATCAAAGAGTTTCATCTGTTATTTAAATTAAAGCAAAAATTAACAGATCCTTGTTCAAAACAATTATGCCTTCAAAGTATTAAGTGACAGTTACTACACTTAACAAGATCAAAGAAAGCAACTTGGCAAGATGGGTAATAAAAGACAAAATAGGCAGTTGTGTACAACAGGAAGATCACAAGCACAGAAACAAAGTAGATCAGTTGGTAACAATGTGTATCTATAGCACAAAATGGTAAAAAAAGCATTGTAATACTGCAAGATAATAATTGTATGCTGGTCTGTAACCTTGGACATAACAGTACTAAGCCATAAGGTCAAAAAACAGATCAGCATACATATATATAAATACAAATGGAAGCACAGCCAAGCTAAGGAGAAAATGTAGAAGCATGATGTGTGTGTCTAAGCTGTGAGATTGTAAAAGATTTTTGATTCATTTTACACCTTTCCGTCAAGTGAAAAAACAAACAAATTGCATATACTTGTACCTCAACACATATTAACTCGGCTTCCTGCATGCTGACACTCAGCATAAAGCAAAGTATAGTCCGTTTCAGCAAAGCTTTCAGCATTGTTTATTCGAATTAACTTTTGAACAAGACTTATTTCAGGACAACACTAAGAACAAAAAAGTTATCACCAAAGCTGGCCCCAATTTATTTCAAATTTAATGGTTTTTAAACCCAACGGTTTAGGAACTACATATACCCTTGGGAGATAATGGAGATGACCTACTGTAAAGTTTAAATATATACTGTACCCTGTTCAGGCCTCAGTGACCACTTAACTGCAGCACTGATGCAAAAACTAAGACAAGCTATGCATGGATCAAATGCACTGCAAGAGCAAGTTATTGAACATTGAACATGGGGAAAATGCTGTTTGCAGAAATAAATGTCAAGTGTTTCTGAGAGGGCAAAATCAGGGTATATTTTAGCAGATTTAAAACTGTCATGTTCAAAATTTCCTGAGGGCAGTGGTTAAACGATTGTTGTCAGGACTAAAAGAACATTGAGATAAATTTGAACTAAAGTTGGTGATCATTTTTTCTTTTTACAGTTATCCTGAAATCTCCTGCATTCCAAGTTATTTGCACACAAAAAAAAACTCGAGGCAATCTATGTCAAATGGACAAAAGCTGATTGCAACACACCCCGAGTTGTTAAGACAGTTTGCATATAGATTGCTACAAAATTCGATGCTAGAAACTTTTGAGCAAAAGATTACCACATGTAGTACATGACATGCACATGTGTACTGCCAAATATAATACAAAATGTAACAGCATCTATCACACTGCAAAGTAGATGTAGCAGAATCATATTATAACCCCTCTCTCCACCAGAAGACTAATTACAATTGTAAACTACTAGAGTTTAACTCTCTGGATGTCAGTAATGCGTTTTTTCATGATTCCTGCAGGAATCATCACAACACAAAGCGCTACTGATAGGCAAAGGGTTAATTATTTGTTTTGCAGAAATTCTGTACTTTGATTTCAGTTTGCATCTTAGGAACCTGACAAAGAATAAATGGACAACATTTGATCAATTGCTTACACTGTACAAATTTATAACCTAAAAGGTTGAATTCACACAAGAATGCATTCACACCAAAAAACAGATCATAATCTTCACTGTTTTGATTACAAATACATAAGCAGTGGCGATCTGAAGGAATGAGCAAAATGTACCAATACACATTGTACATGTATACATTATTATATTTTGTTGTAACTAAATATTGCTTTGAAATAATTATATAAACATTAGTATACATAATTTTGCAGCAGGATTATACATAAGCCTAACATGGCTGGCTGAACCTGATCATCAAGAGAGCACAACTTGGCCCCTATTTAGAGTTACTGCAACCAGTGTTGCAAATCCCCCAGAGCTGAATTTGCGAACATGGCCACACCAATTCTGACACGTTTTAGAACATTTATATGATTTTAGCTAGGTGTTTTATCTGTTCCTTCTTGTTCTGTATATCATGCTAATCTGACTCATATTGGTGGATTGGTGAAGAAGTGCGCTAGGTGAAATTTTTGTTGCAAAGCGAGCTGAAATTTATCAACGATAAAAACATGCAGTGAGGGGCATAATAACATGTTGATCACTTGTATTTGACTATGTTAATAAAAAAGGAAAGAATGAACTAACTGATTGACCCTCTTGTGCACACATCCACCACTACGGGGCGGTCGGCGCAGCGGTAAAAGCACCTGCCACCAATGCAAGAGGTGCGAGGTTCGATACCCGGTTCCGGCGTCGGACTTTTCTCCTCTAGTAAGTGTCACCATTAATTCGGGCAGACTGTCGGGGGTTCTTTCTCCGGGTAGTCCGGCTCTTTCTATCCCTCACGAATTCGGTATTAATTTCAGTCCACTTAATCAAATTTCAAAAATATAAAAAAACGATTTAAATTTCCAAAATTTCAGTAGCTCGCTTGAGCTTGCCCTTAGCACCACGTGAATATTCTGTGTTTATGTAGAGTGTGTGAGGGAATGCGCGTGATTCACGTGAGCGTGCTTGTTGGGTTCAGTTTGCGGCCATGTCCTGCGCATTGAGTTATATTATAAATTTTAGAAATGCGCCATATAAATACTAAGTATTATTATTATTATTATTATTATTGTACACAGTAGCAGTGGCTGCATGCACACATGTAAAGGGCATTACAGAAATTTATCTCTGAACCTTGAAACACTGAAGTTAAAAAAAAACTCTTTCCAAAAGAACAAAACAATGGAAACAAAAGCTATTCAAATGACTAGAAAGAAAAAGACAGTAACTTCACCAACAAATGGTCATGTTACAATGTTAGTGTTTTCATCAGAAATAACAGCAGACATAATAATAAAGGATCTAATTTTCATCTTTTAATTTACCAGCCATTTCTAGATGAAAAGGCTAATTACAATTTACATGGCGGACGACACAAACATTTGGGAAATTAACAAAAATTCAGCAGCCCTTTCATTTCCTGAAGTAATATTAATTTATCAAAAATAACTTTACAATGCACACACAAAAACTGAATGTAAGAAGTTTCCTCGATACAAAATATCTGATGCAAATGATTCAGGTTAAAATTGTGCTGACAAAATTATAAAATTCCTGAGCCATGGGTAAGGATAATGGGAAATCATGGGGAAAAATGGCAAGAAAATCTTAGGTGCTCAGCTACCATATGCATGCAAAACAACTGTAAATAAACAAAAGAACATATTCTTGTAGATGAACTTGCAAAATGCCCCACAGTGATCATTCACACTGACAGAAAACATCTTAATATCCGAGTACAGCACATAAAATTATATGTACTGCTTACATGACTGTACGGTTTACACAAGAAAATTATATTGTGCTGTTTAAGGTAGTAGAACTTGAATTTTGAATCCATGAAGGAGCTTTAGGGATGACTTCTCTGTTTCCTAGAGTCCCAGCCCTTCACCAAACACGCCTTCCCCGCCCAACCTCTCCTATCACCAGTTACTGCCATTTAAAGAACATGTAAGTTTTTGTCCTTTAAAAAAATAGTCTCTCTTGTCTGCATCCTTAAACTAGGTGCTTGTTTGACGGGTGACAAACAGCCACAGATCTGGAAAGGCCAGCTATTTTTGCACCAAACAATGTAACAGAGACTGACCTGTGCTCCCTAGTTGTTGTCATACACCGTCACACAAAAAAACAGCCTAATCCTATAACATTTGCTCTTCAAAATGTTTATAGTCATTAGCACTGAGAACTAAAAACTCACACATGGGCTTAGACAATATGTTCTTTAGTACCGTCATAATTCTGAAATACTATGCCCACTGATAAATGAACATCCTATGTCTGCGTTTTCATGGTCTGTTCTAAATGGCTGTATTGTTCATTCCTAACTCTCTGGGCAGGCTCACAATATTTACTATACGTATCTTGAAACTGCACTGGGATGACCTATTCCCTTATAAATCATTAATTTATCTCACCATTTCATGAAATGATTGTAGAGTCAAATTGTGGATACGTGCATGTGCTAGCCTTTTCATAGAGAATGTAATAGCGTGCCAGGTTAGCAGCATAAGCCATAAGATATGTGAAAATAATGGGATGGAACCCCACAATTCCTTTGCAGAATACATGATGTTATGTGGTGATGCAAAAATAAGAAAAGCAATTGAAAACGCCACTAACAGTATCTTGTTGCATCTTCTTAAGAAAAATCCTGCAGGGAAAATCTGTCCCATTGTGTCCGACAAAAGAAGGCACATCCCTTTGAGTAACACCTTGGCTTTCTGAAGTTTCTAGTCAGTGAGTACCTCTGCAGATTTTGAGTGTGCCTGTACACATACTGTGAGGCAAGTGTAAAACAAATTTCCTTCCTATCTTCTTGAATATGTTCAGGGGTTTTTGCTTTCTATCAGCATCATTTCAGAGAAATGGAGACACCCAAGATGTAGCTTCTGTTTGTTTCAGTGAGCTTAGCTGGCTAAAAGAACTTTATTGTATGGGCTGATCAATAAAAGCAAACTAGTACATGCTTTCATAATGGAGAGCAGATAGGAGTCTGAAGGTTTTCATTCAAAAACATGCAAGCCAAGTCACACAATGCCCACTTTGCTTGATACAGGAAACGTAACACAACGCCAGCAGCAATCATCCCCCTTTTTCTCAACATCAGAGGTGAAAGAAAATACCTGTCCACGTATGCGAGATGGACTGCGGATATGACTTTATAGGAGGTGCTAGAGAGTCTTCTTCCATAAGAATACCTTAATGTGAACTGCTACTTTAGACTTTACCTTTTGCAAAAAACAAATACAATATGACAACTTTTCACTTAGATTACCCTTGGTCATATTTCAGCATTGTTTTTGTTCCTTGGAGAAATAAACTATGCATTATGTAGCTGTGGTATAGATTGTTAGATCGTGGTATGTGTGTAATAAAAAAAAAAAGACTGGTCCGGTTGTTTTTCATTCATGTAGGGTTAATTCCCTTACACATGCAACCAATGGTGATATTTAAAGTACCAATGGCTGCATGTATAAGGGAGTCAAGTTAGGTTTCAGAGGAAACAATTATTAGCAAGGGCAATAACGGAGCATTTAAGCTTGGTTGAACACGTTGGCCTTTTCTTTGAATTGCTTCTTCCGTTCTTTGGCTTCCTCAGCTTGTTTCTTTTTCTCTTCTTGCTCGTGCTTAATTTCTTCCTCAAATTTCAAACTAGCTGTTTGCTTTTCAATCTGGAAAATAGGAACACATCTCATTAAACCATTTACCAGTAACAATACCCCCAGATTTCCCAAAGTTTGGAGGTGTTCCTAATGAATGTGTGCCAGCTGCAGGAGATGGATTGACCATAATCATTCAAGAGTAGTGCCAGATGAACTTGGCACACATTCAGGCACTATCAGTAAGCTCATCTGGCATTACCCTTGAATTATCATGGGCAATCCATCTCCTGCTGTAGGGCTTGGGGCTAAATGGGTTAGAAAGAACGAACCAACTGTAGTCTAAAATGGCATCTAAAATCCAACAGTGGGAGTGGAAGCAGAGAGGGACAAGTATGTAGAAAGTTATCATTATGCTACTGAAATGAAAGTGAAAGACTCATAATTAAATTAATCACAGAGAGTGGTTTTTGCATAGGTCAATGTAAAAAAACATGCTAAATATATGCAACGGGTCTCTCTGAATGACAGTCGTCAAGTAAGAATTTAAGTTTCAACTTTCCTTTTTTTTTTTTTAATGAACTTGTTCAAACTGTAGTCTTTAGATTTGTGCATGAGTCGACTTAAAATGTGCTGGCCTACTAGAAAACATTCTAAATATATAAACAAGTCTCCCCAAATCCTGGTCACTCAGTAAGAATTTTACTTTTAACTTTTGTGTACTTTTTGTGAAAAGTGCACATGTGCGGACCTGTTGAACTCATTCAAAACCAAGTCATGAAATATTTTTACCAACTAAAATGAACTAGCCATAAAGAAATACTCTAACTGTGCAACACATCTTCTTTAATTCTATTCATTTAGTCAGAAGTTTTGTTATTTTTTGAGAAAATGTCACAGGTCTGGACCTGCTGAAATCCTTCAAAATTGAGTCATCACATTTTTGCTGGAACTGACCATGTTGAAAACATACTAAATATGCAACAGGTCTCCCTGTAATCTACTCATTAAGTTTAAAGTTTCTGTGTATTTATTGTGTAAACTTGAAATAGACAACTTGTTTAAAATAGTCATCAGATCTGTGCACAAACTGACCTAACATGTGTTGGCCATAATAAACTATAAATTAATTTGAAATTAAATGAAAAGAAAAGGGGAGACTGCCAGTGCTAATATTTTAGGAAGGTTACAAAGTAAAGTAGATTATAGCACTGTCAGGGGAGAGAAATGTGCATGATCGACCAGTGATCATAGATCTACTGTGGCCAAAGCACAAAAAAAAAAAGAGATAGGAAAGAGAGGGGGCGCTAAAAAAGTGACTGAAAGCAATGCATATGGAAGCCCCCCCGAAGGGGGGCGTATCACATATCCCACTGTTCCAGCCACTCAGTGCATGGAAATTTAAATCTAGGTCCCCCCGAGGGGGGTCCAGATATTTAGCCGGTGTGGACAGCTGTTTCGGTCTTGGCGACCTCCTCAGCACACCATCGGCGATACTGGAGGAGGCAGGAATTTCTGCCTACCTGCAAAGACAACCACATTTTACTGTGGTGTCTGCAAGGGCATACATTCCATGCCACCACCCAGAGCCAAATCTCCATGCACCCTAAAAGAGAACCTACCAAAAGGGGGGAAGGGGTTGCAGTCGATATTGTAGTAGTAAATGAAAAGAAAAGGGGAGACTGCCAGTGCTAATATTTTAGGAAGGTTACAAAGTAAAGTAGATTATAGCACTGTCAGGGGAGAGAAATGTGCATGATCGACCAGTGATCATAGATCTACTGTGGCCAAAGCACAAAAAAAAAAGAGATAGGAAAGAGTAACCTTCCTAAAATATTAGCACTGGCAGTCTCCCCTTTTCTTTTCATTTACTACTACAATATCGACTGCAACCCCTTCCCCCCTTTTGGTAGGTTCTCTTTTAGGGTGCATGGAGATTTGGCTCTGGGTGGTGGCATGGAATGTATGCCCTTGCAGACACCACAGTAAAATGTGGTTGTCTTTGCAGGTAGGCAGAAATTCCTGCCTCCTCCAGTATCGCCGATGGTGTGCTGAGGAGGTCGCCAAGACCGAAACAGCTGTCCACACCGGCTAAATATCTGGACCCCCCTCGGGGGGACCTAGATTTAAATTTCCATGCACTGAGTGGCTGGAACAGTGGGATATGTGATACGCCCCCCTTCGGGGGGGCTTCCATATGCATTGCTTTCAGTCACTTTTTTAGCGCCCCCTCTCTTTCCTATCTCTTTTTTTTGTGCTTTGGCCACAGTAGATCTATGATCACTGGTCGATCATGCACATTTCTCTCCCCTGACAGTGCTATAATCTACTTTACTTTGTAACCTTCCTAAAATATTAGCACTGGCAGTCTCCCCTTTTCTTTTCATTTACTACTACAATATCGACTGCAACCCCTTCCCCCCTTTTGGTAGGTTCTCTTTTAGGGTGCATGGAGATTTGGCTCTGGGTGGTGGCATGGAATGTATGCCCTTGCAGACACCACAGTAAAATGTGGTTGTCTTTGCAGGTAGGCAGAAATTCCTGCCTCCTCCAGTATCGCCGATGGTGTGCTGAGGAGGTCGCCAAGACCGAAACAGCTGTCCACACCGGCTAAATATCTGGACCCCCCTCGGGGGGACCTAGATTTAAATTTCCATGCACTGAGTGGCTGGAACAGTGGGATATGTGATACGCCCCCCTTCGGGGGGGCTTCCATATGCATTGCTTTCAGTCACTTTTTTAGCGCCCCCTCTCTTTTCTATCTCTTTTTTTTTTGTGCTTTGGCCACAGTAGATCTATGATCACTGGTCGATCATGCACATTTCTCTCCCCTGACAGTGCTATAATCTACTTTACTTTGTAACCTTCCTAAAATATTAGCACTGGCAGTCTCCCCTTTTCTTTTCATTTACTACTACAATATCGACTGCAACCCCTTCCCCCCTTTTGGTAGGTTCTCTTTTAGGGTGCATGGAGATTTGGCTCTGGGTGGTGGCATGGAATGTATGCCCTTGCAGACACCACAGTAAAATGTGGTTGTCTTTGCAGGTAGGCAGAAATTCCTGCCTCCTCCAGTATCGCCGATGGTGTGCTGAGGAGGTCGCCAAGACCGAAACAGCTGTCCACACCGGCTAAATATCTGGACCCCCCTCGGGGGGACCTAGATTTAAATTTCCATGCACTGAGTGGCTGGAACAGTGGGATATGTGATACGCCCCCCTTCGGGGGGGCTTCCATATGCATTGCTTTCAGTCACTTTTTTAGCGCCCCCTCTCTTTCCTATCTCTTTTTTTTTGTGCTTTGGCCACAGTAGATCTATGATCACTGGTCGATCATGCACATTTCTCTCCCCTGACAGTGCTATAATCTACTTTACTTTGTAACCTTCCTAAAATATTAGCACTGGCAGTCTCCCCTTTTCTTTTCATTTACTACTACAATATCGACTGCAACCCCTTCCCCCCTTTTGGTAGGTTCTCTTTTAGGGTGCATGGAGATTTGGCTCTGGGTGGTGGCATGGAATGTATGCCCTTGCAGACACCACAGTAAAATGTGGTTGTCTTTGCAGGTAGGCAGAAATTCCTGCCTCCTCCAGTATCGCCGATGGTGTGCTGAGGAGGTCGCCAAGACCGAAACAGCTGTCCACACCGGCTAAATATCTGGACCCCCCTCGGGGGGACCTAGATTTAAATTTCCATGCACTGAGTGGCTGGAACAGTGGGATATGTGATACGCCCCCCTTCGGGGGGGCTTCCATATGCATTGCTTTCAGTCACTTTTTTAGCGCCCCCTCTCTTTCCTATCTCTTTTTTTTTGTGCTTTGGCCACAGTAGATCTATGATCACTGGTCGATCATGCACATTTCTCTCCCCTGACAGTGCTATAATCTACTTTACTTTGTAACCTTCCTAAAATATTAGCACTGGCAGTCTCCCCTTTTCTTTTCATTTACTACTACAATATCGACTGCAACCCCTTCCCCCCTTTTGGTAGGTTCTCTTTTAGGGTGCATGGAGATTTGGCTCTGGGTGGTGGCATGGAATGTATGCCCTTGCAGACACCACAGTAAAATGTGGTTGTCTTTGCAGGTAGGCAGAAATTCCTGCCTCCTCCAGTATCGCCGATGGTGTGCTGAGGAGGTCGCCAAGACCGAAACAGCTGTCCACACCGGCTAAATATCTGGACCCCCCTCGGGGGGACCTAGATTTAAATTTCCATGCACTGAGTGGCTGGAACAGTGGGATATGTGATACGCCCCCCTTCGGGGGGGCTTCCATATGCATTGCTTTCAGTCACTTTTTTAGCGCCCCCTCTCTTTCCTATCTCTTTTTTTTTGTGCTTTGGCCACAGTAGATCTATGATCACTGGTCGATCATGCACATTTCTCTCCCCTGACAGTGCTATAATCTACTTTACTTTGTAACCTTCCTAAAATATTAGCACTGGCAGTCTCCCCTTTTCTTTTCATTTACTACTACAATATCGACTGCAACCCCTTCCCCCCTTTTGGTAGGTTCTCTTTTAGGGTGCATGGAGATTTGGCTCTGGGTGGTGGCATGGAATGTATGCCCTTGCAGACACCACAGTAAAATGTGGTTGTCTTTGCAGGTAGGCAGAAATTCCTGCCTCCTCCAGTATCGCCGATGGTGTGCTGAGGAGGTCGCCAAGACCGAAACAGCTGTCCACACCGGCTAAATATCTGGACCCCCCTCGGGGGGACCTAGATTTAAATTTCCATGCACTGAGTGGCTGGAACAGTGGGATATGTGATACGCCCCCCTTCGGGGGGGCTTCCATATGCATTGCTTTCAGTCACTTTTTTAGCGCCCCCTCTCTTTCCTATCTCTTTTTTTTTGTGCTTTGGCCACAGTAGATCTATGATCACTGGTCGATCATGCACATTTCTCTCCCCTGACAGTGCTATAATCTACTTTACTTTGTAACCTTCCTAATTTGAAATTAGTTTGAGGCTTGTGTATTTTTTGTGAACATTACACAGGTTGGTTGGTTGGTTGTACATTGCTTAACGTCCCGACAGCAACAAGACTTTCTCAGGACGTGCCTGCACTGCTTGTGAAAAAACAAACAAAAAAACCAACTAAACAGAATATTGAATGTATGTCGCCACCCGGTCTAATACGCTAAATAAACCTAACTAGACCATTTAGCAACACACATCCAATATCAAAAGCTACAGGCAGTGCAGACAGTAGGGAGAGTTTAAAAAAGGAAAATACAGGTGAATGTACCAAGGGTAGACAGAAACACATGCCCCAGAATAGAGGGGAAAACCCACCCTGTGGGGCTGACCCTGGGAACTAAAAAGTAGCCAACCCCACACAAGTCCCCCAGGACAGACCCGGGTGGGGGTGAAAATTACACAGGTCCAACCCTGTTTTTGGAATCATTGTAAAGTAAATGTCAAAGATGAAGTATTTCAAACTCAAAGGAACATGGATATAAAGTGGTTTCAGCAAAAGGCACCGATCCTCATGTTCCCTACAACTGTGGGGGCTCATGAGGATCTAGGGGCTAATACAGTTTAGTAGAGTTCATATTTTCTCAGCATTAAAAGGCTTATACCATACCTTGGCCTGGAAGAAATTCTTTGCTCCTGTCACTCCCTCCTTGTCTACATCGATTTCTGTCATGTTTGCGTAAAGGTCCATCAGGCCGCTGCCTTCCTCCAGTTCACCAGCTGCAGCTTTCCGGAAGATCAAAAGAAACTGCACACAGTAAACAGCCAGGTCTTAAGTACACTGATGATAATCACTGGAAAAATCAATCTGTGGCTGGCATTCCCATAAAGAAGTTTATGTACATGTATGCAGGTCAGATTAATAGAATAAGAAAAATAAAATCTTCTCCAGACGTACAAGATTTGGGAAATGTGGCCTTGGGGTTAAATTGTCAGCTGGCCTATATAAAACTTGTGTGCAGCCCCAAAGAGTAATATGAATCCTTACCATCATGTTATCTCATAATTATCACATTTAGCCACATCTAATGTTTATTCACAGTGTCAAAGGAGTGCACAGGAGTGATCATACACAGCACAAAATGTCACCTCCAAATCCCATGATCAAAACTCGGATGCTGAAATCACAAACATCTATGAAGAAAACAATTTATAAATAAATAAATTAATTAATAAGTAAATAAATAAATTAATCATGATATTGACAAACTAACATAAAAAATGGACGGAAAGGTGGGGATGGTGGTGGTGGTGGTGGGGAGGGGGGAGGGGGGGGGGAGTGGTGGTGGGAGCAACCTCATTTGAATTAAATTTTACCTCTCGAAAGCTGATTTTTCCATCATAATCTTCATCCACTTCCTTGATCATGGCCTTGAGAGACAAATGTGTCTGTGGGGCACCTAGTTTCTCCATCATAAGCTTCAGCTCATTGAAGTCAATATACTTGTCTTTGCCCACATCATACCTGTGAAATAAAAATAAATTTACTGTGTCTTTATTTTGCAGCAACTTACTAACCGCCTTGTGCAAGCAGCCATATATACTGCAAACAGTACACAAATGCAAAAGAGAAAAGCAACATGGGTTATGAAAATTAAAACAAGATGGGATGACCTGTGCATTTTCCAACTGTTTTGTTCGCAGAAATCAAAGAGAGAGAGAGAGAGAGGAGAGAGAGAGAGAGAGAGAGAGTTGGTTATCGGGGTTAACGCCAAGCAGGCAACTAAGTCCATCTCATGGCGGGGGGGGAGAGAGAGAGAGAGAGAGAGAGAGAGAGAGAGAGAGAGAGAGAGAGAGAGAGAGAGAGAGAGAGAGAGAGAGAGAGAGAGAGAGAGAGAGAATGCATTGGGTCAATTCATGTATAACACTGACGTTTCTGATGCTTTGACACAATTCAGAAACATTGTATAACATGTGTCTAGTGCTTTTAGTCACCATCACTGTCTGATTCATCTCCAGAAACCAAAGATTGCTAGTCTTTATGACATTTTTTAAGAATTATTTTTGTTTCGAAAAAGTTGAAGAGGTACAAAGCTGGCTAACGAACTCATCCAAAGTCTTTCTCCAAAACTAGCTACTGGATATCCAAATTCCAAGTGAACATAACACAAATTATGGATCTAATGTGGGTCATCCCCTATAGAAAGCATGTCTTCAATTGTCAAGATTGTACGTACACAAAGTTCAGAGATTTTTGTGTTTACATACATACGTACACACACACACATACGGCACCAAAAGTACATTCAGCAGCAAGGTTAACATATTTAGATATGATGTAATTTGTATCTTGTTACTTCAATGTCAGAGTTTGAGGCCTGCCCACCGAAATACGTCATGTGCATGCTTTTGAAAGCGCTCCATGGCGTTGTACTCTACAAAGTCTCTTTTATAAAAAGAACTTGAACTTGTTTAGTAGTAGTAATCTGAGAAGCCGCTGGTATCAATACATGCTTGTGATTACTATAAGCCTGCAAGATTAGACAGAATTTTGATAACAAATATTGAGTACACGCACATGATGCAGTGTTTATAGGGCTCAGGAAGCTGAGGGCCAAGGAACACAGTGTCGTTTCCATACAGTCCAGTCTCTTAGCCTTAGTCAGTCCCAGTCATCCCCTAATTTTTCAATCCCTTAAAAAACACTACCGCCTACCAGCTGCACATTTGCCATGCACAAAACAAAAAAAACCAACAACAAAAAAAAAAAACCCAGCACATTGACTGTCTCATTTCCTGGCTATGAACCTGATTCCTTACCAACCCCAAACCCAAGCATAGCTGAAATCGGCTGCCCCTCAAATCACCATAGCAGTGGCAACTCAACATAGGCCCACAATTGTCCACAGCACCAAACATGTCTTCTCTTATCTAACCAGAAATTTCCAGCAAATTCCAACATTCAGCCCTACTACAAATTTTCAGACAAGGCTAAAAGTTATTTTTAAAAACACCGGTCCTCTTACTGCCTCACCTACCTCAATTGAAAATGTAACATGACCTGTCAGAGAAACTGTCCTACCTGAACACCATTAAATCTGCCATCGATACAATCCTTAGACACTATCTAAGTCAAACCCAAAGTGACACCACTGAATGTTGCTGTACCTTTATGTTATGGCCCATTATGTGTAGGGTGTCATTGTGGTGTTCACTATGCTGTTTATGGTTTGGATCATACATATCTGATGCCATAAAAAACAGACTAGATATGGTCAGAATGCCTCCAAAATCGGCATGTACATCAAGTAATATATCCGATTCTCATAAATGCTGCATTTGAGGCACAGGTACATGAAAGTGTTTTTTTTTCATATTTTTGCATTACCCATCCCCCTACTTTTTATGTTTTTCCAAGTTTACATACACATGCAATACAGTCAAACTGACAAGCGGTGGGCTGAACAACTAAAAAAGGTTACCATAACACTGACATCGATGAAAAATGAGCTTTCAGACTCAAGGCCATTTCCTTGTGTATCTCAGGGCAGCCAAAAAGACAACACCCAGGCATCCTCTTTGACCCTGTTGTCTGGTGACAGCAAGCAGGAATAGGCCTGTAATCAGCTGCCATGTTCTATATGCTGTTTGCAATCTTTTCCTCAGGCAAAAGAAGTCATGAAACAGCTGTGCAATTTAAACATTAAGTCTACTGAGCTATCCCACAGGAAAAAGACTACACAAAACGGCTAAAACTATGCTACGCGGGACACACCCCATAACCAAACAAGTGTCTGGAGTGCTTATTTAGAAGTCAGCAGAGAAAATGGTTATGTACAGTTCATTTTTATATTAAAAAAAAAACACTTGTCAGAGTCTCAAAACACCTCAACTCATGTTGCAAATGCAGCAGGCATGTGTTTGTCAAACCTGTGAACACTCCTGTAAAAGCCTGTACCAGAGGCCGCAGCTGCCTCAACACACTCAAATGAGCTTTAAATGGTTGTTACCTGGTAGAATCGTGGTCGTAGTATATCACACCAGACGGCACACACGTAAGGTTCTTTTAAATAAACTTCATGCAGCTGCAATTCGTCACACGTGGCTTAAGGATGTAGACAATACGGGCGGCCAGGTCCTTAGAACATGCGTTGAGGACTTGCTCTTTGATGATGAGGTTACACAGGTCCTGGTACTCTTTGTTTAAGCCAGCCAGCTCTATCCATTTTTCCAGGTAGCTTCTGATTCTTTCAATGAATAGGCTGGGTGTTTCTCCTTCTTCAGGCTTGCAGTTCCGAAACCGTCGTCTGTAACCCTCTTCAGTGAAGTCGTACTGTCTCAGCAGGGCGGTTTTCAACAGCGTATAATCTTCGGCTTCTCTTGGCAAGCGAGTGTAAAATTCAAGCGCTTTGCCAGTTAGAAGTGCACTCAGTTTGATAGCCCAAGTCTCTTGTTTCCAATTGTTGCTACTTGCGAAGCGCTCGAATCGTTCTAGGTAAGCGTCCATCTTATCTGAGTTTTCAACGAAAGGTGGAAGCTTTGGCGCACGGGCTGTTTGCTCTCTGCTGGCTAATGCTGTTGCTTCAGAAACCCTCTGGCTCTGTGCCTCAATCTCCATCTGCTTTAAATGAATTTCGTGTTGTCGCTGCCTCTCCGCCTCTTCTCGTTTCTCTGCTTCTTCTCGCTGTTTCTCTGCTTCTCTTCGCTGTTTCTCTGCTTCTTCTGCTTGGATTTCAAGTTTCCTAATTTCACGCTCTTTCTTCTCTATCAAATCTCTCTTTTTTTCTCTCCTGTACAAAGTCCAGGAGCTGAACTCCCTCCAGTCCACATTCCTTTCTGATTTTCAGGAATGTCTCCATTTCCGATGTCGCCATCTCTGCATTTCACTGCTGGCTGTTTTCTCCTGCTACCCTTTCCACTGAACCAACTGAAAGAAGTCCCGTCGGAGGTGCCAAAATGTTACGTGGTAGAATCGTGGTCGTAGTATGATATCGCACCAGACGGCACACACGTAAGGTTCTTTTAAATAAACTTCATTCAGCTGCAATTCGTCACACGTGGCTTAAGGATGTAGACAATACTGGAGTAACAGTTCCAACAATATTTTATTACAGCGATGCGATCTCCACAAAATACGTTCACAAATGCACCCACAATGTCTTCTCTGCAAAATGTCCACACTTTGACACAATGCGCCTCTCATACAATGTACATCACCATACACTGGTACAACTCCGTCACTGACAATGAAGCACGATACCTTGCGTAGCTCAAAATCAATGTGCTTTCGATACACTGCAATTATAAACTGAACAATGTACCGACGCTGTTACATCGCAATTCTACAACCGAACAATGTACGACACGCGCTTCCTAATACAATCTTTTATAGTGGTATGTTTTCCAGAACAATCGAGCAAATTCGTACAACACAACCAATCAGAACAAAATACGTAACTAAAACTCAAATATTAAAGAGAACCAGAATAATCTACAAAAATCTGGCTGCTATTTCCAGTCCCTATGTTGGGAAATCCCCGCGCGTCATGACTACACGCATGAGCACACTAGACAGGTCACGACCTCCCCGAATCATCCGGAAGTTTCAAGACTCTGCCTAATGCATATTGACCGTTCGCTTCACGCGCGCAGAAAACAATGGTGATTACTCTCGCAGTTTCTAGATTCTTCGGAATTCAACTCCATGTCTCAAAAGATAATCAATTCCGCACTACGCGTGAACAAAAGTGAAACTTACTGAAAAGGTACGTGATTCGTAATCCTGATAGCTCAAATAAAACATCGGATCACTACCTACGATCAACACATGCACGCTCTCACAGAACAACACAACCACAATCGTTACAATGGTAAAAGTGCTTATGTTCAGCTCAGAATAGACACCAGAGACATCCCTCATGACAATTACAGCAGAATGACACCTCAGATGCAGCCTATGTTGTATACAAATGTAGCTGGATCATGAAAAATAACTTCTGCATGTCACATTATTTTGGCGGATGATTTCACTCTGAGGTCAGTTGTCTGATGAAATGAACCTGCTGACACTGTTTCATTGTAGTTTTAATCTTAACCTTTGACCTTAACCCCCCCCCCCCCCCCCCCCCCACAACTTCAATAACTGAACGAGTGCATTTTTTTTCATGCATTTAGCAAACTGAACGCCCCAAACCCCACCCCTTTCGAGGTCAAGGTCAAAGGTCATAGCTCAAGGTCGAAGGCCAGACTCATGACTACCTGTAAGACAAAAAAATAAATGAACAAACACACTAAACATGGCCCACAGTGCAGGTAAACAGGGTGTTGCAACGCAAAACATGCAAAAACGCCTATAAAACTGCAATCAAAACGATTTTTGGGAAAAATTTTTCATGATTTTTTCAGTTTTCCAACTGCAAAAGTCCAAACTCAATGATATGGTTACATTAAACCAGCTTCCGGTCTATGTCGGAACACAGTGCTGTTTCCATACACCGCCGTGAGATGGCCTTAGTCGCCTGCTCGGCGTTAAACTCAAATAACTAACTAACAAATGTTTCCATACTGTCCAGTCTCTTAGCCTTAGTCAGTCCCAGTCATCCCCTAATTTTTCAATCTCCTGAAAAGCACTACCGCCTACCAGCTGCACATTTGCCATGCACAAAATTAAAAAAACAATAACAACAAAAAAACAACAGCACACTGACTCATTTCTTGGCTATGAACCTGATTCCTTACCAGCCCCAAACCCAAGCACAGCTGAAATCAGTGTGCCCCTCAAATCACCATGGCAGCGGCAACTCAACATAGGCCCACAATTGTCTACTGGATAAGCTCAGGATGGTATGAATCAAAGCACCAAACATGTATCCTCTTAAGAATCTATCCAGAAATTTCCAGCAAATTCCAACATTCAGCCCTACTACAAATTTTCAAACAAGGCTAAAGGTTATTTTTAAAAACACCGATCCTCTTACTGCCTTACCTACCTCATTTGAATATGTAACATGACCTGAGGTCATCACGCTAGTCATGGTGGCCATCTTGAGAGGATACACAACTCATGCGCTCATTGAGAAATCACTGTCAGGACAATGTAAGTTAAGTTCTGACGTGCTATAAGGCAATAACAGCAAGTCTTGCCATCAACGTAGGAAACTGCTAACCAGAATCTGTTTTTGTTTGTTTCCAAAGAGGAAGAAACATGAAGAAAAAGTACGTGAAACACTACTTTGCTACTATCTGAAGTCCATCGTAAAGCTAGCATGTCCTCTCAAGATGGCAGCACAGCAGCTGACGCTCCTAGGCAACATGGGGAACTTCCTGAGCCCTATATCATTACCATACTGCTCATAATAAACCTGCCAAGGACAGCTGGAATCTGTTTCTCTATCAGTAATCAAAATCTATACAATGGTGAGAGTAATTAACAATGCCAAGGCAACACACCCTTGGTGATGCACAATCTGAGCCGAGTCATGAGTGTGGTGCAGTGTAAAGTCAACCGTTAAGAAAAAATACACACTCCAGTACCAAAATGTTTTGATCAAACTTCGCGCGCGTGTGTGTGTATGTATGTATGTGTCATTGTGTGTGTGCACATGCTCGTGACACTGAACATTCAAGGAAATACATGTGACAGTACATCCTTTTTGACATCTGAACTTCTGAACATCATAAAGGTATCATATTAACAGCTACAAATAAAATAACCTCTGAAAAAAAAAAAACATGAAAGATTGAACATTACCCTGTTCCAACAGTACAAACACTCTAATCAGTTTCAATTCTTTCCTGCCAGTACCGGGTACACAGTTTTGCCACCTGCATACATCTTAACCAGACATTAAAAAAAACCAATCAAAACCCCCCCCAACCAAACCGAAAACAAAAAGACACTTTAAACGTTTAGGAAATAAGGTCCTCATACTATGGAAGACTCTCCAGCACCTACCATGTCACTTTTGCAGTCGCCCCTCATATTTTTCTTTCACCTTTGACATTGCAAAAAGTGGGATGCTGAAATATATAATTGCTGCTGTTGGGGTTGTGTTACACTGTCTGTATCAAGCATAGTGGGCACCCTTTGACATGCATGTTATTGAATGAAAACCTTCGGAATCCTATCTGTTCTCCATCAGCAAAAACATGTACTAGCTCCTTGTTGTCTATCAGCCTTAGCCATAAAGTTCTAGCTTTCAGCCAGCTAAGCTTACGGAAACGAACGAAAGCCACCTCTTTGATGTCTCCATTTCTTTGAAATGTTGCTAATATAAAGCGAAAACCTGAAACAAATATAGAGGATAGGAAAGAAGTCAGTTTTATATTTCCCACACAGTATGAGTACACCATATAGGCACACTCAAAATCTGCAGCGGTACTCACAGACTGGACATGTCAGGATGCAATTGTGGTACTCCAAACGAAGTGCCATCTTTTGTCAAGCACAAGGGGCAGATTTTCCCTTGAGGATTGTTAAGTCCCTTCTATTTCTAGAAGGGACTTTTTACTTTTAGTACGGGTCGCGGTGGGGCGAATTTAATAGCATGTCCATGATGCCAAAGGCGGGCAGGCCTAAACCTCTAACAACTGAAGTAACAAGGTAAAAATTACGTCATGTCCAGTTATGCTAACCTCGCTGCTGAACATACATTTGCGCACATAGCGACGTATGTATGTATGTGTGTGCGTATGTATGAAAACATGAGAATCTCCGATATTTCTGTACACACAGGCTTGAAACTTGGCAAAATACTTTCTTAAAGGGGTGGCTAAGAGTGCCTCCGAGCATATTGTAATGGCTAAGAGTGCCTCTGAGCATATTGTAATTGAATGTCTCATTGAAGACACAAACAACCGTTTATAGGAAGTTGGTTGACCCTGAAGAGAGTCTGTAATTTATGTCATATTTACTAGAACTTTTCTACATATATAGCTAGTTTGCAGAAAGACATTGGATGAGTTCATTAGCCAGCTTTGTATCCTTTCAACTTGATTAGTAAAAATTAATTCTTTTCAGAAAAGAATTAAAATAGTAAAAAACCTTGAGAAAGTCAGACAGTGGCAGTGATGTAAAAGAGGCAACTCGGTCACCATGCAGACATTGACATAATACTGTCACGACACGCCTGACGGAGTCAGGGCGCC
Source organism: Semisulcospira habei (assembly GCA_036245525.1). Classification (NCBI taxonomy): domain Eukaryota; kingdom Metazoa; phylum Mollusca; class Gastropoda; family Semisulcospiridae; genus Semisulcospira; species Semisulcospira habei. The sequence goes on along the minus strand of BTPG01000001.1, from coordinate 220,681,645 downwards.
GTGGACAATATGAGTGCAGACTGTGATTTGTAGTCGCTCCATTTCCCATCATGCATTTGCAGATGATACGCAGATGTACAAAAGTGATACTGTCGAGCGAGCTGTGAATGCTGTCCAAAGTATAAGCCAGTGCATTGACCATGTCAAATCATGGATGACCACCAACAAACTGATGTTAAATGATGGCAAAACTGAAGCAATGTTGGTAGCTAATCCAAGATTATCTTCGTCCCTGCCTTTACCATCATCATTGTCTGTGGATGGAACACTCATTGGCTTCTCTGCGAGTGTGAGAAACCTGGGTGTTACACTTGACAGCGAGTTATCTATGTCACAGCATGTCAGTGCAGTGTGTAGATCCGCTTATCTGGAACTTCGTCGTATTAGTTCAGTTCGTCACCTGCTGACCGTGGAAGCCACTAAAACACTAGTTTGTGCATTTGTGCTGTCCAAGCTAGATTATTGTAACTCTTTGCTTTGTGGCTGCCCTCAGTATCTCATTGATCGCCTCCAAAAAATTCAGAACAATGCAGCCCGGCTTGTTGTGAGAGTCCGTAAGACTGAGCATGTCACACCCATCTTGAAGTCCCTTCACTGGCTACCTGTGTCCTCACGTATTCAATACAAAGTTATGTCAATCTGTTTTAACTGCCTTTCAGGCACCAGCCCAGAATACTTGTCTTCTTTGCTGCATGTGTATACACCCTCTCGTGAGCTCCGCTCCTCTTCTGATAAACTGAAGTTGTGTGTACCTTCTGTCCAAACTAAAACATTTGGTCAGCGCACTTTTGTTTATCAAGCCCCAGTGTTATGGAATACACTTCCTCTTGAGGTCAGAAACAGTGAGTCTGTCTCTGACTTCAAGAGGTCGTTGAAAACTCACCTCTTCAAGCTTTACTTTGAATAACTGCCAGTGTTTGATGCCTTAGTTGTAGTTCTGCAATCCTCCTTGTTTAGACTAAATGTTAATTAGAATATAAATTATTATGTATGTATTGTTGTTTAGTTTATTGTAAAAATGGTGTGTTCGGGCATTGTGCTTTGTTTGTTATGTGCATATGTCATTGTATTTTTATTTTTGTGTACAGATTGTAAAGCGCTTAGAGCTTTTGAGTAAGATTAAGCGCTATATAAATACTCATTATTATTATTATTACTCGAGAAAACCCACCCACTCTAAATAAATAACGCAACGCCAGTGATAAACAACAAACAAATCCTTTATTACCTACCCTTACTCTAACTCCCACCCCAACCCACTAACGCCCCACACACTCACACATACCCACACATGCACTCATAACGTATTAACACTTAGAAAAGATTAACATATAAAAAATGACTAACAAGTGAAAATGACTAACAGGTGAATATGACTAACAGGTGAATATGACTAACAGACAAAAATGACTAACAGGTGAATATGACTAACAGACGAAAATGACTAACATGTGAATATGACTAACAGACGAAAATGACTAATATGTGAATATGACTAACAGACGAAAATGACTAATATGGCCAACGGCTATACAAGGCGGGTAACTTTGTCTCTGTACAGTGTCCTCTGTCCCACACTAGACAGGGTGGCTCATAACGTACGAGTACTACCCCTGCACCACAGAGCACCGTAGCCGCGCTTGCCCACGCACGCCTGTGACCGACGCTCAGAACGTAGAATCAGCCTGCTGTAGCCCAACGTGCTTGTCCAACAGGACCGGCTAGCGAAGGCGTTCCGACTCCCGATGATGCGTCACCGTTGGTCGTGGATGATGAGATCGAAGAACGAAATCTTCGAAGCCAATGATCGAAGCCAATGATCGAAGCCAATGATCGAAGCCAATGATCGAAGCCAATGATCGAAGCCAGTGATCGAAGCCAATGATCGAAGCCAATGATCGAAGCCAGTGCACTGGAAAAGGGCGCATTGTCAGTCAAAGTGCCAACACAGTTAATTCTGGCCTATTTGACACGCACCTACTCACAAACCACGTGAGTTGTGTCTCGTCTCACCCTAATACCTGCCTTGGCCATATTAAATATACAATCATGGATATGAAAGCTTCCTATGTACATTCAACATTCACCAGGTCTGCACTATTCTATTACACCAGCATTAAGCTAGCACAACCATTTTTGTATAATAACATTGCCACTGCTAAAACCAACATTATCAAAATATCCCGATGTACATACAAAGATATGAAATAATCACCAGCAACCACCCAACGTGACAATCTTATTACATTACATCTAGGACTTAATACCAATATATATTTGAAAGGATACCCACTTTAATTCATTTTACAACATGGTCCTTTAAATATATTCACTCGGCGACAGCCGACATAAACTAAATCCGACACCCACCACATTACAACCCAACCTAAAAAACATGGTTAAAGACTCAATTAAAACATTACTAAAAAACTAGACGAACATACCCTTCCGCACCTATATACACATTCACACACCCGAGAGCACAGCAGCTAACCGAGAAACATGGCATGAATAAATACCTGTCACTGGTGAGTCCTCCGGCAGGACGGGACAAAACAAGACGAAGACGAACCGGAGGGGTCTTCTGCTGAGTAGCCGCCGTGGTCGCTAGTCTCTTGGACACCCACACCCAGGAACACTGGCCGTGGTCTTGCAGGGAGGGTAAAAGAACCCTCACACAGCTTGTCAAGGGCTCCAAAACGAGGCCGCACCCTGACCCAGACTCTCGCTGCGCTAGCTAACTCGCTGACTGACTGTAATATATTGCTGCTACCTCGCAGGTTAACTTTGCTTCTGAACACTGTTCGGTTTAAAGCTACTTGCCGAAAGCGTGCAACCGCTGTACTCGCTCACTGTTAAGCTTGCTGCACGGGCTTTACGATTACGCTCACACTACATTTACTAACTTCCCTAAACTAAGGCTATTTACAGAATTCGGTGATCTACATTTGTTAACAAAAAAAAAGGACTTGGCGAAAAACTAAAACGACATGTCACATCCGTTACGTGACAAATACTTTGAATATGATGTAATTCTATCTCTCGTGTGTGCTCTCTCTCTCTCTCTCTCTCACACAAACATGCGCATCTCCAGGAGGAATAGATCTTCATGCGCCCTCCAAGCACATGAGGATCTATGCCTCTTGGAGATGTTTGGAGCGCATGTGCACGCACTAACACGCACACACTCATCAATGCGCTTTCAAAAGAGCATGCAAGTGACCCGTGTACTTAGTATATCCTGTAGCTAGGTAAAGTCAACCTGCTTTCACACAAATTATAGCAAGACTGAAATTGTATCGTGAAGTTCTAGTTTTGTCACCATATTCTCAAGCCTATGAAGCGAAACTTAAATCACGTAAAATATAAAATTACGTAAAAACTAAAACTTGCATCAAGACAAATGACGTTTGACAAATCAATGACGCGTATGTCGTGCGCCCCTTATTATAGAACTCACAGACGTATTGTCAAATCTGCGAGACTTTTCCAATAGGGGATAATTCAACATCAGAATCAGGTCAAAGACAAAAGGTTGAGAACAGCTCTCGTATAGAAGGGACTTTGTGGGTTATGGCATTCCATCTTGTTTTTTTTAAATTATATGATGCAACATAATATTGATACTTATGTCAGTAACGTTCTTGTTTTATTGCATTGCCGTATAATGTCATGTATTCATTCTGCTGCCAAGAAAGCTGTAACCAGATCAGTGAGCACAGCAAAGTCTACAGTAGGAAGATTGCTGCATGCAACACCAGTAAGCAACTGTACTCGGTGACCGATCAGCTGCTGGGCAAAGTCATCTCCTCTTCCTAGCATATACTCCATGACAGAACTTCCATCTCGTTTTCCCACATATTTCATGGACAAAGCCCAAGCCATTCGCAATGTTCTGGACTCAGTTTTTTTCAGACAAAAACAGTCTCTTTTAACGACTTATGCTTTCATGGTCAGACCATGACTGTGTTTAGACCTGTCTGAGGTGACGATGTCCACAAGTTGTTAATGAAGATGCCCCCTAAGTCATGCGAGCTCGATCCAGTGCCTACCGCTTTGTTGTATAACTGTTTAGATAGTTTACTACCATACATAACTCACATTGTCAATGATTCGCTTGCATCTGGTGTTTCCCCTCCACTGTATAAAAGTGCTGCTGTGAAACCCCTCCTGAAAAAACCTCATTAGATCACAACGACCTACAGCCTTAAGAATTATAGTCCTGTCTCAAACCTACCGTTTCTGTCAAAGGTGATTGAAAAGATTGTGCTTTCACAACTTTTGGATCACCTGGGCTTGAATAATCTTATGGATTCATTTCAGTCAGCCTACAGATGTTGCCACAGTAAGGAAACAGCACTTCCACAGAATTATAAACGCCTTGTTACTTGCTCTGAATGATGGCAAGGTGTCGGTGCTCGCATTAGTAGATCTTCTAGCGTGTTTGACACAATCGACCACACTACCCTGATTGTTTCCAGCTTGTTTTTGGCATTGATGGCACTGCCCTGTCTTGGTTCCACTCTTACATTACTGAGCAATCACAGACTGTGTCTGTTGATGGCCATGTCTCTGCACCTGCCAGCCTCTGTGTTGGGGTCCCACAAAGCTCAGTATTAGGCCCAGTGCTTTTCCCACTGAATGTACAACCTTTGTCTAGTATTATTGCTGGGCACTCTGTTTCAGTTCACGCTTACAGTGATGATACACCGCTCTATAAGTCAGGTAGTGTGAGACAGGTTGACAAGGGGAGCTGGGTGGCTCGGTGGTAGAGCTTTTGAGTCTCAACCGAAAGGTCCTTGGGTTTGAATAAAGCTGGGGTCAAAATTTGTTCAGATCCTATTTCACTGCCCCATCTTTGAAATCACCTTCGTGGTGGACAAAAGACGTTAAGACCTAAACGTTTTAAACTTTTGCACTTTTTTCAGGTTGACGAGATCATCCAGAGCATGTCACACTGCATTCTTGATGTGAAGCTGTGGATGTCTAAAAACAAGCTCAAACTGACCAACAGAAAAATGGAAGCCATGCTCATTGCATCACCAAGAATGTCTTCTTCTACCGGTACCGCTTTGCCTCAGCATATCATGATTGAGAACACCACAATCAGCTTCTCTCAGTCAGTGAAGAACCTGGGTGGTGCAATTGAGCACGACTTGTCCATGGATAAACAGGTGATAAACATTTGCAGGGCAATCTATTTGGAGATGCGTTGTATCATTAGTATAAGCCCCATTAGACAGTTCCTTACCTCTGAGGCTACAAAAACTCTGGTTTGTGCATTTGTTCTGTCTCACATTGACAATGCCAACTCGCTATAATATGTAGATGCCTGCAGTATCTACTTCATCGGCTCCAGAGAGTCCAAAATTCAACCGCACATCTCGTCATGAAAGCAAAAATGTCAGACCATGTCATCCTGCTCACTCTCCACTGGTTGCCAGTCAAGGAGAGAGTTAAACACAAAGTCTTGTCCATTTGTCATGTTTCCCTTTTTGGCACTGGACCCACTTACCTCTCAGAGCTCCTTCACCATTATATCGCTTCCAGGCAGTTGTGCAGTTCTTCTGACAATAACATGCTTCGGATTCCTACAGTAAGGACTAACGGATTTGGGCAGAGATTTTTTTGTCTTAACAGGGTCCATCAGTCTGGAATGATCTCCCTAAATCCTTGAGACAGTGAGTCCAGTTTTGAATGCAGTCTTAAAACACATCTTTTCCCATCTTGACTGTCAGTGTTAATGTATTTAGTCATTAATTTTTTCTGTTCTTTTGTGTAATTTGTACATGTGGTTTTGGTTTGTCACTTTTTGTGTAATATTTTTCTTGTTCACATTAACGGCACCTAGAGTATCTTACCATGTATAGCGCCTTATAATCTTTTTCTTCTTCTCGAACGCCGTCACACTTGGAGTTTGGCTCTCAAAATGAAATATGTGGTCTTCTGTAGCACCTCCACAGGCCCGTACAGTTTCTCTTGTAGAGTGGCGGGCTTCGGCCATATCTCTTCCCTCAGCAGCTGGTGGTTCCCACAGTCCTGGATGATGTGCTCTGTGGTCTGCTCTGCTTCTCCACAAGGGCACAGGGGAGATGGCATGAGGTGGGAGCATCTGTGAAGGTGGAAATTGAGTCAGTTGTGCCCGGTCCTCAGACGGAAGATGGTCACCTGCTCTTGTCTGAGCAGCTGATGGTAACTGTCTAGGGGCCGTTGTGGAGGTCTGTACAAAGACTTAATGATGGTCTTCATTTCTGTGAAGCTGACTTCATTTTCGTCTTGTTCTTTCTCTGCGCCCACTTTTGCCATTTTGTCAGCTTCTTCATTGCTGTAGATGCCACAGTGTGAAGGGATCCACTGCAGCACTAGTCTGGTGCACTGATGTTTTGCAGTGCCTCTTGTAGATGTGGCAGTTTGCTTGTTGTTGCTGCCTCAAGGACAGACATGGTACCAATCAGGAAGACAATCTGGGCATCAGGGTCTGCAGTGCCACTAAAGGTGTTTGCAGCGGACCACAGCTTCCACCTCAGCTCTGTAATGTGTGCAGTGAAGGCCTGTTCGTACTGCCACTGCCTGCCATTTTCCGTTTGGGTACTGAATGTACAACCCAGCCCCTCCATTCTGAACTGCATCTGTGGCTGATCCACTGGTGTAGGCGCCTTATAATTAGTTGTACATTGCTTAATGTCCCGACACTCACTTACTTATGCCTGTCACCCCTCCCCAGGTATAGGCCGTCAACGAGAGACCTCCAGCGACTCCTGTCCTGTGCTTCTCCTTCGATTTTACTCCAGGTGGTTCCCAGTCTCTTGATGTCTGCTTGGAGGTCTCGACGCTAGGTGTTTCTTGGCCTGCCTCTTTTCCTTTTCCCCTGGGGGTTCCATGACAATGCCTGGGTAGTGATACTGGAAGCTGGCTTTCTCAGACTGTGACCAATCCATCTCCATCTTCTTAGCCCAATTTCATTCTCTGCTGTTATCTGCTCTGTTCTCTCCCAGAGTCTGATGTTGCTGATCTTCTCTGGCCAGTGGATTTTCAAAATTCTTCTAAGGCAACTGTTTATGAAGATCTGTATTCTGTTGACTGTGGTTTTTGTCAATCTCCAAATCTCTGCTCCATATAGGAGAATTGCTTTTACGTTTGAGTTGAAAATCCGGACTTTGGTGTGTTGTGACAGCGCTCTGGAACTCACACTTTTTTCAACTGGAGAAAGGCTGCTCTGGCTTTACCGATTCGTGCTCTGACATCTGCATCAGTGCCGCCTTTTTTGTCTATGATGCTCCCGAGATAGGTGAAGGACTCCACCTCCTCCAACGGGGTGCCAGCAAGCAAGACTGGTTCTTCCCTGGTTGCGTTCAGCCTCATTGTCTTTGTTTTCTGTTTGTGGATGGTGAGGCCCACTTGGGACAAGATGTCAGCAAGCCTTGTGGTCTTTCCTGCATTTGTTGATGAGTGTGGGACAGTAAAGCCAAGTCGTCTGCAAAATCGAGGTCATCAAGCTGTGTCCACAGTGTCCACTGTATTCCACTTCGTCTGTGCTCTGTGGTCTTCTTCATGACCCAGTCTACGGCCAGTAGGAAGAGGAACGGAGACAGCAAACACCCCTGCCTGACACCGGTTCTGACCTGGAACTCCCTGGTGAACTGCCCTTCGTGGATCACGCGACATGTCAAGCCATCATAGCTGCTCTTGATCAGGCGGATGAGCTTTGTGGGTACACCGAAGTGTCGTAGGAGTTTCCACAGAGTCTCTCGGTCCACGCTGTCAAATGCTTTCTCGTAATCCACAAAGTTGACGTACAGCGGGGAGCTCCACTCCAGAGACTGTTCCACGATGATGCGGACAGTGGTGATCTGGTCTGTACATGATCGATTTTTCCTGAATCCTGCTTGCTGGTCTCTCAGCTGGGTTTCAACGGAGCTCTTCATTCTCTCCAGGATGATCCTGTTGAAGACCTTTCCTGGTACTGACAGCAAGGTGATTCCTCTGTAGTTGGAACACTTGCTGAGGTTGCCTTTCTTGGGAAGCATGATTAGGTACCCCTCCTTCCAGTCAGCCGGCATCACCTCCTCTTCCCAGATCTTTCCAAACAGTGGGTACAGCATCTCTACTGTTGTCTCTAGGTCTGCTTTCAGAGACTCCGCTGGGATGCCATCTGGCCCTGCTGCTTTGCCGTTCTTCAAAAATGCCAGTGCTCTTCTGATCTCTTCCCAGCTGGGTCTGTCACAGCTGATGGGTAGGTCGGTCTCTGCTGGCTGGATGTCTGGGGGGGTCGGCTGGGCTGGGCCTGTTCAGTAACTCTTCAAAATACTCGGCCCATCTGTCGAGTTGGTCTGCTCTGTCTGCAATAGGCTTGCCTTCTTTGTCTTTTACTGGTCTTTCTGTATGGCCATACTTGCCCGACAATCTTCTGGTAATGTCTTAGAGCTGTTTCATGTTGCCGCTGCCTGCTGCCTTTTATGCCTCTGCTGCCAGGCTGTCTGTGTAGGCCCTCTTGTCTGCCCTGATACTCCTCTTCACCTCGCGGTTGGCTTCCGAGTATTCCTCCTGTGCCCTTGCTTTGGCTGCTCTCGTGCGACTGTTGTTGACAAATGCTTTCTTCTGCTTTCTCACTTCCATCTTCTTCAAGGTCTGTGCCGACAGTCAGTCCTTGTGATGGTGTTTCCTGAACCCTACAGTGTCTTTGCAGGTTGAGTTCAGTGCCTCTCTAACTGCCTTCCACTGCGGCTCTGTGGCGACCGCCTCCTCTTCATTTACTAGCTCCTGTAGCGCTTGAAACTGGTTGGACAGCACCAGTTTGAACTCTTCTCTCACTCCAGTCTCTCTCAGGAGGCCTACATTATAGCGCTGTCTTCTTGTTGTCTCTGTGCGGCTTTTCCTTAACTTGAGCATTATTCTTAAGGTAAACAGATGGTGGTCTGAGGCGACATCTGCTCCCCTCCTCACTCGAACATCTTGAATTTCTTGCTAATGCAGATATGGTCTATTTGGTTCTCTGTAGTATGGTCAGGTGAGACCCAAGTTGCTTTATGTATTCTTCTGTGTGGGAAGATGCTGCCTCCAATGACAAGTTTGTTTAGAGCACAAAAGTCTACAAACCTCTCCCCCATTCTCACTCATCTCACAACTACTAGACAAAGACAAACTCGACAACACTCAGTCACTACTGACTCACACGGCTGACTGTCACTACTGACTCACATGGCTGACTGATAAGAAGACGTGAAAAACTGGATGACAGCAAACAAGCTTAAACTGAATGACAAAATGGAAGCCATGCTGGTAGGCACTCGCCAGAAACTTTCCCAGCTCCCTCCCTCTCTCAACCTTCAACTCCACAGCACCCCCATCTCCCTCTCTGACTCGGCCAAAAACCTCAGCGTCATCCTCGATTCCTCTCTTTCCATGACCAGCTTCGTCTCCGCCACAGCCCAGGCATGCTATTTTCACCTCCGCCGCATCAGTCAGATCAGAAAATACCTCACTACCGAAGCTGCCACCAAATTTGCTGTCTCTCTCATACTATCTTGCATCGACTTCTGCAACTCTCTCCTTTCCGGCCTCCCTCACTCCACCACTCTCACTCTCCAGCGCATCCAGAACAATGCTGCCCACCTCGTCCTCAGAAAGAAAAGATCCGACCACATCACTCCCCTGCTCAAACTCCTTCACTGACTTCCCATCCCCCAACGCATCCAATACAAGATTCTGTCCCTCTGCTACAAATCCCTGAACAACTGCGCTCCTGCCTATCTCTCAAACTTACTTCACCCGTACACTCCTCCCCGCTCCCTCCGCTCCACCTCCGACCCTCTCCACCTCCACATCCCCGGCACCAAACTCAGCACTTTCGGCCCCCGCTCCTTCTCAGTATACACACCATCCACCTGGAACACTCTCCCACTCTCTCTCCATCAGAAACACTCTCTCTCCTTCTTCCAGTCCGCCCTCAAAACTCACCTCTTTCAACAGTTCTAGCATTATACCACCACACTCCCCACCCCAAGCTGACTGTCGTAATGTATTTCACTATTTGTGGTACGTGAGTCGTCTAAAGCGTGCGCATGCGTGCGTGAGTTGTGAGTGCGCGCTTAGAGTTATAATTATTATAAGATAAGTGCATTATAAATACCATAATTATTATTATTATCTCCCCTAGTCCCTGTCTCCCCATCGATTTCTTCGTATCCGGTGTTGTCCTCCCCTATTTTGGCATTAAAATCGCCCATGACGATGGTGATGTCTCGCTCCGCACATTTGTCCACAGCACTCTGGAGTCGGTCGTAAAACTCTTGTTTCTCTTCCTCGTCACTGTCATTAGTGGGCGCATAACACTGGATGACGTTCAGCTTGATCTTTTTCTTGGTTCTAAAGGCTGCTGTGATAATTCTTGGCCCAAGAGGTTCCCAGCCCATCAGCGCTCTCTGTGCCACCGGTGACAGCATGAATGCTACTCCTTCTGTATGGGGCGCATTCTCCTCTTCATGACCTGAATACAGAATCATCTCCCCACTTAACAGCCTTTTCTGGCCAGACTGCGTTCATCTGGCTTCACTGATACCTAGCAGGGAAAGGTTGTACTTTTGCATTTCCGCTGCTATCTGGGCGGCCTTGCCGCTCTGGTACATGGTCTTGACATTCCATGTGCCCATGGTTGTGTCCCTGGATAGAGAGAGGCAGCTCGGTCCTGTGGTATCTGAAGACTTCCGGCTTTCACCACAGGATGTCATAAATCTTCTGGTAGAAGAACCTTCCTCCTTCAGGAAAGGAATTGCTGTTTGTCTTTTCGTCTGCGTTTTTGTAGCTATTTCCTTATTTGCAGGGTGGGGAAGCTACCCCCATGCCCAACCCCCTTACTAGGAGGACCAGGGGTTTTCTGTCGGGGTCACCTTCCCTTAGACCATGTTGGTTCACGGCACCTTATTTCATTCGGTGCACCCCTCTCGCAAGGGACCCCCCTATCCACCACCCAGGGGACGCACCTCAACGCCATATGGTCCCAGTGCGAGGAATGTCCCGACAGCAACAAGACTTTCTCAGGACGTGCCTGCACTGCTTGTGAAAAAAACAAACTAAACAGAATATTGAATATATATGTCGCCAGCCAGTCTAATATGCTAAATAAACCTAAGACCATTTAGCAACACACATCCAATATCAATAGCTACAGGCAGCGCAGACAGTAGGGAGAGTTTAAAAAAGGAAAATACAGGTGAATGGACCAAGTGTAGACAGAAACGCATGCCCCAAAATAGAAGGGAAAACCCACCCCGTGGGGCTGACCAGGGTGACCTTGGGGCGCCTTATAAATCCTCTTTATTATTATTATTATCAAAAGGAAGAGTAGAGTTCCATCCCATTATTTTTGCAACCCTGGTAGCGTAGGCTGGCTAAATCAGCATGCTATTCTTGGCTTCTCTTGGCTTGACTTCGCGAACGAAGATTTTATAGGAGTTGACCACGATGTCTGCAGGCTTGTTCGTGGCTGCGGAGGCCAATCCGAGACAGGCAGGTTCGACCGCAGTGGCTGCAGGGGAAGGTATGGCTAGGGTTCTGAGCTGCGGCATCTCTGTTTTTTCTCCTGAGCCGCTTGTCCTTAAGGCTAGCTCTGTGAGAGTCCTCAAAGGATACAGCTGCCTTGTAAATGGTGGAGCGCCAGGTGTCACGGTCCGCAGCAAGCGAAGACCACTGGTGGTGGTCGATTTGGCAGGCACTAAGTGACTTCTTGAAACAGTCTTTGTATCTCTTCTTTGGTGCCCCTCTGTCACGGTGTCCAGTAGCAAGCTCGCCGAACAGTGTGATCTTTGGTAGGCAATGATCCTCCATCCTGGAGACATGCCCCGCCCAGCGGAGCTGTGTCCGCAGCAGCAAAGCCTCGATGCTCACAGTTTCAGCCTGTTCAAGGACCTCGACATTGGTGACATAGTCACTCCAGTGAATGCCCAGGATGGTACGCAGGCAGCGCTGGTGGAAGCGTTCGAGGAGTCGTAGTTGGCTGCGGTAGAGGGCCCAGGACTCGGAACCATACAGCAGGGTGGTGAGGACCACAGCTCTGTACACACTGATCTTGGTGCCTGTTTTCAGCTGTTGATTGTGCCACACCCGCTTGAAAAGTCGCCCGAAAGCGCTGTTCGCTTTTGCCAGCCTGCTGTCAAGCTCCTTGTCCAGCTTGGCGTCCGACGTGATAATGCAGCCAAGGTAGGTAAACTGGTGCACTGACTTTAGTTCAGACTCGCCAATGGTGATGTGAGGAGGGCGATACACTGTCTTGGGTGCCGGCTGATGGAGGACCTCTGTCTTTTTCAGACTGACCTCGAGTCCAAAGAGCTGGGCAGCATCTGCGAAGCAAGACGTGATGCGCTGCAGGGCTCTCTCTGTGTGTGCAACGAGGGCAGCATCATCAGCAAAAAGCAGCTCACGAATCAATTGGTCTAGGGTTTTCGTGTGGGCCTGCAGTCGTCTGAGGTTGAACAGGCTGCCATCGAGACGATACCTGATGTACACTGCATCGTCATCATCGAGGTCCACTGTGGCCTGCTTCAACATCATGCTAAAAAAGATGGTGAAGAGGGTCGGTGCCAGCACGCAGCCCTGCTTTACGCCGTTGAGAATAGGGAATGGTTCTGAGAGGTCATTGTTGAGTCTGACCTGGCCTTGCTGGTCCTCGTGTAGCTGGACAATCATGTTGAGGAACTTTGGGGGACAGCCAAGTCGCTCCAGGATCTGCCACATGCCTTGCCTGCTTACAGTGTCGAACGCTTTTGTTAGGTCGACAAATGTTACGTACAGCCCTTTGTTCTGCTCGCAGCACTTCTCCTGTAGCTGTCTCAGCACAAAGACCATATCGGTGGTGCTCCTGTTTGCTCTGAAGCCACACTGGCCCCCTGGGAGTTGGTCTTCAGCGATGGCAGGTACCAGCCGATTCAGGAGCAGCCTTGCAAGGATTTTCCCAGCAATGGACAGCAGGGTAATTCCCCGATAGTTGGAACAGTCAGACTTCTCGCCTTTGTTCTTGTACAGGGTGATAACGACTGCATCACGGAGATCTTTTGGTAGTGTTCCTTCCTCCCAGCAGCAGAGAAAGAGGTCATGGAGCTTGTTGTGCAGTGCTGTGCCTCCATGTTTCCAGATCTCTGGCGGTATTCCATCAATGCCTGCTGCTTTGCCACTCTTGAGCTGGTGGATGGCTGTGAGGGTCTCTTCAGCGGTGGGCGGTTCGTCCAATTCAACCTTTACTGGGAGGTGTGGGATTTGTAGGACGACTGCTTCTTGAACAGTGCGCTCAGCGCTGAAGAGGCTCTGAAAGTATTCCGACCAGCGGTTCAAGATGGAGGTATTATCTGTGAGGAGTGCCTGGCCATTCGCGCTTCGCAGAGGACTTTGTTCCAGGTGCCTGGGGCCATACACTGCTTTCAGTGCTTCGTAGAAGCCCCTGTAGTCACCATTGTCAGCGCAAAGCTGGGTCCTCTGTGCAAGTCTGGTCCACCACTCATTCTGGAGATCTCTGAGCTTGCGCTGGAGACTGCTGCAGATGAGGCGGAAGGCAGACTTCTTCACAGGGCAGGAAGGCTGGGCTAGGTGGGCCTGATGGGCGGCTCTTTTTTTTGCTAGGTGTTCCTGGATCTCTACATCGTTTTCGTCAAACCAGTCTTTGTTCTTCTTTCTGGCGAAACCCAAGACTTCTGCAGAGGATTTTGCAATAGCAGTTTTCAGTTGTTCCCAAAGTGTTTCAGGGGAGGAGTCTACTGGGTCCGCTGTGTCTTTGAGCCTGCGCTGTAAATCTGTCTGAAAGGCAGCTTTCACATCGTCATGCTGAAGGCTGGCAACATCAAGCTTTCTCTTGGGGGGCCCCCATTTCTTGGGTTTTGGCTTGAAGTGGAGCCTGAGTTTGCAGCGGACAAGGCGGTGGTCAGTGTGGCACTCTGCGCTGGGCATCACTCTGGTGAGGAGGACGTCACTGCGGTCCCTCTGACGCACTAGGACATAGTCGATAAGGTGCCAGTGTTTGGAGCGAGGATGCATCCAGGTGGTCTTTCGACTGTCCTTTTGCTGAAAAGTAGTGTTGGTGATGACCAGTTGCTGCTCCGCACAGAACTCCAACAGTAGGCGGCCATTGTCATTGCAGTTCCCCACGCCATGCTTGCCGAGGACTCCTTTCCAGGCTTCAGAGTCCTGGCCCACTCTGGCGTTGAAGTCGCCAAGGATGATGACTTTGTCGTCTGCAGGGGTACTCTGTAGGAGGCTGCGCAGGTCAGTGTAAAACTTGTCCTTTTCAGCAGGCTCTGCCAGGAGGGTTGGGGAGTACACACTGAGAAGGGTGACGTGTTGCTGGTGTCTCAGTGGGAGGCGCATGGACATGATGCGGTCTGAGTGGCCCGTTGGTAGGTTTTCCAGCTTAGTCGCAATGGATGTCTTGACCATGAAACCCACGCCTGAGAGCCGTCTTTCTGATGCAGGCCTGCCTGACCAGTAGAGGGTGTACCCAGCACCAAGTTCTTGGAGGCTGCCTTCGTCCGGAAGGCGTACTTCGCTGAGCGCGGCAATGTCGATGTTTAACCTCCGCAATTCATGGGCAATGAGGGCGGAGCGACGTTCAGGGCGTCCGCTGTCTGCTTTGTCGAGCATGGTTCGGACGTTCCAGCATGCTACGTTGAGTCCGGTCGTGGTCGTCATGAGATTGGATCCGTTATTCTTTCTTGTTTTTTGACCGCAGGAGAAGATGCCCGTTGACCGCGGCTAGCCAACTGGGGTTGCGAGGGGACGAGCTTTGGTTAGGCCACCTTTTCTAGGCCCCTCTCCGTGTGGAGCATGCAGTGCTGTCCCTAGAGAAGGCTGCTTGGTCGTTCAGGGTGTGCCGAGTGATGTTGTCATCGCCAGGTCAACATCAGGCGACCAATATCCTGAACCGCCTGTATGCAGGTTTGAGACTGCGGCTTCCAGTGACATCTTTCACCTGCCGTTTCGCCCCTCGCCCGTCGCTACAGGACTTGGAATGGTCAGTGTCATGGTCCGTGGACGTTTCCTAAAGCCTCCGCGGTGGAGCTTTTTGGTGGAGTGCAGTGTGCGCAGTACTGGCCCCACCCTTTAAACCCTTGGTTCATCTGCCATGTCCTAGCAAGCTGGGACGATGGCATCGAGGTCCTCGGGTCGTAGGTTTTATAGACTGTCCTTGTCCTAGTCTCTGGCTCAAAAGCCTTCCCCGGAGACACGGGGGCTTTGATGTCAGGGGTTTCCTCCCTTAGCCTTTCCGCAGCCAAGCGGCCAGGCCTGCAAGGCAGCAGGCGACTCATGGAGGGCGGGGTCGTCTATGTCCCGTGCAGATGTGAACATCTGCCCACTGCCCAAAGGTACAACTCTGCTAAAGGTACAAAGCTACTAACATATAAAAGTACAAGGCTACTAACATAAAAGCGCACATAATATAACAAGTCGTTCAAAAAAGATGGATAAGGCAAAATGGAGGGCACCAATTATGATTGCTAACAATGAGAAGATGAGGGACTGGCCGGGGAGTGTTACAGACTAATTGCAACAAATATCGGTGCTGTGTTCGTGACCTTGCCTTTTTTCCCAAATGAACTATCATCATGTCAAACATGGATCAGATCGCCCAGTGCTTTTAAAGGCATGCTTTGTGCAAAGTGATTTACAACAATAGCAACCACAAAACATGTAGCTGTGACCGGGTTCTTGTAGGTAGGACAAACCTTCCTCTGATCCAGTGGTAATGATGGAAATCACCACCTAAACTCCACATAACATCGAATGACAAACGAAACAAACCAACTTGGCAAATCATGCGACTCCACCATCACTCCCTCTACTTTCAAGGTGGAAGGATGTGATCTTTGGTGGGATAAAACATAAATCTGGACTAGTTTTCACGAGTGTGTTGCTAGTTTTTCTAACGTACCATTTTTGATCAACGCCTGCACTGAAACACAACCAGCCTCAAACTAGATACTATGGAAAAAGAATAACATTAACTGTGAACTTGACCCCATCTCAAGGTCACTGACATAGATGTGTATATAAACTGTTATCGTATATAGTCACCAACATAGAAAAATAACAAAGTATACTGGAACACTCAAAACACATGTTCATTTTGACAAATTTGCTAATCTCTGATCTTGACCTGCACTTGCGGTCAAATCTGTCAGTCTGCAAAGAAAGCCCCATTATAAACAAAGAGTATATCATGTTTAGCTGTATCTGACCCACAAAGCCTTTCAGAAACTTCACTCTGACAAACTATAACTGCTTTTCGCACATTACTTGACCTTTGTGACTTTGAGATGCCAGATGTCAACCAGATTGGAACATACAGAAATGCTTTTCAAGCTTTAAGCTGAATTAATATGCATGTCAGCTGATGCAAATAATAATATGTAGTCTCAAACTCTGACATACATTGACTACTTTTCAAGTACTGGATGACCTCTGGTGACCTTGATCATTGTAAAAAAATGTCATCAAAGGTTGCCTTGTTGGAAGCATAATGTTGCGTTTCATAATAAGACATTCATGCTAGGCTTCCAAATCAGTGTTAAAATCTTGGGGAAAATGTTTATTTCATTATATATTTTTGACCTTGTGTAACCTTGACCTTCGGATAACTCACACAAACACTCATGTGCACAGAACTCTTCCTATATATATTTCAGTAGGGCCACATTGGAACTGAGAGGGTTAAGTGGTCTAGGAGATATTAGTTTTCAACGACTGAAACCCAACACGCATGCTAAAATGACGGTAGATTTTCAAAATTTTTGAGTTTTTAACGGCCTGCCACAAGATGTGCGTTCATAGTACAATCCCAGAACAAATTAGGCACAATCTACACAGTGGTAGCTCTAGTTTGGACTCTGTGCAGCTTATAGTGTGAGTCATACAGGAGCCCAAAGTTGCCATTTTCCTCCAAATTTCATGATTTTTGGTCAAAACATGGACATTTTAAAGGGCACATTTTACGCTATATCTTGAGAATGATTTATCGGATCACCATGGTTCTTTTTGTATCTTGCTTCATTCACCATCAACTACGTCACTGTGCAAGTCATGTACCATGTAAATTTATACAAAATTGTTGTTGCCGATACATACCACAGCACAGTCAAAACTTACAGAGTGGAAGATCATCTCAGGGCTTCCGTTTTCACAACAGTTTAAAGGGTCTGTAGACCCCCAGGTATAAATTTTAGAGGGTACACAGACCCCATCTGAGCATTATAGAGGGTCCGCAGATTTATTTAAGAAAAACTGCATCATCTGTATGTTCCTTAAATTAAAATAAATTAACTCATTTCGCTCTCTCCTATTAAATGCTATTAAATTCTTTATAAAAGCAGGGATGTGCATCCACATACTGACTTTACAATTATTTCATGAAACATGCATGTAAATTAATGATCTATGTATAAATAAATATATATATATATGTCATCCCAGTACAGTTTCAAGATACATATATAGTGAGCCTGCCCAGAAAATTAGGAATGCCTACTACAGTCATTTAGAACAGGCTAGCTGAAAATGCAAAGCTGGGCTGTTCAATTATAACTGCATAAAACAATGATGACAATACTAAAAAAAGAAGAAAAGAAAAAAAAAAAGTACTTGTGTTCTTTAAAAGAACTTACGAAGAACTTGGGCATTGTGTCTAGCTTTTTTTACAGTGAGCACTATCACCTTAATTTTTTTGAATTTCTGCCCCTCACAATGGTGATTTCAACGACGGCTCAATGAATAGGATCTGAACAAATTTGTACCTCTGCTGGGCTTGACCCTGCAGCCTTTCGGAGCTACCCAGTAACCATCAGAAATTTTTACGCTCTAGCTTTTTATTTTCATGGGGTACTTTACAGGGTACATAATAAAGCGATCTTATCGGTATATGACCATGACCTCATTGTCCTTGGGAAACTGATACAGTGAACGTAACAGTATTATAAAACTATAAACACAAACTGTGACAAAGGAAAATGAGATGTATGAGAGACTAAAGGGATTTTATCAGTATATGACTATGACCTTACTATCCAGTGCATGACCTTACTATCCAGTGTATGTAATGTATGCACACAAAAGAAAAACAGATCTGTGTCAGATGATTGTTACTTTTTTAATGTTACTTTTTTTTTTTTTTTTGGGGGGGGGGGGGGGATAAAAAGTATGCATTGTAAAATGCTAACTTCTATTCAATTTATTGACTGCACACCAGTTTTAAAATGTTTATTTATACCTGAGCAGCACAGGGTGCTTTAGTGCAAACTTCTTTGTCAGTCCACTATTTGATGATAGGGGAAGAGAAGAGGGTGCAAAAGGGGTGGGGGTGGTAGGGTGGGGAGGGGCGTGGGGGGTGGGGAGGGGGTGTAGGGTGGGTTGTGGTGGCAGGAACTGCATGGCTTAGAAAGTGTAATTAAAGTCCTAGGAATAAGAACGTAACCTTAATGTCATTCTGGACTACACAGCAAGTGCATCCTGAACAGGCGTCGGCACAACTGTCATGCAATAATGTTTACACAATGAAACACTTTTTTTGTTCATTGTGGGTGATACTGCATACTTACAAAATAGAATCAGAATGTAATTGTTTTTCTGTATTACAAATTAAAACTCACAGACAAGCATTGTCATCTGGATCAAAGGCTATTTCATTTTTGAGTCCCTCGGTACTATTAAATGATCAGAGACTATCATAATCCTTTTTGGAAATTCAGATCACTTTTATTTGAAATGTATAAAGTGGCCTGAAACCTGTACTAAAGTTTGGGGGGCGGGGGAAGAGCCAGAGTATCCCTCCACCCTCCCCCCTCCCCCCACGACGGTCTACCCAAATTGGCAGTGACAATTAATAGAGAAAAGTCTGACACAGAAATCTGGTATCTTAGAATTGGTGTCAGACGCCTTTACCGCTGCTCCACGGACCGATCCTGAATTGGATCAATCATACACTGTGTCCTTTATGATAATTTGTTACGTTTGTGGTTGTGTTATTCTTTTGAGAGCATGTGTGTGTTGATCGTAGGAAAGATCTGATTTTCATTTGAGTTATTTTGGCTAAGAATTACGTACCTTTTCAGTAGGATTCATTTTCTTTTGCTTGGAGAATCGTGGTCGATTTCTGTTGTGTAGCTAAAATGATGCGTCTTTTCGTTACATTGTTGCTGAAGTCTGACCTCGTTTGACCTATAACATTCTGGAAAGGGCGCGATTATTCAAGTGACCTCAAGTATGACGGCAAAGTTGTTGGCAACATTTTGCAACATTTTATCGAATGTGCCAAATGTTAGTAAACGAGTGTAGAGAAATCTAGAGTGTTCTTTTTAATGAATATTAATCATAATGAGTTTTCATTAAGTTTTCTATTCTGATTGGTTAAGTTGCATGGTTTGCTGGATTGTTCTGGAAATCTGTAATAGTATAAAAGAGCGTGTTACGAAATATGTGGATGCATTGTAGAAAGACAGTGTACCAAAGTGAACAGTGTTGATTTTTTTCTTAAATACAGGGGGTCAGATCTAGCGCGGCAGATTAAGTTTATAGACTTTGCCAGAGGGTCAGCAGGATTTCCCAGGGGGTCACAGAAATGATGAAGTCTTAGATGCATGATCACATACTTTGTAACACACACACAAACAGAACGGATACTGCGCATGCAGTACTGTTGCTGTGTTGGCGTTCGGTGCTCTCACAAAAGCTTTGTTCTGCTCGGCACGCGCGGCTATGAAACGTGTTCACGATGATGCACTGGTGCATAAAGATAAAGGTTAGTGCGTCAGAGGAAAAAATTGTATGTCATTCTGATGCAGAGCTCGGAACACTAGTGCATCAGAGGTGGCTTTAAAGGGTCAGATACGCACATTTCTGCGAAATAATCATCACTGGTGTTGTGCTGAGAGTACATCGTGAGAATAAAATATTGTTGGAACTGTTACTCCAGTGTGTTCTACAAACTTGTGCCACATGTGATGAGTTGCAGCTGAGTGAAGTTTCTTTACAAGAACCCTCCGTGCATGCGTCTGGTGTGATTGTATCATACTCCTACCACATAACTTAATAGTTAATTGTTTGTATCCCTGAAAAAAAGAATCTAGGAGCAGGAGTCATTATCATAGCAATTATATATATAATTCCCAACACAAAGTAAACCTTAAGTCTTTGGATTTATCAATCACTTCACATAATTAATAAACAAGAGACAAAAGATATACAGCAGTCGAGTCACTATACCTATACAAATTTATACACAATCTGAGTTCAGCAAACTAATCCCTTTTGTTTAACAATTTGTCACTGGTGACTACACACAGCACATGGATGGAGTTCCATAAGTAACTTTATAATTACTCATGCCTTGCACAAAGGAAGTGAATCAGATAGTGAGATACGTGATTACCAGTATGTTTGACAAATCCTTTTCCGTTATCAATCGTTTGCTAGGTGTTGTTGCACAAAACAAAATAATGATGATGATTACCAGATTAGGAATGGCTAGTTTCAAAAAAGAAGAAGTAAATGCAGGTGCTGATTTTAAAGTGAAACGCACAGGTCATGTTATAAATTTAAATTGGGCAGTTTAGGCAGTAAGAGGACCGGTGTTCTTAAAAATAATTTTTGCCTTGTTTGAAAATTTGTAGTAGGGCTGAATGTTGGAATTTGCTGGAAATGTCTGGTTAGATGAGAGGAGACATGTTTGGTGCTTTGATTCATACCATCCTGAGTTTATCCAGTGGACAATTGTGGGCCTATGTTGAGTTGCTGTTGATGTAGTGATTTTAGGGGCACGCAGATTTCAGCTGTGCTTGGGTGTGGTGTTGGTAAGGAATCAGGTTCATAGCCAAGAAATGAAACTGTCAATGTGCTGTTTTTTTTTGTTATTTTGTGCAGGGCAAATGTGCAGCTGGTGGGCGGTAGTGTTTTTTAGGGGATTGAAATAGATCAGAAGCTGGTTTAATGTAACCATATCATTGAGTTTGGACTTTTGCAGTTGGAAAACTGAGAAAATCATGAAAAATTTCAATTTTGCCCAAAAATCGCTGCGATTGCAGTTTTATAGGCATTTTTGCATGTTTTGTGTCGCAACACCCTGTTTACCTGCACTGTGAGCTATGGGTAGTGTGTTTGTTCATTTATTTTTTTTCTTACAGGTAGTCGTGGGTCTGACCCTTGACCTTGAAAGGAGTGGGGCTTGGGGCGTTCAGTTTGTATGCGTTTAAAAAAAATGCACTCTTTGAGTTATAAATTGAAGTTGTGGGGTGGGGTAGGGGGTGGAGGTGGGGGGATGGGGGGCTTAAAGTTAAAGGTTAAGATCAAAACTACAATGAAACAGTGTCAGCATGTTCATTTCATCAGACAGCTGACCTCAGAGTGAAATAAGCCGCCAAAATAGTATGACATGCAGAAGTTATATTGCATGATCCAGCTACACTGGCTGCATCTGAGGTGTCATTCTGCTGTAAATGTCATTAAGGATGTCTCTGGTGTCTATTCTGAGCCAAACACAAGCACTATTACACTGCGTAAAGCTCATTTGGGTGCATTGTTATGGGACCAGCAGTTGCAGCCACCAGTACAGGCTTTTAAAGGAGTAAACACAGGTTTGGCACACACATACCTGCTGCATTTGCAGCATGAGTTGAGGTCTTTTAAGACTCTGACAAGTGTGTTTTATATAAAAATGAACTGTACAACCATTTTCCCCTGCTACCTCCTAAATAAGCACTCCAGACACTTGTTTGGGTATGTGGTGTGTCCCGCGTAGCATAGTTTTGGCTGTTTTGTGTAGTCTTTTGTCTGTGGGTTAGTTCAGTAGACTTAATGTTTAAAATTGCATAGCTGTTTCATGACCCCTTTTGACCGTGGAAAAGATTGCAAGCAGCATAGAACATGACAGCTGATTACAGGCCTCTTCCTGCTTGTTGTCACCAGGTCATTGTTTTTTTGGCTGCCCTGAGATACACAAGGAAATGGCCTTGGGTCTGAAAGCTCATTTTTCATCAATGTCAGTGTCATGGTAACCTTTTTCAGTTGTCCAGTGCACCAGAAGTCAGTTTGACTGTATTGCATGTGTGTGTAAACTTGGAAAAACAGAAAAAGTAGGTGGGTGGGTAGTGGAAAAATAACTTTAATGTGCCTGTGTCTCAAATGCAACATTTCTGAAGATCAGATATATTACTTGATGCAAATGCCAATTTTGGAGGCATTCTGACCATATCTAGTCTGTTTTTCATGGCATCAGATATGCATGATCCAAAACATCAACAGCACAGTGAACGCCACAACAACGTGCTTCACATAATGGGCCATAACATAAAGATGCAGTAACATTCAATGGTGTCACTTTGAGTATGACTTAGCTAGTGTCTAAGGGTTGCACTGATGGCAGATTGAATGGTGTTCAGGTGGGAGTGTTTCTCTTACAGGTCATGTTATATACTGGGCAGTTCAGGCAGTAAGATGACCGGTGTTTTTAAAAATAATTTTTGCCTTGTTTTTAACTTTGTAGTAGGGCTGAATGTTGGAATTTGCTGGAAATGTCTGGTTAGATGAGAGGAGACATGTTTGGTGCTTTGATTCCGGCATATCATCCTGAGCTTATCCAGTGGACAATTGTGGGCCTATGTTGAGTTGCCGTTGACGTAGTGGTGTTTTGAGGGGCACGCTGATTTCAGTTGTGCTTGGGTGTGGGGTTGGTAAGGAAACAGGTTCATAGCCAAGAAATGAGACTGTCATTGTGCTGTTTTTTTTGGTTATTTTGTGCATGGCAAATGTGCAGCTGGTGGGCGGTAGTGTTTTTTAGGGGATTGAAATATTAGGGCTTGCCTGGGACTGACTATGGCTAAGAGACTGGACAGTACGGAAACGGCACGGTGTTCCGTGGCCGTCACACACCCATGGTCCCCCCTCCCCTCCCCCTTGGAAGACAGTAACCAAGGGGAATAATCTGATATAACGTGCGTAATCGACTTGATCCAATTCTCCAAGAACAAGAAAAACGGATAAACTTCCTACACAGCATATTAAAGCTACAAACACAATACATATTAATTGCATAGATAACTTGATGAGCAAAAGCAAAAAGAACTCACTTGTTGAATGTCTTTTGAAAGTCTTGAATCTGCTTCCGGCTAAACTCTTTGAATTCCGTGTACGGGTTGAAAACATTACTGCTCGGCAAAGTCGCTGCTCCTTCCTCGCCTTCGTTGATAAGGTTTCGTCGGTTGAGCTTTTGGGAAAGTTCGTCGTCCGCCATTGCCAAAGAAGTGAAAGACAAAGTACTGAAAAATGCGCTGACAATTTCCGCACTCACACTCTCTCGACGGACCTTCGGTAGCAGACGGCAATGTGCGTGAGCTTCCTGTTCGTGAGGGGATTTCTCATCACGTGACCGCAACGTCATAAGAAAATCCGCGAAGTCAGTCTGTATCACGTAGTTTTAGTGTTTACTTTTAGTTTTAACGCATTCTTGGCTGGTCGTCCTACAGATACGCTTATCTTAGTTATTTTATTTTTAAACACGGTTAAAAAAACAACACACACACACACACACACACACACACACAATCAATAGAGAACTGATCATATAGCACGTCGTAATTAGAAACTTCCATAATGGACCAGCAGAGGGCAGCCACATATCTTATCAGCCAGCAGAGAGCAGCCAATAATCTTAACAGCCACAGTATGATATACCGATGATGACAAAATACAAAAAAAAAAAAAAAAAAGGCAATTCGCCAAGGGACGTAATCCCGGGACACCGATAAAAGTGATGGACGACATAGGGCCATATAAAACAGTTACAAATTTGTTTAGGAAGCATTTCCATATTTATAAATGATAGGCATTAGAGGGCACAACGCATAGTTTTGCCATAAGACGGTATTGGCTGAAGTACCCTTCACTGTCTGCTAATCCGCTTGACGGCCAGTCTTTAAAACATTTTTGAACTTTTACTGAAAGTTATGATGGACGGCATAGGGAAATATAAAACAGTTATGAATGTGTTGAGGAAGCATTTCCATATTCAAAATTGATAGGGATTAGAGGGCACAACGCATCGTTTTACCATCACACAGTATTGGCTGAAGCACCCCTACACTGAGAAGCCGAAAGGCGGCCAAAACGTCCTTAGTACGTGGGGAACATTTTTGGTCTCTTAAAATATGATGAACGGATCAGGGCCACATAAAACAGTTACGAATGTGTTCAGGAAGCATTTCCAAATTTATAAATGATACCCATTAGAGGGCAGAACGCATAGTTTTGCCATAAGACGGTATTGGCCGAAGTACCCTACACTGACTGCTAATCCGCTTGGCGGCCAGTCTTCTTTTAACTTGAACTATGATGGACGGCATAGGGCCATACAAAACAGTTATTAATGTGTTCAGGAAGCATGTCCATATTAAAAAAATGACAGGGATTAGAGGGCACAATGCATCGTTTTACCATCACACAGTACTGGCTGAAGCACGCCTACACTGAGAAGCTGCAAGGCGGCCAATACTTCCTGAGTACGTGGAAAAAATTTGGTCTCTTAAACTATCATGGACGGCACAGAGCCACAAAAAAAAAAAAAAAAAAAAAACAGTTACGAATGTGTACAGGAAGCATTTCCATATTCATAAATGGTAGGCACTAGAGGACACAACACATAGTTTTACCATAAGACGGAAACAGCTGAAGTCCCCCCAACACACTGTCGGAGAGGCCGCTTGGTGGACAGTCTTTACTACATTTTTGGTCTCTAAAACTATGATGGACGGCATAGGGCCATACAAAACAGATATGAATGTGTTCCGGATGCATTTCTATATTTAAAAAAGATGGGCATTAGAGGGCACAACGCATCGTTTTCCCATCAGACTGTATTTGCTGCAGCACCCTACACTGTCTGAGAATCCGATTTGAAGCCAATCTTTACGACATTTTTGGTCTCTTAAACTATGACGGACGGCATAAGGCCATATAAAATAGTTATAAAATGTGATTAGAAAAGCATTTACATATTCATAAATGATAACCATTAGAGGGCACAACGCATAGTTTTGCCATTAAACAGTATTGTCTGAAGATCCCCCCCCCCCCCCCTACACTGTCTGAGAAGCACCTTGGAGGCCAGTATGTACGCCATTTTTGGTCTATAAACCTATGATGGACGGCATAGGGCCATATACAACAGATACATCTGTCTTTAGGAAGCATTTCCATATTCATAAATGATAGGCATTAGAAGGCACAAGGCATAGTTTTGCCATAAGACAGTATTGTCTGAAGCCCCCCCCCCCCCTACACTGTCTGAGAAGCAGCTTGGAGGCCAGTCTTTACGCCATTTGTGGTCTCTAAATGTATGACGGACAGCACAGGGCCACATAAAACAGTTATGAATGTGTTTAGAAAGCATTTCCATATTTATAAATGATAGGCATTAGAGGGCACAACGCATAGTTTTCCCATAAGACAGTATTGTCTGAAGCCCCCCGACACTGTCTGAGAAGGACCTTGGAGGTCAGTCCTTACGCCATTTTTGGTCTCTTAACCTATGACGGACGGCACAGGGCCATATAAAACTGATACAGATGTGTTTCGGATGCATTTCTATATTCATAAATGATAGGCAGTAGAGGGCACAACGCATAGTTTTGCCATAAGACAGTATTGTCTGAAGCCCCCCTACACTGTCTTAGAAGCAGCTTGGAGGCCAGTTTGTACACCATTGTTGGTCTCTAAATGTATGACGGACGGCATAGGGCCACATAAAACAGTTATGAATGTGTTTAGAAAGCATTTCCATATTTATAAATGATAGGCATTAGAGGGCACAACGCATAGTTTTGCCATAAGACAGTATTGTCTGAAGCCCCCTACACTGTCTAAGAAGCAGCTTGGAGGTCAGTCTGTACGCCATTTTTGGTCTCTAAATGTATGACGGACGGCATAGGGCCACATAAAACAGTTATGAATGTGTTTAGAAAGCATTTCCATATTTATAAATGATAGGCATTAGAGGGCACAACGCATAGTTTTGCCATAAGACAGTATTGTCTGAAGCCCCCCTACATTGTCTTAGAAGCTGCTTGGAGGCCAGTCTTTAAGCCATTTTTGGTCTCTAAATGTATGACGGACGGTATAAAGCCACATAAAACAGTTATGAATGTGTTTATAAACGATAGGCATTAGAGGGCACAACGCATAGTTTTGCCATAAGACAGTATTGTCTGAAGCCCCCCGACACTGTTTGAGAAGGATCGTGGAGGCCAGTCCTTACGCCATTTGTGGTCTCTTAACCTATGACGGACGGCACAGGGCCATATAAAACCGATACAGATGTGTTCAGGAAGCATTTCCATATTCATAAATGATAGACATTAGAGGGCACAACGCATAGTTTTGCCATAAGACAGTATTGTCTGAAGCCCCTCTACACTGTCTTAGAAGCAGCTAGGAGGCCAGTCAGTACGCCATTTTTGGTCTCTTAACCTATGACGAACGGCATAGCGCCATAGAAAACCGTTACAGATGTGTTCAGGAAGCATTTCCAAATTCATAAATGATAGGCAATAGAGGGCACAACGCATAGTTTTGCCATAAGACAGTATTGTCTGAAGCCCCCCTACACTGTCTGAGAAGCAGGTTGGAGGCCAGTCTTTAGGCCATTTCTGGTCTCTAAATGTATGACGGACGGCATAGGGCCACATAAAACAGTTATGAATGTGTTTAGAAATCATTTCCATATTTATTAATGATAGGCATTAGAGGGCACAACGCATAGTTTTGCCATAAGACAGTATTGTCTGAAGCCCCCTACACTGAGAAGCAGCTTGGAGGTCAGTCTGTACGCCATTTTTGGTCTCCAAATGTATGACAGACGGCATAGGGCCACATAAAACAGTTATGAATGTGTTTAGAAAGCATTTCCATATTTATAAACGATAGACATTAGAGGGCACAACGCATAGTTTTGCCATAAGACGGTATTGTCTGAACCCCCCCCCCCCCCTACACTGTCCGAGAAGCAGCTTGGTGAGGCCAGTCCGTACGCCATTTTTGGTCTCTTAACCTATGCCGCGGACGGACGGCATAGCGCCATATAAAACCGATACAAATGTGTCTGAGAAGCAGCTTGGAGGACAGTCTTTACGCGTTTTTTAGTCTCTAAACCTATGACGGACGGCATAAGGCCATATACAACAGTTATGAATGTGTTCAGGATGCATTTCTATATTCATAAATAATATGCATTAGAAGGCACAACGCATAGTTTTGCCATAAGACAGTATTGTCTGAAGCCCCACTACACTGTCTGAGAAGCAGCTTGGAGGCCAGTTTGTACGCCAATGTTGGTCTCTAAATGGAAGATGGACGGTTTAGCGCCATATTAAACCGAGACAAATGTGTTAAAGAAGCATTTCCATATTCATAAATGATAGGCATTAGAGGGCAAAACGCTTAGTTTTGCTATAAGACAGTATTGACTGAAGCCCCATACACTGTCTCAGAAGCAGCTTGGAGGCCAGTCTGTACGCCATTTTTGGTCTCTAAATGTATAACGGACGGCATAGGGCCACATAAAACAGTTTTGAATGTGTTTAGAAAGCATTTTTATATTTATAAATGATAGGCATTAGAGAGCACAACGCATTGTTTTGCCATAAGACAGTATTGTCTGAAGCCCCCTTACACTGTCCGAGAAGCAGCTTGGAGGCCAGTCCGTACGCCATTTTCGGTTTCTTAACCTATGACTCACGGCATAGCGCCATAGAAAACCGAAACAAATATGTTCAGGAAGCATTTCCATATTCATAAATGATAGGCATTAGAGGGCACAACGCATAGTTTTGCCATAAGACAGTATTGTCTGAAGCCTTCCTACACTGTTTAAGAAGCAGCTGGGAGGCCAGTCTTTACGCCATTTATGGTCTCTAAATGTAAGATGGACGGCATAGCGCCGTATTAAACCCATACAAATGTGTTCAGGAAGCATTTCCATATTTATAAATGATAGGCATTAGAGGGCACAACGCATAGTTTTGCCATAAGACAGTATTGTCTGAATCCCCCTACACTGTCTGAGAAGCAGCTTACAGGCCAGTCTTTAAGCCATTTTTGGTCCCTAAATGTATGACAGACGGCATAGGGCCACATAAAACAGTTATAAATGTGTTTAGAAAGCATTTCCATATTTATAAATGATCGGCACTAGAGGGCACAACGCATAGTTTAGCCATAGGACAGTATTGTCTGAAGCGGCCCCCTACACTGTCTGAGAAGCAGCATGGAGGCCAGTTTGTACGCCTTTTGTGGTCTCTAAATGTAAGATGGACGGCATAGCGCCCTATTAAACCGATACAAATGTGTTTAGAAAGCATTACCATATTCATAAATGAGAGGCATTAGAGGGCACAACGCATAGTTTTGCCATAAGACAGTATTGTCTGAAGCCCCCCTACACTGTCTGAGAAGCAGTTTGGAGGCCAGTCTTTGCGCCATATTTGCTCTTTAAATGTATGACGTACGGCATAGGGCCACATAAAACAGTTATGAATGTGTTTAGAAATCATTTCCATATTTATTAATGATAGGCATTAGAGGGCACAATGCATAGATTTGCCATAAGACAGTATTGTCTGAAGCCCCCTACACTGAGAATCAGCTTGGAGGTCAGTCTGTACGCCATTTTTGGTCTCTAAATGTATGACGGACGGCATAGGGCCACATAAAACAGTTATGAATGTGTTTAGAAAGCATTTCCATATTTATAAATGATAGGCACTAGAGGGCACAACGCATAGTTTTGCCATAAGACGGTTTTGTCTGAACCCCCCCCCCCCCCCCTACACTGTCCGAGAAGCAGCTTGGAGGCCAGTCCGTACGCCATTTTTGGTCTCTTAACCTATGACGGACGGCCCCTTACACTGTCTGAGAAGCAGCTTGGAGGTCAGTCTGAATGCCAGTGTAGAGGGGCTTCAGACAATACTGCCTTGATGGCAAAATTATGCGTTGTGCCCTCTAATGTCTATCATTTATGAATATGGAAATGCTTCCTGAACACATCTGTATCGGTTTTATATAGGGTCGAATCACGACCCTTGCCCGCGAAAAAGAATTCTAAAAATAGATTTCCGAGCGCAAATGCCTACTTCCGGTGACATGGCACTGACCGTCGAAAATGCCGACGAAGCACTGCAGCTGGGGAAAATGCAACATGTACCATCATATTGAGTTTCCAGCTAAAATATTATGCTGTAAAGTGTTCTCATAATTCATCTTTTTAGATAATATAATTTTTGTAAGCAATGAAAAATGAATAATAAATAGCTGGCAAATTTATTTCAGATTTGTCTTAGTGGTTGCTTTTTGTTTTCTGACTATGCTTACATGTATGGAAAACACTGATTTCAGCGTCAACAAGTATTACTCGATTTGCAACACAGATAAATAACACACAAGACATGGACAAAGATGTCAACCCTAAAACACTGAAATGTAGAACACTATTAAAAGAATTTATTAAATTGGTGCAAAATAAATCACCTTATGTTACAGATAAATGAATACCACTCTTTTTGTAAATAATTGCACTTAGAAATTATATAGACGGAAAGATCTGTAAGTTGTTAAATTCAATTCTCTGAATCGAAATACATCACTCATTCCGTAAATAATTGAAAATTGTCCTAAACCGGGCATTTCCCAGAAATAGCTGAATTTGTCTACAGGCATTTCCTGAGAATGACTGATTTCTTGTTCTGACTGCACACACATGCACAGCGGCGCACACACACACACACACACACACACACACACACACACACCCACACCCACACACACACACACACACACACACACACACACACACACACACACACACACATACATACAGGGGTGGCCAAATCTTTTTTTTTTCTGAGGTCATCTGGCGGACTAGCTTAAGAAAAAAAAATGAATTAGTGTGCAAGAATCTTAACTAGTCCGCTTACTAATCACCAAAAATCAGAATGCTTGTACAATGTTAGTGAAAAAATGAAGGAAAAAAACATTTAATGAAATAACACATTTAGTATTGTAATTGTATTTTTTCTATAAGTTTTCTTAAAATAAAAAAAAGTTTATATTTCTCACAAAAACATTACTTAACACAGCGTTAGATAGGCCTACCTTCTAACTGCATATGGTAAAAAGCATAAGAAAAGTATCACTGTAAATTAAATGAACATTTATTATTTATACACCATTGCTTAAAATCTTTTGCAAAACGTAATCGTTTAAAAAAAAAATTTCGCTTCATCTGTTGTTGTTTTCTTCTTCTTTTCTTAAGGATCGCTTTCTAAAACAATACAGTGAGCCATCACAAAAATCAAAACAACATAAGAGTCCTGTCGTCTGCTAGCAGAAAGTCGTGAAAGTTATCACATAGTCACATGACTATAAATAAAATGGTGATAATTTCGAGAAGTAGACGACGCTTGTGTTCGTCATGCCTTACAAATCGGCGAAAACAATAATAGATGACTGGTCATATAATAGATAACTGGTCATAATTTGAGGTAGTCCGTCAGGCTACCAAATCTAGAATGTGAGGTAATCCGCAGCAATTCGAGATCACATACATACATAAAATATATAACAGTATTGATATTATATGACTAAGATATATTACACTATTATCACCATGACTAATCATCATGTCTTGTCTGTTCAAAAAGTCTAAGATCGACAACTACCATCCAAAACACAAATTAAATTCTTTTACTGACAACATACTAGTTGGACAACGAGTGTTGTCACCGGAAGTAGTTAAAACGAAGATTTTTACCGATCATTTACGAAGATGACGTCGCACGAAGCAGACGCCTTAATTTCGTGATTCGTCCCTCCGGCGCTATGCCGTCCATCATACATTTAGAGACCAAAAATGGCGTACAAACTGGATTCCAAGCTTCTTCTCAGACAGTTTAGGGGGGGGGGGGGGGGGCTTAAGACAATACTGTCTTATCGCAAAACAATGCGTTGTGCCCTCTAATGCCTATCATTTATGAATATAGAAATGCATCCGGAACACATTCATAACTGTTTTATATGGCCCTATGCCGTCCGTCACAGGTTAAGAGACCAAAAATGGCGTAAAGACTGGTCTCCAAGCAGCTTCTCAGACAGTTTAAGGGTGCTTCAGACAATACTGTCTTATGGCAAAACTATGTGTAGTGCCCTCTAATGCCTATAATTTATAACTATGGAAATGCTTTCTGAACACATCTGTATCGGTTTTATATGGCAATATGCCGTCTATCATACATTTAGAGACCAAAAATGGCGTACAAACTGGCCTCCAAGCTGCTTCTGAGACAGTGTAGGGGGATTCAGACAATACTGTCTTATGGCAAAACTGTGCGTTGTGCCCTCTAATGCCTATCATTTATGAATATAAGAACTGCTTCCTGAACACATTTGTGTCTGTTTTATTTGGCGCTATGCCGTCCATCATACATTTAGAGACCAAAAATGGCGTACGAACTGGCCTCCAATCTGCTTCTCAAACAGTGTAGGGGAGGCTTCAGACAATACTGTCTTATGGCAAAACTATGCGCTGTTCCCTCTAATGCCTATCATTTATGAATATGGAAATGCTTATTGAACACATTTGTATCGTTTTTATATGGCGTTATGCCGTCCATCATACATTTAGAGACCAAAAATGGCGTACGAACTGGCCTCCAAGCTGCTTTTCAGACAGTGTAGGCGGGCTTCAGACAATACTGTCTTATGGCAAAACTATGAGTTGTGCCCTGTAATGCCTATCATTTAGAATTGCATCCGGAACACATTCATAACTGTTTTATATGGCCCTATGCCGTCCGTCATAGGTTAAGAGACCAAAAATGGCGTACGGACAGGCCTACAAGCTGCTTCTCGGAAAGTGTAGGGGGGCTTCAGACAATACTGTCTTATGGCAAAACTATGCGTTGTGCCCTCTAATGTCTATCATTTATAAATATAGAAATGTTTTCTAAACACATTCATAACTGTTTTATATGGCCCTATGCCGTCTGTCATAGATTCAGAGACCAAACATGGCGTACGAACTGGCCTCCAAGCTGCTTCTCAGGCAGTGGAAGGAGGCCTTCAGACAATACTGTCTTATGGCAAAACTATGCATTGTGCCCTCTAATGCCTATAATTTATGAATATAAAAATGTATCCGGAACAAATTCATAACTGTTTTATATGGCCTTATCCCGTTCGGCATTGGTTAAGAGTCTAAAAATGGGCGTAAAGACTGGTCTCCAAGCTGCTTCTCAGTGTATGGGGGCTTCAGACAATACTGTCTTATGGCAAAACTATGTATTGTGCCCTCTAATGCCTATCATTTATGAATTTGGAAATGCTTCCTGAACACATGTGTATTGGTTTTATATGGCGCTATGCCGTCCATCATACATTTAGAGACCAAAAATGGCGTACAAACTGGCCTCCAAGCTGCTTCTCAGACAGTGTCGGGGGGCTTCAGACAATACTGTCTTATGGCAAAACTATGCGCTGTGCCCTCTAATGCCTATCATTTATAAATATAGAAATGCTTTCTAAACACATTCATAACTGTTTTATGTGGCCCTATGCCGTCCGTCATAGATTTAGAGACCAAAAATGGCGTTCGGACTAGCCTCCAAGGTGTTCTCAGACAGTGTTGTGGGGCTTAAGACAATACTATCTTATGGCAAAACTTTGCGTTGTGCCCTCTAATGCCTATCATTTATGAATATAGAAATGCATCCGGAACACATTCATAACTCTTTTGTATGGCCTTATCCCGTCCGTCATAGGTTAAGAGACCAAAAATGGCGTAAAGACTGGCCTCTAAGCTGCTTCCCAAACATTGTAGGGGGCTTCAGACAATACTGTCTTATGGCAAATCTATGCGTTGTGCCTTCTAATGCCTATCATTTATGAATATGGAAACGCTTCTTGAACACATTTGTATCGGTTTTATATGGCGCTATGCCGTCCATCATACATTTAGAGACCAAAAATGGCGTAGAAACTGGCCTCCAAGCTGCTTCTCAGTGTAAGGGGGCTTCAGACAATACTGTCTTATGGCAAAACTATGCGTTGTGCCCTCTAATACCTATCATTTATGAATATAGAAATTCATCCAGAACACATTCATAACTGTTTTATATGGCCCTATGCCGTCCGTCTAAGGTTAAGAGACCGAAAATGGCGTACGGGACAGTCCTCCAAGCTTTTTCTCGGACAGTGTAGTGGGGCTTTGGACAATACTGTCTTATGGCAAAACTATGCGTTGTGCCCTCTAATGCCTATCATTTATAAATATAGAAATGCTTTCTAAACACATTCATAACTGTTTTATGTCACCCTATGCCGTCCGTCATACATTTAGAAACCAAAAATGGCGTTCGGACTGGCCTCCAAGCTGGCTCGCGAAGCAGCTACTCAGACAGTGTGGGGATGTTTCAGCCAATACCGTCTGATGACAAAACGATGCGTTGTGCCCTCTATTGCCCTTCATTTTTTAATAAGAAATTGCTTCCTGGACACATTCATAACTGTTTTATATGGCCCTATGCCGTCCATCATAGTTTAAGAGACCAAAACCTTCGTAAAGACTGGCCACCAAGCATATTCGCAGACAGTGTTGGGTGCTTCAGCCAATACCGACTGATGATAAAATGCGTTGTGCCCTCTATTGCCTATCACTTTTTAATAAGGAAATGCTTCGTGCACACCATTCATAATTGTTTTATGTGGCCCTATCCCCTCCAGAATAGGTGAAAATACCAGCATTTTGTTATACGAAAATGCTTACTGAACACATTTATAAATGTTTTATATGGCCCTGTTAGTCCCGTCCAGCATAGGTTAAAACACCAAAAAGTTTGTAATGACTTGCCGCCAAGTGATTTTTTACATGTGAAATTGCAAAAAAAGAAAAAAAAGTGCTTTTATTATTCAGATTTTGTTGGGTCGGAAGTAGAGTCAGTCTCAGCGTAGGGGTGCTTCTGTCAGCCTGTCCGCCCCACTGAATCTTAATGCTGAGAGTGCATGTGACGAGCTGTTAGAGCAGTTTTGGCATAAGCTGGTAACCATACTACTATTTGACGCTTCCGGTTTCAGTGGCTGCTAAGAGCTGGCTGTTCTCTTCAGGGCCATACTTCCATATTAGTAATAAGGGAAGTAACATGTTTGCCAACATGTCAGGCAACAGTTGCTTCCCATTAATCGGTGAAACGATTACTTTCACCATTGGCATGGCCATACCCCCTCGATCTTTACATGGTATGGCAGTGGTGGATTCGAGGGGGGGGGGGGGGGGTTGGGGGGGGGGGGGGGGAGGAGGCCCAGCCCCCCCCCCCCGTCAGCCCTTACAATTTTTTTTAATGGTTATTTGTTGAAGTTGTGTTTTACTACTCGACGGTTCTTCTTCTTTTATACGGTGTATTTTACAATTATCTCAAGGGATCGGTTGGTGAGCCTAGTGTGTTCATAGGCCTATAGTCAAATATCCTCACTTGGCACTCCTTACCTGCACCTGTCACAGTACTTCACCCAGACATAGAGTGCCATGTGCCCCGCACTCACAGGGACTCATGTAAATCAGTGCCTCTTGCTGTGCCATACAATCCTCATTGCATCCTCTGACTGCTGCTCAACCCCAGCGGTGGAAAAGTGTCCAATCATTGCTGAACTGGGGCCCAACTCAGTCCCTCAGCCAGGCATAGAGTTTCATGTGCTACTTCAGTCATAGGGGCCATGAAAAGATCTCTTTCTGTGCTATACAAATGGTATTGCATCCTTATACGTGGCAGTCATCTAGGTTTAAGTCTACGCTTGTGTACACGCCAACTGTGATCAGAAAGCGAGAAATCAACTGCGCTGTGAGTGCCTCCCCCGGGGTGAGGAGCCGACTGGCCCGGGTGTCACAGGTAATTGCTAATCCCCTAATCCTGTCACACATCACTCTCTGAGCACGTTGCGTCTCATCTTCATCATCATCATCAGTCCCTTGCCCGATTTGGGCGTTGGGGGGACTGAAAGGCAGTAGTAACAGACAGTGCTCTCCACTGAGTTCTATTTTGGGCGGTGATAAGCAAGTCTGGCATCTCGAGTTCGGTCCATTCTTTTATGTTTGCGACCCAACTCTTTCTCTGACGACCGCAGTCGCCGGCGGCTTCCTTCGAGAGTGCCTTGTAGGATAATCTTGGACAGGGTGTTGTGTCGGGTCACGTGGCCAAACCAAGCAAGCTTGCGCCGTTTCACGGTTGCCAGAAGGGGTTCATGTGGACCCACCAGGGAAGTGACAGTGCTCCGTACATATTCGTTGGTCTTGTGCTCGCAGTACGAGATGCGGAGCAACTTCCTCAGGCACGTGTTCTCAAAGGCCTGGATTTTCTTTTCTGAGTCTGCAAGCAGTGTCCAAGTCTCACAGCCGTAGAGTAGAATAGACACTACGAGGGACTTGTAAAGCCTGTACTTGATGGTGAAGCTGATGGAGTTACTTCGCCAGATCCTGTCCAGCCTGGCCATTGCGGATGTTGCTGTACCTATCCTGATACGGATCTCTGCTATGCAGCTACCGTCTTTGGACAAGGTGGCTCCCAAGTACTTGAAGCTATTGACCTCTTCTAGCTTCTGGCCGTTCATGTGGATGTTGCTGCTGCTGTCGCTTGTGGTGTTGATCATCAATTTGCTTTTATTCGTACTGATCTCCATGCCATAAGACCCTGTGCTGCTTGAAAGTTTGTCTGTCAGGTTTTGAAGCTCACTATTGCTGCCTGCCATGAGGTCAATGTCGTCTGCGAATCGGAGATTGCACAGGGATCTGCCACCAATGGAGATTGAAGTATGGTGGTCGTGGAGGGTTTCCTGCATGATCTTCTCCAGGAATATGTTGAAAAGGACAGGAGAGAGCAGGCATCCTTGACGGACACCGATCGTCGTCCTGAAGAACTCGCCTGACTGATTGTTAAGTAGAACCGCGCTACAGGCGTTCTTGTAAAGCGCTTCTATCATTTGGATCAGTCCCTCCTCTATGTTGAACGATCTCATGACTTGCCAGAGTCCGTCGTGCCAGATGCGATCAAATTCTTTCCTGAAATCAATGAAGTTGTGGTAGAGTTCGCGCTGATGCTGCAAATGTTTCTCGATCAGGACGCGGCAGTTGAAAATCTGCTCTACAGTGCTTCTTCTAGCTCTGAAACCAGCCTGTTCTTCTGCCAGCAGTTCCTCGGCGAAAGTTTTGAGGCGGTTGAGAATGATTCTAAGCATTACTTTGCTAGGGTGACTTATCAGACTGATAGTTCTGTAGTTCTGGCACTGTTTCAGGTTTCCTTTCTTGGGGAGCGGGATCACTAGAGACTGTATCCATTCTACTGGCCATTTCTTTTGCTCCCAGATCTTTTGACAGAGTATAGTGAGGACCTTCGTTGTTACTTCTCCTCCATGTTTCAACAGTTCAGCAGGTGCGTTGTCTACACCTGGAAACTTTCATCCTTTCAGGCCGCGTACGGCTGCTTCCACCTCTTCAGCTAACACTGGCAAGTCTTCAGCCTTCCTGGCCCCAGCCTGGTTGTTTTGGAGGATGCTGGTGTCTGGCTCAGCCTTGTAGTTATGCAAGTCTCGGCAGTACTCAGTCCATCTGTTTAGCAGTGTTTTCCGTAAGGAGTTGGCCGCTGCTGTCTTCGATGACTGTGGCTGTTCGCTGTTGAGTATTGGTGAGGGTCCTTAGCGTTTCATAAGCCTTCTTGCTGTTGCCGTTTACCATGCCCTCTTCCACGCTATGACACTGGTCTTCAATCCAATCTTCTTTGGCTTTTTTCATCCTCTTCCTGATCTTCTTGTTGACAAGTCTGTACTTGTTTGCTGATGTGAGGTCTTGGCCTCTCTTTTTTTTTTTCCAGGCTCTCCTCTCATCACAGAGATCGAGAATGTCATCGGTGAGCCAGGGCTGTTTGCGCTTCCTCTGCTTCCCCAGCACTTCTTCTGCTGTAGAAAGTAGCATCTCTTTTATATTTCCAGCAAGGGTGTCTACGTCGCAGTCCAAAGTAGCCAAGGCTGCAAATCTGCCTCCCACCTGGGCTTGGAAGACCTCTTCTACTTCCGGGTATTTTAGCTTCTCAAGGTCGAATCGGATGCGAGGGCTCTTGCTGTCTCGCTTCAATGCCAGCTTCAACTTGAGGCTAGTAAGGATGAGGTTGTGGTCGCTGCCAATATCAGCGCCAGGAAAGGACCTCGTTTGTGCTTTGTTAATGCTGGATTTGAATCGTCGAGGCAGCAAGATGAAGTCAATCTGGTTATGGACCAGACCTCCTGGCGAATGCCATGTCACTGTTCTTGACTTCTTGTGTGGATGGAGGGCATTAGCAACGGTGAGACGGTGACTCTGTGCAAACTCTAAAAGTCGCAGGCCTCTGTCGTTTGTTTCTCCAAGGCCAAACTTGCCAGCTGTTCTTGCCCATTGTTGGTAAGCGTCAGGGCCAATCTTTGCATTCCAGTCGCCGAGGACAGTCAGAATGTCTCTCTTAGGTGTTTTCTTGATGATGTTGTCCAGTTGTTCGTAAAATTCTTCTAATTCTTCATCATCATGATCTGCTGTTGGAGCGTATACTTGTATGATAGTGATGTTGTGCGGTCGGGCGGAGATGCGGATGGAGATTAGTCTGCTTGACACGGGGGTGCAGCTGATGACAGTTCCAACCACCTCTTTCCTTACGATAAAAGCTACGCCATGTTCGTGCTTGGTTTCTTTTCCGCTGAACCAGATTTTATGGCCCTCATCTGTTGTTGTTTCTCCGAAGCCTGTCCATCGAACTTTTGCAAGTCCTACAATATCCCAACAATAGCGCTTTAACTCGTGGGTGAGTTCCTTCACTTTGCCGCACGGTAGAGTGTGCGAACGTTCCAAGTTCCGAAAGTTATTCCTTGCGTGGGCAGCTTGATGGTGGGTTTGGTTCCAGTAGCACACTTGTCGCCCCCACCCTGGAGACCTCCAAAGGGGTGCGCGGTCGTTGGTGATCCGGGCCTAGACCGATCCGGCATGTTATTCTTATTCTGTTGCTTTTCCATCAGTCCTTTCAGTGGGCTTAGGCGAACTTGACGGCGCCCGTCTCCTCTCCAAGTATTTCAACTGACTGAGAAACGCGTCAGCCCCTCACAACGTTTCGCCCGCCGGCAGAAGCGGTTACCGGGGTATGGCTAGGTGAAGGACCTGAAGCCAGCTGTGAGAGTTGAGTGCCATGTGAAGACCAGTGGCTAGGTGAAGGACCTGGAGCCAGCTGTGAGAGTTGAGTGCCATGTGAAGACCAGTGGCTAGGTAAAGGACCTGGAGCCAGCTGTGAGAGTTGAGTGCCATGTGAAGACCAGTGGCTAGGTGAAGGACCTGAAGCCAGCTGTGAGAGTTGAGTGCCATGTGAAGACCAGTGGCTAGGTGAAGGACCTGAAGCCTGCTGTGAGAGT
The DNA here is from genome assembly GCA_036245525.1 of Semisulcospira habei. Lineage (NCBI taxonomy): Eukaryota > Metazoa > Mollusca > Gastropoda > Semisulcospiridae > Semisulcospira > Semisulcospira habei. Next base: position 220,643,170 of record BTPG01000001.1, on the reverse strand, counting down.
TGAGTGCCGCATGCCATGTGAAGACCAGTGGCTAGGTGAAGGACCTGGAGCCAGTTGTGAGAGTTGAGTGCCATGTGAAGACCAGTGGCTAGGTGAAGGACCTGGAGCCAGCTGTGAGAGTTGAGTGCCATGTGAAGACCAGTGGCTAGGTGAAGGACCTGGAGCCAGCTGTGAGATTTGAGTGCCATGTGAAGACCAGTGGCTAGGTAAAGGATCTGGAGCCAGCTGTGAGAGTTGAGTGCCACGTGAAGACCAGTGGCTAGGTGAAGGACCTGGAGCCAGCTGTGAGAGTTGAGTGCCATGTGAAGACCAGTGGCTAGGTAAAGGACCTGGAGCCAGCTGTGAGAGTTGAGTGCCATGTGAAGACCAGTGGCTAGGTAAAGGACCTGGAGCCAGCTGTGAGAGTTGAGTGCCATGTGAAGACCAGTGGCTAGGTAAAGGACCTGGAGCCATCTGTGAGAGTTGAGTACCATGTGAAGACCAGTGGCTAGGTGAAGGACCTGGAGCCAGCTGTGAGAGTTGAGTGCCATGTGAATACCAGTGGCTAGGTAAAGGACCTGGAGCCAGCTGTGAGAGTTGAGTGCCATGTGAAGACCAGTGGCTAGGTAAAGGACCTGGAGCCAGCTGTGAGAGTTGAGTGCCATGTGAAGACCAGTGGCTAGGTGAAGGACCTGGAGCCAGCTGTGAGAGTTGAGTGCCATGTGAAGACCAGTGGCTAGGTAAAGGACCTGGAGCCAGCTGTGAGAGTTGAGTGCCATGTGAAGACCAGTGGCTAGGTGAAGGACCTGAAGCCAGCTGTGAGAGTTGAGTGCCATGTGAAGACCAGTGGCTAGGTGAAGGACCTGGAGCCAGCTGTGAGAGTTGAGTGCCATGTGAAGACCAGTGGCTAGGTAAAGGACCTGGAGCCAGCTGTGAGAGTGGAGTGCCATGTGAAGACCAGTGCTCCCGCCTGCCCCAAGAGGCGCTGCTGGCCGAAGGTCAAAGGTACTACTTCTCCATGAACACCCCTACACCCCATTGCGTCTCAGTCTCACACAAATTGCGTAGCTTTGTCTTTCGCGGACATGCACAAGCGCCCATCAGAGTAGCAGTGTCGTCATTGATGCGTGTCACCAGAGGGGAGGTGTGAAATGTCTTGATTTTGATCAACCTTGAACTAACCCTTAAGTAATCGTCATGAGTGATAATGACTTTCTGTGATCTGATCCTGTGTTCCTCATATGGAGGAGGTTTATACTTTTGGATGTATAGAGCAGTATCACAATTTTCACAAGTGGCTGTGTTGTTCCTCATACAGAGTAGTACTTGTTAGTGTAGTGTTGTTGTCAAACTGCAGAAACTCCAGGTAGAACATTCTTTTCATTAGAGAATATTCACACCATATAAGAATCAAAAGTGCCCGATTAATCTTGTTTTGTTAGGGAGGTGGGGTGGAGGCGGGGAGGAGGTCAAGTGTCTGTAGATATGGTCAGCGCTTCCTTTTAAACTTTTTAAAGAAAACCTGCCAAAAGCGGTGCTGTGTCCCGAGACGAAAGAAGAAACGATTTAACAAATAAAAATTGTAAACTCTGCAAACTCTAAATATTAAATATGTCTCAGACACCCCCCCCCCCCCCAAAAAAAAAAAAAAAAAAAAAAAAAAAAAAAAGAAAAAAAAAAAAAGAAAAGAAAGAAACACGCGTAGAGAGAACTGTTACAACACTATAGTACAATTAAAAAAAAAAAAATCCCCAAAAAGAAAAGCACCAAGAAAGAACAATTTCAACACAACTTATTTGTAATTGTTCTTTTTAAGCGCGTTTCTTTATTATTATTTTTTATCATCAGTGTAGACCTGCTAGCAAAACGATTCGCGTCTGAAGTGAATCTCACTGGTGTTTCACTGCAAATGACCTGCCAGCAAATGATTTGCGTCTGAAGTGAATCTCACTCTCTGGTGTTTCACTGCACTATTCAGGCAGAAATACCACTCTGTGGTCGATCCGTTCTTTTTAAGTCCCTTCTATCTATAGAAGGGACTTTTAAGGATGGGTCGCGGTGGGGCGAATGTAACAGCATGTTCATGATGTCTAATGTTACGTCGGTCGTAGTCAGTCGTAGACGTAGCCGTATGATGCAATCACACTAAGTTCAAATTTCAAGTGCATAATAATCAAAATTGCGGACTCTAATCTGGGTCAACCGACTTTCTATAAATGGTCTTTTACTGCCGTCTTCAATGAGACATCAGTCCGGCAATTACAATATGCTTGGAGGCTCTCTTAGCCACCCACTTAATATAGTATTTTGCCAAGTTTTAAGTTTGTGCGTACAGTAATATCGGAGATTCTCGTGTTAACATACATACGCACACACAAACACAACCATACATACATACATACATACATACATACATACATACATACATACATACATATATACATACATACATACATACATACATACATACATACATACATACATACATACATACATACATACATACATACATACATACATACATACGTACATACATACATACGGCGCTTCGCGCCAAAACGACGTTCAACAGCAAGGTTAGAGTGGCTTGAGGTGACGTCATTTTTATGTTGTTACTTCTTTGCCAGACCATGAGCCCAGCCCGCCTGTTATGTACTTCGCATTATACAGAACGCGCTCCGACCAGACCCATCATAAAGTCTACCGTATTTTTAATACGGTAGACAAAATTTACCTCATGTCAGTCTGGCGAAGGGCCGTATCAGTGTGTGTGTGTGTGTGTGTGTGTGTGTGTGTGTGTGTGTGTGTGTGTGTGTGTGTGTGTGTGCTGTGTGTGTGTGACTGTGTGTGTGTGTCACTGTGTGTGTGTGTGTGTGTGTGTGTGTGTGAGAGAGAGAGAGAGAGAGAGAGAGAGAGAGAGAGAGAGAGAGAGAGAGAGAGAGAGAGAGAGAGAGAGAGAGAGAGAGAGAGAGAATCAATGAATCTTTATTTTACAACGGTAAAGATATTAACAATGCCAGAGGCAATGCCATTTTTCAAATCTGCCGTTGCTACATCTACAACACAACAATTACATTACATTAATACATGTATAGGACCAACGCCTACGGGTGTGTTGGGGGAGGGGGAGCAATGGTAAGGAAGAAAGAAGAAAAAAAAAAAAAAAGAAGAAAAAAAAAGCAACAACACAGCAGCACTATACATACACAGCAGTAGAATGGGTACATTACTAACTATGATATCTACGCATAGAAAGCAAAGCTTGCAGATAGTTATGGCAGCGAAGATAAATGTTTAAAAAGACTTTTCCTGAAACATGATACCGTTGGAGTGGTCTTCGTTTGCAATGGAAGTGAATTCCACAAAGTCGCCCCCGAGAATGCTAGACTGGTTTTAAATAAGTCTATTCTGGTTTTGGGTACTACATACAGGCTGTTTGTATCGCCATAGCGGGACTGTGACCGGATTAGCAGCTGGGTTAGATATTCCGGAGTGTTATCATTCCGAATCTTGAAAAGAAGAACACCTTTGTTGAATGCAAACTGATTCTTGAGAGAAAGAAGTCCCGCTTTGTGAATCTTATCATCCGTTGTCAAAGTAGGATCAGGTAAAATTAATTTCGCTGCTCGTCTGTGTAAAGAGTTCAGTCTTTTTAAATGTACATCTCTGCAGCCATCCCACACCGTGGAAGCATAATTAATGTGGAACTGAATATGTGCATAGTAAAATAATTTTCTGGTTTCAAAGTCAGTGAAGTGCTTCAGTTTGGACAGCATAAAAATGTTTCTTGAAACAGTTTTACATACTATATGTGTGTGTACCTGCCATTTGAGCTGATCATCTATGATAATTCCAAGGAGGCAGTGTTCAGACACTTGCTCAATAGAATTGCCTTCGAAGGACAAATCAAGTGAAAGGGGGGTTAGTTGGTGTTTTTGGCGTGTCGCAATTACCATTGACTTAGTTTTTGCTGGATGGATACTCATTGAGTTACGTTCACACCAGGCGGACACCTCATCAAGGCTCTGTTGTAAGTTTTCTGCAACCACATTAAGGTTTTTATTTGCCGTGTGGATTGAAGTATCGTCAGCAAACACGTCACATTCGACAGATTCGGACGTTAGGTGAAGAGGCAGATCGTTGATGTATAAACAAAAGAGAAGAGGCCCTAACACTGACCCTTGAGGTACTCCACACTTAACCTCCTTCACTTCAGAGTGTGATCCATTAATTACAACCTTTTGCTTTCTTCCCTTTAGATACGAACTAAAGAAGGAAACTGCTGAGACGTTTTTTAAATAATGACTAAGTTTGCTTATCAGAGTGTCGTGATTAACCAGGTCAAAAGCCTTCTTAAAGTCAAGGTAAATAACACCCGTCAGTTGAGAATTGTTTACGTTAGATAACCACTTATCTGCAAGTCTGCTTAGCGCTGTATGACAGGAATACTTCGGACGAAACCCAGACTGGAAGGGATGAAGCATATTATTGTCTCTAAATATTGAGACAAATGTTTGTGTACATGTCGCTCCAGAGGTTTGCTTAACACGGACAGTAACGAAATTGGTCTATAATTATTCAGATTCCCCCTGTCCTTGGATTTCGGTAGTGGAATTACTTTTGCAAGTTTAAGCTGTGTAGGAAATACACACTGATGGAGACATAGGTTGTATATGTATGTCAGCGATTCAACAATGTAAGGTAGAGATAGTTTCAGAACTTTAGGATTTATGTCATCAGGGCCTGATGACTTCTTGTTCATGAGACTACTTATGAATTTACCTACTTCATGTACTGCAACCGATGGAATGCTAAAAGGGGTTACAGTTTTCTGATTGCAGTAGTCAATTAAAACATCAAAGCACTTATCATTGACACTTCATTGTGTTGAGAAAACTTCAGCAACAGATAGGAAGTGATTATTAAACATGTCAGCGGATAGATCACTAGGGATTACCGTGGATGCACTAGAGCCTCGGGTAAGGGAATTCAGGACGCGCCAAATAGCTGACCCGTCTTTGTTGTTCTTAATAGTATTTCTTACAAAGGCTTTTCTCGCTTCGCGTAACATATATTTGACGCGATTACGCTGCTTTTTAAACTCGTCAAACTTCTTTTCTCTCTTGAGGGTATTCCTAAGCTCCATGGCCTGCATCAGTTCTTTTGTAATCCATGGGGGTAGTACCGCGCTTTTGACACGCCTCTCCCTGAGGGGTGCGTGTTTGTTAAGTACCCCAAGGAAAATGTTGTACCATGCAGATAGAGCAACCTCTGGGTCGTTGGACCCGTTTACTGAGTCAAAGCACGCATTACTAAGATCATGTAAAAATGCGTCTTGATTAAAATGTTTAAAAGAGCGATATGTTACGGTGATATGACCTTTCTTTTTAGTCTTTGGAATTTGCGCAGCCCAGTTACACACTACAGGGAAATGATCGCTAATGCTCAAGTCGTGAACAGAAACGTCAGTCACAGATTTAGGGTTATTGGTATAAATATGGTCTATGAGAGTGGATGATGCAGCAGTAATCCTAGTGGGTGACTGCACCAGCTGCACCAGCCCAAATAAGGAAGATGTTGTTTCCCATGCGGTGTGGGGTTTCAGTAGATTGATATTGAAATCACCCATTAGAACGATGTCGGAGTTTACTTTATAGACTTTATCTAAGTTACAGGTAAAATCGTCGTACCAACTAAAGTCAGCCGCCGGGTTACGGTACAAGAAGCCTACGTATGATGGAGCCAAAAAAGGACGCTTTACTTCAATCCACACGCACTCAACATCTGCGGCTTCTAGATCTTGCCGTCTACGGACTAAGTGTTGAATAGACTGGTGGATGTAGACGGCAATGCCTGTTTGGCCTTGGGAGGAAGGATCTCTTCTAATTACAGAAAAGTTAGGGATACTAATGGCTTCATCACTGATGTTCGAGCTCAAGCGTGTCTCAGTGCCGCCAAACAAGTGAAACTGTGACGGTGTGGGATTGTTAAGAAAACAAGCTAAGTCATGTATCTTATTGTAAAGATGAAACACGTTAAGATGGCCTACACGTAAGGTACATTCCCTTATGCTCGCTTTCGTCATTGAGGCTAGCACAGGCATAAGAGACTATAACACAAAAAGAATGTAAACTGTTTCACAACACAAAAGAAACACGCACACACAAAAGCAACAATCGTACACACAGTACAAACCGGATAGGTAAAGGTGAACCGTCAAACAGAACTACACAAAATAATTTGATAAACTGACGGCGCAACTAAGAAAACAAATTAAAGCAATAGCGCGTTTTCACTGCAAACTAGATGATGTCCAGTTTTGCGCTGATAATGTCACGCAACGAGGCTGCACAGTCAATACCACAGAGCCAGCGGAAAAGACTATTTTCCACTCGCCCAGCGGTTTGAGTGCAGAGGTTTTAAGTGACCTCTGATTCTTACATAGATGTGGCACCGCACACAAACTAAGTCACGCGTTGAGCTTTTCAACAATTAAGTCACAATCACGTTAGTCCACAAGCTACAAGACGTGTGGCTTTATCATATGGATAGTGCAGTGTTGTTGCCTTGTAAACCAAAACCTGTAGACAATGTCACTAGAACACAGCCTGCAACAGTCACTACTGGCCAACATTCTAATCTTGTCAAGAGACACGACCGTGCACAGACAATAACGACATAAAAAGGCAAAATAAAATGTTCCGATAGGAAAAAGTCTGATAAGTGTCGAGTCGTAATCTGTGATAAAGGCACCGTTCAAACTTCCATATGTATATATATATATATATATATATATATATATATATATATATATATATATATATATATATATATATATATATATATATATAATATATATATATATATATATATATATATATATATATATATATATATATATATATATATATATATATATATATATATATATATATATAGAGAGAGAGAGAGAGAGAGAGAGAGAGAGAGAGAGAGAGAGAGAGTATGTGTGTAGACACGAGAATCTCAGCTATTGTTTGTTGTACGCACAAGCTTGAAACTTGGGCGAAATACTTTTTATTTAAGAGGTGGCTGAGCTGGAGAGTTGTCTTTGTTTTCTGTTTGTGGATGGTGAGGCCCACTTGGGACGAGATGTCAGCAAGCCTCGTGGTCTTGTCCTGCATTTGTTGATGAGTGTGGGACAGTAAAGCCAAGTCGTCTGCAAAATCGAGGTCGTCAAGCTGTGTCCACAGTGTCCACTGCAATTCCGCTTCTTCTCAGTCTGCTCAGTCGTCCTCTTCATGACCCAGTCTATGGCCAATAGGAAGAGGAACGGAGACATCAGACACCCCTGCCCGACGCCGGTTCTGACCTGGAGCTCCCTGGTGAACTGCCCTTCGTGGATCACGCGACATGTCATGCCATCTTAGCTGCTCTTGCCTCACCATCCACAAACAGAAAACAAAGACATTGAGGCTGAACGCAACCAGGGAAGAACCAGTCTTGCTTGCTGGCACCCCGTTGGAGGAGGTAGAGTCCTTCACCTATCTCGGGAGCATCATCGACAAAAAAGGCGGCACTGATGCAGATGTCAGAGCACGAATCGGTAAAGCAAGAGCAGCCTTTCTTCAGCTGAAAAAAGTGTGGAGTTCCCGGCAGAGAGCTGTCACAACACACCAAAGTCCGGATTTTCAACTCAAACATAAAAGCAGTTCTCCTATATGGAGCAGATACTTGGAGGTTGACAAAAACCACAGTCAACAGAGTACAGATCTTCATAAACAGTTGCCTTAGAAGAATCTTGAAAGTCCACTGGCCAGAGAAGATCAACAAAGTAAGACTCTGGGAGAGAACAGAGCAGATAACAGCAGAGAATGAAATTGGGCGAAGAAGATGGAGATGAATTGGTCACAGTCTGAGAAAGCCAGTGTCCAGTATCACTAGGCAGGCATTGTCATGGAACCCCCAGGGAAAGAGGAAAAGAGGCAGGCCGAGAAACACCTGGCGTCGAGACCTCCAAGCAGACATCAAGAGACTGAGAACCACCTGGAGTAAAATCGAAGGAGAAGCACAGGACAAGGAGTCGCTGGAGGTCTCTCGTCGACGGCCTATACCCTGGGAGGGGTGACAGGCGTAAGTAAGTAAGTAAGTAAGCTAGAGAGTCTCCGAGCATGTCACGTTGTCAGGAGTAACTGGATGTCTCATTGAAGACATAAAAGACAGTTTATAGAAAGCCGGTTGACCCAGATTAGAGTCCGTAATTTTTGTCATTTTTACTTGAAATTTTGCATATAGCTAGTTTGCGGAAAGACATTGGATGAGTTCGTTAGCCAGCTTTGTACATCTTCAGCCTTTTGAATAATAATTAATTCATTTTTGCACGTTTTGGCCAGGATCCCTTATATCATAGTAATCTCATCAAACAGTGAGCCCTGGAAGAGGCTGTGCGGAACAAAACAGTCAGCCCTGGAAGAGTCTACCTGCCTTTTGGATGAGTGACGTGGAACATCAATTTCGTCACAGTGTACACGGCGTCGTCAAACTATCGATGCCGTGACGCCAAGCTTATAGTGACGTCATTTTGCTGCTCGTCCTATTTTCCTTCAAAATTACTGTCGCTACTCCAGCCCATAGAGCGTACTAATGGCGGGAAGCGCCGTATGTCCGTCTTTATTTGTTTGTGCCGGCGTGTGTGTTGATCAGAGGTTGGCTTAGAGAGGAGGGAAATGGATCAGAATGATAAGCTTAAAAATATGAAAAACTGTGAATGTTCCTACAAGAAAAAAGCATGTGAGCCCCAGACAATACGGTAGACTTTGGGATGAAATCCTCATCTTGTTCGATAGGAGATATTTCAACATCAGAATCAGGTAAAAAGACAAAAGGTAGAGACCCTTGACAGCGAGGACAGCTCTCATATAGACAAGAGAATTGGTAACTCCGTTTCCTACTGGACATCAGCGTATAACTGATCCGCCCCTGATGGCAGTACCTCATTCAGCAGCGGTTCAAAGGTATGGCTAATAAGTTGACTTCATTATGTCTTATTATACAACATAACGCTGCTTCGAACAAAATGAAAACGAGTCTGGATGTTACGATACTAACCCTTTTGCTGTCAGAGTAGCGCTTTTTGCCGTGAGGAATCAGTCATCGCGACAAAAACACTAACAACAGCAAAACGGCTCAAACAAATTAAAGATTTTACTGAGTGTTCGTTCAGACGACGGTTTTCGATATTACTACGCAAGAGACGCCATGGCAGTGATTAAAAAAAACCCCACAATCTGAAAGTAATTCATTTGCCTGAACGCTTATTCAGCAATCACAACCAATGCCTACCATTGACGCAACCATGAATATTGTGACTGAGAAACTGATTTTTCATTGCCTGATTCCGTCGCCAGCAATCGAGCGGCCCGAAGTTCTCCGTTACAGTAGACTACAGAATTCGCATGCCTAATTGCATGAGTGCTGGTCTGTAAAGTTAAACCTTCTGGCCGAGGCCGAAAGGTCCAAAATCACAAACCAGCACATTGATCGATTTCATCCAAGTGGTATCGTCTGGAGAAAACACACTCTTTATGGCAAAATAATGGTAACACGACCCACAGGCTATGCGTACACATACACGTAGCTCATGAATGTAAGTTGGACGCTGGAAATTCACAAGCATACTGCAAACACCCGACTCTATTTACATTTAGAATGGATACGTGATTTCCAGGGGATTACAGAAGTACATGCAATACCAATGACGAGCACGCATGCGCACAGTCGCCGGAAAGTAGAAATTTCTGCTAACGATTGGACAAAGCTGACTTCCGGGGACTATTTTATCCAGTCGCGCTTCAGTGTTTGTCGAGCGGTTGACAGAAGAACAGAGAAGCGGTGTGTCACAGGAAATGAAGCGTTAGACACATGATCAGACAAAGGTCGCCTAGCAATGTATAGAAAAACCCCTGAATAATCGAAAAAAAAAAAAACACAAAAAAACTTGAAAGAAAAACGTTAAACGTAAAACGCTTAGGGCTTAAGGTCTTTTGTCCACCACGAAGGTAAACATTATGTCACTGAGTGCAAAATGTCTTTACCTGTTTTTATATATGCTTAGCTAAACAATAAAAGTTGCTAACTTATATAAAGCCGAGTATTCGGATGCCGCACGTCGCACATTCCAATCTTTCTGCGCATGTGCGCTGCGCGCTTAGTTCCTGGCGAAGCGCACGGCGCTGTCGCCGGCCTGTCTACCCATCAGCACTTTTAACTTAAATTTTATTTATAATTCGCTAATACACATCGATTTTAATATTTGGTTGTACATATTTAGTATTATTTCATACCCTTAACTTGTACATATGATCCTCTTAACCAACTTTTAACCTGATAATATAATGCAATATATTTTTTATTTTTAGTTTTTTATTTTTAGTTCATATGAGGACCGTTGTTGATTGTGCTCTAAGATCCTTAGATTGCTGGAGGTTCAACATGGTCGAAATGGCCTGCCTGTAGGCTGTAGGATCAGCAGACACATTGAATGCTATCCGCGCAACTGATCTAAAACAGGGCCCCGGCCAAATAGTAAATAGATTGATAAAAATTAAAAATACAAGGTTAAAGTATTAATTAATAAAGAAATCAAGTTGAAATAAGGACTTAGTAGTAGTATCTCTTATCATCATAAATTTATAACCTTTTAACTTGTTTTTACATTGATGGTCCTGATTTTTAACCTTGATTTTAACAATATGTAACATTGATATAATAAATAAATAAACCGTCTTATTAGAAATAACCGTTGTTGGTTGAGACCATGGAAATTTTAAAATTAACCAAACGCACGGTATGGCAGCTTCTCTAACTAAAGTACATTATACATTTAGTGTTTTTTTATAATTTTTAAAAAAAATTTTTTAATTTTTTTTTATTTTTTTAGTTTTTAAAGAAATTAAGCCAAAATACTAGTCCCCGATCACTCTAGTGCGAGCGGGACAATAAACTTGAACTAGTAGTAGTGCCGCACGTCTCAAATGTGTTCCAATGACGATGGAGGTAGAACAGGTTTGGAGTCATGGAACGGAGGATAGTGGATGGTAGGGAGGGGGAGGAGGGGAGGGATCGAACACCGATGATCACATTAACAGTGACACAATCACCCAGTCTCACGGCATTTTCAAATTCGTTTATTTCTTTATTTCCGTCGAATTTTCTTATCCTTCGTCTTTTCATCCCCCCCCCACCCACCCTCCCCCAATCTCTCCTTTTTGTAGGGGTGACGTAAAAGAAAAGAGGGGGGTGGGGGTGGGAGGAGGCAGCGAAAACTAGCCATCCCAAGAAACCCTAGATCAACCGCCACAGCCGAAGATTACATCTCCCAGCAAACGTTTAAAAAAGAAAAAGAAAAAAAGAAAAAAGAAAAAGAGAAAATGTGCTTTTTTGCAGGAGGAAAACAAAACTCTTGAACGTCGAAAAAGAAATTGTTTTCCGTCAAGGTTTTAAAAACAAATACTTTTTGTGTTGAGAATTCAGAACACTAATAATAATGTGTTTCTATTTGTCTGAAGGCGGAAAACAGAGAAACACTATATCTAAAGCAGACAAACACCCACTTAACAGTTTTGCCCCCAGGCCTTTCTTGTTAGTTAAAGGCTTAAACTCCGCTGGTAACGTCTGTTTGAGAAACATAGACTTCGTGTGTGTTGGTCTGTGATTTTGGAACTTAGGGCTTTTAGTAATAAGGTCCAAAATCACAGACCTGTACACATTTAAACGATGTATAACTTCAAAGAGGGCTTCGATTCAAATGTGAGATGGCCTTAGTTGCTTGCTCGGCGTTAAACCCAAATAACTAACGAACTTCGATTCAAAGGTAAATATACCCCTGTTTAAAGACGGACTCATGAAAATCTATGTCTCTTTGCAGACAAACCGACGAGAAAGTGTTCTTGCGCATAGACTCGTGACAACCTACCTGTATTTCTTGCAGATGGAGGCAGCTGACTGAGAGACTGGACAAGTTTTTACAGAAGTATTGTTCATTGAATCGAAGCCACTTCTGCAGAAACAAACAGAAAATTAGAAAGTGTCTGCGGTGGTCATTCATGCATGACTGACCCCTCTTGTTCGATAAAGCCTTGCGGATATTGGTGACTATTTTTTGTACTTTTATTTTTTTCTTTCCATTTCTATTTCTTCTGCTTAGCTGATCGAACAATCACAGAAAAAAACAAAGAAGTGGAGGAGAAGAATACAAAATAAAACCAAACGAAAGATAAGAAAGTCAAAGCCATTATGGCTCATGTGTACCATTATAGCCGATCAACATATGTGTGTCTTTTGTGACAATAAGTAAAGGGCTGACTTCTGCACCAGTGAAATGCATGTTTTCTTAAAATTGAAGCATTTTCACACATCTGTCAACCACCCGTGACACTTGACCTTTGCGATGGATTGACTAAATTAGTATGCATATAAATGTCTTGCCATCAGCGACCTTGATGCCAAATTTGATTAATCAGTTTCCAAAAACTTTGATAAAAACTACAATGCTAACAAAAACGCATTTTCACACATTTACCAACCTCTTGTGACATTGACTTTTCTAAGGGGTCATCCAAATTAGTATGCATGGATAGGTTTTACCACCATGCGTATCTGTACCAAGTTTGGGTATTTGAGAAAAAAGGTTCTGGTTAAAAAATGGCTATTTTTGACCTGTCTCTGGATCACCCCATGACTCTTGACCTTTGTGATAGGTCAACTAAATTAGTAAACATAGGAAGGTCTCATCATCAAATACCTTTGTGCCAAATTTGGTTGAAAAGTTTGCAAAAACGTTGTTAAAACCTATAATTTTATCCAAAATTGGCATTTTTTTTTTTACATTTGCCGACCTCTTGTGATCCTTGACCTATCCAAGGGGGGCATCGAAATTAGTATGCATAGATAGGTCTTACCATCACCTATCTCTGTACCAAGTTTGGGTTTGAAGTTGAAAATGGTATTTGAAATAAAACTGTTTTGTCAAATTTGGCTATTTTTGAGCTATTTCTGACCCCCTTGTGACCGTGATCTTTGAGAGAGGTCACTAACGTTGGTATGTTTATTAAGGCCTTGTCACAAAGTATCCTTGGGCTAAGTTTAAAGTCTGTGTCTTGATTAGTCTCCGAGAAAATGCCAACGTTAAAGTTTACCGCGGAAGACGGACGACGAACAGACGACCACTGGCCCAGAACATAGACTCACGTTTGCTTCGCACGTTAGAACTCATTCTACCCCAACACCGAAATCCTTAAATTTTGCCGTTGTCCTCTGCAGACTGCATTGCATTGCAGGACACAGAACGACCATGATAGTTCAAGGGTAATGCCAGAATAGCTTGGCGCCCACAGACGCCAAGCTATTCTGGCATCCCCCTTGAACTATCATGGTCGATCCTTATTTTGCTGTGGTGTGTCTGGGGTAGAATGAGTTAGCCAAAAAGCGTATACGCGTATTTTGTCAGTCGGAACGAGAGGAGAAAAGCTTGCACAGCACCCCAAGACAGCCCCAGGGAGCAAAAAGGTCCTCGGGCCGTCGTCAACCTAAGTTGGCCCGCGTACAGCCGTGCGTGGGCCAATTTATGTTGACGTCGGCCTGAAGATCGTTTGCTTTCTGGGCTGCCGTCTGCCGTTAGACGGCACTAGAAAGCATGTCCGTTTTTGAGAAAGGCGACATTTGTACTGTAGAACAATGACATTCTCACTTTTCTCTAAACAAAAAAAAAAAAAAAAAAAAAAAAAAAAGAGAAAAGAAAAAGGACAGCCTGGTTATTGCCTTATAACGGCAGTCTTGGGGAATTATGCCAGCGTCAACCCGAAGACCTTTTGCCTCCTAGGAGAGCTCTGCACATAATATCGTGAGCCATCCTAATCTACGCTTAAAGCTTGAGAAACGTGCAGAAGTGGTAGAATTCACTGGCGGTGTGTGCTGGGCTGTGATATTAGACCTCACGACCTTCAGTTGTAAGGTCCGAAGTCACAGACCAGCAGATATCTTGTTTTAAAGCAAAGTGTCCCCCAGCAGGCATTTATTTGGACTTTTCTTCGATTTATTACCTCATGTTTGTTTCAAACAGGATGTGGGTTTCGGCAAAATTTGTGTCAATCACGCGAGATGGCGGACATCGACCGGGCCGGTTACCGAAGTGCACGAAGGCTGGTGCCTTCTGGGAGCAAGCGCGCATCCTTTTTTTGGTGGACCCAGTGCGCAAAGACCAACGGCGGCCAACATCGGTCCGCTAATCTATTGTTCATTGGAGAAGTTCTTTTACAAAAATGAAGCAAATTCTTTACCGTGGCAAGAGGAAAGTATGCAGTCAATTATTTTTCATTCTGAGATAAATGTTCACTGTTCGATTGGGTCTAGAAACAATGTAACGTCCAATATCAGACCAACACTAGAGACGTAAAAGAGAAATTTATCTATAGCAGTCTCTGCTATCACATCTTTGAAAGAATACAAGCAGATATCAAGTATATAAATACAAACGCTTCGACAGAAGCAGACTGAGTAAGGGAACTGCTCGATGCACTTGTTCGTGCACCTGCGAACAGTTTAACCCCCTCGCTGCCGAGAAAAATTGAACACGACCTAACTGCATCCATGTTCCTTGGAAGGTTGTGGCCTTTGGCTTTTGAATGTAACAGCATTTATGCGTCCAGTGGTAGGAGAAGGGTTAAACGTAAAACGATTGAAATACTTTCAATGGGTTCCTAAGTATATACTCTCTCCCATTCCTCCAATGGTACAGGTACACAAATGAAAGAAGAAATAAAGTCAGGATCGTAGGATGATCACACCAAATAGTTGAAATATCAGTGACCTTATGAGCAGGCACCTTCTAAATATTTTCCTCAAGCAAAGCTACCAGCCAATACCACTCACGACTTCCTATACCCACGCCACTCCTCCCCTTCTTCAACACCACACAAAAGAACTCCGAAGTGGAAAAAAATCATAACCCCCCAAAAAAACAACAACAACAAAAAAACAAACAAACCCCCCCCAAACAAACAAACAAAACAAACAAACAAACAAACAAAACCCCCCAAAAAACAACTAAACAAACAAACAAACAAAAATAATAATAAAAACATAAAAAACAAAAAAACAACAACCAAAACCAACCCCCCCAAAAAACAACAACAACAAAAAAACACAAAAAAACCAACAACAACAACAACAAAAAACAACAACCCCAAACAGACAAACAACAACAACAACAACAACAAAAACAAAAACAAAAAACAACCGCTGAGCTGGAGCAAAACGCTTTTTATTGGCCGCCCGATCCGATCTGTGGTATATCTGGTTGACATTCGCCCCCTAAGTCATGGTCTGGTTCACATTCTCATCGAGCTGTAATTTGGTTCACATTCTCCCCTTTGTGTCGTGGTCTGCCTCACATTCTCCTTTCTATGTCGTGGTCTGCCTCACATTTTCCCCTCTATGTCGTAGTCTGCCTCACATTCTCCCCTCTATGTTGTGATCTGCCTCACATTCTCCCGTCTATGTCGTCGTCTGCTTCACATTCTCTTCTCTATGTCGTGTTCTGTGTCACATTCTTCCGTCTATGTCGTGGTCTGCCTCACATTCTCCCCTGTATGTCGTGGTCTGTGTCACATTCTCCCCTCTATGTCGTGGTCTGTGTCACATTCTCCCCTCTATGTCGTGGTCTGTGTCACATTCTCCCCTCTATGTCGTGGTCTGCCTCACATTCTCCCCTCTTTGTCGTGGTCTGCTTCACATTCTCCCCTCTATGTCCTGGTCTGCCTCACATTCTCCTTTGTATGTCGTGGTCTGCCTCACATTCTCCCTCTATGTCGTGGTCTGCCTCTGTTACGATTGTGGATGTGTTGTTCTGTGAGAGCATGCATGTGTTAATCGTAGGAAACGATCCGATTTTTATTTGAGCTATCATGGTTGCGAATCAGGTACCTTTTCAGTAAGATTCTTTATTGTTCGCGCAGATAGCAGAATTGGTTTTGTTATGATACCTAAGTTTAGTCCGGAAGCTTCTAGCAAAGTCGCAAGGAGAATAGCGGTAGTAAAGCTGATCTATTTTTAGTCATAGTTGTTTTCTGTGAGCGTGAATTAGCGGCCGTTCTTTGCGTGTTATGAAAGGTCGTGAACGGTCTGCCATACTGTTGTGTGACGTCATTACACACTAGGATTTGGGGCTGAAATGAGCAGTCACATTTTTTGTAGACTATTGTAGTTATCCTAGAAAGTTCCTTTTTTATATATATTTTTTAATTAATATTTATGATTTTCAGTTACGTGTTCCTTTCTGATTGGGGGCGTTGTGTAAATTCATTAGATTTTTCTGGAAAGTCGTTTTACTATAAAAGTTGGTGCTTGGAAGCACGTGTGTACATTGTCAGGCATTGTCAGTTGTAGGGACACACAGTTTATCGTAGGTACGTGGCCCGTATAGGGTGTACATTGTGAGAGACGCAGCGTAACGGTGGTGTACGTTGTGTGAGGAACTTTGTGTCGCCAGTGTTGACATTTGCAGAAGAGAAGACATTGTATCAGTGTTGGTACATTTGGGAATGCATTGTGTGGAGATCGCATCGCTGAATTAAAATATTGTTGGAACTGTTACTCCGGTGTAGCCTACATCCTTAAGCCACGTGAAATCGGTTGCAGCTGAATGAAGTTTATTTAAAAAAACCTTACGTGCGTGCGTCTGGTGTGCCGGTTTATCATACTACGACTACGACCCCACCACGTAACAGCCTCACATTCTCCCCTTTGTGTCGTGGTCTGCCTCACATTCTTCCATCTATGTCGTGGTCTGCCTCACATTCTCCCCTCTATGTCGTCGTCTGCTTCACATTCTCCCCTTTATGTCGTGGTGTGCCTCACATTCTCCCCTCTATGTCGTGGTCTGCCTCACATTCTCCCCTCTATGTCGTCGTCTGCTTCACATTCTCCCCTCTGTGTCATGGTCCGCCTCACATTCTCCTTTCTATGTCGTGGTCTGCCTCACATTCTCCTTTCTATGTCGTCGTCTGCTTCACATTCTCCCCTCTATGTCGTGGTCTGTCACATTCTACCCTCATGCAGTTTGGTTTAGTCTCTCCTTTATGCCGTGGTCTGCCTCACATTCTCCCCTAGATGCGGTCTTGTTCACATTCTCCCTGCAAGTCGTCGGTCTGATGCATACCCTGCCTGATGCGCACGGCTGGTTCAAATCCCCGGATGAGGCATCGATCCATGGTCGCTCTGTCAGATGGCTGGAGTGGTCTGGATATCGTTTTCAGGTCGTCTCTTGGTGCAGGTGGAGCGAGTAGTCTTTTATGACTGGCGAGGTCCGGTGGCGCCGTGTCGTCTATCACCATCTCGCTGCGTTCCCATCGATTGTTTACCTTGTTCCCCTTTCCATCGCCGAAGGCTGGGCTCAAACTCCAGACCCGTTGGTCTAACAGATCTCTGGTCGAACGCGCTGCTTAACTCATTCGAGACGTGCCGCCTCCGGATACGCGGCTTATGCCGCGTATCTGGAGGCGGCACGTCTCGAATGAGTTAACGAGACCGCTGTGGAAGTCGAAGAATTTTAGTTATATATGAGCCTGATGAGAGCAGTATTAGCAGGAGCGCACATAATTTAATTTTCTAGCGTATAAAAATCGTGTAGGGTTTATGACAGTTTTTGTGGCTGGACTATGTGGCTATATGTATTCTGACAGCATCTCTGAAATTTTAATATTATATTATATTTCCTTTCTCGTCGGTCCTGTTACAGACGAGTTGGCGTCCAGCGGGGTTTTGTTCGCACGCAGAAAGAAGTACATATTTGTAAGTGACTCACTGACCCCTGATACGCGACAACAATCCACCATGATAGTTCAAGGGTGTCATTAGAATTGGTGTGCCAGTACGCGCCAAGTTGTTTTAGTATCACCCTTGAACTGTCATAGTCGATCTATCTTTTGAACTGTAATGTAGTCTGCAAAAGACACTCCATCCCAAATTGGAGAATGTGAACCTTTAGGCTCAATGTTTGAAGTGTCTTTGTAACTGGAGTCTGCCTTGTGTTCACACTGGCCGTCTTCTTCGATTCGCTATCGCGAATCGAAGGAGACAGCCAGTGTGAACACAAGCCAGACTCCAGCGGTGGCGAATGGAGACAGACAACAACCAATCTGCTGCGCGTTGTGCTGTGGTATGGTGTCATATTGTATAATCCTGCATTTCAATCGAAAGGGCACTTAAAGACTGCAGCAAGCATAATCCAAAGCCGTCTGCAAACATTGTGTACATCGTTGGAATTCGAACCTGCATCCTTATCGAATTACAGACCAATTGGATACGTTTACTGCCGGCAGCTATAGGCTTTCGACCTTAATTCGTTCACCCTTTCTCGCTAGTATGTAAACGCTACAAAGTAATTCACTTTGTATGTCTGCTTGTCCTTTTGTCACGGTGTTTGTGCAAGCGAGATGTATCAATGCACTGCACCGATTGATACAAACGTTAAGCATTGACACGTTACAATACTTCGTATAATGCATATGTTATCAAAGTCTGTTTAATGTTGTCGCCTGCTCCTTGTTAATGATATTTTACTTACTACTGTGTTTGTAACAAGAGCTCTGCTGAGCAAACTGACAATCGGGCAGTGAGGAGGCACGGCCCATGTATACTGTTACAGAGGCAAAACGAAAATTAGGCACGGCCCAAATAAAAGAGGAGGTCCGGCCTTCTGTCCTTTTGGGTGCCGTGTCTTTGAAATCATTTTCGTGGTGACAAAAAGACAAGAAGTAAAAAACCATGAACCTTTAAGGGTTTGAAACAGCATTACACCCACAGCAAGCTGCTCGACTGATCATCAGCGTCGGAAAGACACACGAGAGAGGATTAGTACTGTAGATTTGAAATGAATGATGATCGAAATGCAACCCGATTCTGTTTAATGAAGCATAAAATGTATTCACAATTGTGATACCCAAACCTCCTCCGCTTTAAGATATAAATGAGGTCATTCTCATCTAACAAGAGGTATAGATTCTCATGAGCTCATTAGAAATCTATACCTCTTGCAGACCGGAGTACCTGGTGGAGTGGCCGTACAGCTTCAGACGCAAAGCAAAATGATGGATGCTCCTATGTTGATTGTACGAACGCAATTTACTGCAACGGAAAAAATTCGTCTGTAACTGAGAGGCACAGATTCTCATGAGCTGCTGAATGAGAATGTATGCTTCGTGCTGACAATGTTAAGTCATATTTACATCTAAGTTTAAAAACAAAACAAAACAAAACAAAAACAACAGATAGTGTGATGACATTTAAGGTAACGACTCGCATGCTTTTTTCATTAGAAATTAATCGACTGTGAAGGTGCGGGGTCGGTTTGCAAAAATCAGCAGCAGCGACACGTGTGAGTGAGTGAGTGAATGAGTGAGTGAGTGAGTGTGTGCGTGAGCGGTGCGTGCGTGCTCACGCGTGTGCGCTCGCGTGAATCACCAGGCATAACGATTTTGGATCTGGTTGCAAAAAGCTTCAAATTCGTATACAGCGTGCTAGCATCAGTTTGTTCGACACGCATAATTACGTGCAGATCTGTGATTTCAGGCCCTTTCGATTGTAGTCCGTGAAAAGACTTATTATTATTATATATTCTTCCGTGCGATTTTAATCTCTTCACTGCAAATGAAAAATTGAACAAATTCCAACTGCAAGAGACAGATTCTCATGAAGCCCCAGCGACTGCGTGGGCTCATGTGAATATATGCCTCTTGCTGAGACCAACTGATATCCATAGCCTTAGACTTGGTCGTTGAATGAAAATAATTTTAGAAACAAAACTGATATGCGTCCACGGCACGGAGAGGGTTAACTTCTCCGCCTGAACTGCAGTGCCTCGATCAGTAAAATAGGAAGCGAGTGAGCAACCACTTCAAGTGAAAACAAAACAGTACTTGTTAATTTTTTTAATTAATTTGTTTTTAAAATATCACGAATCACGCGACATAACTAGGCTACAAAACGATAAGTGTGCTGCCAGCTGACACATTTAAACTGCCAATGAAACCAAGCGCTCTGGAGTCACGTGTCCAATCTGCACAATCACGTGACAAATCTAGCCGACGATGGGCGTGCTGGCAGAGGAAGAGAGCATGAGGTTCTTGTAGTAGGTGTAGGTGCTCTGCGTGGACGCCCAGCTGCTGTCCGAGCCGCCGAAGAAGCTTACGAAGTAGAAGCCGTCGATGTGGACAGTGCCCTTGATACGCAGCACGACGTTCTGGATCTCGTATACCATTTTACCGTCCAGGAACACCTTAATAACACAACACCCCAGAACAAAATCATTCGTCATTGAAACCCTTTAGTTGCCAGATGCTAGAAATGATGTCTCGATAACATCACTTAGACCTGGGTAGCTCATGTGGTACAGCGTTAGACTTTTGTCTGAAATGTCGTGGGACTGGGGTCAAATTTATCAGGAAAACGCTGTAATCGGGGTGGCTGTTTAGAAACGATAGCTTGAAATCGGTGCTACTATGGGAATGAATGACATTGCTGTAAAGAAATAATAATAATAATAATAATAATAATAATAATAATAATAATAATAATAATAATAATAATAATAATAATACATAGTTCTTGTATAGCGCTATTCTCCAGGAAAACACTGGACTCACTGCGCATGCACAACAGCACACCCTCTCTCTCAGACACACGCACAATTATACACTACTTTCAACCACCCCATCCCTTCCCAACACCTTACATCCACTTCCCTCTAGAATCAGAATAAAAGGCAGTCAGTCAACAGTTAGCCAAAGGTGAGCTAGATGTTAAATGCCCGACAGAAAAGAAAAGTCTTTAAGTGAGCTTTGAACTGTGACAATGTGGGCAGATTCCGCATTTCAATTGGCAGGGAGTTTCACACACTTGGGGCTAAAAAGGTGAAAGAACGCTCCCCGACAGTTTTCACGTTAAGCTTCGGGATTTTAAAAAAAGTTTTTCACTAGAGGAACGGATTGTGCGTGACAGACAGCTTGGCAGAAAGGTACGGCGGGAGAGATCCGTCAAAATGCCGATAGGCGAAAATTGCAATTTTGTACGGGCAGCGGAATTTTACGGGCAGCCAGTGCAGCTGCTTCAGTAGAGGCGTGACATGGTCTCTCTTTCGTTTCTTCAAGACAAGACGCATTGTTTTGAATCATCTGCAAGCGTGAAATCTGATCTGCCGGTAAACCTGTCAGTACAAAATTACAATAATCGAGCCTGGACGTAATGAATGCATTTACAAGTTTGTGAGATACGGTCTGAGGGAAGAAATTCTGCGCAGCTCAAGGAAACCAGCTCGACATACGCTACTGATATGAACATGCATGGAGAGCGTTGAATCAATCTTCTCACCCAGATATTTGATACAGTTCTGGAAGCGAACGCTGCAGCAACTAATATTTGCGAAGTCGCTGTCAATCAGACTAAGGCGAGACTGAGAGCCAGCAGGCATGACTTCGGTTTTGTCAGTGTTAAGCTTAAGTTTGTTGCTAGTCATTCAGGACAGGACGTAGTCTATACAACACTGTACGCTCGTCTTAGCGGAGCTGAAATGGCTAGGCGCGCTACTTTTTGACAATTCAGTATCGTCAGCATACTTGTGAAAATCACACTCATGGGCGGCAATTACATCAGCCAGAGGTTGTGAATATAAAGTGAACAAAACAGGCCCTAATACGGAGCCCTGAGGGACTCCACACAACAAAAGACTAGAAGCAGATAGCTGACCATTAACAAGAACAGCCTGAGAACGACCCTTAACGTAAGAAGTGAACCAGGCCATGGCGGTACCGCGGATGCCAAAGGTCACCTCTAACCTCTTCAGCAAAACAGAATGATCGAGCGTGTCGAATGCTGCGCTGAGGTCCAGCAGAGCAATGAGAGAGACAAGTCTCTCGTCTGCCTTCACTAGCAGACCATCCAGGACGCTCAGCACAGCAGTCTCCGTGCTGTGATCCTTCCTGTATGCCGACTGATGCATTTTTAAAAGACCGTTTCCAGACAAATGGCTTTGTAGCTGTTTCAAAACAACCTTTTCCAAAATCTTTGAAATAAACGGAAGGTCAGAGACAGGTCTAAAATGTTTCAAGTCGTTTGGCTCCAGTCCAGGCTTTTTCAAGAGTGGTGTCACAACAGCATGTTTAAACTGAGTAAGCACTGCACCGGTAGAGAGAGAAGCGTTAACTAAGGTGATAATCAGTAGGAGAAGATCATTGATACACTGTTTCATGAGGGACGTGGGCATGGGATCAAGCACATAGCTCGTTGTTGGTGACTTCATAATAAGTTCATGGATCTCCTGTTCAGTCACTGGCTCGAAACGAGACAGTGAAGGGCCGTTATACACACCAAAAGTAGGGGGATCACATGATCTAGTTCAGAGCGGATGTGCTTAATCGTATCCGAGAAAAAGTCACAGAAACGTTGTGGAAGGACATGGCTTGGCACATCCGTCGGAAGGGGCGTGGTACGGAGCTTGCCCTGCAGCTCACTGAAGACTGAAAAGAGTTGCTTGGATGACGAGCTGGACTGAGTCGACCCTGTCCTTGTAGAACTGTCTCCTGGCAGACTGTATGACCGCTGTAACTTTAGTCCTCACTTTTACGTAGATCTGTCTGTGGACAGTCAGACCAGTCTGTCTCCAATGACGCTCCGCGCGTCTCCGTCGGCGGCGAGTTTCTCTGACATCATCGGATAACCACGGGGCTGATGGTCGGTTCCTCACCAGCCTGGTGACAGACGCGGCGTGTCGGCCGAGCACCTGTCGAAGCCCGTTGTTATATCCACGAGCTGCTCAGGCTCCAATGAAGGTGAATGACACACCTCTGTAGCTGCTACCATCTCCTTTATATCGGACTGAAAATCAGCGGTCGAAATAGTGCGAATGTTTCGTGACGTCATGAGTCGTTTACTGGGGCGAGGTCTGGTAACTGCAACAGTGCAAGCGGCGACACTGTGGTCGGAAAGACAAGGATAGTCCTGCACATCTTTAAGAGACAGCATGCTGCCCTCGCTACGGACCACCGCTCAGTCGAGTGTGTGGCCACGCTCATGTGTAGGGACGCCAACAAGCTGTGCCAGATTGTGATCACTCAGCATAGTCTTCACACGGCTCACCTGGCAGTCAGTACTGTCATCAAAATGGAAGTTAAGTCGCCTAAGATGGAGAAATCGCAACACAGTCAAGTTCACATATCGGGAAAACAGCGCCGGGAATTCCCGAAGAAAAATGGAATCAGTCAGAATGAAGGAAATGCTGCATGGGAGTGGATTAAGTTAGTGGGTTAAGCCATGGCAATGACCATACTGGCTGAGTCCCTCGATTCACTGCGCTGACAAGCGCAGCGAATCGAGATAGACAACCAGTTTAGGCAATGACGTTGCTGATGGCAGAAGCTAGCGAATCCACCACCACATGCACAGCTCATGCAGAGATAGACACGTATTGGAGTTTAACGCTAACCAAATTGCGAAGGTAAATCTCACCGCGGCTTCTTGTGTAAGGACCATATCCCATAGCAATACACCTAATGTAGTATGAATCCACTGCATCACCTGATCACGTAAAACATCTCAAAGTGAATGGACAAGACCATCGTTCTTGGGACACGTCGACCGCGAGATATGCGGGTGCTAAATCCAGGAAACGATTTGTTGACACTTTACCTCCCAAGTGCACAAGAATACTCAAATGAGAAGCCGTTTGAAGAATTACTGGATAAAGCCGTTCGCCAAATCAAGGAAGTTTAAGCTGTTGTACAATCTTTCCTGGCAGTTGAAGGGAGCTAGGTAAAATAATTTCGTTAAAAAAAACCTAATATATATATAAATCAACAACAACAACCCTAAGACAGCCACACTGACCCTGATGTATCCGTCGTGTTGTCCAGGGGTATTGAGATGCACGTACTGCGCGATGTTCTGCCACACGCCCTTCCTGAAGTGCCAATTGCCTCGCCCTAGCGAGTTACCGTAGTCAAAGTTGCAGTGGACGTCGCTGCGGTCGCAAAAGCCAGCCTGCTGGTCATGAGGTATGTAGGCGTACACCTCCCCTGCGCCCCCCTCCCTCCACATGAAGCGGGTGGTGAAACAGTTGTCCGAGTGACGGCCACCGGAGCAGGTTGTGCTTCCTCCCCACAGTCCTGCGATAATAGACGATTTTCGGAAATTAGAAGTAGGTTAACCCTTTTCATCCTGATACACCTATCCATTGAAATAAATTTGACTATAATAGTTCAAGGGTGGTGCCAGAATAGCTTGGCGCCTCAGGCGGCGCCAAGCTATTCTGGCACCACCCTTGAACTAACACAGTTGATACATCTCCTAATCTGTAATGTAGACTTCATAGGAAAATAAGCAAATTTGACAAAATCAGCCTCAGGATGCAATGGTTTAAAAGCTGCGCGCCTTCTGACGCATGTTTGTTCGGGCTTTTAAAAAAAATTCCACTGTTTGCGTCAGACACGTGCACAGTTTGACTGAACAACTTCTGATTTCCGACTGAACGTCTATTCAAGATTGGTCAGGTTCGGTAACTTGTCGAATGTCTTTCAATATTTAATTGCACACTTTACCTGGCAGTTTGCCGCCCTTGACGAAGTCGAAATTGGGGGCGAAGTAGATGTCATAGCTGAAGAACATGGAGTCATGAGCTGCAATAGGGTGGGCGTAGAACCCAGCTCCGCGGTCAATGTTATGAGTGTCAGAGTAGCTTCCCTTGTCGTAGTGAATACGCAGGACGTGAGCTGAAACAAATAAACAAACAATGAATTTAAAACGATAAACAAATAAATAAATAAATAAATAAATAAATAAATAAAGGAAGAAAGAATATGAAACATGATTTCCACCCCTCTCCACCTCGACAACAATCGCTACCGACATCCAAAAGGGTTAAGGCTTTCCTCATTTATGATCAAAATGCTGCCCGTGAAGGCAAAAAGACAGCAATGGAAAGATCACTTTTCACAAAAATCGACTTGTTGTCTTTTGCATTCGGAGGGCAGAATAGTCTGCCTGATTAATTTATGAAAGAGCAATAAAAACATGTTGCTTGATTGTTGAGTCTATGATGAAGTGAAAAAACAAGCACATAAAAATTAAATTTGAAATACTGACATGTTACAAACCGGTCGAAATAAGAGTAAGAGGTCATGCAAGCAAACACACACGCACACACACGCACACACGCGCATGCACACGCACACACACACATGGACACAAAACCCTCAGAGTGGGTTACCTACCACTGATTTTATGTGAAAATGGGTTCCCATATTTCTATTTATTCTAGGGCTCTGGAGTTGATGCGAATGTTTAGAACTCACCTTATAACTAAGCTCTACAACTTAAAATAAAATAGACATTTTCTAGAAACAGAGCCACTGGATGGAGAAAAAATGGGTTTCTACCCAAAAAGTGGGTGCCTCTCACACAAAACTGGCATTACAGTGAAAATACCTCACTAAAGATACCTTTGGTTGATTTTATTATTATGATTGTTTGGGTGAGGTTGTGAGGGGGTTGGGGAGGGGGGTCGGGGGGGGGGGGGGAGGTGGGGGGGGGGGGGAGGTGGGTCATCACTTTTGGTTTATAGAGCTGCTCAATGCGCTCTTATGAATGAAAGATTTTCATTATCAGTGGAATCAGTAGGTCATTTCAGAGGCGCGCACTGAGTTGCACGTCGAACCACTCACAAATACTCATTTGGAGTGCACCAGATGGATCCAGTTGGCCAAGTCCCACATTCCACACTATAGGACAGCTAAGACTGAAAAGCAATCGCGGCGTTTATGGCGCGGTACAAGGTTTAAAACTAAGAAAATGTTGTTTTTAGAAGCGTGTCGGGCAAAAGTTTTTATCAAAACTGTTTTAAAACCTCTTTTAACTCAACTTTTCTTAATGTTAAAAGTGTTTTATTGTACATGTTGCTTAACCTCCCGACAGCAACAAGGCTTTCTCAGGACGTGCCTGCACTGCTTGTGAAAAAACAACAACTAAACAGAACATTGAATGTATGTCGCCAGCCGGTCAAATACATTAAATAAACCTAACACACGTCACCTCCTTCAGTTGCCACATTCCTTCTGCCATTGATTGAATGTATGTCGCCAGCCGGTCAAATACATTAAATAAACCTAACACACGTCACCTCCTTCAGTTGCCACATTCCTTCTGCCATTGAAGATAAGTAGCGGCTAATCTCTATGTTTGTTTGTTTGTCTATTTTGACAAAGGGTATTTACCCGAAATATTAATAAATTGTGTTGTACCCGTCTTTTCTAAGCGTGTTTCTTTCTCCGTTGGGTACTTCCTAACACATGGGGCCTAAATAAAGCTAAGACCATTTAGTAACACACATCCAATATCAAGAGCTACAGGCAGTGCAGACAGTAGGGATAGTTTTAAAAAGGCAAATACAGGTGAATGGACAAAGGGCCGACAGAGACACATGCCCCAGAATAGAGAGAAAAATCCACCCTGTGGGGCTGACCAGGGTGCCCCTGGGAAATAAAAAGTAGTTAACCCCACCCAAGTCCCCCAGGGCAGACCCGGGTGGGGTTAAAAGGGTTTTAATTTACAAGCGTGTCGTAACTGTTATGCATCTATTCCAACGTATAGTGCTGGATATTTTTCCCATCCTCGCCTTCTCTCTTCGCTCAACACTCGACTTTCCAGTCCTTCCCTCAAAGACCCCCAACCGGCTCTGCCCTCAACACTTGACTTTTCAGTCCTTCCCTCAAACACCCCCAACCGGGTCTGCCCTGGGGGACTTGGGTGGGGTTGGCTACTTTTTAGTTCCCAGGGTCACCCTGGTCAGCCCCACATGGTGGGGTTTTCTCTATATTCCGGGGGCATGTGTCTACCCTTGGTCCATTCACCTGCATTTTCCTTTTTAAACTCTCCCTACTGTCTGCGCTGCCTGTGGCTCTTGATATTGGATGTGTGTTGCTAAATGGTCTTAGCTTTATTTAGGCCCCATGTCGTAGGTTTTATTTAACGTATTGGACCAGCTGGCGACATACATTCAATATTCTGTTTAGTTTTTGTCACTAGCAGTGCAGGCACGTCCTGAGAAAGTCTTGTTGCTGTCGGGACGTTAAGCAATGTACAATCAATCAACCTCCCTT
Organism: Semisulcospira habei; assembly: GCA_036245525.1. NCBI lineage: Eukaryota > Metazoa > Mollusca > Gastropoda > Semisulcospiridae > Semisulcospira > Semisulcospira habei. Next base: position 220,616,012 of record BTPG01000001.1, on the reverse strand, counting down.
CAAACGGACAGCATTCACACAAATAATACTTTACTATTACATCCGAAAATGGCCCATCCAAGCCTGCACTCTTTTAACTGCACTAAACGACTGACTGCAGCAGATGACGCTGACTCTGTGACGTCATTTGCATTCAATCAATTTGTGCATACAATCCAAAAGGAGATGCGGCATTGATAACATCGACAAACCTACAAAATAAAGCAACAGGTTGAACCAAAAGGTCGGGCAGGACAAAAGACAACAGCAGCCTCACCCAAAGTCTATATGTCCTCTCTTACAATGCGCACTCATACAATCACTTCACTTCATAGCAACCGGCGCACGAGAATACATATGCTAAGTCTCAAATTTATCACTAGACATGACCTCCGACAACATCACCCCGGAAGCATAACACACTTTTTTTTTTTTTTTTTTTTTTTTTTACAAAACAACCACACCCTCAAATAACAAACTTCATTTTGCAGCAACATAAACAATTTCCTCCCTCACTCAAATACAATACCACCCCCTCCTCCCCGCCCCACTACTTTTCGTATCTCTCCGTTTCACTTCGGCTCACCGATGCAGTCAACCACCGATCAGGTATTAAGTTATTTATAGCTGAGAAGGGTGATGTCACACATACTCGCCCATTTTACCGGTTTGTGCAAACACACACACTCTGCTGGGCAAGTGCAAACACACTACCGCAGTGTATTTTAAGCACAAAAGTGTGTTTAATAACCTCAAAGTGGGAAAAACTGATTTTGTTTATCTTTTATAACTTCTTAAAGTATGACAATGCAGAAACAACCCTCAGAAAAAATGGGTGTCTGACTTGGTCACCCAGAATTTTACACACACCCATTGTCCATAAGGATGGTAAAGACAGTCACCCATTTGAGGGGTTTCGTGCACACACACACATACACACACACACACACACACACACACACACACACACACACACACACACACACACACACACACACACACACACACACACACACACACACACACTACAAATTCTCTCCTCGCATAATGATTAATAATCAGTATTTTATTATCAATCTTTTATTATTACATTGGATTCAAACCTTTCAATTATGCAAAAAAATAAAAATAAAATTTCAAGACAGAAAGAAACACGCTTATAAAGGTAATTACAACACAATTTATTGAAAGAAATTGCATTGCAATCGTCTGTTTAAAGCGCGTTTATTTATTTCTTGCGATTTTCTTTGCATTTTACATGCTTGTAGTCACCTTTTTGTTCTGGATTTCTTTCATTTATGGTCCATAACATATTATTAGACAATGAGAGCTGTGGTATTCAACAGTATTAGTTGTTTTACGAGTTACGTTTCGCCAGTGGTTCCTGTCGCCTCGAGGGTTCGATCAGGTAGTTAATGTCAAAGATGAAAGTCGAAGGCTTTAGCCCGAGAATTTACCTTTGACATCAATTCCTTGATCAGACCCGAGAGGCGATAAGACCCACTGACAAAGCCTAAGTCGTAAAACAACGATTTTTGCTTGAATTGGAAAAAAAAAACAGCATGAAGAATCCAACTGGAAGAACCCTTAGCGCAATACTCTCAGTACTTTAAACACCCAGGGGGCACAACTCTTAATGTCAGTCAATTAACTCCCTTTACGACTTTTTTTGGGTAGGAAATATGCACCTAAGTAGAGGATCACGCGTTAGCCAGTGCCAAGAGGTGTTGATTGAAGCAGTTAGTTATTTGGGTTTAACGCCGAGCAGGCGACTAAGGCCATCACACGGCGGGCTGATTGAAACAGCATCACTTTTTGGGCATGTATGTAACAAAATATGCTAAACTCTACTCATTGTTATTAAGCTTATCTGAAAGAAAATACTCTGAAGATATAATGAAGGTAACAGTGTTTTGATAACTACTACAAACTACGCCAAGAAATGTCAAAGAAGTCTGATGAGCAGCGAAACTCGGCGCTCCCAAAAGTGGAGTACTTTCAGGTGCCTCTGCCAACCCATGCTATACATCATCTACTGGTCACAGACACATTACTTTTATAATTTTCTACTTCTATAATATGCTAAGTTGCTTATTTTAATTAAACCTCCCTCTCTCATTTAGTTGCTAAGCGTGTTTTCATCTGCTTCTATAAATTGTGCATTGTTGTAAACTAACCAGAATTGACATGCTTCATAATGTGTGCACATCTAGTGGTGCGACAGAGTTACGAGACGATTCACGGAAACTGCAACAGTGTGGAACCATTACCTTAAATCTAGGAAACAAACAAACATAAACCTCAAGCAACTCAAGAAATATCTCTGGAACCGTTAATTGTGCAACGATGAAATGAGGCGTAAGAAGAGAAAACAAGCGTTTATGTCGGAGTTCAAGCAGTCTCAGGTCATCGCGATATTGTTATCACAGAGTTCAAGCGTTTACTTCAAGGAATTCGTTTACTACTACAATGCTGGAAATGAATAAAAAGAAGTAAACTCACACTAGAAAAACAGCAAGTGATGGCTGTATCGTAGTAACTTGATCCCAATGCGCAAAGGCCATCGGGCCGACGTCGGCCTGATGGCCTATTGCGCATTGGAATGCCACCCAAGGTCATCATTCGAGTTCTTTTCCATGGTACTTCTCACGATTTGAGAAGCGGGCACAACCTCATCTTACAGGAGCACTTTAATAAACACGTCTCTGTGGAACTTGTCTGAATTCTAGGCGCATCTTAGCAATGAAATCAGCTATCAGCAGAGATAATTATCCAACCTAGAAAGGGACCCTACTTATCGTATAAATAGCAGACGACTTTCTGGCTACATGTGCTTCGACTTGCTTCCTGCAGCCCGTCTGACATCACGACGTGATTCATCACGACTGATCCCACCAAGAATGAGAGAAAGATGAGGAAAGACAAACGAAGGCCCAGGAAACAAAAACAAAATAAAAACAAAAACAAAAGAACACCCCCCCCCCCCAAAAAAAAAAAAAAAAAAAAAAAAAAAAGAGGAACGAAATTGGGAAGAGACAGTAATAGATAGTCTCCAGACTCGAGTTTGCACTGCCGTGAACCTATATTGAATATGAACATCGCGCTATTCTACGCGCGTGTTGACAGCCATGGGTGTCTGGTTTGGGGCTCGGTGGTCGCGATTTTATCCCGGCTGCGTAAACATAGCAGCATAGAGGCAACACTAGCCGGCAAGATACATACAGATTCTTATGACCGCGCCTACTCCTCGACGCGTATGAGAATATGTGACTCTTGCAGCTGTCGACGTTTTGCCTGTGTTCTTTTCATCACCACAAACCGATTAAACTACGTAAACATTGCAACATGAAGGTAATTCAACTCAGGTCAACACATAGCTTCTCACAAGTCCCCGCACTCAGCGCGTAACTCATGAAGATCTATGCCTCTTGAGTTTTGACTATGGTTATAGGCGAACGTTGCTAAACAGTGAATGCCATCCGTCTGATGTAAAAGCAAGAATATAATTTTTATCCTCGTGAAAGTATGCGCTAACAGTGGAATGAATGTGTATTGATAGGTCCATTTGTCACTGTGCACATCAGACGAAACAGAGTAGAACCTTCTGCCGTACCATCAGACGGCAGTTCCGCTGAAAGCCTTCTAGGCTGGCTCTACCACCACCTTGTACTGCCCCCAGCCCTCCACCAAATAACAGCCCGCCTGTCCAAGCCCATGTCAGTATAAAGTTTTAATTTGTAACCTGGCTTTAAAATTTCTGAGTTTTCAGAAGTGAACCCGCCCGTATATGTGCCTCAGCAGATCAAGTATATTCCGTAGTGAATCCGACTCTGTCTTTACCAGAACGAAAGAATAAATTCCAGGACAAAGAGGATTGATAAAGAATACAATCCTGGACAAAACTGGACTGGAGTAGAACGACACATGGCCAAAGAAACCATGCACACACTGCACACATTGCATCTACGATGATCAATGCGAACCATTCGCATTAAAGGTCCGCAGTTATAACAAAAATCATCCGAAAGAATAAAAAAAAAATGTAGAGTCCTACTGTACAGTAGCGCAGTAAACTCTGTTCAAGTTACACGGTTGCAGAGTTGGTAGAAACACAGCAAAACCGTGCCGGCCGTTTGCCCTACTTCCTGTCGCCGTCCGTGCGCGCTACTGTCAACTTCTCCGTGAAGCTCAAACCTTTACCGCAGGACAGGCTGAATGACTTGTAGAATAGACAGGATACCACGCGCGATATTTTCACCGGTATTCTTTTCCAAACTACATCTGTCAGCTTTTACAATTGATGAAGTTATTTTTGTGGAGGAAAGAAACTGCAGCAGAAGAAACGTTCGACTGAAAGTACAGAAGCCTATTCGAGAAAAGCGTGACCTGCGTTCGCGTGGACTAGTCTGAAGCAGACGACAACCACGAACGCAGGGCATGTTTTTCAAGTCTCGAGTAGGCTTCTGTACTTTCAGCCAAGCGTTTCCTCTGCCGCTGCATTTTCGTGCACACAAATATAACTTCGACGAGTCGTCTGCTCTACTCAGTAACTTACTTTGATTCACGAAAGACAATTGAGTGGTCACAGACTATAAACCCCAGCCAGTCAAATCCTAGTTTACTTTAATAACACTAACGTGCATGTATTTGTTATTGTTGACGGACATTGCAAACTTCAGCAAAGTGGGCTTAGCAAGAGACTTTCAAATCAGGTTATTCTCATCAGAATCATTCCAAAGTAAGAGAAAGTAATAAATATTTTTCTCTTGATGAAATAGCCTGGTTTGGTACATGTAATAACATTATTGCTATTAGATGCTGGTTGTGAACTTCTCATCTGAAACTGTGAGTTTGTATTGTAACGTTCATTTTCAAATGGAAAGGATTAACATTAAAAATAATAAGTACGCTCAAATTGCGTGAATTTGTTCTGATTTCTTAGAATAATTGTTTTCATTGTGTCATTGTGTGTGTCTATATTGATTGAACACATTTCAACAAGAAAAATTCACACAATTTATTCAGCTATTTTGACAATAACCTACGTGCAATCGGAACGTAGCCATCACACAATGTATGTTCTACTTCAAACAAAGATCGTCTCTTAACACAGTGGTTGTGTCAGTGGCGTTTGTTGGGTGAAACAGCTACAAATATCAACCAGTTTTAGCAGTATTCAGAATATTCACTGAAAATCATTTATGACATTAACGTATTGGTCTCAGAACACTATTTTATTATCAGACGGTTGCACCAGACATTTTACTTATATCGGAGGCATTTCACCGTGTTTTCGCATACTGTTTTTCTCAAACGGAAGCCGTTACCCACAATTCCTTCACCGGCAATTTCTTTCACAATGGCAAAGATACAAATGGCAACGATACAGCGACAAGGTATGTAAATTCATTCAATCCGACGGTCGTATTTCCCAAATTTTGGAGGCGTCATTGCACCAGACTATGCATTAGTTGTGCCAGATTAGCTTGGCGCCGACTAATCTGGCACTACCCTTGAATTATCATGGTCGACCCATATCCTGCTGTAGGGCGTCAGGGCTGAATTAAAGTGATAATTAACGTGACTGGCCAAAGCCACAACTGGAGAAGAACATTTTGTTTAGCGAGTACGTTGTCATTGAAATGCGTGACAAGCTGAGGCTTCTTATCACCCGTTGCCTTGGGGTTAGGGCTATAATCTTTAATATAACCTCAAAAAAGCTTACGAAGCTCACAACGCAGCTATCATTCGCCTCTCAATACTGCATTTGTTTCCATTCATCCTTTACACTTGTAAAATAAATCAAGTATATGAAAGAGCAGTATAATGATTTCTCTTTGTAATAAGACATGTTCTGACACGGATTCACGAGAACGGACTAAAAAAATACTATACACTATACTCGTAACAACTAATAATATTACTAATACTATTATTGACACTCTGCAGCCTTACTGTTACTGACATTCTGCAGTCTGTGTGACATGCTGTTGACAGGCCAGATAGGAGAGTTTGAAAAACAAACCCACAACTACCACTATTAAATAGTATACACAAAACATAACCTTTTGTGACGTTGCTAGGGAAATGCCGTCTGCGCGACCAACAGCAAAGCCTTTTGAAAAGAACGTTTAGAGTCTCCCTGTCTATCAGAGTAATGCAGCGATACAGGCTAGAGTTTTGATGATTGTTGTTTCACTATTAAACAAAAAGTCGAGAATTCTTTTTGTTGTTGATACATGTAGTCGACACTGGACAATGTGACGGAAAGAACTCGTGCTTTTTGGACACTGATAATTTTTATGTCACCTTTCCTAAATTAATGGGTGCAAGTCTAGATGCGTTTTCTTTTCCAACGACACGAAGTAGTTTGTGCTTTAACTTATTTGTGTGTGTGTGTGTGTGTGTGTGTGTGTGTGTGTGTGTGTGTGTGTGTGTGTGTGTGTGTGTGTTTTAACTGATTCATGGCGCCCCGGCAATAGGCCTACTACTACTACTACTACTACTACTACTACTACTACTACCGGTTATTATACAGGCGCTTTACCCAATTCTGCCTCAAAACGCCGCGAACTGAACCCAACACGCACGCTCACGTGACACACACGCACTCACTCTGAAGAAAACACAGTACAAGATAGACACAGGACATTCAAGTGGTGCGAGGGGTCAGCTCACCTAATGAGGTTTCGGAAATTTTGTTCGCTTGTATTTGAAATTTATGAAGTGACCTGAAACCGGTACCAAAGTGGTACCGACAACGCTATACACATTCGCAATCATTGATGCGGGGCACTTTGAACGAGTTATTGGAGCAAAAACAATTGATATCCAAGGCGAGTCAAAAAGTGGTATCCGAAAATCGCTTCAGGTTTCTTTTTTGCACCTCGTCCCTAAGGCTTGCGCCAATGCATGACGCAGAAATGCAACCACCAAATTATTTGAGTGGGTCTTTGATTTTGGACCTTACATTTACCATGATTTAAATTCAATATTCATTTTGTGTGACGGCGTCAACGTAAACTGTGCGACTCATTCCTGACAATTCTTTCTATTCAGGTGTCTGTCACAGCGACAATGATGACGTTACGTAGCAGTACGTAAATGGTGGTCACTGGCCAAACTTGGCCGCAGTCGGCCCAATCGCCTTGTGCTGGTAAAGAACTTCAACGGTTCATCATTCACCAGAAGAGGACATTTTATAATGACATACATTGCTTTAATCATAGGAAATGTTAAGACACAAGGAACAAGGAAAAATCATTGAAATTGTTTTCAATGATCAACAAAACTAAGACAAATTTCCACATTGTGGACAATAGCGCTATTTTATTGCGTTGCGTTGCATTGCATTGCATTGCGTTGTATTGTATTTTCTTACACACCTCTTTTTTTGCTGCCTTTGAGCGGAAAAGCTGTATCATACGTGTGTAATACAGCCCTTGTGCGTGAACGGACACGTGTGCACTATATTGTTTTGTAGAAAATCTGGTCAACAAAAAGGTACGAGTCATACGATATTGAAATTTGACCTACTTTCAGCACATGCGCAATGACGCCATTTCATAGAGACCATTGGCACTCTGGCGTCATGTATTGCGCTATTACGTCATCATGTAGGAACATTTGTCTGACATCCAAAATATCCACGTCACATTACAAAGTAAATGACGTCATGTCCTTTGCCAAAGACACAATGGCGGCTGTGTTGTGGTTAGACGTGTGCCGAAAACCTACTCACATCTGATTTATGCCAAGAAAAAGGATAAGGTTTTAAAACCACTCGAGTGAGCACTCGAGTGAGATTCTCAGTATCACATAAACACCGATGTAAGAATCTATCCGTATCGTATCGTATAGTACAGATCTGTAATTATAGTTTACCAATAACGTCACTGACGAATGTCTGATGAGTGAGAAGACTGTCCCTGAATATGAACACCCTGGAATCTAGAAATCCAATGTTTCTGTGTCAGTGATACGTTCGCTCTCCTTCAAGTGGGCTTCCTTAAATTTGTTTTCTAATGAAACAGGTGTATGTGTGAGTTGACTACATACACTTCAGTTTGAGGACTGATTTTAATCAGTGTGCATTTATTTCTTTAAGACTTGATAAACAATATTATACAGTATTTAAGTTTGCATTACATGATACAAACATTCCTTTTTGTCTACCGTATTGAAAATACGGTAGACTTTGAGACGGGGCTGGACGGAGCACGTTCCGTAGCATGCAAATGACGAACATAGGAGGGCACACAGCAGACTGACAGTGAAGTAACACGATAAAAAGATACGTCAACGACGCCGTTGAACGTACATTTGGGCGGGAAGCGCCGTGTATATGTGTGTGTGTGCGTGTGCGTATGTATGTAGGCACGAGTAGCTCCTGTGTTTGCGTACGCACAGATCTGAAACTTTAGGAAATGCTTCCTTCAAGATGTATTTCGGAGTACTTTTGAGCATATTCAAATTGGGTGATTCGTTCAAGAGAAAAATTGCCGTTTATATAAAGAAGGTTGACCAGTATATGATTGTCCGTAATTTTAGTTCTATTCACTTGGAATTTTGGATATAGCTAGCTTGCAGATAGACATCGTAATCCAGCGTTGTACCTCTTCAACTTTTTGAATAACAATTAATTCATTTCTGCAAGTTTTGGATTTACTATATACTCCCATCAAACAGTCAGCCCTGGAAGAGTCTGTGTGGAAAAAAACAGTCAGCCCTGGCAGAGGCTGCGTGCCTTTCGGATGAGTGACGTCAAACATCAAATTCGTCACTTTCACACACGGCGTCGTGAGACTAGCGATGTCATGACGTGAAGCTTATTAAGACGTCATTTTGCTGCTTGTGCTATTCTTCTTCTTCAGAATACTGTCGCTACACCAGCCTACAGAGCGTACTAAAGGTGGGAAGTGCCGTATGTCCGTCTTTATTTGCGTGCGCCGGCGTGTGTGTTGATCAGAGATTGGCTTAGAGAGGAGGGAAATGGATCAGAAGGATAAGCTTAAAAGTATAAGCAACTCTAAATGTTCCTAAAAAAAACACACACACAAAAAAAGCATGTGAGTTCCAAACAATACAAGATTCAAGATAACTGTATTGTTGCTATACAAAAAAAAATATCTTGCCACCTCAGGTGCTGCTCACATTCACTCACTTGCTCATTCCACAAATTACAATAACAGAGCTACACAATAGACAATGACTCGGGACGGGTGAAGCCCGTCACCAAGGCATCTAATGGTCGGCGCCAGTGGCCTCATTCCGACTCGAACCTCCCTGACAAAAACATTGAGAATGCTAAGACAGCCCTATGTCTCCGGAACACACTATTTTATGTTCTATTGTTAAGTTCCTACTTGACTAAGCTATAATAGTACATGAAAAAAACAAAACAAAACAAAAAACCCCAAGTTAACAACAGAAACAAAATACCCTTTCCGCCCTGAGCCACCTGCTCGGCGTTAAACCCCAATAACTAACTATAAAGTATTTCATACGGATCAGCCAGATTATTAATATCGTGAATAGGCACATGGGTATTCACTGTGGCTAGCAAATATTAAATTGTACAAATTGTATTTCATTCGAAGTGGGTGGCGGCCACCGGTACTGTCGACAGACTGCATGAACAATAGGGTTCAAACAGCACGTGTGTCGAATGTACCAGCCGCGATATGAGTTTATCGGTATTGTCTGCTACAGGATTCTTACTTCTTGCGGGCGTGTTTTTAGAAGGGGTTAACTTTTGACTTCACTCTGATGTCATGTACGCGGTATGCACAAAGTGAGCTCGATGCATTTTCCCTTTCTAAGCGTCATTGACTTCATCCGCGTCATTCCATTCCATGACCATTTATATAGCAATATCCATAGGTAATATGCTCGTGGCGCTTTTGTTAGAGAGAAGAGTAGTATAAACAAAATCGGCTTAACCCGTTCAGTGCCAGCTATCGCAGACTGTGTTCCCGCAATCTTTGTTGATTCAACACCAAAAAGCCCCAGCTGTCCCAGGAACATAGATTCAAAGTGGTACTAGCAAGAGGTATAGATCCTCATGAGCCCCCGCAACTGCGGGGGCTCATGCGGATCTATACCTCTTGCTAGTTGGGTGGTCACGTGTTCACATGTTTCCGGCACTGAACGAGTTAAAAGACTTAGGGTCAAGGTCTCCGCGTCTGCTCCGCTGGCAGCCATTTTTTTTTTTTTTTTTTTCGCTGCGACCAAGCCGTCAAAGTCAAATGTAAAAGTGAAAACACAGAGCAGCACATCGGTTATCACGATGTTTGAGTCTGGCCAACACGAGTTTCAAACGGCTACGCGCACTGTATTTGCGCAGGGTCGATATGTCAGTGGCTGTTCTAGCTGTTGTACGCGGAGGGGCTGAATGAATGGCAAAGTTTGGCTCACGCGTTTAGACCAATATATACGTTGTAAATCACCTCTGCTCACGATTGACATTTTTTGAACAATGTATATGTTGCTTTACGAAATTCAGAGGCAATGGACGACGCAATAACTGTGTAAGGTACGTTAATGATTATAGTCGAAGAATGTTTGTTTAAAGAGCGGCGAAATAAAGATGATGCTCTTATGGTGACAGTACTGTAATTTCAAACCCATGACAATGCTTTTGAATGACTTCTTCTGAAGACAAGATGGCGGCCATACAACACCTCGCCAGGCCGCCCGCTCCGGTAGAAACAGTCGCCACCCGCAGTCTAGCAGTCATTGGGCCTTCGTTTGATATATGATGTCGGACCCTGCAATGCTACATAATGACTGGTGTTTCTTTTGGATGACATTTGGGAATTTGTTGTGCTGTTGCTGTTAATTGGATTCTCAGTAGTTTCCTACGCCGTTAGTGCAATGCTAGTTTATACACGCCGGCCGATTTTTGTTAGTGCCATTGGAATTCCGATCTCAGAACTGAAGAACAGCGCGCATTATGCTGTGGCAAAAAACCAACGTGCTTTTCTCCTTTTTCAAGCATCTCAGGAGTGGCCGTCTTCCCACGCCACGCTCAACATCACTGCCTGAGGAGTAGCGTGAGTGTGTGCAGTGAGGCGATTGCCGGCAGGCTTCGGGCCCCAACATTCCAGCCGAGGGACGTGATGATGGACACAGTGACTGTGTTTATTACAACACTGACTTAACAGCGTGTGCATGTCAGTTTACTGTACTTTAGAAACATATTTGGACTGCCGCTTTTATGTTAATGCTGTAGTTTTACTATTATTGCTAAAAAATAAGTAGGTGTGAGGTTATATATTAGTTAAGTTATAGTGGTGACTGTTTGTGCCGGAGCGACTGTCTAATAGCCGGCGCTGTTCTTATGGCGACGGGCCCCCATGTAGCAACTGTGAAAGTATAGTTCGTCTTTTTGTTTTGTTGATGCGTATCTCTCATTTGTGTAACTAGTATCAGCCAAGCAGAAAGTTTAAAAACATTATATTACGTGTTTAAGAGATACTAAGATAGGGCTGTCCTTAGTTTGCTTTGTGTTAGGGAGGTTCAGGTCGGGTTGGGGCCGTTGGCGCCGGCCATGAGACGCCTTGGCGACGGGCTTCACCAGTCCCGAGCCATTGTCCATTTCAGTGTTGTGTGTAAACTGTTGTGTGAGTTTGGGTGATTGCGAGTTGCACCTGAGGTGGCGAAACAAATTTTCCTGTACGTGGCAACATGTATTTGGAACAATAAAGTTCATTCATTCATTCATTCATTCATTCAGTTCCCTAAGGTCCCAGTACTTCACTAGAGCCCGCCCAGCTCAAACTCTCATAACACTCGTTATTACCGTTTAAAGAACATAAGTATAGATTAACATAGATTAATATTTTTTGATTTTTGCAAAATAGCTTCTCTTGTCTGCGTTCTTAAAAGCAAGTGCGTGTTTGAAGGGTTGCAAACAGCCGCGGATTTGGAAAGTTTTTTTTTTGCACCGAACAGTGAAACTGAATGCGCTCGTGGGGTTTGATTATTCCGTCACCGTCACACAGAATGTAGCCTCGTGCCATAACATGTGTTCTTCATAATCGTTTACGGTCATTAGCACTGAGGACAAAATAAACCAATGCAGGGGATCAAATGACATTTTCTTCAGTATTGTCAGCATTTTTGAACTCGTTTCCGTACCCATAACTGAACAGCCAGACTCTGCTTTATTCCAGCTATTCTGTTCTAAATTACTGTAGTAGGCATTTCTAATATTGTGGGCAGGCTCACAATACTACTAACTACATGTATCTTGAAATTGTACTCGATGACATCCAAGTATAATTTGTTAAGTTACATCACCATTTCATGAAATAATCGTAAAATCTGTATGGTGATGCAGGTCCGTGTTAGCTTTTTCATAAAGACTGCAATAGAGTGCCAGTTTATCAAGTATGCCTAAGCCACCAGGGACGCGAAAATAATGGGATGGAACTCCACACTTCCTTTCCAAGATTACATGAAGTAATAATACAAAGGTAATCAAAAACTTATGTTGCATCATATAAAAAAGAACCCTGAAGGGGAAATCTGTCCCTTGTGCTTGACAAAAGATGCCACTTCGTTCGGAGTACCACAATTGCATCCTGACGTGTCCAGTATGTGAGTACCGCTGCAGATTTTGAGTATGTCTGTAGCCATACTGTGAGGTAAGTGTAAAACTAACTTCCTTTCTTTTTTGAATATATTCATTTCGGGCTTTCGCTTTCTAGCGGCAATATTGGATCCGGGTCTGCTTTCATATTTATATTTGCTGTTTAAAGCATTTTGAATGCGTTCTTGGAATGGTCATCTATTGTTGCCCTCACAAGGAGCGCAGCGTACTGAGAAAGTCTTGTTCCTTTCGGGACGTTACGCAACGTTCAACCAACCAACCTTCTTCTTTATGCTGAGACATCTTTGGTCTACTGCAAAAAAAAAAATGTTTTATTTACAAGACACGCATGAAATGATAAAGCCACATATAAAGGCTGCCGCACTTTCGTTGTAAATATTTATTGGACTTCTAGATGTTGCGCGCAGCTCATGTATGGGGCGAAGTAATGTTCTGGGCGTCACCTGCGAGTACTAGCTCATATTTTATTACCTTCACCCAATACACCTGGCTGTTCCATCGTATTAACATCCCCCTGGATGTGCTATGTTGAAGGTAAACTATCATTTATTTTCTTAGTGTGCCAGATCGTAAGCACATAGATTTGCTATAATTTTAGCTGAAAGAATACTCTGTCATTTGTATCCTTTTCATTCTATCGCTTTTCGGTTCTAATCAGGCTATCTGAACATTTTTTATAAATCGTGATATCGGACTCGTAACTTGAATCTCACTAATTTAAACTGAAGCTAGAAAACAAGATTCATCATACAATATGAAACATACAGCTTCGATACTGAGCACAAATTGTAAACTATTCTGTTAAGTTTGCGTCGATGGCAATTTATCAAAACATTATATAGGACGGCGCAGCATCATGATCTCACCTCTTATGAAGAAAATGCTTTAAAGAGCTTTCAAACCATCAAGTCGACGAGGATCGCAGAGACAAACATTGCAAGGAAGACCAGTACAGCTGAAAAGCTGCCTGTGAGTGTGTGTGCTGATCGGTGGTTTGGACCTGACGGTTGTAGGCCGAAAGGTCCAAAATCACAGGTCAGCACATTTTGTGAGTACAAAACGAATATTTTAAATGCCGTTGAATTTGTTGGACACTAAACATCACATCAGAGGGTATTCATGTCCCTGGTTTTGAAGATGGTCCAACCTCAAACCAACGTTGGACGTTGTTTCCATATATATATATATATATATATATATATATATATATATATATATATATATATATATATATATATATATATATATATATATATATATATATATATATATATATATATATATATACAGAGAGAGAGAGAGAGAGAGAGATTATATAGATATGGATATGTGGTGTATATGGATTATTTCTGAATATTCAAAGTATATATATAAATTATATAGGTTCTGTCATTGACGTTGCAATGCTCGTGAATCATATTTTTTTCCGCAATATATACTTTGGAGAGAAAACTTTCATACACTTCTTGGACAGAAAGTGTTTACTTATACTTATTCAATAAATTCACAACAAACCAAGGGGAATCACTCAGCGCTGGACAGACGAACAGTTAGATCCCCTGCCCCCGCCTATCAGGCACCCATTCGCCAGCCCACAGAGAAATACGCAGGTATAGAACAAGACGATCATCTACATCCCTAAAAAGGATGCATCAGGTCTCTTATATAACCCATGTCTTTCTCCGGAACTTAGGAAGTAGGCAGGAGAAACATACATACACAAACACGAAGGTGCATTACTATATGTGGTCGGGTAAATACCCTGAATTCCCACAGTAGATGCACAGAACATTACACAACAATGTAACGATACAAATTTGCCTCGAGTTATACTGAGATACTCACAAACCAGATAGGTGAGGCTAGCGCTGGCAGAATTGTACAACAAACCAAGGGGAATCACTCAGCGCTGGACAGACGAACAGTTAGATCCCCTGCCCCCGCCTATCAGGCACCCATTCGCCAGCCCACAGAGAAATACGCAGGTATAGAACAAGACGATCATCTACATCCCTAAAAAGGATGCATCAGGTCTCTTATATAACCCATGTCTTTCTCCGGAACTTAGGAAGTAGGCAGGAGAAACATACATACACAAACACGAAGGTGCATTACTATATGTGGTCGGGTAAATACCCTGAATTCCCACAGTAGATGCACAGAACATTACACAACAATGTAACGATACAAATTTGCCTCGAGTTATACTGAGATACTCACAAACCAGATAGGTGAGGCTAGCGCTGGCAGAATTGTACAACAAACCAAGGGGAATCACTCAGCGCTGGACAGACGAACAGTTAGATCCCCTGCCCCCGCCTATCAGGCACCCATTCGCCAGCCCACAGAGAAATACGCAGGTATAGAACAAGACGATCATCTACATCCCTAAAAAGGATGCATCAGGTCTCTTATATAACCCATGTCTTTCTCCGGAACTTAGGAAGTAGGCAGGAGAAACATACATACACAAACACGAAGGTGCATTACTATATGTGGTCGGGTAAATACCCTGAATTCCCACAGTAGATGCACAGAACATTACACAACAATGTAACGATACAAATTTGCCTCGAGTTATACTGAGATACTCACAAACCAGATAGGTGAGGCTAGCGCTGGCAGAATTGTACAACAAACCAAGGGAAATCACTCAGCGCTGGACAGACGAACAGGCGGGGGCAGGGGATCTAACTGTTCGTCTGTCCAGCGCTGAGTGATTCCCCTTGGTTTGTTGTACAATTCTGCCAGCGCTAGCCTCACCTATCTGGTTTGTGAGTATCTCAGTATAACTCGAGGCAAATTTGTATCGTTACATTGTTGTGTAATGTTCTGTGCATCTACTGTGGGAATTCAGGGTATTTACCCGACCACATATAGTAATGCACCTTCGTGTTTGTGTATGTATGTTTCTCCTGCCTACTTCCTAAGTTCCGGAGAAAGACATGGGTTATATAAGAGACCTGATGCATACTTTTTAGGGATGTAGATGATCGTCTTGTTCTATACCTGCGTATTTCTCTGTGGGCTGGCGAATGGGTGCCTGATAGGCGGGGGCAGGGGATCTAACTGTTCGTCTGTCCAGCGCTGAGTGATTCCCCTTGGTTTGTTGTACAATTCTGCCAGCGCTAGCCTCACCTATCTGGTTTGTGAGTATCTCAGTATAATTCGAGGCAAATTTGTATCGTTACATTGTTGTGTAATGTTCTGTGCATCTACTGTGGGAATTCAGGGTATTTACCCGACCACATATAGTAATGCACCTTCGTGTTTGTTTATGTATGTTTCTCCTGCCTACTTCCTAAGTTCCGGAGAAAGACATGGGTTATATAAGAGACCTGATGCATCCTTTTTAGGGATGTAGATGATCGTCTTGTTCTATACCTGCGTATTTATCTGTGGGCTGGCGAATGGGTGCCTGATAGGCGGGGGCAGGGGATCTAACTGTTCGTCTGTCCAGCGCTGAGTGATTCCCCTTGGTTTGTTGTACAATTCTGCCAGCGCTAGCCTCACCTATCTGGTTTGTGAGTATCTCAGTATAACTCGAGGCAAATTTGTATCGTTACATTGTTGTGTAATGTTCTGTGCATCTACTGTGGGAATTCAGGGTATTTACCCGACCACATATAGTAATGCACCTTCGTGTTTGTGTATGTATGTTTCTCCTGCCTACTTCCTAAGTTCCGGAGAAAGACATGGGTTATATAAGAGACCTGATGCATCCTTTTTAGGGATGTAGATGATCGTCTTGTTCTATACCTGCGTATTTCTCTGTGGGCTGGCGAATGGGTGCCTGATAGGCGGGGGCAGGGGATCTAACTGTTCGTCTGTCCAGCGCTGAGTGATTCCCCTTGGTTTGTTGTACAATTCTGCCAGCGCTAGCCTCACCTATCTGGTTTGTGAGTATCTCAGTATAACTCGAGGCAAATTTGTATCGTTACATTGTTGTGTAATGTTCTGTGCATCTACTGTGGGAATTCAGGGTATTTACCCGACCACATATAGTAATGCACCTTCGTGTTTGTGTATGTATGTTTCTCCTGCCTACTTCCTAAGTTCCGGAGAAAGACATGGGTTATATAAGAGACCTGATGCATCCTTTTTAGGGATGTAGATGATCGTCTTGTTCTATACCTGCGTATTTCTCTGTGGGCTGGCGAATGGGTGCCTGATAGGCGGGGGCAGGGGATCTAACTGTTCGTCTGTCCAGCGCTGAGTGATTCCCCTTGGTTTGTTGTACAATTCTGCCAGCGCTAGCCTCACCTATCTGGTTTGTGAGTATCTCAGTATAACTCGAGGGAAATTTGTATCGTTACATTGTTGTGTAATGTTCTGTGCATCTACTGTGGGAATTCAGGGTATTTACCCGACCACATATAGTAATGCACCTTCGTGTTTGTGTATGTATGTTCCTCCTGCCTACTTCCTAAGTTCCGGAGAAAGACATGGGTTATATAAGAGACCTGATGCATCCTTTTTAGGGATGTAGATGATCGTCTTGTTCTATACCTGCGTATTTATCTGTGAGCTGGCGAATGGGTGCCTGATAGGCGGGGGCAGGGGATCTAACTGTTCGTCTGTCCAGCGCTGAGTGATTCCCCTTGGTTTGTTGTACAATTCTGCCAGCGCTAGCCTCACCTATCTGGTTTGTGAGTATCTCAGTATAACTCGAGGCAAATTTGTATCGTTACATTGTTGTGTAATGTTCTGTGCATCTACTGTGGGAATTCAGGGTATTTACCCGACCACATATAGTAATGCACCTTCGTGTTTGTGTATGTATGTTTCTCCTGCCTACTTCCTAAGTTCCGGAGAAAGACATGGGTTATATAAGAGACCTGATGCATCCTTTTTAGGGATGTAGATGATCGTCTTGTTCTATACCTGCGTATTTCTCTGTGGGCTGGCGAATGGGTGCCTGATAGGCGGGGGCAGGGGATCTAACTGTTCGTCTGTCCAGCGCTGAGTGATTCCCCTTGGTTTGTTGTACAATTCTGCCAGCGCTAGCCTCACCTATCTGGTTTGTGAGTATCTCAGTATAACTCGAGGCAAATTTGTATCGTTACATTGTTGTGTAATGTTCTGTGCATCTACTGTGGGAATTCAGGGTATTTACCCGACCACATATAGTAATGCACCTTCGTGTTTGTGTATGTATGTTTCTCCTGCCTACTTCCTAAGTTCCGGAGAAAGACATGGGTTATATAAGAGACCTGATGCATCCTTTTTAGGGATGTAGATGATCGTCTTGTTCTATACCTGCGTATTTCTCTGTGGGCTGGCGAATGGGTGCCTGATAGGCGGGGGCAGGGGATCTAACTGTTCGTCTGTCCAGCGCTGAGTGATTCCCCTTGGTTTGTTGTACAATTCTGCCAGCGCTAGCCTCACCTATCTGGTTTGTGAGTATCTCAGTATAACTCGAGGCAAATTTGTATCGTTACATTGTTGTGTAATGTTCTGTGCATCTACTGTGGGAATTCAGGGTATTTACCCGACCACATATAGTAATGCACCTTCGTGTTTGTGTATGTATGTTTCTCCTGCCTACTTCCTAAGTTCCGGAGAAAGACATGGGTTATATAAGAGACCTGATGCATCCTTTTTAGGGATGTAGATGATCGTCTTGTTCTATACCTGCGTATTTCTCTGTGGGCTGGCGAATGGGTGCCTGATAGGCGGGGGCAGGGGATCTAACTGTTCGTCTGTCCAGCGCTGAGTGATTCCCCTTGGTTTGTTGTACAATTCTGCCAGCGCTAGCCTCACCTATCTGGTTTGTGAGTATCTCAGTATAACTCGAGGCAAATTTGTATCGTTACATTGTTGTGTAATGTTCTGTGCATCTACTGTGGGAATTCAGGGTATTTACCCGACCACATATAGTAATGCACCTTCGTGTTTGTGTATGTATGTTTCTCCTGCCTACTTCCTAAGTTCCGGAGAAAGACATGGGTTATATAAGAGACCTAATGCATCCTTTTTAGGGATGTAGATGATCGTCTTGTTCTATACCTGCGTATTTCTCTGTGGGCTGGCGAATGGGTGCCTGATAGGCGGGGGCAGGGGATCTAACTGTTCGTCTGTCCAGCGCTGAGTGATTCCCCTTGGTTTGTTGTACAATTCTGCCAGCGCTAGCCTCACCTATCTGGTTTGTGAGTATCTCAGTATAACTCGAGGCAAATTTGTATCGTTACATTGTTGTGTAATGTTCTGTGCATCTACTGTGGGAATTCAGGGTATTTACCCGACCACATATAGTAATGCACCTTCGTGTTTGTGTATGTATGTTTCTCCTGCCTACTTCCTAAGTTCCGGAGAAAGACATGGGTTATATAAGAGACCTGATGCATCCTTTTTAGGGATGTAGATGATCGTCTTGTTCTATACCTGCGTATTTCTCTGTGGGCTGGCGAATTGGTGCCTGATAGGCGGGGGCAGGGGATCTAACTGTTCGTCTGTCCAGCGCTGAGTGATTCCCCTTGGTTTGTTGTACAATTCTGCCAGCGCTAGCCTCACCTATCTGGTTTGTGAGTATCTCAGTATAACTCGAGGCAAATTTGTATCGTTACATTGTTGTGTAATGTTCTGTGCATCTACTGTGGGAATTCAGGGTATTTACCCGACCACATATAGTAATGCACCTTCGTGTTTGTGTATGTATGTTTCTCCTGCCTACTTCCTAAGTTCCGGAGAAAGACATGGGTTATATAAGAGACCTGATGCATCCTTTTTAGGGATGTAGATGATCGTCTTGTTCTATACCTGCGTATTTCTCTGTGGGCTGGCGAATGGGTGCCTGATAGGCGGGGGCAGGGGATCTAACTGTTCGTCTGTCCAGCGCTGAGTGATTCCCCTTGGTTTGTTGTACAATTCTGCCAGCGCTAGCCTCACCTATCTGGTTTGTGAATAAATTCACAAGAATGATCGTTGTCTACCCGACCGTTTGTACCGGGCTCAGGGTTTTCGACATTTTTTGTAACCCGCATAGTTCCTCTCTGAAGTGGGTCAGACTTTAAAACAAATTTTCCAGTATGAATTGACACAATGCTCGCCCTCTCCTTGACAATTTGATTTAGGAATACAGTCTGTATCTTTGTTATGATGTCTGCGAGCGTACTGTGCAAAAAGTGGGAAAATGCATCCAAGCTCATAGGCCTATACAGGAGATTTGGACTTTGTGGGCTGGTTCATCCCATCTTGTTTAGCTGATCTCTATTTGACCTAGTCATACCGAGAGCTGGAACAAACAACAGTCGTATGCAGACACTGTTTATGAAAGTCGGGAATGAATGGGAAGGCTGCCTTTTCCGTAAAATTAGTTTTTAGCTCATGCTAGCATGGGTCTGGGATTGCTGATCTTTTGTAAACCCATTTAACCCCAAGGGCGCATTTCCAAAATGTTGGAGGTGTCACCTAAAGACTTTGTGCAAGCTGAAGGAGATGAATTGACCAAGATAGTTCAAGGGTAGTGACAGATGAGCTTGGCGCCTACAGGCGCCAAGCTCATCTGGCACTACCCTTGAATTCTCATGGTCAAGCCATCTACTGCGGTAGAGCGTTGGGGCTGAATGGGTTAACCAAGCGAGACATTAACCAGCCCAGGGAGCTCGCGATATACCGGCTACAGCAAATCCAGTGCAGTGTCGAAATGAACTTGCCTGACTGTGCGTTGGGTGAATCTTATTTTACAACAATCAACACCTTTCCATTTCGCTTGAAGACGAAAATACAGGCAAACACAGGCACAACGTTCCGCAGCTGCAAGAGATCTATATATGCTCATTAATCTCTGACGCAGGCGCTGGGGCTTACAAAAATCTATAGCTAGCTAGTGTTACCTCTATTGGCTGAATGATCTATGTTGTTATGATTATGCGCTGCGAATCAATGGAGATAACCAGTGTGGGTTAGCTTTTGTCCGTTACTTTCGGCATATGGAACTGCTGACGAGGAAATGTAATCCAGACCAATACAGGTGAACGCCAAGCCCGCGACGTTTACGTCATTTTTGTGACTACAAACACAATATATATGTAAAGAAGTACCCAGCGGAGAAAGAAACGCGCTTAGAAAAGACGGGTACAACACAATTTATTAATATTTCGGGTAAATACCCTTTGTCAAAATAGACAAACAAACAGAGAGATTAGCCGCTACTTATCTTCATTCGCAGAAGGGGCGGTCCGTGGCGCAGTGGTTAAGGCGCCTGCCACCAATACCAAAGGTGCGAGGTTCGAAAACGGGTTCCGGCGTCGGACTTTTCTCCTCTGGTAAGTGTCACCGTTAATTCGGGCGGACCGTCGGGGGTTCTTTCTCCGGGTACTCCGGTTCTTCCACCCCCCACCCCACCCCCCACCCCACTTTACAAATTTCAAATACAAGCGATCAAAAATCTCTGTAATTTCAGTCGCTGAACTGGCCCTTCGTCTGTCTTGTACTGTGTTTGTCTTAAATGGCGTAAATCCGTGTCTGTTACGTGAGTGTGCGTGTTGGGTTTCAGTTCGCGGCGCTTTGAGTCGATTTGCCCCCCAAAATTGACAAAAAGCGCCTATATAATAACGGTATTATTATTATAAGTAGCGGCTAATCTCTCTGTTTGTTTGTCTATTTTGACAAAGGGTATTTACCCGAAATATTAATAAATTGTGTTGTACCCGTCTTTTCTAAGCGTGTTTCTTTCTCCGTTGGGTACTTCTTTGCATTTTACACGCTTGGCAGTCACCTTTTTGGTCTGGATTACAATATATATGTAGCTCGTTGTTCCTTTGTCTACTTTGAATCAACCGCTTATGCATACATTTTTCTTGGAAAATAACCAACGAAGAAAGCAACACGCTCAGGAGGAAAAACCGTCCAGAGGACAAACAGGTTTTTGTTCCAAAGCGTGTTTCTTGTTTATTTCTTGTTCGCCTTTATTTTATGTTTTCTTTCTGTTTGTGACCAAACGATTTCGTCATGTGACGATCACGCGATAAAATGAACAACAGATGACACGTCTTGACTCTTCTCTGTTGTTTATTATGTCTCTGACTTCTTCAATAAGTCACTTTCCATCACTTAACAGTTTTTTTTCTTCGTTGGTTATGTTTCCCTCAAAAAGTAAGCGTACGAGTTTGCTGCAAACTGGTACATGCGTAGTCTTTTGAGTGCCATCACAATGAGAAGACGCAGAAAGTTTCTCGTGCGTCTATGTGACGAAACGTTCGTCTACGTGACGACGGGCTACCAGCAACTGAACGCAGAGGTTCTGCAAGCGAACGTTATTCTGGGGCTCAGCACGCCCTCGTTCCTTGGATGGTGATGGTGATGGTCGGTTTAACTCATTCTACCCCAGACACACCGCAGCAAGATACGGATCGACCATGATAGTTCAAGGGTGATGCCAGAATAGCTTGAACTATCATGGTCGATCTGTATCCCGCACTAGAGTGCAGTCTTCAGAGGACAACGGCAAAACTGAGTTGGGGATTTCGGTGTTGGGGTAGAATGAGTTAAAACTCCTGTTAAAACAGCTCATGCTCAAGTTAAAAATGGGGTAAAAACCTTTTGTTGTTGTTGTTATTTAGTATTGGAGTTGTGGTGAAGGCCAACCTTAGTCGTTGGTGCACAGTCTACGCAGACCGGACGTTCTAAGCATGTCTATGCATGCGCGACGGTTGCAGACGACAGGCTGTGCGAGCAGGTATACAGGTAAGGAGTGCCGTCAACAGGGTATTAATTGTTTGGTGGATACTACGCGGTTGCTCCCCATATGCAGCGCATCTTATATCTCAAGTGCATAGTACGTCTTGTTTGTGTAGACTAAATTCACTGCACTGTTTAAGAACTGTCACTCCTGCCCCCACCAGCCCAGCCTTTAACTCATTCTACCCCAGACACACCACAGCAAGATATGGATCGACCAAGATAGTTAAGGGTGATGCCAGAATAGCCTGCTTCGCGCCTATGGGCGCCAAGCTATTCTGGCATCACCCTTAAACTATCATGGTCGATCTGTGTCCTGTCTTCAGAGGACAGCCGCAAAATTCGGGGATTTCGGTCTTGGGGTACAATGAGTTAAACACCTCAGCTGATGGAGATAAAGTTGTCTGCGACGGCACTAGGTTCCATTTTATGATTTTGCACAGCAAGTGGGAATGTCAGTATTGTCTGCACGTTGTCAAAAGAAGCGTGGTTCACGCCAGTACTAGAAACACCAGTCAAATGACTGATGAGAACGACGGTGAATCAGATTCCATCACATGGGCCCGTCAACACCGCGAGTCAAAGGCACAGTTTTAGTATATCCAACCTCCGTTGGTCTGCACAAAGAACACAAGTCACACCGACGATCACGTAGCATCGCTAGCACCACAGTGACTGGAATAAAATAAAAATAATTAATTTACTTGTCGCCACGATATAAACGTTATCACGCGGTGTAGTGCCAAAAAGTAAATTTATTCATTCGAGACGTGCCGCCTCCGGATACGCGGCATAAGCCGCGTATCCGGAGGCGGTACGTCTCGAATGAGGTAATTATTGCGAATGCACTCTAGTCTCTTAAAAATAATAATCTGTCTGTAGTGGCAACAAGTCAAAAGATTCTGCTGATTTGATTGCAGTAACTGTACTGTGCCTGGACGAATAACACAAAGATATTCGTATCGACGATCACACAGTTTCACTAGCATCAACAATACAATCATCCGAAGAAAAGCACCCTATTTTGACGATTCCCGGCGACCATTCCCTTGGTAAGCGACATCGTCGACACTGAAGACGAGGAAGCGATGAATACAGATGATGTATGTAGAGAAACAAGACAGCGATCAGGCGATCAGACAAAAATGTCTGACTGCCAACGTACAAAATCGCAGACGAGAGAACGTTTTGCACGAAAAAGCGTCATCGTGTCGTCATCATATCAGCACAACGTAATATTCGCTCTTTGTAAGATAAAAGTAAACAGGACGTGTGCCCCTCAAGGGCAAATTACGTCATTTCCAATGGATGACAGTCAAGGAAAAGATCCCCCATGCTCCACAGGATAACTGAGTTGTGTGAGCCTCGATTTAATAAACGAGACCAAAAGGGCTGACTGCCAGTGTTTTAATTTAGAAGAAACTACTAAGTAAAAAGAAAAGGGGAGACTGAAGAGGTCGCCAAGACCGAAACAGCTGTCCACACCGGCTAAATATCTGGACCCCCCTTGGGGGGACCTAGATTTCAATTTCCATGCACTGAGTGGCTGGAACAGTGGGATATGTGATACGCCCCCCTTCAGGGGGGGGGGGGCTTCCATATGCATTGCTTTCAGTCACTTTCTTAGCGCACCCCCTCTTTCCTATCTTTTTTTTTTTTTTTGCTTTGGCCACAGTAGATCTATGATCACTGGTCGATCGTGCACACTTCTCTCCCATGACAGTGCTCTTACCTACTTTACTTTGTAAACAAACTACTAAGTAATTAGGAAAAAGCACTGTCAGGGGAGAGAGTTGTGCGTTATCGAGCACACACACACACACACACACACACACACACACACACACACACACACACACACACACACACACACACACACACACACACACACACACACACACACACACGCACGCACGCACGCACGCACGCACGCACACACACACACACACACACACACACACACACACACAGAGGATAGGAAAGAAGGGTGCGTTAAGTAAGTAATAATAATAATAATAATTACGGTATTTATAAATCGCTTATCTTATAATAATTATAACTCTAAGCGCGCACTCACAACTCGCGCACGCATGCGCACGCTTTAGACGACTCACGTACAACAAATGGTGAAATATATTCCGACAGTCATCTTTTGTGGGGAGTGTGGTGATATAGTGCTAGAACTGTTGAAAGAGGTGAGTTTTGAGGGCGGACTGAAAGGAGGAGAGAGAGTCTTTCTGACGGAGAGAGAGTGGGAGAGTGTTCCAGGTGGATGGACCATAAACTGAGAAGGCGCGGGGGCCGAAAGTGCTGAGTTTGGTGCGGGGGATGTGGAGACGGAGAGGGTCGGAGGCGGAGCGGAGGGAGCGGGAAGGAGTGTAGGGGTGAAGTAAGTTGGAAAGATAGGCAGGAGCGCAGTTGTTCAGGGATTTGTAGCAGAGAGACAGAATCTTGTATTGGATACGCTGTGGGATGGGATGCCAGTGAAGAAGTTTGAGCAGGGGTGTGATGTGGTCGGGTTTTTTCTTTCTGAGGACGAGGCGGGCAGCATTGTTCTGGACGCGCTGGAGAGTGGAAGTGGTAGAGTGAGGGAGGCCGGAAAGGAGAGAGTTGCAGTAGTCAATGCGAGATAGAATGAGAGAGACAGCAAGTTTGGTGGCAGCTTCGGTGGTGAGGTATTTTCTGATCTGACTGATGCGGCGGATGTGAAAGTAGCATGCCTGGGCAGTGGCGGAGACGAAGCTGGTCATGGTAAGAGAGGAATCAAGAATAACGCCAAGGTTTTTGGCCTAGTCACTGAGGGAGATGGGGGTGCTGTCGAGTTGAAGGTGGAGAGAGGGAGGGAGCTGGGAAAGTTTCTGGCGAGTGCTTACCAATAAGTGACTGGAAGCAATGCATATTGTAGCCCCTTCCTCTCCAAGGGAGGCGTATCACATATCCACTGGATTTCCAGCCCCTTTGTGCATGGAAATTTAGATCTAGGTCCCCCCCCCCCCAAAAAAAAAAAAAAAAAAAAAAAAAAAAAAGGGGGGGGGGGGGGGGGGGGGGGGGGGGTTCCAGATATTTAGCCGGTGTGGACAGCTTTTTCGGTCTAGATGACCTCTTCAGCACACCATCAGCAACACTGGAGGAAGAGAAGGAACTTCTGCATACCTGCAAATTTGTTTACAAACCTTGATTTGTTTACAAACGGCAATGTATAACCAAGCAAACCCGACAAGAGATGAGTAAAGTACCTTTCGGCAAGAACTTTATGTTACGTGGTAGTCGTAGTCGTAGTCGTAGTATGATACAAACACACCAGACTTAGGGTTCTTGTAAAGAAATTTCACTCAGCTGCAACTCGTCACACATGGCATAAGGTTGTAGACCACACTGGAGTAACAGTTTCAACAATATTTTATTGCAGCGATGCGATCTCCACACAATGCATCCACAAATGCACCAACACTGATACACTGTCTCCTCTACAATGCATCAACACTTTTGACACACTGCATCTCCATACAATGTACACACATACTTCCCAACACGGTCTTTTATACTATTACAGATTTCCAGAACAATCCAGCAAATTCTCCCAACACAAACAAACAGAAAAGAAAACGTAACCAAAACTCCTTAATATTCATTCAAAAATAACTTTCTGGAAGTTACTACAAATTTCCACTACCATCTAAGCGCCTTTGATACAATGTTACGAAATGTTGCCGACAACTTTGATGTCATATCTGAGGTCACCAGAAAGATCGCGAACCTGCTCGATCCTTTAAGTCTAATGTAGGTCAAACTTTACAACATTTTTGCGAAACTACGCGTCACAACAAAAATCGATCGCAATTCTCCGTGCAAAAGAAAATGAATCCTAATGAAAAGGTACGTAATTCTTATCAAACAACTCAAATGAATATCGGCTCTTTCCTATGATCAACACACACATGCTCTCAAAGAATAACACAACCACAAACGTGACATTATACAAGATGACATATCTATAAAATAATACCAGCGTTTCCTGGGATGTCATTGTTGTCTACCGTATCGAAAATACGGTAGACTTTGGGCTGGGGCTGGTCGGCGCCCGTTCAGTAGAATGCAAAGGACATCACTGGCGGGCGGGCCTCAGATTGTGGTAAAGAAGTAAGAAGATCAAAATGACGTAATGTCTAGCTACTCTAACCTTGCTGATTATATATATATATATATATATATATATATATATATATATATATATATATATATATATATATATATATATATATATATATATATATATATATATATGTGTGTGTGTGTGTGTGTGTGTGTGTGTGTGTGTGTGTGTGTGTGTGTGTGTGTGTGTGTATGTAAACACGAAAATCTCCGAAGCTGGCTTACGTACAAGCTTGAAATAGAGGAAATGCTTCATTCAAGGGGCGTCCAGGTGCCCATCCGAGCATTTTGAAATTGGATGTCTCATTAAGGAGTTAAATGACCTTTTACAGAAAGTTGGTTGACCCACATTGCGGTCCGTAATTTTGATTATATGCACTTTAAATTTTGGATATAGCTAGTCTGTATAAAGACATTGGATGAGTTCTTTAGCCAGCATTGTACCTTTTCAACTTTTTCGAAAATAAAAATTCAATGCAGAAAAAAATGTGAAAAGTTAGGCTCCTCGATTTCATCAGAAAAACTACACAATGACGGTGACGTAAAAGCAAACGCGTCAGTGTTTATACAATGTTCCTAATTTGAGGCAAAGCACCAGCACGCAAGTGTTTTACATGTGTATGAGCTGACGCAATGCTCTCCTTGATTTAGGAAGGCAGTCTCTCTATTTTTGAAATGATGTTTGCGAACGTTTTGTGGAAAAGGTGGAAAACGCATGCAAGCTCATACAGAAAAGGCTTTGTGGGCATGGTCATTCCACCTTGTTCTACGCCAGCCCACAGAACGTATAACTGGTAGGAACCGCCGTGTGTCTGCCGTCTGTGTTTGTGTGCCATTGCCTTGCGGATTGGGGGTGGGGTGGGCTGTTGGGGTGGGGGGAGGGGATGGAGTTAAGGTGGAGAGAGATGAATCAGAAGGATAAGCTTAAAAACAAGAACAACTCAGAGTGTTTCTGAAAGAAAAACGCTAGTGAGCTCAAAACAATACGGTAGACTTTGGGATGACATCGTTATCATGTTTTATTTATTATTATTATTATATGGTAGTCTCTCTGTCTGTCTGTCTCTCTGTCTCTTTCTGTTTGTCTATGGCAATGATTTCGCTTAAATGCAGGGGTTTTAGAAACACAATTTGACCCACTGGCACACAAGGGCGTTTGTCGTGTGTGTGTGTGTGTGTGTGTGTGTGTGTGTGTGTGTGTGTGTGTGTGTGAGCGGGGGGGGGGGGGGGGGGTCTGTGTGTGTGTGTGTGTGTGTGTGTGTGCGGGGGGGTGGGGTATGTGTGTGGGGATGTGTGTGTGTGTGTGTGTGTGTGTGTGTGTGTGTGTGTGGGGTAGGGAGGTGGGGGGGGGGGGGAGGGTAGCTTATGAACGTTTTGAATGTTGAAACATGTCCTACCTGTCCCCCCGTGCGGATCGGCGACCACGTCCAATGCCTCCTGTCCCCACACACTTTCCGCGTGGAAGTCACCCAGCATGGAAGCACCAGCCGTGAAGGTCGCGTGATGCCATGTCTGCGCATCCGCTGTTGGAGAGTGACACGAGAAAGAACCATTAACCCCCTTGTGCATGCATCATCGGGACTACGGCCGGGGCGGATCTGGGGGGGGGCGGTTACAGGGGTTCCGGACCCCCATCCCCCCACCCAATCCAAAATTCTTTAAAATGCTATAACAAAGTCCCTTTTTCGGGTGTTCAAACAAAAAGTTGGACCCCCCACCCGAAGTAACTGATCCGCCCCTGCTACAGTACCGGTGGCTGCATGCACAAGGGGGTTAACACGTTCAAATGTTCACATTTGGGAACTGTGCACTGAAGACTACATAATAAACCAGGTACTGTGGTTGTTCAGGGGTGGTGACAGAAGCGCCCGGCTAATTAGAACCACGCTTAAACTATCATGGCCGATCCAGATTATGTTGCATTCCGTTAAAGCTTAAACGGATACGATATTCAGAAAGACACAGGCGACGAGGACAGAAATCTTGACAGCTGTTGATCTGTTTGCACGAGACCCCATTCATGATCGAACGATAATGCCATGGTGATTTCTTCGACTGACATAATAATAAAAAAAATCATGTAAAGTCAAAGATTCGACATGTGGGAATTGTCAAATGACGACTATACGACTGACAGGAGGCAGATCAACCAAGACAGTTCAGAAGTAGTACCGGTTCAGTGTAAGTAGATTTTCCTTACCTGCTGCTAGCAGGGTTACGACCAACAACACCCAAAACATCTGGAAGAGAAATAAAAAAGAAATCCCTACGTCACAAACAAACAAAAACGCCAGCTTTTCAATCGATGATCCATCGATCCATCCATCTATCTACCTATATATGTAGAAGTTAGTTATTTGGGTTTAACGCCGAGCAGGCGGCTAAGGCCATCTCACGGCGGTATATATGTAGAAACGTTTCAGGTAAGTTTGTCATTAGCGGAACCTACCTTTTGCAAGGAACAATTTCAAATAAATCATTGAACTTTGCGGTGACTTCGACTCTTATAGTCGGCGACTCTGCATGCTGGACTGTTTATCTGACACACTGTTTGACCCCCTTTTTTTGAAGATAAGTTCTTGAACAAGCGAAAGAAGTTTGTATCAGGCTAAGCCCTGGACTGCGGAGAAAACTGTACAACACCCAACTGCAAGAGGGACAGATCCCCGCAAATGAGGGGGCTCATGAGGATCTATGCCTCTTGCTGAAACCATTGTGTATCCATTTCCTTTGACGTCTGGGGATCTTTGACATTGAATTTACAATGACTTCAAAAACGCAATCTGCGTTCACTGCCTGTGATGTGGTTAAACGGAACACAGGCAAGGGCTGATACAATTTTTTTAAAAATTCAATTTACTTCAGTGTCAGTCTTACTGGCTTGTATACAGGCATCAATACAATTTTACATCAAGTATGTGAGACCGAGAGCAGGATAAATTGAGTTTCAAATCATTTAATTCTTGTGTCAACCTCAGCCTGTGAAACGGAAGATAAGAATTGCGTTCAAACAGGTCGGTGTTTTTTCAGCACCAGTCAGAAGAACTTCATCGACGTGGCATCTCGAGGAAAGTGCCTGATTACAAACTCCGTGCCACACTGATTGTCTCCCTCGATTCGCTGCGCTGAGCAGCGAATCGGATGAGACAACCAGTGTAACGCTGTGTACGTAGGGTATTGCTCTAATGTGATGCATTTGTATGTGGGTGTTGTTGCATGAGTGAGCTTAAATTCTGCGGAAGCCATTAACTCATTCGAGACGTGCCGCCTCCGAATGAGCTAAGTAAGGTGCTCCCCGCTACAGCACATGTCAAAAGAGAGGGTCTTAGAGGGTTGTCCAGGACTTTGTATGGGGCGTTTTACCTATACAATGAAGCGCAGAGACAAGAGAACAGACTTTCAGACTACAAACCAGCGTGGTGAGGCGGTTTAGGTAGATAGAGCGTCTAGTGAAGGAGGCATGTGTGGGCATCAGGAACGCTAGAGATCCCCCCCCACCCCCTTGTCTTCCAGATCCGCCCTTGGCGTGCCACAGTAATCAAAGACCAGCACACACAAGCAGTAAAGATCAACTCACAGCTGCTGCCGTATCATAACCTCCACCTGACAACTTCTAAAGTACATTTTCACGGATAAAGCGCAGAGCCCTGACTGTACCTTGACACACCGTAAGCAATACCCTAGAACTGCTTACAGTAGAAAAGACTGCTAGAGCGTG
The DNA here is from genome assembly GCA_036245525.1 of Semisulcospira habei. NCBI lineage: Eukaryota > Metazoa > Mollusca > Gastropoda > Semisulcospiridae > Semisulcospira > Semisulcospira habei. The sequence goes on along the minus strand of BTPG01000001.1, from coordinate 220,585,866 downwards.
TGTGTCCCATTCGATATTTTTGTGACACAACAACTAAAACGATTTCCTAATATATTTTTACATATGGCAATACAGTTCTATCTCTTATCTTATCTAATAATTCTACAACAGTTGTGGAAATTTTCGGTTTATGTATCTGATTCTTCCGATCATGTAGTGGGGAAAAAACAAAACAAGAACAACTCTTTTATTCAGTGCACGTAAAGTACTTTAACTCTTTCGAGACGTGCCACCTCCGGATACGCGGCTTAAGCCGCGCATCCGGAGGCGGCACGTCTCGAATGAGTTAAAGGGAGGGTTTTGGAATTGCACTGATACACAGACTATGTTTGCCAGGACTTTGACCTGTGAGGTCTGTAGCTGTATGGTCTTTGAAACACTGACACACTGTTATATGGCCTGTATACCTGGCTCTACTCCAATCAGTTTGCACACGCAAAAGATGAAAAAGACTGAAAGAGAAGGTGAACACATAAACTGTGCACACCGGTTGTCTAACCTCGATTCGCTACGCTGATAAGTCGCGTGTCAGTCCATCTCCTGTGAACGAGCGTATTTGAGGCATTTAACCCTCTGGCTGTCAGTAGCGCTTTTTATCGCGATGATTCCTGCAGGAATAACAACACTCCGACATCCTACAGGAATTATCGCGACAAAAAGCGCTACCGACTGCCAAAGGGTTAACATTTTCAAGGTCGATCTCTTCAGTACTACTTGATAGCACAAATGTACTAAACCCAGATTCTGTTGAATCACGATCAACTTATCTCCTTCAAGGCCGCAGTCTTACTCTAGGCCTCAACTGGAATACTTTTTCAAGTCTGCCTATGATGCTTACGGACTATTTTTTTGCATTCATGGTTGGTCCATTACCCTCATTTTCCAAGGTCAGGTTCTTCATACAAAGAGGAGTTAGTAAATTATTATATTATATTATATTATATTATATTATATTATATTATATTATATTATATTATATTATATTATATTATATTATATTATATTATATTATATTATATTATATTATATTATATTATATTATTTTATATTATAAGTTATTGGTCGGAGGGGTTCGCTACACGGACCTTTGTAGACCTGAGGGAGGTCAAAGGAATCATTGTACCCCGAAGGCCGAAGGCCTGAGGGGTACATTGAATCCTTTGACCTCCCGAAGGTCTACAAGGGTCCGTGCAGCGAATCCCGCCGACCAATAACGTATTTGTTTTCATTCCTCCACTATTTTCGTAAACGAAATCAAGAAGACATCTTTCGACCTTGATCATGCCAGACATGACTGACGTCAAAGGAATATACATTTACACATAATAGACTGATGACGTAATTTAAAATATTTCATGACGTTGCCATCTCCAGTACTGAGTGCTTGCTGTTTTGAACAACACTATGCAACTTTTTACTTTCGAACGTTTTGGACTTTTGGTGATCTTTTATAGAACAAAATTCGCATCCAAGATCCGCCATCGAGAGGGCCACAAAACGTCCGCCATTTTTCGCTACAAGGGTTTTTATATCACGGTCACATGGTACGGTTTGCGCTAAAGTGACTGGTCGTGTGACGTAGGGAGGAAAATATTATATTATATAATATATATATATATATATATATATATATATATATATATATATATATATATATATATATATATATATATATATATATATATATATATATATATATATATATATATATATATATATATATATATATATATATATACATATATATATATATATATATGATGTGCGTCCATAGCGGGCGATGAGGACCATTGAAAGCTCCAGCCATGTTGTGTCTAATAATGATGTGTCCGGAGATAGCTGGTGAGGCCAATCCGGGCACGGAGGTGCCTCCCACAGGTGGGACACACGTGAGATGGTGCAGCATTGAAGGTGCTTGCCGCTCGTCCTTTCCTCTGGAGGCGCTTTCTCTCTGCTTCGGTTGTGCGTCTATCCTCAGCGCTGGTGGATCCCCTGTTGATAAGGCTGCGCCATGAGATGCGATCCAGGGCTGATTTCTCCCAGGAGTTGGTATGTATCTCAAGGGCTTTCAGGGAAACCTTGAAAATGTCTTTGAAACGCTTGCGCTGGCCGCCATGACAATGCTTGCCTGAGGACAGTTCGCCGAAGAGCAGCTGCGTTCATCTGGCATCCTTACGACGTGGGCCGCCCATCTGACTTGATGCATCATCAGCATGGTGTGGACAAAAGGCACACCCGCAGAAAGGAGCACTTCAGTATCTGGGGTCTTGTCCTGCCACCTTATCTTCTGGATCTTGCGCAGGCATGTTAGGTGAAAGTGGTTCAGTCTGAGTGCATGCCTCCTGTACACAGACCAGGTTTCGCAAGCGTACAAGAGGGTGGGCAAGATAACTGCACGGTATACCTTGTGTTTCGTCTCCAGACTGATTTCCCCTGCGCTCCCAGACAGTCTCCCGCAGCCTCCCGAAGTTGGCGCTGGCTTTTGCAATACTGCAATTAATTTCGTCGTCAATGTGGACTGCTCTGGAGAGGGTGCTGCTGTCAACTGCCTGGAGCTTTTGTCCATTCACTGAGATGGAGTGCTCAACATAGGGTTGGTCTGGTGCTGGCTGGTGCATGATTTCGGTCTTCTTGGTGTTGATGGTTAGGCCGAAGTTGTCGCATGCTGATGAGAACTGGTCCATGCTGGCTTGCATCTCCGGCTCCGAGCCTGCATTAAGAGCACAGTCATCAGCATAAAGAAAGTCTCTCAAAACAGTTTCCTTAAATTTTGTTATGGCCTTAAGTCTGCGCAGTTTGAACAGCTTCCCGTCAGTTCTGTACTTGATACGGATTCCCTGGTGGCTATCCCTAAGGGCATCAGTGAACATAGCAGAAAACATCATGCTGAAGAGGGTGGGAGCTAAAACACAGCCATGCTTGACTCCATTTGAGACAGGGAAGGTTTCGGAGCAGTCGTCGTCATCAAGAACTCGGGCCGTCATACCATCGTGAAACTGCCTGACCATGGTGATGAACTTGTCAGGACAACCGAACTTCGCCATGATCTTCCCTAGGCCCTCTCGGCTTACGGTGTCGAAGGCCTTGGTGAGGTCGATGAACGTTGTGTACAGCTGGTTGTTCTGCTCCTGGCACTTTTCCTGGAGTTGGCGAGCAGCAAATATCATGTCTACAGTTCCTCTTCCCTTCCGGAAACCAGACTGGCACTCTGGGAGATGGCCCTTCTCTAGGTGGGCATTTAACCGCTTCAGTAAGACTCTAGCAAAGATTTTGCCTGCTATGGAGAGTAGTGAGATGCCACTGTGGTTGTCACAAACCTGACGGTTACCTTTCCTCTTGTATAGGTGAATAATGGACGCGTCTTTGAGCTCTTGGGGGATCTCGCCCTTGTTCCAGAACGTCGTGAAGAGTTCAGTCAGTTTACCGATGACCACCGATCCACCAGTCTTGTAGATCTTTGCTGGAATGGCATCAGCTCCAGGAGCTTTGCCGCTTGACTGCTGGTCAACAGCTTTTTGCACTTCACTTTCGAAGGGAGGATAGTCCAGCTCTAGATTTAAGTCTACTTGATCGAGGCGGTCAATCGCCTCATCGTTCGTTCTGGACGGTCTGTTCAGCACAGCTTCAAAATGTTCTGCCCATCTGTCCAGGATCTTGGCCTTCTCAGTTATGAGCGTGTTGCCGTCAGAGCTCAGGAGGGGGGAGGTCCTAGAAGAAAGAGGGCCGTAGTGAGTCTTGAGAGCATCGAAAAATCTCTTGGAGTCGTGATTTTCCGCGTAACTCTGGAGCTCATCTGCCTTCTGACTGAGCCACGAGTCTTGCAACTTCCTAAGCTTGGCTTGAAACGTTCTGCATGTGCTCGTGAAGGCTGCCTTTTTGGAGACGGAGGAAGGATCATTCTGGTGGGCTCTGTGTAACCGGTGCATTTCGTGGAGAAGGGCTTTTATTTTCTCATCGTTATCATCGAAACAGTCATGACTTTTCCTTAAAGTGGTCCCGAGAACCTCGGAAATGACACAGCATGGACGAAAGAGTGAGGCTGACGATTTGCGCAACTCTCCCTCACTTGAATCCAAATCTCGCGCAAGTCACGACATCTCTCCCCCCACCCGCACCTCAAGCCCTGTGGCGACGGGTGAGCGGCAAGCAGCAGGTGTGGATGCACTGGGAGCTGTAGCTGCGGACCTACACACAGGCGGCTCAGGCCATAGGGTCGCTTTCCGTTGGGACTGAAGCAGCAGCAGAATTCGGCAGCCACCTGAGCGACAGAGCAGCCTTGTTTAGGACCACACTGTTCTTCTCCAGAGCATGAGGAAGGGGCTAGAAAAGGTGCCCTAAACATTGCATGCTTTACATCACCCTGGCCAGCATACAGCGGCTGGCGGGGATCCCTCTATTGCGGTCGAAACAAGAAAAGCTGTAAACAAAATGTGACACCGCTCAATATTGGATCTTGGAACGTGCGAACTCTCCTGGACATCGCCAAGGCCGACTGACCTGAAAGAAGAACTGCCCTGCTGGCAAGAGAAGTGGAGCGCTACAAGATTGACATTGCAGCCCTCTCCGAGACGCGCCTTGCCAATCAAGGTCAAGTTACAGAATCAGGTGGCGGCTATACATTCTTCTGGAGCGGACACAGTGCCGATCAACGTCGCGATGCTGGAGTGGACTTTGCCATCAAGAACCACTTGGTCCGCAAGTTCTCTAGTCTCCCCAGGGGCCTCAACGACCGTCTGATGACTCTGCAGCTCCCCTTGAGAGGCAAGCGCAGCATAACGCTGATCAGTGCCTATGCCCCTACCATGACCAACTCAAAGAAAGCCATAGATAAGTTCTATGAAGAACTTGACTCTCTGATCTCAGCTGCACCAAAGTCAGACAAGCTACTTGTGCTTGGAGACTTAAATGCTCTTGCTGAAAACCTGTGCCATGCATGACCTTCTCATCACCTACTCAGTCTTCCGCCTACCAAACCGTAACAAGACGTCGTGGATGCATCCCTGCTCAAAGCATTGGCATCTTGTCGACTACGTTATCACCAGAAGATGTGACAAGCGTGACGTCAGAGTGATCCGTGGCGGTCCGTGGCGCAGTGGTTAAGGCGCCTGCCACCAATGCTAAAGGTGCGAGGTTCAATTACGGGTTCCGGCGTCGGATTTTTCTCCACTAGTAAGTGTCACCGTTAATTCGGGCGGACCGTCGGGGGTTCTTTCTCCGGGTACTCCGGCTCTTTCCTCCCCCACGACTTTGGTATCAGTTTCAGCCCACTTAATCAAATTTCAAATAAAAACGATTTTGAATTTCCAAAAACTACAGTAGCTCGCTTGAGCTTGCCCTTAGCACCACGTGAAATGTTCTGTGTTTATGTACAGTGTGTGAGTGAATGCGCGTGATTCACGTGAGCGTGCTTGTTGGGTTTAGTTCGCGGCGGCGCTATGAGCCGATTTTCAATTGGGATAAAGCGCCTATTTAATGCGCTAATTATTGATCAAGGCCATGTGTGGCGCTGACTGCTGTACGGACCACCGACTGATTGTGAGCAACCTCAGCATCTGCGTACAGTCCAAACGACAACCACAAGCTCGGAAAATAACAAAAAGATTCGACGTGGGCAAGCTGAAGACTAGCTCTACCGCAGATCGTCTTGCTGAAGTTCTCGAATCCAAGCTCGCGGACATCTACCCCAGCGGCAATGCTGAAGACGACTGGGCCACGTTCATATATATATATAAAGTCTGTACAAACTTAGATTGTGTTTAATCGTGGTACACCAATATAGAATAGAATAATACAGGTTTGTTGACGTGACGTGAAACGATCAATGTTCAAGGTGTGGCCCTCTATCCAGTTAGCAAACGGTGGTCGGGCCGTCATGTCGGCCTCAGCGGGCAGCGGGTCATCTATGGCCGACTTAAGCTCGAAGACGTTTTGGTCACTGGGTACGTGACATATGCTGCTCGGCAGGTACATTTCCAGATCAAAGGTCGTGTGTTCTGCCCAGTCATGGAGCAAAATATAGAGCGCTAAACATTTTTGTTTTTAACTCATTCAGCCCGACGGCCGTATTTCCCAAATTTTGGAGGCGTCATCTAATGACTATGCAGAAGTTGCAGGAGATGGATCGACCATGATAATTCAAGGGCAGTGCCAGATTAGCTTGGCTTGGATTAGAGCCTGTGACAAAACGTCGTGCGCGTAACAACCGACATATTTTTAGTCAAGAAAACCACACTACAACAGGAAATTTGTGCTTTTTGTGATTCCCCTATGAAGACATTGTTGTTGGAATGCTTACATTTCTTTCATAGTTTCCTTTTCCCCCAAATAGACTAATAAAAGATGATTTTCATGTGTATGTCCAATAGTTTGTCCAGTGTGACAGCAAACATTTTTTTCTTTGAAAACCGAGTGACATAAATATATTTGTATTTCTGTTATCTCATCTAAGGATAATGACTGAATTTTTTTTTTTGGGTGGTCATCAAAGAATTTTTTGGGTTGTGATTTAAACTACTGAGTATGTCCACAGTAACAAACAACAGCGACATTGAAAGAAAACTTAATTTCAAAAGGAATAAAATATGTTTTATACTTAGTATCTCAGAGAACAGGTTATAACATTAATTTCTTGTGAAAGAGAATAATCAAAGATGAAAAACTGACTTATTATGATCATATTTATCACCGTGTCTCCACCACAACGACCAACATTTTCAGAAAGGGCTAGATTTAAGTATAATCTATTTCTGCATTCACAAGTCTTTAATTTCACATGCCCACATGCGAGATATTTCGAAACTAACCAGTGCCTAAAATAAGCCTATTTTAAAGACATCTCTGTTGGTTGTTACTTTGGACATTTCTGTTGGTTGTTACTTTTGGCACAAACGACCGTTTGTCAAAGGCTCATTACTAAAATGGTCAAGGTTAGACAGGTTGTACCAAGATAGTCTGATCTGCTTAATCGTGATTTCCGATCTGAAAACATCTCGACCATGACAGGCACTGGTAGAGACACACGAATAGGTCGTTTGACATCGGAGCCAACAACGTTTTTCGCAAATATCTCCACAAAGAACCACAATTTTTATATTAACCCATTCAGCCCTGACGCACTACAGCAGTGGATGGGTCGACCATGATAATTCAAGGGTAGTGCCAGATTAGCTTGGCGCCGACAGGCGCCAAGCTAATCTGGCACTACCTTTGAATTATCATGGTCGATCCATCTCCTGCAACAAGTGCATAGTCGTTAGGTGACGCCTCCGAAATTTGGGAAATACGTGCGCCGGGCTGAATGAGTTAATCTTAGAACAAATATCATTCAGAGCCAGTTAACCTAATACGATTTTCTGTTAAGAAAATCGAACATTGTGTCAGTTTTGCTGTACTGTCGTAATATTTCGGAATTTTTTCATGAAATGACTGATTTTACATCCCAATTTTTACATTTTACAAATGTGCCCCAGATATATTAAGCCCAGTATAAGAAAGATCCATTTTCAAGTGAAATGGCCAAGTTTTCGAACCTGAAACAGCGCAGGCATACATGAAGTCTGCATGCTTGACCTCGATATTGAAATCTGCCGGGGCTCTATTTAGGGTACTGAAAATGGCTTGTTCTTGTCTTTTCACCAAATGTTCAAGACTGTAGAGCAAAATCGACAAATCATAGAAGTTCAGTAAAACTTTTCCATACTAGGTCAACTGGCACTAAATGATATTTGTTCTTAAAGTGGTACAGAAAAGTGTTTATTTGCGGAGATATTTAGGAAAAACGTTGCGCACTCCGATGTCAAACAGCCTATAGCTCTCTTCTGACTACAGGTAATACTTATTGTGGCGAGATTGGTACGGTCGTTCAACACACATCTTGGAAACATTTTTCTCGACCCAAGCCATGCACAGACGTACAGCATAAGCAAGCTTATAAACACACTGGTTGTCTCCCTCGATTCTCTACCGCTGTGTAGCGAATCGAGGGAGACAACCAGTCTGGTTTATCCACAGAGGACAAAAACTTACCCATTGATTCACGTCACTGATTCATCAACCCATACGTAATCCAATCACTTCTTTGTTGCTCTGGGCGCCGCAGGGCTGGAAGCTGAAGCTACGAAAACTACAAAACGCTTGACATCCACAATGCTGGTCAAATCACATATCCTGCAATTTAATTATGCTGGGCGCACTGCGGAATAGTAATGCACAAAGACTGCACGTGAAGCATGCAACAGCAGACCTAGTCTTGACCCATATACTGACTAAAACGAAAACGGCACCAAGAAAGAATTCATCGATGACAAACAACAAACAAACAAAAAAAAACCAACCCCCCCACCCCCCACAAAAAAAACAATCCCCCCAAAAATAAACCCCAACCCCCCCCCCCAACAACAAAATTAAATACAAAATTATTATTAGAAAATGTGTGTATATGACTGTGTGGTTTAACTCTTTATTTAAACTTCTCTGGCTACGTGCACCCCCACCCGGGTCTGCCCTGGGGGACTTGGGTGGAGTTAACTATTTTTTACTTCCCAGGGTCACCCTGGTCAGCCCCACAGGGTGGGTTTTCTCTATTCTGGGGCATGTGTTTCTGTCTACCCTTGGTCCATTCACCTGTATTTTCCTTTTTTAAACTCTCCCCACTGTCTGCGCTGCCTTTAGCTCTTGATATTGGTTGTGTGTTAGGCCCCATGTCATAGGTTTATTTAACGTATTGGACCGGCTGGCGACATACATTCAATATTCTGTTTAGCTTTTTTTCACAAGCAGTAAAGGCACGTCCTGAGAAAGTCTTGTTGCTGTCGGGACGTTAAGCAATGTACAATCAATCAATATCAATGGCTACGTGCATACTGTCATGTCTCCATGTCAATATTTGTTACTCACAACACCATATCGTATGTTTTATTCATTCATTCATTTTACCAATCCATCCATCCATCCATCCATCCATCCATCCATCCATCCATCCATCCATCCATCCATCCATCAATTCAATATAATTTTACTAATTCATTCGAAAACATATCCACTGAAAAATGTCCAAGCAGAAAGTTTATTGGTTACTCTTGTACCGACTCAAAAAAGTTATGGTCTCTTAACAGGGCAGTTATGAACCACAGACACACATCATACAGTTGTAATAGATGTAGCAGCATACAGTGATTAATAGAAACAATACATTGCAGACGCAAGAACAAACAGAATAGTACTCCCATGTTATCGTTTGTAGCATGCAGAAACGAACAGAGAAACAAAGGATGTAACAAAGCAAAGAAACAAACAGAAAAACAAACAAACAATGGTTACATGGTTATCATATGTACAAATGATAACATGTCATATGTTCCATTAAGTTTCCTTTCCAGATATCTAACATAACATTAAAATGTGATCAAATGTGTCAAATCATGCTTAACCCTTTGACTCCCGGAATTAAATGACTTCCATTCTATAGAACTGAAGTCATTTAGCTCTGGGAGTCAAAAGGTTAACCCGTTCTGCACACAGCCACCGGTATTGTGAACAGAATACCGGTGACAGCATGCGCAATAGGGTCGTATGCGACGAAAGGTAAAGTTTCATACATGGAGAGAAAGTCGTTCACATCTACAAGTCAAAATAATACGAAAATGGTCAGCGCTTTGTACGCGTAGTAGGCTTCAGACATAGCAAAACGCCAGGGGACGTAAATGTGCTTGTTGACATATCCACAGTTTGTTATAAGCGAAGTCATTTTCACAGAAAGAGTGTAGTCGGGAACACTGCGAAAAGTGTTGCTAAATCCGACATCTATTATATCCGACCTTGTCATAACCAAATTTACTGCATTATGACACATGTAACGATTCACAAAATGGCCGCACTTGCATTTCCGGCAGAATGCTATACCATTATGAAAAACATTGTAAGGTTAGGTGAAACTTAGTTATCTATTTGTTGTCAATATGGTAATACAAGATGTACAATTACAAAAACAACAACAACAACAAAAAAAAAACCACAATACGAGTTCAAAAAGTGAAGTTTTAAAGTATACATATGTATATCGAAAACGTACAGAAACGTCCCATCACACTATCCCACGCGTGCACGCACTCAAGCACTTTCGCACACACTACTCTGAACATGAATGTCGACTTAACAGATACAGCATTTCAAGCACTCCCGGCCGCGTGATCGTCAATATCAACCCTAAATAATCACCAATACGCACTCTCTTGGCTTGACTTCGCGAACGAAGATTTTATAGGAGTTGCCCACGACGTCTGCAGGCTTGTTCGTGGCTGCGGAGGCCAATCCAGGACAGGCAGGTTCGACCGCAGTGGCTGCAGGGGGAGGTATGGCCAGGGTTCTGAGTTGCGGCATCTCTGTTTTTTCTCCTGAGCCGCTTGTCCTTAAGGCTAGCTCTGCGAGAGTCCTCAAAGGAGACAGCTGCCTTGTAAATGGTGGAGCGCCAGGTGTCACGGTCCACAGCAAGCGAAGACCACTGGTGGTGGTCGATTTGGCAGGCACTAAGTGACTTCTTGAGACAGTCTTTGTAACTCTTCTTTGGTGCCCCTCTGTCACGGTGTCCAGTAGCAAGCTCGCCGAACAGGGTGATCTTTGGTAGGCGATGATCCTCCATCCTGGAGACATGCCCCGCCCAGCGAAGCTGTGTCCGCAGCAGCAAAACCTCGATGCTCACAGTTTCAGCCTGTTCAAGGACCTCGACGTTGGTGACATAGTCACTCCAGTGAATGCCCAGGATGGTGCGCAGGCAGCGCTGGTGGAAGCGTTCGAGGAGTCGTAGTTGGCTGCGGTAGAGGGCCCAGGACTCGGAACCATACAGCAGGGTGGTGAGGACCACAGCTCTGTACACGCTGATCTTGGTGCCTGTTTTCAGCTGTTGATTGTGCCACACCCGCTCGAAAAGTCGCCCGAAAGCGCTGTTCGCTTTTGCCAGCCTGCTGTCAAGCTCCTTGTCCAGCTTGGCGTCCGACGTGATAATGCAGCCAAGGTAAGTAAACTGGTGCACTGACTTTAGTTCAGACTCGCCAATGGTGATGTGAGGAGGGCGATACACTGTCTTGGGTGCCGGCTGATGGAGGACCTCTGTCTTTTTCAGACTGACCTCGAGTCCAAAGAGCTGGGCAGCGTCTGCGAAGCAGGACGTGATGCGCTGCAGGGCTCTCTCTGTGTGTGCAACGAGGGCAGCGTCATCAGCAAAAAGCAGCTCACGAATCAGTTGGTCTAGGGTTTTCGTGTGGGCCTGCAGTCGTCTGAGGTTGAACAGGCTGCCATCGAGACGATACCTGGTGTACACTGCATCGTCATCATCGAGGTCCACTGTGGCCTGCTTCAACATCATGCTAAAAAAGATGGTGAAGAGGGTCGGTGCCAGCACGCAGCCGTGCTTTACGCCGTTGAGAATAGGGAATGGTTCTGAGAGGTCATTGTTGAGTCTGACCTGGCCTTGCTGGTCCTTGTGTAGCTGGACAATCATGCTGAGGAACTTTGGGGGACAGCCAAGTCGCTCCAGGATCTGCCACATGCCTTGCCTGCTCACAGTGTCGAACGCTTTTGTTAGGTCGACAAACGTTACGTACAGCCCTTTGTTCTGCTCGCGGCACTTCTCCTGAAGCTGTCTCAGCACAAAGACCATATCGGCGGTGCTCCTGTTTGCTCTGAAGCCACACTGGCCCTCTGGGAGGTGGTCTTCAGCGATGGCAGGTACCAGCCGATTCAGGAGCAGCCTTGTAAGAATTTTCCCAGCAATGGACAGCAGGGTGATTCCCCGATAGTTGGAACAGTCAGACTTCTCGCCTTTGTTCTTGTACAGGGTGATAACGACAGCATCACGGAGATCCTTTGGTAGTGTTCCTTCCTCCCAGCAGCAGCGAAAGAGGTCATGAAGCTTGTTGTGCAGTGCTGTGCCTCCATGTTTCCAGATCCCTGGCGGTATTCCATCAATTCCTGCTGCTTTGCCACTCTTGAGCTGGTGGATGGCTGTGAGGGTCTCTTCAGCGGTGGGCGGTTCGTCCAATTCAACCTTTACTGGGAGTTGTGGGATTTGTAGGACGACTGCTTCTTGAACAGTGCGCTCAGCGCTGAAGAGGCTCTGAAAGTACTCCGACCAGCGGTTCAAGATGGAGGTATTATCTGTGAGGAGTGCCTGGCCATTCGCGCTTCGCAGGGGACTTTGTACCAGGTGCCTGGGGCCATACACTGCTGTTAGTGCTTCGTAGAAGCCCCTGTAGTCACCATTGTCAGCGCAAAGCTGGGTCCTCTGTGCAAGTCTGGTCCACCACTCATTCTGGAGATCTCTGAGCTTGCGCTGGAGACTGCTGCAGACGAGGCGGAAGGCAGACTTCTTCACAGGGCAGGAAGGCTGGGCTAGGTGGGTCTGATGGGCGGCTCTTTTTTTTTGCTAGGTGTTCCTGGATCTCAACATCGTTTTCGTCAAACCAGTCTTTGTTCTTCTTTCTAGCGAAACCCAAGACTTCTGCAGAGGATTTTGCAATAACAGTTTTCAGTTGTTCCCAGAGTGTTTCATGGGAGGAGTCTGCTGGGTCCGCTGTGTCTTTGAGCCTGCGCTGTAAATCTGTCTGAAAGGCAGCTTTCACTCACGTCGTCACGCTGAAGGCTGGCAACATCAAGCTTTTTCTTGGGGGGCCCCCATTTCTTGGGTTTTGGCTTGACGTGGAGCCTGAGTTTGCAGCGGACAAGGCGGTGGTCAGTGTGGCACTCTGCGCTGGGCATCACTCTGATGATACGCACACATGAACAGGATATAGCAGATTATAACTTCCTTTGTGTCACTGATCGACGTTGTCGAAATTAACTAACTCCGCACTTAGAAAATCGAACATTTGAAATGTGTATTCTAAAAACGTTCAGAATTTTTTTTAAACAAATCGACATGATAGTTCAAGGGTGGCGCCAGAATAGCTTGACGCCTAGAGGCGCCAAGCTATTTTGGCACCACCCTAGAACTATTCTGGTCGATCTGTCTCCTGTTGTAGTGTAATAATAATAATAGATATTTATATAGCACCTAATCTCTGTTAGGAGGAGCGCTATATATTATTATTATTATTATTATTAGAGATAACTTTGGTAACGTCTGATAAACAGCTTAATCACTGGGGTGAACTAGAGGCAGGCACCCCGCAAAAAACAAAACGACATTGCACGTGATACGGGTAATAAAGTGGCTGGTAATTTGTCAGAGTCACATCAGCGGTGCCTAATGATTTTCAGAGAACGTCGGGCCATGCAGCTGTATTTAAGTCAAGTGCAGCTGGAGTGAAGGTGGGTTGGGGTGGAGGGGAGAGGGAGGCGACCCTCATGAAAACAAGGAGGGACACTAACACTAACACCGCCTTACTATAATTTATATTAGGAGGTGTGGACAGATAACACATGGCGGGGTTTCTACGCCTCCGTGAATAATTGTACAGTGAAAATTGAACAAATTAACGAGTCGTAATACACACACTAACAGTCTAACCCGTCTTGATCTTTAAATAAATACAGCAGATTGCCGACCATAAAGTTAGAAACACGAAAATGTACTGTGTGCAACATTTAAGTCGCAAAATTGTACTCTGAGACAAAATGTTTCTTATTTCGCAAATACAGCACACACAGGCCTTGCAAAAACTTTGCAAAACTTACACACTATGCAAGCACGAGAAAACAACAGTATCAACATGTTCAGAGAAAACAAACAAACAAACATTCAAAAAAAAAAAAAAACAAAAAAAAAAAAAAAAAAAAAAAAAAACGAAACAACCATAAGCCATACCCCAAGGACAGCAAATAATCCAAACAAGAATACTGCACAACAAACATTAGTGTGATTCTCAACGACTTAGAACAGTAATGTCAGCGCACTGGTTGTCTCCCTCGATTCGCTACCGCTGATCAGCGGTAGCGAATAGAGGGAGACAACCAGAATGACGATGCATATATGCAGCAATGTGCACAACAATAAAATAATTCCTATACCGATAGAAATTCTGCACTACTTATGAATTGACTCGAGGATCTTTCAGCCAGATGCACGTCAGCGCCACAAAAACTGTGACTGCGAATGCAAAGTATTACCGATTCGGAGGCACACCGTCAAACAGACCAAGAAGAGAGAACGACTAAGACACAGGCAGACAGACAGACAGACAGACAGACTGACTGACACTTAACCCCTTGCCTGCCATTGTACGTACGTTCTTGTTTCTGAAATCTTGGTTCATTCAACGACCAAAGCCAACACCGTCCAAGTAACATGGACACACATTGTTCTTAGCAAGAGGCATAGATCCTCATGAGCCCCCGCAGTCGCGGGGGCTCACGATGATCTATGTCTCTTGCAGCTGAATCGTGTTCACCTTTTTCTGGGCAGTGAAGGGGTTAAAGCAACTGACATTAGACGAGTTAAAAGTATTGTGACCGAAACTGCGCAGGTAGGTCATGTACATATACACTCTTCTTCTTCTTGCAAGTGTTTGGTCGCTTAACCCTTGAACTAAAACAGTTGTTTATTCTCCTAGTCTGTAATGTAGCCTTCATAGGACAATAAGCAAATTTTACCAAATCAGCCTCAGGATGTAATGGGTTATGCATACTACACAATCAGACCATGGGGTCTGTCCATGTATGTGCTTGGTCTGTGACTTTGGACCTTACGGCCTGGAGCCATAAGGTTCAGAATCACAGATCAACACGCACTCCAATACGTCACTAAAGACTCTTGATGTTGAAGAGTATGCTCCTAACACCGGACATTATCATGTCGACTGAATTATTAAGTAGGGCAAAGTTGTGTCCATATCGCCATGTTTACTGTTCACGAAAGTAAAATACAAGCAAACAAAAACCACGAGCAGACTGTAAAGAATACACCAATGAACAATGACTATGCTTACATTTTATGTACAAAGCCACACAACGGACATATATATACAGAGTATAATCAATCCAGACCACAAAGGTGACTGCCAAGCGTGTAAAATGCAAAGAAGTACCGAACGATAAAGAAACACGCTTAGAAAAGACGGGGACAACACAATTTATTAATATTTCGGGTAAATACCCTTTGTCAAAATAGACAAACAAACAGACAGACAGACAGAGTATAATCAAAATAACACAAGGTAAAAAGGTGTGCTGGCATGCCATTTTAGACAGGTCCAAAATAACAGAACAGCACACACATGCGTTATGACCTCCAAAAGCACTTACAGAAGTGCTTTGAACGAAGCACTTGAAAAGTGCGCCTCAAGGTCACAGGACAAAATAAAACATTGGCACTTGTACAAACATGGGTCAATATGCATCATAAGTATAGTCAACCCACTTGTGCATGCAGCCACTGATACTGCTTACAGGACCGGTGGCCGCATGTACAAAGGGCTTAACCCCTTCCCTGCCACTGTACGAACATTTTTGTTTGTGAAATCTTGGTTCATTCAACCACCAAACGCCAAACACCGTCTATTAAACATGGAAACAAATTGGTCTCAGCAAGAGGCATAGGTCCTCATGGGCCGGGACCCGCAGTCGAAGGGGATCATGAGGATCTATGTCTCATGCACTCGGATCATGGTAATATATTTCTCGGCAGAGAAGGGGTTAATATATATGATTAAAAAAAACGTTCGTCAGCACAAGCGTGGGTCCAGAAAGGCGTTCTCATTATGTGTCACAAAATGAAAACACGTTTCTCAAACCAAGCTTGTTCTTGTCAGTATTTTAAACTGTAATATGATGGACAGCAGCGCTCTCAGGTTGTATCACCGGACATATTTCATTAAACATATTTTCCTTAAGAGTTTCAGCGCAGGCCGTCTAAAGCTTAATATCAGCCTAATACGAAGGGCATTCCACTCAGTGAAGTGCTAGTATAGTGTTCCGGCAGACCTACTGCTTGTGTCAGTGCGATGCGACAATCCTACTTAGATACAATGTAAGGGCCGCAAAAAGTATGTAGGATTGATATATATGTACTCACGATTAGGTACTTTGCATGGGCCACAAAAATATGTGGCATTGATTAACATGTGCATACGTTCATGCCCAAAACATTCTGTCAAAAAAAAATAAAACCTGAATGCTTTATTTACATGCATCTAAGATTTGTTTACGCGGGAGACGTAATGGTCTGTGGGCAAGGATACACGAATAACGCCCCTTAATTACTGTCCCTATAATTATGTGGGATCGATTGACAAACGAAATATTTTATGACCAATGTGCTAAGTTCAACATTTTAAAATCTTACCGTTTACGGTGTCGTTACTTGTGCGATATACAGCAAAACAATAATGAGCTAAACAGAATTTAGACTTGACTAGGTGCTTGGTATGGCGAGTTAGCGTGCTTTCCGGCCTGATCAGCGAACTTGCCCCTTCAATTTTGTTGGTGGATTAGTATAGGGCAATTGTGTCCCCGTGCGTCATCCTCCAGACACCATCCCACCCTCAAAACACACCCTCCAATCCTTACCCCCACTCTCCCCTATATCATCATGCTTATATATATCTTCCTGAAAAGCAAAACTGAAAAGCAAAACAATATCTTTCTGAAAAGCTTTGACTCATTTAGTCCCAGCGCACTAAAGCAGGAGATGGATCGACCACGATAATTCAAGGTAGCACCAGATTAGCATGGCGCCTGATGGCGCCAAGCTAATCTGGCGCTACCCTTGAATTATCATGGTCGATCTATTTTCTGCAATTAGTACATAGTCGTTAGGCGACACCTCCAAAATTTGTAAAATGCGGTCGTGAGGGTGAATGTCTTAAACATCCTTGTGCATGCAGCCACCGGAACTGTTTACAAGGGGAGCGGGGGTGGGGGGTGGGGGTGGGGTGGGTGGGTGTTCTTTAACTCATTCGCGGCCAGCCGCATCCGGATGCAGCTGAGAGATTAGTAAATGTACTTTACACAACCACCGGATCCTCAGGAGCCAAACAGATGCCCTAAAACTATTCAATTTTAATCTCAAACACTCACAACTCTCTCAGCGCTAACATAATTTCCACCTCACTGGCACCAAAACCGTATTTTGAAACAAACACTGGCTCATGAGAATCATCATCTGTATTGCCGAGTACATTCCTAAGACAATGACCCATTGTCTTAATTAACCCCAATAATTAACTAATTAAGGCCGTTAACGTACACATGGTCGTTTCTCTCAAATCAAACCAAATTCTGACAGTGCACTCTGTAAATAAACTAATGTCATTTCAACCCCTCTAATAATTAGAGAATTACTCTTAATTGTCTCTCAATACTGTCAGAGTTCTGAGGAACGCAAGACTAGCTAACCTACTCATTACACACAAATCTCTTGCCAACACAAAATTCAAGTACCCTGCCACGCATGACTAGGCCTTTAGAAAGTGCAGTCAGGGTGGGGGACAGGTCGTCGTGACTTGATAACAAAAGGTGGCTCAGTGCAACTCTATTAAAAACCTCTTTTGAAAACAGCTCAGCGCAGGCTGTGTTCAAAACTTGTCAATGCCTGCACTGACATGTGCTGGTAAAAAGTTGTACATCTGGGGTTTTGAAAAATTCCATCAATTAGGGACCATGTTGAATAGTGTGACCAGAAGATCTCATCTGATTTTGCTAGGGGGGGGGGGGGGGACGCTTTACCACTGTATTTGTTTCATAACACATTTCAAGTCCACTGTCATGTGTGTCAACCGTCACTTTGAAATAAATAACATATATATGCTATATCTTGAGCAAAACAGGTTTTCAGGGTAAGAGGTAGGTAACACACACACACACACACACAAACAAACACACACACACACACACACACACACACACACACACACACACACACACACACACACACACACACACACTCACACACTAACACATATACACACACCTGCTTTCAGTCAGATGTAAGGCATGTTGCCTGTTACTCAAGTGATGCGTCACAATCACTCATGCATGCACACACACACACACACACACACACACACACACACACACACACATGAATACACACACATGAATACACACATATGAATACACACACATGAATACACACACACACACACATGCACACGCACACACACACACACACACATACACACACACACACACACACACACTGACACAACACACATACACACACGAATACCCCCGACACACACAAAAGCTCTCTCTCTGTGTAAGGAGCTCATAGGGGATTGTGTGGGGTTTTGTTCCATTCACTGTTCAAAACCAATTAGCATTTGTGGGGGGACACAATTTCGATAATGAAAAATAAGACATACCTTGGCGTGTTTAGACATATCATGGCTTTTTTCATGCATACTGTGTCAGTCTGATGAATATCGAACTGCTTCAAAAAGTTTTGAAAACTTTTTCTAAACCTAAAGGCGAATTATAAAATTTATGAATAAATTACCTACACATATGCCTTTTACCCCGCTGGACCATACATACCTTTTACCCCGCTGAACCATACATGCTGCGTGTGGTGCGGCACCTGCCGCGTGTGGTGTGGCACCTGCCGCGTGTGGTGCGGCACCTGCCGCATGTGGTGCGGCACCTGCCGCGTGTGGCATTGCAACCTGTATGTAACGTATGATGTTCCACTTGGCTCTCTTGGCCAGGGTGCTGAGTGAGTTAATCGGCAGTACTGTGTCAGGTATGTTTGCTTTAAGGGACAGGGTCACTGCACATGACACTGCAATTGATTCGTAGACATTTCAAGTCTACTGTAAAGTGAGTGCCAACTGGCACTTGATAATAAACAACATGCGTTATGTCTTGACTGAAACTGTATTCATAATATCACAATGGTGACCCTGAGGTATGCCAGTAGGTTTAAAACAGGGAGATTGAATAAAAGTGAAGACAACACGTGACACATTTAATTGTTTTAAGTTACTCTTGTCTCAGCTAGTTAGAGTTGCAAGGGTCTCTTAATCTGTGAAGCATGTCATTCATAAACTCACCTGTGAGACGATAATAACCCTTATAGGACAGCCAAGGCCGTACTTGGGGTAAACGTAAAAAGTTACTGACTATACAGTTGAGTGGTGGTAAATGTATGAAGTTACTGTTCATTTAACTTTCTAGAAAAACATGATTTTGGTTGATAACAAATTTCAAAGTTGCCTGCAATTTTGTTTTTTGTTTTAAATTTTTTAATTACGTTATAAATGAGCCCTGATAAATTACTTCTTCTAAATGATATCAGTGCTGTAGAAAACAAAGACTTAGACTAAAAAAACAGTGTCTTCTCTCTGTCGTTGTGTCAGGCAAATCAAAGGCTTACCTAGGAAAACAATACTTGACAGAAGATATAGAATCTCTCACCACTGACGAGCTAATCAAACTACATTCTAAATATGAAAATCACATCGCTTCACTAATGACTCGTGATCTGAGTTGATCACTTGTCTGTCTATACACAAAAGCAGCGAGTCACTTTCTACCTGTGGATAGTGAGAGTCTATCACACGACCTTGAAAGCAGTCCTATTGTTTCAAGTTCAATTGGCAAATTAGCATGCGTCATGTTTTACAAGTTTGGAAATTACCTTGCACCTGTCATAAACTTGCTTGTCACTGGGAGCCATATTGATTTCTCAAAAATAAATTTTACTGCAGTAGAAAATGGACGAGACCCAGACGACTCCACAACTGAACCCTGTCTTGACGCAGGTTCAAACGGTGACTAAGACTAAAAGCCCAGGAAGAGTAGAGGCTGGAAAAAGATTAGCCAAATATAACAGACAACAAAAAATTACAGCTTCAAGCGCAAACAGAAAAGGCTCATGTAACTGACCCGCCGTCAGGACCGTCAGGACCAGTGTCAATACCAACACCGTCAGGAGCGCCAGAACCATCAGGACAATCACACCCTCATCAAAGTGAGAGACTATTAACTAAGTCTAACCCTGAACCCGAAACAACAAAATATATAGTTGCTGGATTTGTTGTCGGATTTGGTTACGTAGGTTACCAATTATATAAAAAATACAAACCACAGACTCAAACAGTGTAAAAAAAAAATCAGACACTCCAAAAACAAAACCAGAAGTCGCCACATTACCAGTAATACCCAAACTTGTCGACCCATTTCTAATGCAGTAATAAATTTTTTATTTTAATTTTTCTTGTATTAGAAAATGAGCGACACAAAAAACTTAATGAACCTTGTCTATCACTCTGCTGTGATAAGCAGACTAGCAGTAGCTTACTCTATGCTGGGAAAAAGTCTACTCAAAATGAAATCGGCAGACTTGAGTAGATTAGACTTTGAAGACAGTGCTAAGCTAATTACAGTTGTTACAGTGTCAATTGCGATGAAAGACTTTCTCGTCAAGCAGGGAATTATTCCAGAAAATGTTTCTATGTAAATAAAAGTATGGCTACAATAGCTGTTATGATTGGTGGTGCAGTTGTTAATGCATTGGAATTCAGTGGGTCAAACTATCTCTTTTCAAAAATGGGTAGAGAAGAGAGTGCAGAAGAAATGAAGTGACACAATGAGGCATCAGAAAAATTAGCACAAGCCCAGCAGGATTACAAAAAGGAACGAATTGAGAAACTTGATTTCATCAATGAAAAACTGAGGCTTGAAGGTCACGCACAGCATACGTTTTCAAATACTGACAAAGCAATTAGGGAATATTTTCTTGTCACGGGTGAAGACATGTCTATCTCAAAACCTAAACTAAGTGACTATTACCAACCAAGCACACAACAAAGAAACAGAGAGATAATCTTTGTTCTAGTGGGAATGACATTTGTATATTTTACTGGACTTTATATTGCTAGAAGAAATGAACGTCAAAAATAAACTATCAAAAATATATTACTCCCCAATTGGGTACTGGAAAGGACAAACCACTATTCAGAAATTACACGCAGCCGTAGGCGGTGATGTATCACTCAATCAAATAAAACAATGGTTACAGAGACAGGCAATTTGGCAGGTTTATTTACCTGCACCAAGAAAAATAACAAGACCTCATTTTGAAAACACTATACCAAATGACACGCATCAAATGGACCTCCTGTTCCTACCACACAACACAATAAGAAAGAAACGATACAAATGTGCATTAACTGTCGTTGACATTGCTTCAAGGTACAAAGACGCCGAACCCATATCTGACAAAACTGCTACCACAGTTGCTACAGCGTTAACAAAAATATATAGTCGAGGCCCTTTAAGATACCCCAGACTTGTACAGGTTGATGACGGATCTGAATTCAAAGGCGCCGTTAATCAGTTATTTGTAAAGCACGGTGTACTGGTTAGACGAGGCATTCCAGGCGTACACAGATCACAGGCAATAGTAGAGAATTTCAACAAACAGTTATCAGAAAGACTTTTCAGCTACCAGTATTCTAAAGAACTTATGCATGACACACGTAACACTGAATGGGTAAAGAGATTACCACATGTGATAAAAGCAATGAATAACGAAGGACAAGGCTTGCACCCTAAGCCTGCTGATGCTATTAAATTGAAAACAATACCGTCAGGGTCAGAAATAAAAACCCCGGCACCTGACACAAGTTTGTTTACAAAACAAGTGAGATATCTATATCAGCATGGTGAGGCTGAAAACGACATCAGGCGCAGGGCAACCGACCCCATCTGGTCTACGTCCATACATAATATAAAAAAAATAGTCCCCAGTCCTGACGCATCAATATATTATCTTTTTGACCCTGCCCCACAGAAGGCATTTGTCAGAGAAGAATTACAGATTATTCCCCCAGACACTGTTACTCATTTCAGTAACTAACTCATCGATTATTTCATCAACCAGTTCATCAGCTATTTCTTCAGATAACTTAAGCCTGTAGTGTCCAGGCGCATAAGCTTTTTCCTTACTATGAAACACACGTTTTGTGTCCCCAACTGCCAGTGACTTTTTATGTGTTTGGATCATTTCAAGATTATGTTTGTTTGATCTCAGTGACTTGTTTGGATAATCAGGCATTAATGCCCCATCTAATACTTGCTTGTAATGTTCATGACGAATGTCTTTATTTTTTATTGCTGTTTTTTTTAAAAATCCCTTTTGCTTTTGACTAACTACCTTTCTGGTGCAGTATAGAATACATTTTTTATCTCAGTCCAACGTACTCAACTATTGGCACACCATTCAGTTCATCTTTAACTTCCCAGGCACTTTTTTGTTTTGTGTGCTAAACAGTGGATGATCTTTAGGATAGTCAGACATGTCATACATGTGTAACTCTGTTTTCATGTCTTCATAAAAGTCTTCAGTAGGCACATCAATGATCATAGAGTCAGTGTCAGTGTATAGCAGACGACACTCAGGATATTTTGTTTTGAAGTAATCATAATAAAATTCAAGCATCAACAGTTTTGACAATTCAAGAATTGCCATACCAATGAATACTGGCTTGTCCAGTTTAACAATCTTTTTTTTTGAGTGACACTGCATACAATGATGAATGAAACTCTTTATATCCTGTGTACTGTGGCTTACCTGTAAGTTTAATTGCACCCAATTCAGTTGTGACAAGTCTCACATCTTTGCGGTGATGAGGATTTTCCATTGTCTTGCCAAAACAGGCATTGTTCATAAGCTTAAAGAAGTCTTTGTCAAATGCAGTGTTACCATCCCTCACACGCAATGTTGTGTTCTTCATTATGTAATCTTTCATGAAAGCACTCTGATCAAATTGAATTCCTCTGTGAACTTTCTTAAGTACTAACCCATGTCTTATGTAAAACTGCAGCAAGCGATAATGGCAAACGTAATTGAATTTGTCATTCAAATTTGGAACAAGTTTAGTGTCTTCTTTTTTCCCTGTCAAACTCATTTTCTCAACAGTTAATGGATAATCATTGTGATAATCATGTAGATGGTGTGGGTACTCTAGGTCTACTTCAAAGATCCAACCCTTCGCATCGTTTTGGTCAAGAGTCATAATATAGTTTGTTAACCCTGACTGTGTTACATCATACTGTGACAAATCATGCAGACAAAAGTTTTTCAAGGGCAATAACTCACACATCGCCCAGCCATACAAATTGTTAGTGTCCAAGTAGGTAATGAATGACCTTGACCCAGGGCTTGAGGGGTCAAAGTCCGGGTCATTCAGATATTTATTATTGCTCTGGCATATTTGTTCTCAGCTATACTAATGCCTCTCCTCAATCCACGTTCCACCATTTCACCCATCGTATGATCAGACAACAGGTCTATAAATATCTTACTGGATTTTAAAAATGCATCCCATGTCATGCCAGGACTAGTTATGTAACAAGCAGGGTCAAGACTGTAGTGCAATAAACCCTTTTCACGGTAACTTTCAAATACATCTGCTAGCAAACAAACATCAGCTTTTAAGTATTGATCATGGTAGTCACCAATCATTTCACATCCTAATTTACCCCATGCATCAAGAGCGTGTTGGTAATCAGAATCAGAAATACCTTTACCATTAAGTGTGGAATAAAATTTCTCTTTTGGTGGCAGTCTCCTTTCCTCAAACACAACCCAGTGATCAATATACTCATAGGGATACACACCTTTCTTAATCAAGTCTGGCTCAAAATATTTACTTGTTATTGGATACTCAGTCAGTCCTTCTGCCAAACTAGCAAGACCTAAAGACAAATGTTGCATGGAGTCATAAAACGCTAATTTATCCAATCTAAAAGTCAAGTATTTCTCAGTTGTCTGTGCTATACAACTTATGTTTTTGTAAGACTCGTCTACAGCCTGCATGATAATGTGTGAATCATACCCCTTTAGATTGTGAAAAAAGATTGGTAACTTATATGTCTTAGGATCTGTTTTTAATAACAAGTTACAATTGTTATGTGCAGCACCTCTGTACCGTCCAGTTACGTGATCATGGTCACGAACTTTATCACCCCCTAAAGATTGTTCACAAATCCAACACGTCACAGCTGTATCAAATTTTAGTTTATCTTCTTCTGTCATCACCAAAGGCATCTGACTTGTTGTGAGATATTGAACTACCTGACTATACAGATGTCTCATTTCTGTTAAAAACAGACATGCTGCATTTTCTCCTCTGTAGATAACAGGTTCTGAATGCAAACCATCTGACCTAACAATAATGTATCCAAAGAACACACCACTTGGTCACTTAGTTTTATAGTCTTTGGTAATGACTCTGGAACAGGACCCTCATACGGCACTACTAGTGATTCAAAATCATCATATACTACAAACGGCAGCTTTTGCTGATTTCCATAGTTTTTAAAACACACTTGACTACCAGGATCTGGATACTTAAGTACAGTTTGTATATCATCAGCTGACCTACAGTGCTGGACGTGTTTGTGTGCTACATTAATAGAGGAAAATCTTTGTAAACATCTCTTACACACTTCCTGTTTCCTACCATATTTTGATACATGATTATGAATTAGACGTGAACATACTCCTGATAATTGTGTAGTGAAAGTTATCTTCATCACCGATTATTAACAGATCAACATACTTATCTTCTGACTGTCCATAGGTTGGAGCAAGTGGTGATACTCTAATGGGTTGTAACTTGTCAACAGACTCACTATCCCACACATACACATTTACAGATATACCAGGATTTAGTTTTTTAAACAAGTCTATGTCTTCTATTTTAACAGGGAAATCAATGCCACTGAAGTTGAGTTTATTTACAAATTTGGTGTAGTTAGATACACGCTCAGGTTTTGATTTTACAAAGTGCAGTTTAGCAAGCACACACCACATAAAACAATAGTGGTCATTGTTCTGAATATTAACTACAGCCTTTTTGTTTGCAACCTCTGTTGGCAGTGGTATCCATGATTTGCCTAATATAGGATGATACCTTGATTGTTTTAGTTGTAGTTCATGTACATGTCCTTCGTGCCAACCAGACCCCTTCATTTTTGCACTGTCAATTGCTTGGAGAAAGTCAGGTAATAGTCTGTCTCTAAACACGTTCTCCAATTCCCTTCTAGTGTTAACTGTGTGTTGTCTTGTTGAGATATACGATACAATCACTTCACCGTCTACTCTAGTAAATTCTATTTTAGTGACAACCTGAATCTTTACACTGCCTGTAAGAAGATTATTTTGTATAACAGAAAAAGATCTTTCTATCGATTCATAGACTGTTACTATTATATATAGGTAAGTTTGTTGTGTGAAACACGTTTCCTAAGCCTGATGGGTTTGATGGGCTTTGAGAATTGTCCGTCATTTTTATTTGACCAACAAAATAATAAATAATAAAAACAAATGTTGACTATGCTGGCGCTGCATGTGCAATACCACTTTATTAACTGTAACACTGTTAATATAAACATTTAGTTTGCGCAGTTGTTTAAATATGTTATAACAAAGTTCTTCTAACCAGAGCAAGCGGTCACTATCATTAACTTTAAAGGTAGGTGTCTTTAAATCAACTGTCATGCACTCCACATCTGGAAGCTCATCAACATAATCCAAAGTCACACTATATGTTGCATATATCTCCACTGGTGCTGAAAAGCTTATGTGTGACTGTTTGGGTGATGATATTAAGTCAGTAAAGTGCTCAAAATCTTTGAAACAGTGTGTGAGATCAATCACTTGTATGATTTGTCCGTCCGTCATTTTTATTGGACAAACAAATGTATAAATTAATTCACTAACCCATACCCTGTGGGCTGATCTGTCTTTAAAATAAGCTTTAGATGCTTAGTTGATTTCAGTTTATTTTTCACATCATCCCGTTCATGCTTATTTGGTATGACATCATTTTCTCTGAGACAGTCTTCAAAGCTGTCACGATCCTTACAGTAAAACAAACAGATAAACTTTAACTGTTCTTGAAAATCTTTCAGGACAGCATTATATTTTTGAGTGAGAATCCATACACTGACATTTGCGTGTCTGCCACTGAAGGCAAGTTCTGCTAAAGTGTTTCTCTTCTTGACAATGTCTTTCTCTGCTGAGCAGTCATCAACAATAAACAAAGTTGACTGTCCTTCAAATTGCTTGTAAAAATATTGTAGGTAGTCATTCAGTTTTTTCTCAGGGTCAACTAAGTAAATGTTGCTGTCAGTCCAGATGAATAATCGGTTGTGATAAGCTTTGTTGTGTTTTATTGTAGGACAAAATATTACTATGTTTTCAAAATGATGGATGTATCTTGTTTGTAAGAGATTAAGTACAAATTCAGTTTTACTACAGCCTGTGGCACCACAAAACAAGCCACAGTGTGGGTCAAGTGTCATCAAGTTCATTTTAATACAGAATATAATTTTAATATATGTGTCCACATAGTCTGCTTTCTGCAATATTGAGTTGTGCGTCATAAATCAGATATAAATATATATTTATTGCTTCGGCTTTTCCAACCTTTTTTTGCATCTGGATTGTAATCCCGTCACTACCGTTTTTGGCAGTTCGACCTGAACCATGAAGGTAGTCGTCGTCCGTACTACGAAGGTCTAGCCAAAGTGCATACTTATTTGTAAGGTATTGACCGATCCTTACGTCATATAAATGTAAATCTTTACACGCCATGTTTGCCGGTTTATCTCTAAGTCTTCCACCTGCAAAATATTTAGTGATCTCATTGTAACATTCCGGAAGCGTACACTTGATTAGGGTGGCCTTCGATTGTACAAGACAAATGTGTAATCTTTGGATTGTAGAATTTTTCTGAATCCCTTTTGTATGGAGCCGCTGGTTCAACAAACAACATGAGTATACCTTTCAGTGACCTGGCAGGTGTGTTCAAGTTTATATTCCACATCGGGTCGCTCTCTTTGGGTATTAAACTATGTCTAATCACCCTGTCATAATAAATTGGCAGTCTTGACTGGTACTGATTTTGAATGAGTCTGGCTAGTTCAGTGTGTGTGACAATTTCATATTCCAAGGAGATGTTAGAAATCTTATATGTCGCATTGAGATCAGATGATTTTATAATTTTGGAGTAGTCATTGAAGGTTAGTTCAAAACTCAGACAGTCATTCAGTGCTCCTTGGTAATAAGGTAAATGTGCTGTTAGGATTTCAAACACAAGTGGAATGAAAAACCTGGTTCCGTATGTTTCTGCTAATATAACGTCCTTGGCTGCAGTAGTTGTTTTGTCTCCCGCGTCGATTCAAAGTTTGGTAATGTTATCTGACTGTATGCCCTGATAAATACGATCTTCTTTTTCTTCTCTTGTGAGCCAAAGATCTTTGTAACAGTAGAACACATCAGCATCGTCAAGACTAAACACTTCCTGTCCTTCAAGTTTTACTTTAATAGTTCTAATAATTGCTCTGCCAAGATTGTTAACTAGTGTTCTGTTTACATCTGCGTCTGATGATAGTTCAATATTAAATGCAAGGCGTGCAGTGCCAGGAACAATAACGTCACTGGGACCTAAGTTTGGAAACTTGACTGTAAGTGTTTGGTTCTGGTCTATGGTACTTGGATTGTTTGTGATGACGATTGATTGCCTTATGCCCTTAACACCAAGAGGCTCATGTAGTTTTCTATATGGGTCTAACTTTGATCCGTAAGACGATGTCATTTTTATTATGCACAATAAAAAATATTAAATTAATAAAAACAATGGCAGCGGGAGGATTTAATCATGAAGATATTGAAATGGATGACATAAATGTCTCAGATACTAGTATCACAGATATGACTGGAATGACTGGAATGGTAACTAGTAGTATGTATCACGAACTGTTAAAAGACAAAGTAAACTCATTTTATGACAGTGTTGGTGCTCGCCCAGATGTAATAGATCCTAATCAGTTTGAATATGAAAAAGGACACTTATTTGTAAATACAGACAGAGGGAAAGTGTATCTAACACATAAAAATAGCCCTGCTAAGTTTAGAGCTTTAAGTACAATCAAAACTGATGTAGGTGGTGAGGCAGCATTGCAGCGTTACCTTGGTGTTGGTACTAGTAAGAAGTTAACACCGAGACTTGTTAGTGCTCTTCACGACACACAAACAAAGTTACCAACAGGACAAGAAATTGAAATGGCTGCAGTAACAAGCCTGCCAGAAATAGCAAACACAGTAATACAAGAAACCTCATTTACTGAAGGACAAATAAATGAAGTAATGAAAACAATAGAAGACCCACCTTTGTCAATGCGGGAGATTATAGGGTTGGATAAATCTCTGCAGATGATAAGAGGTGAGATGGTAAACAATGTAGCCAAACTAGGTGAGCTTGATAAACACATAGAACGTGAAAAAGAAAAACTGGCTACTGCAGACAATGGGAATCTTGACACAGAAATGAAAGAGATTAAATGATTTGTATATAGAAAGATCTGGACGGTTAGAAACAATTAGTATTGGAAGAAAAAAACTGAAAACACAGGTCAACAGGATTAGAGAAACTATTCAGAAAATACTTCATGAAGACACAACTCTGGCTGACAGATTGAAAACACTTTTCAGAGAACAGGGTATTACAATTGCTAGTTTAATTACTGCTCTTGGATTTATTATCAGTACTGTTGTGCTGGCTGTCTCTGGCAGTGGTGGGGGTAGTGGTTCTCTTACACCAAGTCCACCTGGTCCACCAACCCCGGCTCCCACAGATCCAAAAGATTTACAGTCGTGGGTAAAAAAACAGTTGTCACACATTTCAGACTTGCTTAAGAAATTGGCTATGAAAGCAATGGACACGTTGCCTGGTATAATAGGCACAGTTGTCAGTTGGCTTATTAGTACAGCAGAGAAAGTAGTAGGATTTATGACTGAACATGTGTGGGTCTTTTTGGTGACAGTAGGAGGATTAATCACTGGGTATTTAATGAAACAGGTAAAGAAGTAATATTCCCAGTCCTGGTGAGTCCTATTACCAATGCAGTTCTCTCTGACTCATGAGTGCCAGGGTTGGTGATGGTGAGTCAGGTGTAGGGGCCGGGACTGTTACTGTCTGTACGGGTGATGTCGTTACTGGTGCTGGTGTCATTAATAGTTTTAACAACTATACATGAGTGGTTGTTGCTCCCAAGTTTACAGATTGATTGAGTCCTAATTTTTACCATGACCTGCAACTATTATTTTGTTATTATAATTTGTTATTGTACCCATTTGGAGTTGAAGATCAGATGGTAACATGTATAACCCGATGTCAACTACAAAGTCAACTTTTGATCTGGCATATCTGAGAACGCCTTGGTAGCACTGTATGCTTGATGGGAGATCAACCACTGAATTAATCGAATCTTCTAGATTTGCCAGAAACTGTTTTTGTGCTTCAAATTTACCACTTCCATTCAAAATGTTTGATTTTGTTAATGACTGTGCACCTAGTAAACACCAGACATATGTTCTGATAGACTCATTTACGCGCTCGTCTCCCGCTTGAGTAAATCCGTCACTCTTGTCTAAAATAAATGTGGTCCAGGCATTAGACTGTTTCTGTTCTATTGAACCTAACCATACTTGTGATTTTGATGAAAATGAAGTGTAACCAGAGTAGTAATCTTGAGGGTATTGTCTGTGACTCATACCATAATACAATGTACCCATACCGTTGTGATCATCAAGTTTTTGTATAAAGTCATACTTAGTGCTTATGTTAAATTCATTACAGATCCGTTCAAACGCTTTCATATCCATGGGGTTGTTATACCTGTTGAAACTGGATTCAATGGGTAGTGGTGTATGCAGTTCTGACAGTATTCTTCTTAATTGGTAATAAGTGTGAAAATGATACACAGATCTAATAAGTTTGTTTGAGTGATTCAAATGGTCTGTAAAAGAAACGCCACAGCCAGTAGTTGAACACAGTATAGCAAAGTTGAGTTGGTTTTGAAACATCTGTAGTGGACTTGAAGACCACTTTCTTGCAGTAGCATCGTCTGTTATTGGAGGGTTTAAGTAATGGTCAAACGGATTCGGTACTTTCACTTGGAATAGATCTTGTTCGCTTGCATCCGACACAGCTATATCGAGCTGATTTAGTTGAATTATTTTCTGTTCATAAGTAGGTGCGACATTGTACTTGGCATCCACATTAAATTGAAATGCGTTTGTATTGACACTTGTTGGTGATTTAAATTCCATCCTTCTTTTTTATGAGATAATAAAAATGTTTATTACCTTAACAAATCTTGACACAAGCAAACCAGTGTGGTTAACTAATGGGATTGATAATCGTGATGGTAACAAGACTGTAGCTATCCATGAAATGTTTTACACTGTAAAGTGGTTTAATGTAGAAGATGATATAAATTATAAAGTAATTTTTGGTGGTGTGACTGAAGCTTTACCACCTGGGTATTATGACTTTTGTACTATAGCTGAATGGTTTCAAAGTAAATTTAATATTAAAGCAACTTTAAATCCAGCTAACCTACTTGTTACATTAGAATCTCCGAAACAAGATTGGTTAAAAAAGTCAATTAAATTTGCATATTTACTTGGTTATTATTTGGATGAAGATTGAATTATATTAGATGGTGATGATGTTTTTTCTAATATTATGACATTGAAGACAAAAAACTTAAAGTAACTGGTAAACGTCCTGTTTATTTGTCAGTACACACAGTATTTAATGTTTATTTGAAAGAACTAAACACAACTGAAAATGTACACTTTGTTGAGATGTGTGCCAGCTGGAACTGCTCCCTATTGCGAAAGTGTGTTTGCTAGATTTCCTAATTTGCAGTTTAAGAAATTAGGTTCTAGTTTCTTCGAGTCACTATGTAAATCTGTAACTAATCAGATGGCAAACCAATTGTAATGCATGATTTTAGTGTTGTGTTAGAAGTTAAATAATTTTATTTTTGTTTATAAAATATGAGTGCTGGTCCAAAGTCGAGAATCATACCAGTTGCGTGTCCGGTAACAGAGTTGAAAGATTTGGCTGATGTACAAGATTTTGAAAAGGAAGGGGAGGTGGGAGAGGTGTATGGTTTTGAACTTGATTCTACTGGCATGTACAGGCGGAAAGTAATCGATGACATGAAAGATGGCACTGAGAGGCCGATTCCTAAACTTGGTCAGCTGCGTGATGTCACTGTACCTACTCCGCCTGTAAATAATGTGTCCTACAACTTAATACATGTGGCTAATAAGTGGGTAATTTCACCTGTACCTGTTCCACCACCCACAATTGACTGGGACATAAAGTTGGAATTTATTAGTCCTTATGTATATACTGATGATGAAGGTGCCTTAGTGTTTAGGAAAGTTGTTAACTCTGGGCCGCTGATTGTAAGTCTTGTTCCAAGCTTTGCACAAGACAACAATAGCAGAGATAAACTAAAAGTACAGGAGTATGAGAGACGAAGATATCTTCTTACGCACAGGAAGGGCAGATCTGATGCGAAGGTCATGTTTGCACCAGCAAACTTTTCCATCGCAAGAGAAGCGACAATAGTATTTGAAATTATCATGAGATCTGTTTCTTCTGCGAAAGAGTCATATTTTGCGCAGGGAATAAAGCTTACATGGGATGACACATTGACAGAGTCAACAAAGGGTTTTATTGCCATTAGAAAAAATGTAGATATTTTTGAGGTTTTGAGCAGTGTTCCAGCTGTCAAGATATTAGTCGACAAAATAACTTTTGTTTTTCTAAATTTTATAAAACTAGAACACATTGATCTTGTTTCATTTGATTAAACTAGCAAATTGTATACTTTTGACGAGTTGCAAAATGTAATCACTGATTAAATAAAAAATATTTGTCAATAAAAAAAAAGGTAAAATTCTATTCAATACTACCAACGCTTGAGCCGACTGAATCAATTGTGATGACTAAAACAACTGATCCACATGTGCCAATTGCACCCGATAAAACATTACAGGCAGACTCATTCCGATTAATAAATATTACAGAAGCAATTAAATATTTGGAAAGTGAAGAGGTGAGGTACTCACGGTGCAAAAGACGGTATCAGACCGTTTTCAATTCTGTTCAAAACACATCTATGGCTGTTGGTGCTGTTTCAGCTGGATGTTCTGTGGGGGGTATTGTTCTGTTTGCCACAGGAATTGGAAGTTTAATTGGAATTGCAATTGAGGGTGTTAGCGTTGCTACATGCCTGGCATGCTTTGGTTTGGAAGCCCTAAACAAAAGATTTCACACAAAATTACAGAAACATGAAGCATTGAGTACGCTGGCTGGTGCAAAGCTGAGCAGTATGAAACTTATTATCAGTAAGGCATTAAATGATAATTTTATTGATGACGAAGAATTTAAGAGAGTGCAGGATGATTTGAACAATTACAAGAAACAGAAGTCAGAAATACAAAATAAAATGTGCAGTCAATCCCCCATAAATGTTGAAGAACTGAAGGCCAGTTTTTTAGAGATGGGAAAACAGATTGGTGTTCAGGAAAGCACAGAAAAACTACACAATCTTTTAAACAAATAAAAATCAGATTTGGTAATCAATCAATATTTTTGTCATATGCTTCGCAGAGAGATGACACGTCATTTACACCACTTGTGCCTGATTATTTAGCCCCATCCACTCCACCGCCAGAGTACTACTGAGAAAAAAAGTTTTTTAAATTATCCTTGTATCTTGTCAAATCTGTCTGAGTAAGTTGTGACTTAAGTCAAGAACTTGTAAGAACTTTATAAAAACTTAGGGTAAGTAATTAATAAGTTCTTATGGTAAGTAATTAATAAGTTCTTATGGTAAGTAACTTAAAGGTTACCTCTGCAGGTTCCTAAAAGTTAGTTGTAACTTATTAGTAACATATAACGTTCTACTTGAGAAAATAATGTTTCTCAGAAATCAACTTTAACAGGGGTGTGTGTAAAATGTCATTAGTTTATTTTCACAGAGTGCACTATCAGGATTTGGCTTGATTTGAGAAAAACGACTGTGTGGACGTCAACGACCATAATTAGTTAATTATTAGGGTCAACTTAAGACAATGGGTTATTGGGCCAGTATTGTACTCGGCAATACAGATGATGATTCTCATGAGCCAGCGTTTGTTTCAAAATACGGTTTTGGTGCCAGTGAGGTGGAAATTATGTTAGTGCTGAGAGAGTTGTGAGTGTTTGAGATTAAAATTGAATAGTTTTAGGGCATCTGTTTGGCTCCTGAGGATCCGGTGGTTGTGTAAAGTACATTTACTAATCTCTCAGCTGGCCGCGAATGAGTTAAACCTTTCGATTCGACTGTGGCCGTACACTGTGTTTTTGAAATCTTTGATAATTCAAGGCCGTGAGCCCCAGCCGTCAAAAGCAACATGTACACACCGTGATGTCAGCAACAGGCATAGATCCATGCAAATGCAACGGGCATGGATTCTCATGAGCCCCCGCATATGGGGGGGGGGGGGGGGGGGGGCTCATGAGCTTCTATGCCATTTGCATTTGCATTTTGGGGTGTGCTTCAGCAGTGAAAGGGTTAACATAAATTACTGAACCCCAAGACGAAATTTCCCTATCCTCATGGACTACAAACCGGTTCAAGAGCGACCGGCTGGAAACCGGTTCCATAGCGACCGGCTGAGATGTGGGTGTTTGCCAGACTGCATGGCTTGGCGGTCAGTCCGTCTTCTGTTGTAGTATATTTGCAGGACTGACTAAACTGAAGAACATTTCTATCTCACATGAAGCGATTTGATACAACCGACCTACTTGAAATGTGAGAAAAGTAGCCGTATCCAACACTGTACAAAAATGTATACATAATATGACGCCGTGTTAATCCGAACCTTGCTACATATTACACGAGGGGAACAACAGTCAGTGATCCGATTAAATGCGAGGTAAGATGTAAGGTGAACAACCACACATAAATAACATTATCAAACATTATAATAATTAACAAATGGTCACCATTCAATACACTAATGAGAATAAGCCGCACTCGAAGAATTAATACGACCAGCAAAAGTTAAAACTTTTAACGAAATCGCTCTTGGGTGAGCTGGTATGTGATTTTAGACCTTGCGGCTGGAAGCCGTAAGGTTCAAAATCACAGGCCAGCACATGATTTTATGTCATCTGCTAAGCACTACTCACAAAGATGGACCGACCGTGATAACTGGATAAAAATGCTTGATTAACTCATTCTACCCCATCACCGAAATCCTTAAATGTTGCCCTTGTCCTCTGAAGACTGCATTGCAGTGCAGGACACAGATCGGCCATGATAGTTCAATTGATTGTACATTGCTTAACGTCCCGACAGCAACAAGGCTTTCTCAGGACGTGCCTGCACTGCTTGTGAAAAAAAAAAACTAAACAGAAAATTGAATGTATGTCGCCAGCCGGTCAAATACGTTAAATAAACCTACAACATGGGGCCTAAATAAAGCTAAGACCATTTAGCAACACACATCCAATATCAAGAGCTACAGGCAGTGCAGACAGTAGGGAGAGTTTTAAAAAGGCAAATACAGGTGAATGGACAAAGGGTAGACAGAACACATGCCCAGAATAGAGAGAAAAAACCCACCTGTGGGCTGACTAGGGTGACCCTGGGAACTAAAAAATACCTAACCCCACCCAAGTCCCCCAAGGCAGACCCGGTTGGGGCCATGATAGTTCAAGGGTGATGCCAGAATAGCTTGGCGCCCATAAGCGCCAAGCTATTCTGGCATCACCCTTGAACTATCATGGTCGATCCTTATCTTCCTGTGGTGTGTTTGGGGTAGAATGAGTTAACTTGTGCACAGTTGGAGAGTCAGTGTGCATTAGATCTAACGTTTCTCGCCAACGCTCTCTTGAACAACGCTAAGCTTATCAAGGACTACGTACACTTCCGCTATGACGGTCGATTCAACTCCCACCTTGGCGTTAGAAGTGAAAACAGTATCAGGCAATAACACTTAAGCGATTGTTGGTTTTACTTCTGTAAGACGTCAAGCGGGGACAGCTTTAAATTTCAAAGTCTTGGATCCGGCATAAAAGGCGCGATTTTCACCAGACGAGTTCACAGACATACATCGGTCAGATACACGAGATCAACTTCTGTTGCAGTGTCTTGCTCTGTTTCCTCGCTGCGATTTCACATGCGCAAATCGACCGGTTACACGTACATCAAAGACATCAAAATCTGTAGGCAATAGCTGTAGGTTCCTCTGCTTTACAGAGGGATGTTAATCCTTTGGCTGTCGGTAGCCAAAGGGTTAAAATGAGAGTTCACACAATGATCTATTTCAGCCAGTTACACACACCATCATTGTCCGTATAGGTTGAACTCCGTGATTTCGGAAGTTAGTTGCCTACCTACAGCTGTAGGTTCCAAGATCAGACATCTGCACGGGCAATCACGTGGTCTCTTTGCTTCGAGATCGTGCAAGCTTTCAGATGTTTGAACCAGCCAGTCACAACATTCTTTCCTTCACTGCCAATGTGCACGGCGTACTATCTGAAAGTGAAACTGTCACAGAATGAGAGAAGCGTTTTTTTCCGTTTTTCTCCACCTATCAAATTTTCACGAAGTTCTGGAAAAGTGTGTCCATATAAGTATCTTACCCAATGCGCAAAGACCATCGGGCCGACGTCGGCCGTCGTTGGCCCGGGCACGGTCGTGTGCAGGCCAACGGCGGCCGCCGTCTGCCCGACGGCCTTTTGCACATTGTGTTATATTTACCACTTCCCTGCCTTTGTGACAGACTGTGTTTCTGAATGTTTGTTAGTTTAACTCCAAAGATCTCCAGTCGTTCTAGGAGCTGGGTCACAAGGAGGTATCCGCAAGAGATATAAATCTTCACAAGCTCCCGCATTTGCGGATGCTCATGACGATCTATGTTTCTTGCATTTGGATCAGGTTCACCTTTTCCGGGCAGTGAAGGGGTGAACATCCTTTTGTCCGTTCTCTTCTCTGTGAAAAAAAGTTGTCAAGGTTTCTAAACACTTTGTCCCAAATAATTCTCTTGCAAAAACTAAAGACTGTTTTAAAGGGCCTGGCCTTAAGATTCTCAAGGTCACAGGTCGCCAAGAGCTTTTATCGGCATTCAGGACACATACCCACTTTCATAATGACTGCCTTACTGTCCCACCAAATGTTTTCTTTTTCCGCACGACGTGAAGAAAACCCGAGGGTTTTCAGTTACGGCCCCGTGAACCAAAGCGTCATCGAACAGGCCGGTGCTCCAACTGACACAGACTGGGGAGTCACGTCGATCTGCAACACACTGTTTTCAATATACATTACACAACACAGTGTTGCCTGTCAACGTGGTCCAGTAAGTCAGCTGTTTACAAGCGTGCCATCTCTAAGATAGAATGCCATACACCCATACACACAATGTCAGCAGTATCTGTTGCAAACAGTTTCCGACTGTGCTGGGATGCTTGATCCAAAGAATCCCACCTGTAAAAGTCTCTGGTATTTGGTGCACGCTGGCCAAGACAATTGTATTCCAGCACACTTTTCTCTAACGAGTTTTCTGTGGTATTCTGGTGCTCCTTGGCACAAAGAATGGGTGTACAATTCCACATACACTTCTGGTATGCTAGTACAATTGATACACTTAGTCTCGAAATTGGGTTGAAAAATTCTAGGGAACAATCTCCCGCACACTTCGTCCGAAACTATTCTTTGGTGGTCTGGTACACGTGTGTCACAGTATTATGGCGTATTTATCCAAACGAATTATGTGTGCTTTTCCAAGACTTCACTGTAACCTGGGCAGATTTTCCAAAAGGCTTTCATGGTATTGCTATCCCAAAGAATGTTGTCAATATTGTGTCAGAGTCCCTGGTCAAGCTTAGCAGCACACTTTACACGTACCGTCTTACAAATGTTTCATGTTTCAGGCAAAAAAGAAATCCAAAATAAAAGAAACACACTTAAAAAGGACATATTACTACACAATTGATTTTTAACCCGATTTCTAAGCGTGCTATTTTTTTCTTGGGATTTCCTTTGCATTTTACACGCTTGGCAGTCACCTTGTTGTCTGATTCTTGTATCCTGGGATCCTGCAACACTTTGCTAAGGACATTTCACCTATTCTGTTCGATTTTGTCACCTGATATTGTAGCATACCTTTCGACTACGTTGTCCCAAAAGTGTGGGCTGGTACTTGGTACACACTGGTTCACAAGATTTCAGCAATAGCCTGAAACACTTTTTTTCTGCTATTCTGTGATACTGTGTCTCAAAATATAGCGGTACACTTTGTCCCATAGGTCTGAGTTATTCTCGAATGTCTTTGCACACGTTGTCTTACCAAATTCTCTCCTACGTGTGGTACACTTTTTCTCAAGAACTCTCATCAACCTTGTACACGTCATCCTGGAGAACAGCCTTATACTCAGATATGCTGGTACGTCTTGTTTCAAGAGTTCAAACGATGAGCCTGTTTCACTGCTTGCACCTGAACATTTTCTTGAGCTCCGTGCGAAAGTTTTGGTTCATGAAGGCATAGATAAAGGGGTTGACGACATTGTAGAAGAAGTACATGTAGAACACGATGACTGGGGCTGTGATCACCTGAAACAAATAGTACAAATAGAGTTAACACTCCTGTGCTTGAAGCCACTGGCACTGCTGCATGCCAAATGGGCTTCAACAATATTTATTGCGATATGACGTCTTCAAGAGCAAAATAAAGGAAATGATGAACAAACTCATTCTTGAGAGAGAGAGAGAGAGAGAGAGAGAGAGAGAGAGAGAGAGAGAGAGAGAGAGAGAGAGAGAGAGAGAGAGAGAGAGAGAGAGAGAGAGAGAGAGAGAGAGAGAGAGAGTAGCGATAAAGATAAAGATTATGATGATTCCGATGTCGACTTAGATTATCACAAAAGTCAATCCAGACCAAAAAGGTGACTGCCAAGCGTGTAATATGCAAAGAAGTACCCAACGGAGAAAGAAACACGCTTAGAAAAGACGGGTACAACACAATTTATTAATATTTCGGGTAAATACCCTTTGTCAAAATAGACAAACAAGCAAACAGAGAGATTAGCCGCTACTTATCTTCATTGGCAGAAGGAATGTGGCAACTGAAGGAGGTGACGTAAAATCTTGATTTTACGTCACCTCCTTCAGTTGCCACATTCCTTCTGCCAATGAAGATAAGTAGCGGCTAATCTCTCTGTTTGTTTGTCTTTTTGGACAAAGGGTATTTACCCGAAATATTAATAAGTTGTGTTGTACCCGTCTTTTCTAAGCGTGTTTCTTTCTCCGTTGGGTACTTTTTTATCACAAAAGTCGTCATCAAACTCATCATAATCGTTATCACTATTGTACTCCTGGTATCAGCATTTTCAATTTACTCCTTTTCTACGACCCTGTCATTAATACCATCGAGACGTGCCGTATATGGATACGCGGCTGTTTGCGGCGTATTCGAATTCGGCACGTCTCGGGCGAGTTAAACTGATGACGAATTACCTTAAGGGCGATAAGCCAGGCAGGCAGGAAGGAGAAGATGAACACGAGGGTGACAACAAAAAGCATCAGCGCTGTCTTGATGTTGGCCATTCGCATGCGCTCAATTCGCGTCCGGTTCACCGGCGCCCGATTGTTCGTCACGCCGTGAGAGGTCGCCACTGATTCTTCCCCTCCTCCCCCGCCCCCTCCCCCAGTCGTTGTGACGTCGTCGGGCCGTACTTTGGTCTCCTCGCCGTTGACGTGGGAGAGCTCCAAGGTGGCAGTGACCTCAGAGGGTTCGCCATTAGCGACGCCGGACGAGTCCCAGAGAAAACAGCAGGTGGTACTTCGAATCTGGAAGAGGGTATAAATAGAGCAGGCCAGCCTCAGTTGTACGTGCAGCAGAATATCGTGAACTCGTATACAACTCGGTCAGGTCTGTCTCAGTACGCAAAGGTCTTCTGACCCACGACGGCCGCAGTGGGCCAGCGCGCGGCTGTGTGTGGGCCCACTGCGGCCGTCGTGGGTCCGAAGCCGTTTGCTATTGGGGTGGGTCTCAAGCAGATACCCACTGAGCAAACGTCTTCTGGTCGACTCCAGTCTTACTTGGCCCGCGCACGATTGTGCCAGCAATATGCATTGATTATTATGAGCAAATGCGGACCTCATATTTATCAATGCATGTTTGCGTCACGCGTAAAGGGGTTTGTCACGACACGGGTTTTTTTTTCCGTCTATTTTTGTAGGGGAGTAAGTTTAGAGGGGTGACAGGATTTAGATAGTCGCCGGACGTACGGGTAGTTTAGGTAGGCTATTTGGCCTGTACACGAGTAGTTGCTGCCGTGCGAGAATTTGGTGGACGGCGTGACGCACGTGGTCGCCCGGTCTCCGCGATCGGGTGGTTATTGTTTCACGATTTTCGTCACATGATTTACTGAGCGTTTTTCTGCTAACCTATCGTTATCCAAATTGTTAGACAGTCGCTTTTCCAACTGCGAACGAGTCAGTCGTTTTTTCCAGTAGTCTCCTAGGGTGGTCTTTCAGGCGTGGTTCGCCATTTGCTGAAGGCCACAAGCAGCTGTGTCGTTCTGTTGTATCGGCCCTGCGATACGGTTTTGGTCGTCCGAGAAGGAGAGAAGAGAAGAAGAACTGCGACAACTTTACCCCTGGCTTGTCTTGTACTTGTTTGTCTTCGTCCTTGCCGGGGCGTCTTCACGGATGGCAGTAAGTAAACGCAACAATTCTGTAGTGGCCATTTGCTCGGGGGGTGGTGGTGGGGTGGAGGGTGGGGGTGGGGTGGGGGGTGGAGGGGGGGGGTGTGTGTTTGCTTGTTCTGTTATTATTATTATTTTGGTTAGTTAGTGTGTACTGGGGAAAGTGTAAGAATAGAATGTAGAAGGGAATGCCATCTGTTGTATTTGGTGGTAGTTGGCGTCAAATTAGTTATTGGGGTTTAACGCCGAGCAGGCGACTAAGGCCATCTCACTATTTAGCGTCCGAATGTAAATATTGGAAGTGAGTCATGTGGTGACGTGTAAATATGTATTTGGTTGAGGTTGAATTTATTGTTGTGGGAGAGAGGTGAAGGGAATATAAAAGACGGCAATTAAATTTGCGGGAAGGGTGATGTGATTATCTTGTTTCTTTTGTTAGTTATTTATGTGTATTTTTGCACCTGTGTTTTAGTGCATCCTAATCCAATGGTCCAAATCCAACGGCCTAAAACTTAAAGAACTAACCGGCTAAGTCTGCCACCGTGCTGTGGTACTGAGAGTGGAAAATAAATAAAATGTTAAATGTTTAGGGCTTAACGTCTTTTGTCCACCACGAGGGTGATTTCAAAGACGGGGACAACGAAAAAGGGTCGGAGCAAATTTTGATCCAAGCTGGATTCGAACCCGGGACCTTTTGGTCTGGAGGACTGAGAGTGGAGGCTGACTGTCACTCCGCCTTGTGGGGCTACGACCCCGGACCTGGGTGCTGTTGCGAGTGTCGCGGCACGCCCGTGTTTAGTCAGGTCGGGTCGACCGATTTAATTATTTCTAATCTATTTAAGTAAAGTTTTGTTTGTTTATAATGTTGTAAAGAACGTGAGATTTATTTCATCTCCTCGTAGTGACTATGTTGTTAGAGGAGCGTTGTCACAGTGACGGAAAGTGTTTGAGATATTGTATTATTTAAAAGCAGCCTGTGTTACGGAGGGCCTTATCGCGGAAGCAAGATCGTCGAGCTGAGCTGAGCTTAACGGTTGTGCTTACGGCGAGAAGGTCCGGTGACGTGAAATATACTGTATTTGTATACGTGATATTTTTATTCTGAAACATTGTGGTAGCTAAAGGAGCCTTGTGCTGTGAATGTCTAGTTTGCGAAAGCATTAGTTTAATTCGAACTTGTCGTTCGTGTTGGGGAGATTCAGTAGCTTGCGAACCAAATTCATTTTTCTCGATCTTCATTCGTGTATTAGTAAGCATATTTGGTTCATCGTATATTTGATACTGCGCTATTTGAAATACTGTATTACTTAACTCATTCTACCCCAACACCGAAATCCCCAAATTTTGCTGTTCTCTGAAGACTGCATTGCAGTGCAGGACACAGATCGACCATGATAGTTCAAGGGTGATGCCAGAATAGCTTGGCGCCCATAGGCGCCAAGCTATTCTGGCATCACCCTTGAACTATCATGGTCGATCCTTATCTTGCTGTGGTGTGTCTGGGGTAGAATGAGTTAAGGAGCCACGTGCTGTAAGGGACTCTTCGCGGAAGCAAAGGCGTTGGTCTAACTCGCGTTAGCGCTTGACGCTTGTGCTTCCGTCGGGGTCCAGTGGCTTAGGATTTGAGCTTTTGAGCCTCAGTTTTCTTTTGTTTTATTATATATTAGTTTTGATAGTATTTTTGTATTTTATTTAGGATATTTGTTTTATTATATATTTGTTTTGTATTGTGCATAACGGATATTCGGGGTGGGGAGTTTGGACGTGTGTGAATGTGAATGCATGGTTAGGATTGAGTTTGATTATTGTTAGGGTTATATGTAATAAATATCGTCATCATTGTTCCTCTGGTGCTTGTGTTAGGTTTGTGTTAGTGTGGCTCGGGTGTGTCTCGAATGGTAGCACTCATAGTTCGCGCCCAGGAAGCGGAAGTGTTGCGACACTCTCGTGGAAATATTGTACAGGTTGACAAATCCGTGTCGCACATTCACTTGTCATGATTCTGTCTTCCTTCCAGAAGCGTAGGCTGCCATTTTTATGGCTACTGATTAAACCATACAGCTGTATAGAGTTGCTAAAAGTACAGTCTCCAGAACGTCTTATGTTATTTTGTTTATAGACCGGCTGGCCACATAACTTAAATACTTTTTTATAAGCAGGTTAAGCGTTTGCTCCTATCAAGACGTCAAGCAAAGTGTAAGCAAACAAATGTTTAACCCTTTCGGTGTCGGTAGCGGTTTTAGTCGCGATGATTCCTGCAGGATTCATTGCGACTAAAACCGCTTCCGACACTCAAAGGGTTTCAAAGCCTTATTCCTAAATTTAGGCAGTGGCATGCACTTTGTTACATTTCCGTGTCAGAAGTGGGATTTTAAAAGAAACAACCGGTTCCACCTTAACGTTTTGGACTGAACGTCTTCAGTCACAACGATGATGATTGCAAAGACGGCCAGGCCATCGAAAAGTCTGACACAGTTTTGACCTCACCAGCGTTGGAACCCAAGCCCTTTCCAATGAATGTCCTACGCTGTACCATCTCAGGTGTTGAATGCATAAAGTAAACTGCAACCGTCGGCCAGGTTTAACCCTTTTAGCCCCAACACCCTACAGCAGGAGGTGGATTGACCATGATAATTCAAGGGTAGTGCCAGATTAGCTTGGCGCCTGAAGAAGCCAAGCTAATCTGGACATATACTTGAATTATCATGGTCAATCCACCTCCTGCAGCTGGTACAGTCATTAAGTAACGCTTTCAAAATTCGGGAAATGCACGTGGCCCTAAAAGGGATTAAGACAGAAATCGTAACCTACGAATCGTAACAATAGGCTAAGATTTCTGGCTCAGACCTAGCCGACTGTTCCGGTCAACCTGTATACATGCCACTCCTGGCCTCCTACACGTACCTTGAGTTTCTTGCGTCGCTGGGTGACAACGGAGTGGTAGGTCATGGTGTAGAGGACCAGCACAATGATGCAGCTGATCAGGAAGAAGCCAGAGTACACCTTCTGCAGCGCCGTGAAGAAATCCTCGTTGATCAGGTCACTATGACGGTCGCACTGACCTTGAAAAAGAAGAAGAAAAAAGACATGGGCAATGAATCTGAACATTTGATTATGAAACGGTAAAACCACGCAGCTGGATGGGTTCATGCTTCTTCTTCATCTTCCTCACATTTTCGTCTTCTTATTACTATTGTCAAAAGATGCAACCACAATTTAGTATTTAATTGCATTACTGCAGAGACTTGAAAGGCTGCATTCTGATCGTACAATCTAAATGTTTCACTGACCTTAACTCATTGGAGACGTGCCGTATACGGATACGCGGCGAATAGCCGCGTATCCGTATATGGAGCGTCTCCAATGAGTTAACGAAATAACAACTCTATCACAAAGAAAAAATGTACAAAATGCTAGGTGACTGATTGCCTCTTCAACATTGCCGGAGCCTGTATGATTCTAGATACTTTATTATTCGACACCTGAGGATTTTGTCCAGAGAAAATCATGACGTAATCTTACGGTTCTAGGTAACAAAACGTCCCCAAAATACTAACTAGCACAAAACAGGAAAATGTCAGCAAGGAAAAATTACCTTTCGTGACAATAAGCATCATGACTCCTGTGCTATTGGTGAGACTGCTGTTGTTGGTAACAGGCAGGCTGTTGTCGTACGAATGAGCTTTCGTCACATTGTCTAAACCATCCACTTTAGGCGTAATCTCAAATGTGTCCTGCTTGTAGATACTGGAAAAACAAGTACTGCTAAAGTTAATGACGATGATAAATGATGATGACTATTAAAGACGACGAAAGTCAGACATAACGATTATTCAGAGGTCTCGTCAACACTTCTTCTTACGTAAGCTTTTAAAACCGTTGGTCAAAACAGCACACAGTTTGGTCCGCAATTTTTTATTTTTATTTTTTTTTAAATTTTTATAAACGAAGTTCCCATTCATACGGCTACTATTGCTACTGCTACTAATGCTACTACTACTTCTACTACTACTTCCAATCGAAAATAATCTGAAATCAAACTCACTCCCCAATGAACCAAAGGCCATCGGGCCGACGTCGTCCCGATGGCCTGTTGCACATTTATGTATGACCTAATAAAGACATCCAAAATTTGGCGGCGTATACATAAACTGTATGCCAACTGTCACAAATGAATCATAGACTCTGTACCCACTGTCGCAAATACACCAGCCATACTATGTGGCGGGTAACTAAGAGATAAGATAAGATACGATAAAACTTTATTGCCATATGTAATAATACATTAGGAAATCGTTGCGGTGCCGCGCAACTTAAAAAAAAAGAACATAAAACACATCAAAATATAATTAAGCTACTCACACACACACACACACACACACACACACACACACACACACACACACACACACACACACACACACACACACACACACACATACCCGTATGCCTTAGTAACTATTGTGGTTTAAACGTAAAGGCAATAAACACGATTTCACAGTGACACAAAATAATCACATAGGAAATATCGTAATATAAAAACACGTCACTTGCATCATAGACACGGCTGTGCAGTTTGCCCGATTTCCTACTCTTTAGTTTGGCCAGCCACCTGCTGCTGTGCTGCGAGCTGGCTATCTAGGTCACTGTCTGGCATCAATTATTCCTTCTATAATCTCTGTTACGGAGGTCTGATGTGTGGTGTGTTATGCCAGTGTTTAATGTTCTCTATCTCCTCTCCATCAGTTTTCTACATACCCTGCGGTATGTTTGACAGCAGATACACACATTTGTAGGGTAATGGCAGAGCACTCCCTTCTAGCACCATGATCAGGCGCGCGCTAATGATTAATTGCCTCCACGGCGGCTACTGCTGCCGATGGCTTATCTTGCACTCAGTGGCACCCGTCCGCTCCCAACTAAAAGTGTGTTCTGCACAGTCGTGTAGATGAAGTATTATGCTGATAGCTGGACAATACTGTATATACATTACAGTAAACAGTGGGACGGATGGGTCAGGTTTGGCGTTTGTTTGCATCATTAAAAGTCTG
The DNA here is from genome assembly GCA_036245525.1 of Semisulcospira habei. Lineage (NCBI taxonomy): Eukaryota > Metazoa > Mollusca > Gastropoda > Semisulcospiridae > Semisulcospira > Semisulcospira habei. Next base: position 220,541,312 of record BTPG01000001.1, on the reverse strand, counting down.
GGCAGCGGTTGGGTAAAAACTCTTTTTAAAACGACTCGTGCGTGTTCCGATCGCTCTATAAAGGCACCCTGATGGCAGCATCTCAAACAGCTCATCTACACTAAATCTACACTAATCTGGCACTAATCTCAAACTGTCACGCTTTAGTACTATCAGGGTGAATTTCTTTACCCTATGGGTGTTGACAGTGATTTCGGCTGAGATGATTCCTGCAAGGAATCACTCGACCAAAATCGCTGCGGACACCCACAGGGTTAATCATTCGAGACATACCGAGTACGGTTACGCGGTAAACAGCTGCATATCTTTACATTGCTTGTCTTGAATTGCTTAAGCAGAATGTCTGAGTATGAGTAAGGAGAGAATGATCTAAAGGCTGTGTTCCAGATGATATAGACCATGATAGTTCGAAAGGCGCCAAACGAGTCTGCCACTACCCTCGAACCATCTCTCTCTCTCTCTCCTCTCTCTCTGTCTCTCTGTGTCTCTCTGTCTCTCTGTCTCTCTCTGTCTCTCTGTCTCTCTCTCTCTCTCTCTCTCTCTCTCTCTCTCTCTCTCTGTGTGTGTCTCTCTCTCTCTCTCTCGCTCGCTCGCTCGCTCGCTCGCTATAGTAATCTACAGTCAGCAGGCTGAGAAGGACACCCCACCTGTAGTGTGCAGAGATGATACCGCCGATGCAAAAGATGAATATGGCGAGGCAGGTGATGATGATCTTGGCCCTGCGCTCCGTCATCCAGTGTAGGAAGGGGTGGCAGATGCACAGGAACCGGTCCACGGCGATCACCACCATCACGAAGGCAGAGAACGGGACGGTGGTGGTGATGAGGAAGTGATAAAACTTGCAGAAAAAATCCACCTGGAAAAACACACAAGAGTCGAACGCATTGACAAATCGTCCATGACAAATGTTATATTTAAAAAAAAGCAATCGGTGAAAACATGGTCAAAACGACGATCAAAACTGGTGAAAAACAATCCCCACCATCACAAAGGCTGGTTAACCAGTTTAGCCCAGGGGCACTACAGCAAGAGATGATCAGCCATGGTAAATCAAGGGTAGTGACCGATTAGCTTGGCGCCGTCAGGCGCCAAGCTAATCTGACACCTTGAATTATCATGGCGGTTGATTTGTCTCCTGCAACTGGTATATAGGCGTTAGATGATACACCGACCCAAAATCTGAGAAATTGGCCTTTGGGTTGTGGGTAAAACAACGGAGGACAACTCACTTGTAGATGAAAATCCACAATCTCGGTCGTGATGGTGAAGGGTATTGTGATGAGGCACGTGATGAAGTCTGTTCCTGCCAGAGCTAGTATGAAGATGGTAGACGTCAGCTTCTGCCAATAAAAAACGCGTGATTAAAGGTGTCATGTGATCACAACAAGCAATGTCACGTGATTTGAATTGAACCACTGGCATTCCTAATGAACTCATAGATGCGTCATAAGGTTATACCCGGTGTTTGACGTTCCACAGCGGAAAATCGTCTGGGTTTGAGTTAACAATATCACACACATAATATTGGAGTATTAACGTGATACTGATAGACCCGTCTCGTGTGATTTAAGGTAACTGGCTCACTGAATGGTTTTAAATAAATTCTATGAGTAGAAAAATTGTCATTCCGATGGTTTACCCCTTTGTGCATGCAGCGCCGGTACCATGAACAATATCGGGTGCTGTATGCACGAAAGGGGTGTTAAAGTATTAACTCATTCAGCCCGACGCACGTATTTCCCAAATTTTGGAGGCGTCATCTAACGACAATGCACATGTTGCAGGAGATAGATCGACCATGATAATTCAAGGGCAGTGCCAGATTAGATTGGCACCGTCAGGCCCCAAGCTAATCTGGCACTACCCTTGAATTATCATGGTCGACCCATCTCCTGCTGTAGTACGTCAGGGCTGATTGGGTTAATCCATTTAACCCCACGGGCGCATTTTTAAATTTTGGAGGTGTTACCAAAAGGCTATGTGCAAGCTGAAGGAGATGGAACGACCATGATTATTCAAAGGTAGTGCCGGATGAGCTTGGCGCCTGCAGGCGCCAAGCGTATCTGGCACTACCGTTGAACTAACATGGTCAATCCATCTCCTGCAGTAGGGCGTTGGGGCTAAATGTGTTAAACTGTTGATAAATGGAAACCAGGATTAATCAGAAGCATGTTAGTACAAGCAAGCAGCAAAATATACTTCCGATTGTGTGTGAAATGTAAAGCTGTCAAGATGTGACGTAAAAAGTTATTGTTCATCGCAAAAAAAAAAACCAACACTTCCGTAAAAATTAAACTTAAAAAAATTCCACTTGGGAATGATTATGAGAAATAATGTATATAGTGTTGTTATTGAAGTTAGGAAAACAAAGTAAAATAACAATTAAGACAATTAATTAGGAAGACAAATGGCGTCAGCAATAGGAAAATCGTACAAACATTGCATGTAGATTCAGTTGGCGTAAATTAACTAAGTGGAGTAATTAATTAACAGTTAAAGGAATGGTTCACAGAGTAGGGGAACTTGGTGGGGTGCAGTGTTTAGATAACTAGAAAAGATGTGCAGGGACATACTACAGCAACTGTTACAATCTTTTTATTCATTCAGACCCGCCCCCCCCCCCACCCCCCCAACATAATTATAAGTACAAATACACTACCGTTTTTGACCAGTTTAAAAATCCCTCTATACGTACTTTACTTACCAAAAATAGTTCTAGAAACACTATAAGTTTAAACACCGCTGATAGTCGTACACATTTTTCTAAAGGCAAAAAAAAAAAATTCCTTTAAAAGATTGCATTATAACGGCGACTTGGGTATTCCCATGTTTCTGATTGAAATAACCATGAGTATGTATGAAAACCCACCAGCAAAGTTCTACATCAACAAGAATCATCGCGACTAAAACCGTTACCGACACGCAAAGGGTTAAACATCACTTGACTACAGCGTATCACCAGGATAAAATTATAACGTGGTACCCACTACCAGCAAATCGACAGCAAATCACACATGTACGTCTCACAAGACACATTACCAACACTTACAGGGTATTCAGTTGTTTAGTTATTTTACTAAACACACCATTAATAATGTGAGCTTGATATATCTTGACAGACAAAACACGTCTTTTCTCTACTTGCACTAGACATTGTCATAGTTATTATCACACTGGTTGTGTGCACGCAGCAATTCGAAGGAGCAAACCAGTTTGAGTTACTATAGTCAGGTGACTCATTTCTTCTTGGTGTAAAACTGTACCAATACCACTGGCCTGTCGGTAGCGGTTTTAGTCGCGATGGTTCCTGTAGGATGTCAGGCTGTTGTTATTTATGTAGGACTCATCGCGACTAAAACCGCTACCGACAGGCAACGGGTTAAAAAAAATTAAAAAAATAAAAACCCGGGGGACAATGCATTCCTTCTAGGAACTCTATACCTGAATATCTAAGACAGTGTGGTGGATTGTAATTTTGGACCTTAATGGGTTAGAGCAGACAAGTCCAAAATCAGAGACCAGCACACTTTAAGCTCAAACAAAAGGCAAATGTTCACCAATCTGAAATAAAGCAGAGCTTTTACAGCAAAGAAATGGGAAAAAGAAGTCGGCTTACTGTTGAATTGCTACCTTGGTGATATTTAAGTACAGTGGCCTGGACAAAAATAAGTTAAAATGTTTAATATTCGAAATAAGTCAAAGTTAAATACATCAACGAAATAAAGGATTTTAAACATTTTTTTCCCAGAGGAGAAAAATCTAGTGTACATTAACAACAAGTAGTCAAACTTTGTGATAACTAAGTTTAAAACAACTGAAAATTACTAAAGGACTTTTTTTATGCTTAATCTGTTTAAAATTAATTTTAATACATTTAATACGATAGATGTAGATAATAAAGATAAATTGGCTAGTATGAGAGCGCTAGCCTCACCTATCTGGTTTGTGAGTTGCCAGAATAGCTTGGCGCCTCAGGCGCTAAGCTATTCTGGCACCACCCTTGAACTATCATAGTCAAACTGATTTCAAACAATAGTGTATGAGGATGAAAAGAGATAATGAAGAGCCACCGTGGCAACTAAATATGTGGGATGATGCGTTTTGTCCCTTCGGAAGAAAGGAAGAATTGGGGTCATTTGGAGTTCTAGAGATAAAATTCGTACCATGTTTGGCGCGTTTTAAATAAACAGGACCAACGTCAGTGGATCTGTGTGAATTAAGTACTTGGCTGCACCATACACAAGCGTCCAATCACTTAACCCCTAACCGCGGAAACACAACAAATACTTTAAATCTTTTCATGCTGATTCCCTACTGCATGAAATTAATTTGACTATGATAGCTCAAGGGTGGTGCCAGAATAGCTCGGCGCCTGAGGCGTCAAGCTATTTTGGTAGCACCCTTGAACTAAAATGGTTGATGTATCTCATAATCTGTAATGTGGCTTTTATAGGACAATAAGCAATTTTAAAAATTCAGCCTCGGGATGTAATTGGTGAAAAATGGAAAGAGGCATACATCTTCATGACTCGTCGCTTCTGAGAATCTGTACTTCTTGTTTGCTGATTTTGTATCTGTGTTCCTAAAGTACAAGGGTCATCGGTCTGTCAGTCGGTGATGGTCTGGCACTGAAGGGATTAAGAACAGGTATATCTTGCACACCTGACCCCCCCCCCCCCCCTCTCCGACATTCTTATAATTCTTGTCATTTTGATAATCTCTATGCTGGCAAAGTCTCAGATGCAAACAGCTTTTACATGTCATACGAGTGATTGGAAACCACACGCAGTGCTTTTCACTGTCAATCACGTAACTTTTTGACGTGTCGGACGTGACGTAAACAGCTCCGACACGTCATAATAGACGACTTCCGGAAATCAGAAGGTGCACGTGTAGCGACAGAAACAGTGGGTCAAAAGCCTGGATAAACATGCGATATCGCGTGTTTGGCCGGACTTCCATTCAACCTTTTTCGTCGAAACACATCCAGTTTGGACATACTTCTGATCTGTGTTTGAAGTGAAACTGCGTGTGGAAACCACGATTGTGGTTGTGTTTTCCTGTGAGAGCGTACATGTGTTATTGGTAGGTAACGATATGTTGTTTATTTGAGCTATCACGGTTATGATTTCGTACCTTTTTAGTAAGATTTTCTTTTGTTCGTGAGTAGAGCCGTTTTCGTTTTGTTAAGCTTAGTCCGGTACGTTGTAGACAGGTCGCACTGTCTGGTGGCCTCGTAAGTGTCACCTCGGTTAGGTGACATCGCAACATTTTTCGCTACTTTTCCTTGTGCGCGTGTAGTGAGCAGCTTTTATTTTGTTTGGTGAATGTTCTCGTACCTTTTTGAGCTATCATAGATAGGGATACCATACTTTTATGTGTCTTTATTATAGTTAGAATTTAGAGCTGAAGTGAGCAGCCGTGTTTTTGTAGCCTGTTATATTGTTTCTGGAAAATTCATGTTAATGAGTTTCGGCTGCGCGTTTCAGTCGTTCTGGTTGTTTGAGTTCATGATTTCCGTAGAAGATTCTAGATTTTGATAGTGTATATAAGGAGGGCGCTGGGAAAGCCCGTTAGTACATTGTCTTGCTTTGTCAGTTGTAGAGATACGCAGTTTATTGCGAGAGACGCTGTGTATGAGAAACTTTGAGTGTAGTGTGGACATAGCAAAAGAGACTTTGTATTCCGTAGTTTGTGCATTTGAAAGTGCATTACTGTGTGGACTATCGCATCGCTGAATTAAATATTGTTGGGACTGTTACTCCAGTATTGTCTACATCCTTAAGCCACGTGTGACGGATTGCAGCTGAACGAGGTTTACTTTAAAGAACTCTACGTGCGTGTGTCTGGTGTGTTTATCATACTTCGACTACAACTCCACCACGTAACACTGCGTGTGACGTCCTCGTATGACATGCCGCTGCTGCCTGCGCCCAAAATAGTGCTAGTTAAGGGCCCCAGACAAGGAATGACATTGATGTTTCAAGACAGCATAGATGCAAAGTGGCTTCAGCAAGAAGCATATATCCTCGTGAGCCCCCGCAGTTGCGGGGGCTCATGAGGGTCTATACTTCTTTCAGTTAGGCAAGGTTTGACTGCTCTTAAAGTGTTTACCATCGGGCTCCTGCGCCTCTGCGCTACCAACGATTTTTTACGATGAAAATCGCGAGGTTTGACCGCTCTAAAATAATATTCCCTGTTACCAGCGATCTTACCCAATTTTATTGTGAAATATAATATTGTGGATGGCTGGAAGCGCAGAAGCCCAGACGCTCGATTGTATATCATGCTAGAGCGGTCAAACCTCGCGCCCCGATAGTCCACTGGTACACATCTTACCTGCTTTTTCAAGTTGGAGAAAACGTAGAAAGCAATGGCATTGCCCACTGTCCCAGTGATGGAGAAAATAGACAGAATGGCGACAAGCGAGTAGAGCTGCTCGGGCGACAGCGGCTGATGACCTTGCTCTGCTTGAGACCCCGTCCCGTTGCTGATGTTGCTATGGGTTGCCATTTCGACACGACCTTGTATGACCTTGTCGCACGCTTAAATTGTGAGAGGAAAAATCCTTCGGCTGTTACACCTAGGCACACAAGTAAAACAGGTCCAAAGAATGACTGAGTTTACATCTTCGAAATGTATCAGAAACAACGTGTACAATGAACTGAGAAGCTATGTATCCGAAAACAAAATGAACTGTTCAAAGATTCAATGACGAAATTGACGAAAATGTTTAACTCATTCGAGACGTGCCGCATCCGAATACGCGGCTTTATGCCGCGTATCCGGATGAGGCAGGTCTCTAATGAGTTAATCTTTCACTGTTGGAAAACAATCACAAATTAACTGCAAGAGGCACATAACATTCTGAGGCCCTCCCTCCCGCCTAACCCCTCACCCTGTAAATATTAATATTTTGATATTCTGGACATCATGATCTCTTCTCTGGACGGTCAATATGTTGAGACAATGAACAATGTCCCCAAATACACACCCCCCCCCCAAAAAAAAAAAAAAAAAAAAAAAGAAAAAAGAGAAAAAAGAAAACCCATGGAGAGTTATGTGATCCGCCCCTGCTATTACACAACGTATCGATTTGGGATTTGTTCTGCCTCACTTGGGCGGTTCCGACTTGTCAGCACGGTCACGCGCAAACGTCTGAAACCGTAAATTATAGCCAGCGCTTGTATTACAAACTACATACAGGATCATGTCCATTTCACGTCCAGCACCAGCTGAGGGTAATGGATCGTGAGTCGATCCATTTCTATCGACTGACGTTGAATGGGAGAGAGGCAATATTTGACGACGACCATGAAGTTGAAACGTACGATGATGGCGATGATGATGACGATGATACTAACAATAGAAAAAAAAAAAAAAACGTATTTCTGTCAATGACCGTGTTTTCATACGACGCTAAATTTCCCTGTTCTACGTCCCGTTCAAACACTACGGATAAATATTAAAGTGTACGCTTAACACATTGTGCTCGAGGTACGAAATACCCACATTTTGGAGTTATCCTCTGAGGACTGCATTACAATTCAGGAGGCAGATCGACCATGATAGTTCAAGGGTGATGGCAGAATAGCTTGGCTGGAATGGCTCCCATATCTTGCTGTGGTGTGTCGCGGACAGAGTGAGTTAAAACGCCATGACACCCATATATCTGCGGGTACATCTGGTACCGGTCTCAGAAAACAAAAGGCAAAGATTCGCATGAGCCCCTGCCCCGGATACGCGGCATAACCCGCCCCTTATCACTCCGGTCTCTTGCAGGCGGAACTTATTAACAACAGAGCTAGATTATGCTTTGTGCACGTACATGCACTGCATCACCTGTTTGCATGCCATTGATTCATATCTGTTGGATCATCGCATTTGTCCCTTACTTAATTACACCAAAAACTGCGAAAACAGATGATTGCTTTACGACATCAGTGGCACAGGTACCAGAAGGGGTATGAGGGGGGGGGGGGCTGAGGGGGTGGAAGTGGGGTAGGGGTGGGGGGGATGGCCTCGCCCCTCCAATGAAAAAAAGGTTCGGGGGAGGGGGGGGAGGGGCGGAGTACCCCTGCCCCCCCTCCCCCCTCCCCCCCAGAATGTTTTGTTTCTGTTTTTGTAGAAGAAATATTTTTGAGAAAAAAAATCATGATGCTTTATTTTGTTTATGAGAAAAATGTCCGTAGAAAGATTCCGACTTTTTCGATCCTCCCGCCACCATCCCACCCCCTCCCCGGCCCTCTCTTGATTGAATTGTTTGGGACTTGAGAGAACCATATTGGGCACACTGGATCCCCTGCCCCCACCTCCACCCCAATGAAATATATCTTCCTACGTCCTACACGAGAACCTGCAGGGTCTCATAAAAATCTGTTTCCCTTGCAGACGGAACGTGCTGGCCTTGTACCGGAATTAAAGTGCGTGCACTTGAATGTACGGATCACATGTCAACTTCCCTTGATTAATCTCTGCGGGATTATCGCATCTTGTCTCTCGCTTCATTACGCACATAAATTTAGTCCAACAGATATATATATATATATATATATATATATATATATATATATATATATATATATATATATATATATATATATATATATATATATATATATATATATATATATATATATATATATGATCAATTCGAAATTATTAATCCCCAAGTCAATCGACAGGATATGACCTCTGACCTCATCTCGTTCACTTCCGTCCGCCAGGGAGATGGACGGAGAGGACCGACAGCCAGGGGCCCAAGTCGGCCTTTGCCTTTTTATCCTCTGACACTAATGCTTGAAATAAAATTGACTATGATAGTTCAACTTCAAGGGTGGTGCCAGAATAGCTTGGCGCCAAGCTATTCTGGCACCACCCTTGAACTAAAATGGTTGATCTATCCTGTTATCGTAATGTAGTCTTCATAAGACAATAAGCAAACTTAAAAAAAAAAATCAGCCTCGGGATGTAATGCGTTATTGAAGACCGCCGGGGTCCCGATGCTCTTTAGATTAAGAGACATATTGGGAGCCAGACAAAAGGGGCCAGTTGCACGAAGCGGAGCACCTTGCTTAGTGGCCGGCGCTGAACTAAGCTCACTCGTGCAACTGGCCCCGGAGTCCAGGCTGAGTCCGAAACAGCTTAGGCGGCTAAGCGTCGGAGCGAAAGGAACAGCCGGGTCGTGGGTTCGAGTCCTCGTGACCATCCCGGCACTGTTACCTGGACTCGCAATCCAGTGAAAAATGATGGTATCATGTCCGTTCAAAGGTCCTGGCACGTCAAAGTGGCACAGTGGCAGTACGCCGCGCTTGAACTGATCTGTGTTCAGGTTGAACTCCATAGGCAATAGCTGTCACTGTTTCCCTAACCCGCCCCTTATCACTCCGGTGCCGTGGACGTTAAACTCCCAAATAATCAATTGACCGACCGACCGACCAACTAATCAATCAATCAATCAATCGATCGTTTGATCGATTGATCGATCAATCAATCGATCGATTGATCGATTGATCGATCGATCGATCGATCGATCGATCGATCGACCGACCGACCGACCGACCGACCGATCGACCGACCGACCGATCGATCGATCGATCGATCGATCGATCGATCAATCAATCAATCAATCAATCAATCAATCAATCAATCAATCAATCAATCAATCAATCAATCAATCAATCAATCAATCAATCAATCAATCAATCAATCAATCAATCAATCAATCAATCAATCAATCAATCAGAGTCCGGGTCATATGCGATTTCACATAAAGTGTGCAATTCTTGGCTGTGGAAATGAAAAAAGCAAGGCTATGAGGCTTAATGGTTATTTAAGTAATTATAAGGAGTCTGTGCATCTAGTGACTCAAACTATATAAGAAAAATGTATTCATCAGTTACGCAATATGTTCCCTATGAGATGTATTGACTATTGTGTTATTTATTTATTTTGACGCTTCATTGATTTTGTGATGCGCTGATTGATGCGAAGCGTAAACGTTAATCCTTTCAGATTGGAAATCGGATAATGTTTTCGTGAGAGGGCAGTTGAACAGTATACAGCGTCGATCCGTCTCGCTCGATGGCCGCAATTAATGTGGCACGCACGCCGGCTTCGTAACGGACGTTCAACCCCTACAATTCCAGTGGACGCGGAATGTGTTTTGGAAATCACTGTTATTTCAGCCCCAAAGATCCTCAACCGTCAAAGCAGCATGGATGCAAAGTGATTTCAGCAAGAGGTATAGATCCTCATGAGCCCCGACGATGCGGGGGCTCATGAGGGTCTATACCTCTTGCTGTTGGACAGATTTCAATTTCTGTCGTGCTTGGGCTCGAACAGACAATAACGTTGTATAGTATTGCATTGTATTGTATTGTATTGTAAGGTGTTAAAGACTCCTGAACCCCTGAGGCTGCATGACTATGGTCTCTGCAGCCAGGTCGGGTCTGCTGAATCCACAGAATGCGTGACTTTTGCGCATTGTGTCATCTGCTTGTAATTCACAGATGATCTCGGTTGATTGCGCAGTACGTGACAGAAATCGAGTTTGGAAAAGATACAACATACGCAGTTTGTAATTCAATTTCCCCTTGAAATCAAACTCGCGCACAGTCTTTAATGAACCGAATACATTTTGAGCTTTGGGCTATATTTCAATGATCAATTGTGCGGACGTATATCTCCGCCAATCAAATTTTTCCTCTCCAAACTCGCAAGGATTCATGAAAATTATCTCTCATGCACATGGAAGGGCTTTACTGGGGTACCTGTAAAGTGGAACTGTCTCTCATGTGAGATGGTTCAGCTATTTTAAAATCACCCAGAGCGCTTCATGAGAGTAGGTATAATTTTATTGTCCGGGCAGGGCCCCAAATTGTGTTGAGTCAAAAGGAGCACAAATGAAGTTACAAATGCATGAGATGTGGCAAAATCAGTGAAATTTGTCTCCTTTGATTCGCTACCAATGATCAGCGGTAGCGAATCAAGGGAGACAACCAGTGTGAGTCCGACACCAACCCAATAGATGGGGAGTGTCATGCACTTTGCATGTTGCACCACTAAGCTATCACAGTCGGTTCAACCTACTCACTAGAGTATAACTGATGGAAAAATTAGCTTGATTCACAGCTACCTTTACTTTCAGCAAAATGAGACCTTTAAATCAAATCAGCGTGACGCGCACGTGTTGTATATTACAAGGATTTCCCCGCGCACAATATATGTTTGCTATTAATCAACGCGCGTCTGTGTAAATATGCAGGTGCATTATGCACAGCGGTAATAAATAAGGTCGTAAACACAACAAAACAACATAACGCCGGTGACGAGTGTGTACACAGCAGGCATTGATAGTTAATAAACTCATAACAATGAAGAAAGATTAAAAAATGAACAGCACACTGTTTATTAACTCATTGTGCCCGAGGTACGAAATACCCGAGTTATCCTCTTAGGACTGGATTACAATTCAGGAGACAGATCGACCATGATAGTTCAAGGGTGGTGGCACAGTAGCTTGGCGCCTATAGGCGCCAAGCTATTCTGCTACCACCCTTAAACTATCATGGTCGAGCCATATCTTGCTGTGGTGTGTCGCGGGCAGAGTGAGTTAAGGATGCGAGGTTATTAATGACGCGGACGTATGTTGTCTGCACGCACGAGTAGTGCCTGATTAGTCTGGCATCTGTAGCAATCACACACGTTTCACATCATCTTTCACGACTCTGCGCAAAGCTTTATACTGACCAGCAAAATAAATACGACATCACTGGAATCATCGGAAACACTGACGTGTTTCTGATGATACCAGTGATGTCGCATTTCTTTTGCTGGTCAGTATATAATCCACTTGGCTGTGACAGGGAAGAGGTCATCGAAGTTATAAATCGTCAAATAGCTGGTCGAGTGGGTTCAATATTAGCGTAGACAGCTGCCTTTGCTTGTTCGCAGTCATCACAACTGCTCTGTCACTGAATTATGTGATAGCATTCGTGCATAAATTCACAATTAATAAAAACGCGAGCGAGGGGTTGGGGTGGGGGTGGGGGTGGGGTGGGTGGTGTGGTGTGAAGAGGGGAGAGGAGGGGACTTAATTGGTCGTACATGTGCAAACATTCCACACGTAAGCCCAGAAACGCAAAATACGATCTCTAGGCAAGTGCGGGGTGACCACGAACTCAAAACGACACCCCCCCCCCCCCAACCCCTAATCGTTGCTTATGAATACAGTTATTTAGATTTAAAATGTTTACAGTGAACTCAGTTTGTTTTAATAAAATGATATTTAGAAAGCAGCGAAACATACTCTACCTGTGACATTCCTTTTCCTGCACTACGTTAGTGACGTATTCTGTTCAGATTGCTAGAATCAGCACGAGGAAACTCTCTAAACATTCTGGCCAGTCGTTGCACTACGTTAGTGACGTATTCTGTTCAGATTGCTAGAATCAGCACGAGGAAACTCTCTAAACATTATGGCCAGTCGTTGCACTACGTTAGTGACGTATTCTTTTCAGATTGCTAGAATCAGCACGAGGAAACTCTCTAAACATTCTGGCCAGTCGTTGAGTGTGTGGTGTGGTGCAACTTGCTCACATGATTCTCCGTTGCGCAGATCCCTAGTGTTGTGTTTCTTTATCATAATGCATAATTGTCTGTATCATGAACTTTATACGTAAGTGTCTTCAACATGAAGTGTAGTCTGTGCCATGAACGTATTCCTAATGGTTTTTAGCATGAATTTTATGGCCTAATTGTTTGTAAAATAAACTTACGCCCTATTCATCATGAACTTCTCGATCATGCCTATTTGTTTTTAACATGACCTTTATGCACTGTTTTTGTCATGTAGTATTTTGTGCCTTGAGTTTTGTTGCGCGCTGGCGATCTGGTGTCGCCGTAAAGTGTCAAGGTACCTAACTGTTTATCTACGTTCTTGTCCAGAGTGGAGTGATTGCCCTTGGCGTGTAAGCGTATCTGTCACTGTTTGCCTCATATTAGCCCCTTCCCTGCCAACGTGCGTACATTCTGTTCGTGAACTCTGTGTTCACTGAACGACCAAAAGCCACAACTCTCCAAAGAACACGGACACAAAGTGCTCTCAGCAAGAGGCATAGATCCTCATGAGCCCCCGCAGCCGCGGGGGCTCATATGCCTCTTGCAGTTGGATCGCGTTCATTTCCTCTCGGCAGTGAAGGGGTTAATGTGCTGCTGTCCGACAAAGAAGGTCACACCAATAATGACCAGACGATGAGAGAACACTCTCAGACAATGACATTTCACTGACCACACAACCGTGCACTTTTCCCGGAAAATACTCTGTGAAGTCACTTTTAGCGCCAGCGAAGGTAGCTTAACAGTACAGTCACTCTGCAGAGACGCCAAGCTAATCAGACACCACCTTTGAGCTATAACGACCGATCCATCTCGAGCGACCGGTAGCAAACAAACCCTAAGTGCGCATGGTTTATTTGGGATGTGATAAAGCACCGCCTTGTTTAGTTTATTTGGGATGTAATAAAGCACCGCCAAGTGATACGTGTCAAATATATACCCTATCCGTCTGTCGAATTTGTGTACCTTAAAGCATCACATTCGATACGGCGAATGCACAATAACAAGCCGTAATCAACTATGCACATAATGTATGTGATATGCGCTACCAGGATCACAACTACGCACAGTCTAAAGGGAATTCACTCGTGTGAATTGACACTAACCCACAATAACGCCTGTGTTGCCGCACAAATGTCACAATAAACTCCCCTGGGAGAGGGCGTCAATTGCAAACAATAAAAGGTTTATTATTAAAGGTCATGCTTTGCGCTGATGTACTGTGAATATAATTTTTCATAAATGTGGCAGCGAACGCGTGAGAAAAATGTTACACATTATGATCAACAACAAAAAATCTCAGACGTTTTAACCCTTTGGGCGTCGGTAGCGGTTTTAGTCGCGATGATTTGCTGTAGGAATCTTCGCGACTACATCCGCTACCGACACCAAAGGGTTAAAGTGATTCAACAACACGTATCACCCGCATGCGTTCAGTGTGTTATGAGCCATTTTATGAAAAGATGGATTGGTATTTCAACTCAAAATGTCAGAATGTCAGAAAAATAGCACTCCATAACAAAACAACTGTCAGACAGCAAATTATCACAGAATATATCGTCCAAATTCCTGTTGGCGCCAAGCTAATCTGGCACTACCCTTGAATTATATTGTTCGATCCATCTCGTGCAACTGGTACACATTCGATGAGTGACACCTCCAGGAAATGGATGTACCATGATAATTCAAGGGTAGTGAAAGTTTAGCTTGGCACCTGATGGCGCCAAGCTAATTTGGCACTACCCTTGAATTATCATGGTCGATTCATCTCCTGCAGTTGGTACACAGTCGACAGGTGACACCTCCAAACATATGACTCACACAGGAACTAAATTATAAAGTGTGCCAGCAAATCAACACAAACTTGTGACCCTTATTGAGCATCAGCTGTTATGCAAGGTTGAGGTGCTAATCAGGTATAGGTTGCACGCTAAGGGATACTTCCATAGCACACGTGAACACTAATGACATCGAGAAGTCATACCCACTGCGGATCAGTGTTCAGACCGGGTGGTTGGAGAAGAGGAAGGGTAGGTGGAGGGTGCGGAGGTTACTTGTGTCCTGTATTGCGTGACGTTGTTCATAAAACACTGAAGTTGGCGTGGACTGAGACTATTATTAATTAATTAGTGCTAGTTTTCAGTTTACTGGATATCCAACCTATATTAACCCTGTTAGCCCCGACGCACTACAGCAGGAGATGCATCGACCGTAATAATTCAAAGGTAAGTGGCAAGATAATTCACAGGTAGTGCCAAAGATAATTCAAATGGCAAGGATAATTTAAAAGTAGTGCTAGATTTGCTTGGCGCCTGATGGCGCCAATCAAATCTGGTACTACCCTTGAATCATATTGTTCCATCCATCTCCTGCGACTGGTTCATAATCCATAGGTGACACCTCCAAAATTTGCGAATGGCAGCCACAGATTTGTACCCCCTTGTGCATCATGCAGCCACCGGTACTGTTTATCGGTGGCTACATCATGCACAAAGGGGTTATGAAAACCTATTTAAAAAGCAACAGAAACAAAAACAAAAACCAAACCATGAAAATACAAGGAAAAATAGAAAGGGGCATAGTGAAAGGCAGAAAATGCATGGAAAAGAGACGAAATAAAGGAACAATAAAACACGTGTCCTCATAGTGCATTGTCAAAAAGAACAACAGACACTAGAAGTAAGCAAAAAGAAATCACCGACAACAATGAGTTCGGATGACACAATAATGTTCTTAAAAAATGTTCTTCCTACACAGTTTTTCGACTTTTATACTGGCGAGCAAATGAAATGCGACATTTTTGGAATCATCGGAAACACTTTAGTGTTTCCGAGGATTCCAAAAATGTCGCATTTCCTTTGCTCAAGAGTATACCTTGCTTCGTCTCCCCTCAGCATTTTGTTCACAGGTTGAATCTGCGTCAGGGTGGGACTGGGAGTGTGAATGGCGAAGGGTGCAACTGAAGGAACGTCGAGTGACTGCGTGAAAACAGAAGACATAATTTTATTCTGTTATAATAATATGTCGGATTAAAAGAAAAATTTGGCAGTGGAAAATAATGTGTTCTGAACCTGAATCTCAATGCAGTTTAGGCAAAGTTTGAATTCTCGCTTGAAACTTACGTACTTCATACCTTTACACCAACTATACAATTTTGACATTTAATTAAACCATACTCTATGTTTCTTCAAGAGTCAGTAGCGGAAGTGTACTCGTTCTAGTATCATAAAGTTTAAGTCCGGGTCCTTGTTTCGGGAGACAGGAGCGACCGAAATGACATTTCGTAACGATAGTGACCGATTTAGCGAATTACCAAATCAAAGACCGTTAGCTGATGCGCGACAGACAGAGCATAATACAGTTTCGTTTTTAGTGATATCCCTTTAAATCTACGCCAAGACACAATACAGGATCTAAACAGTTCCTAACAAAGTCTAAAAAGCTTACGAATGTGAACTTGATAATTCAAGGGTAGTATCTGATTAGTCTGTGTTAATATAGTTAACCCATTTATCCCCGACGCACTATATCAGGCGATGGATCGACCATGATAATTCAAGGATAGTGCCAGATTGGCGCCTAATGGCGCCAAGCTCATCTGGCACTATCCTTGAATTATCATGGTCAGTCCATCTCCTGCAACCGGTTCAAAGTCGTCATGTAAAACCTCCAAAGTTTGGCAAATGCTGCCGTGGGATGAAAAGGGTTAATCAGTCTCTAATGTCGTGTCCTTGGCCGCCAGTTCACAGACACATCTAAGACAGAAGCAAAAGTGACAGAGACGTAGAGGTTTGTGCAAAAACTGATCAGGCACCACTCCCGAAGTGTTTTTATTTTTTTACCGTCGATGTGTATCCCGATATTTGTGCTTATCAGACCGAAGCTAAACTACGCCCCATTTTGACTCTGGACCGGGAAACGGGCTCACTTCTGTTTGTCCACTGTCGCATTTGTCAGGGGACTTTACTCTCCATCCGCCGGCAGGAAGCAGACACATTTTACCTTCTGAGCCGAAGAGCTCTCCTGCGGATTTTCAGCTGACAGTACAGCGCGTAAAAGGTCCTGGTGCCGACGTATGCTGCAGTTGACCCGCGCACGACAGTGCGCAGGCCAATTGCGGCATACGTCGGCCCCAGGGCTTTGTGTTCACTAGGCTGTTATTACGGACTCGTTATGAAAGAGCGCACGTAAGGATGCCGTCAAGCTGCGCACAAGCCGGACGGAAAATCAGTGCTGACGTACACATGAGGGTCTATGAATACAATCGAGGAAAGAACAAAGTACTGTTGACCCGATATTGCCTGAAAGGACGAGGGCGGATATGGGCAGATTCAAGAGGTTCCGGCCCCCCCCCCCCCCCTTTCTAAGTTTACTG
>BTPG01000001.1:220431819-220519319 GCA_036245525.1 Semisulcospira habei | reverse complement strand
GAGCTTTACGGTCCAAAATCACAGACCAGCACTCATTTAGCTCATGATCGACATCATTCGATTCAATACGACGATTTGCATTGTGACGCATCTGTTGCATGCAGCGCTGAGATGTGCATAAATCTTTCGTCACAAAAAGGCTCAGGCGTTCAAGGCAATATTGATATGTACAAAGCTGCACACTCGCGTCTTTGTTGTCCGTTGTTTTCGGAAGAAGTAACACACTGCGAAATCGCTTCAGCCTGTCTTATTAATCTATATCCTTCACTGCCGAGAAAGACTGGACATCATCCAGCTGCAAGAGACATAGATCCTCATGAGCCCACGCAGTCGAGGGGGCTCATGAGGATCTACGCCTCTTGCTGACACCACTTTGCATTTATGTTCTTTTGGGCGGTGAATTAACAAAGAGTTTAGAAATGAATCTGCGTCCACTCGCACTGGTAGCGATGTGGTTATATACCGCTCAGTGGGACAAGGAATATTTTCAGAAGAGGAATGGTTCCTCCGCCAGTAATCCACAACCGAGTTTATAAATTTCTGGTCTGAGGACCACATGAGTGACATTAGTCTGGCACCAGCCTTTAAATATCATCGTGGATACAGGTCTTGTTTTTCGGCAGGTCTCAATGGGTTACTGGCTAGATTCCCCCGGCGTAACCTGTTTAGTGCCAAGAAAATGTGAACACAACCCAACTGCAAGAGACATAGATCCTCATGAGCGACTGCGGGGGCTCATGAGAATCTATGCCTCTTGCTGAGACCAATTTATTTGTATCCATGTTTCTTGGACGGATTGGTTTCTGCAAGAGACATAGATCCTCATGAGCCCCCGCAGTTGCGGAGACTCACCAGAATCACAGTGGCCTGACGATGGTGCTTTGACTAAATGCAAATCCGGTGCGCCACTAGCTCAATTCAGAATATCTGCAATGAGCTAGTGATAAGGTGGTGCGTTCGCGGTGGGGCAGCGTATTTGCACCATTGTCAGGCCCCTATGACCAGGATCTATGCCTCTTACATTGACACCCACTTTGAATCCATGTTGCTGGGACAGCTAGGTTTTGTGTGAGAGTGTTGAATTGAAGAGGATCATGCAGACAGATAGCCTGCGCCAGCTCGCACTGAACGGAGTACGGTGCTATTGTCAAGGAAAAGCGACTGTGCCAGCCAGTTTATACACTGGATAGCAATATAACGCAAGAATATATAATTCCATAAAATTGATTTACTCCCCTTTTGGGATTGTTTGTGCTGGCAGATCAACTACTCAGTAAATCTACCCATAGTGTAATACCGATCCTCGATGTACGATTAGTTCATATTTGTCTTCATTTTTTGGGTTTAGTGCAGAATATATATTCAATATGAAATCCAAATAAGGTCACTGATAAGGTCTGGATTAGTGTACAGGTCTGTGCTTTTTGACCATACGGCACAGTGTGTCGGTCTGCAATTATGGGCCCTATGGCTGTAGGCCGTAACATTCAAAATCATCGGGTGCACCGTCGGGGGTTCTTTCTCCGGGTACTCCGGTTCTTCCACCCCCACACCCACCCCCCACACTTTGGTACCGGTTTCAGGCCACTTTACAAATTTCAAATACAAGCGATCACAAATCTCTGTAACTTCAGTAGCTGAACTGGCCGTTCGTCTGTCTTGTACTGTGTTTGTCTTAAATGGCGTAAACCCGTGTCTGTTACGTGAGTGTGCGTGTTGGGTTTCAGTTCGCGGCGCTTTGAGTCGATTTGCCCAAAAATTGATAAAAAGCGCCTATATAATAACGGTATTATTATTATTATTATTATTATTATTATTATTATTATTATCACCGACCAGCACACATTTACTGAAGCCAGTACGAAGTGTGAATAACTGAAGCACAGACATGGACAACGTGAGCTGATGTCTGACTGTATGAAGGAATCCCCGCGACCAAAAGCGCTACCGACAGCCACAGGGTTAACAACGGGAAAGGTTCTAGCTAAGTGCGCCCGAATGAGGGTTGACTGTTTGAGCGTTTGGCAGTTCTCTTCTTAAAACTACACTATGAAAAGCTAACCTGGCACCATCCTTGAGCAATCATGGTCGCTTGATCTCCTGCTTGTTTAGGCGATCTGCTCCTGATGGCAGGTTTTGATTGCTAAATTTCGCCCGATACCAGCGCGTTCTCAATATTGTCTGGCCTCAACTAAGAATTTGTGTACCCTTCCTTCAACCAATCAATATGAGTACCAGAGGTTTTCCAGCGGCTGTCTTTTCAGCAGAACGGAAGGAACTCTCCGGCGTACGAGGAAGATAAAGAGCAGAATAATCTTTCATTCGACGCTCACAAACCAGATGCGCGGGCCAACTTATGCCAACTTCGGCCCGGGCAGCGGTTTGCTCACCGAGTGTGATTGCATGGCATTACTCATGATACTCAGTAAGTTCATGATAGGCACTATGTACTATTTGTGGGAGGTGGCTCGAACTGGCATTACTCATGATACTCAGTAAGTTCATGATAGGCGCTATGTACCATTTGTGGGAGGTGGCTCGAACTGGTATTACTCATGATACTCAGTAAGTTCATGATAGGCACTATGTACCATTTGTGGGAGGTGGCTCGAACTGGTATTACTCATGATACTCTGTAAGTTCATGATAGGCACTATGTACCATTTGTGGGAGGTGGCTCGAACTGGCATTAAGGCTCATGATACTCATTAAGTTCATGATAGGCACTATGTACCATTTGTGGGAGGTGGCTCGAACTGGTATTACTCATGATACTCATTAAGTTCATGATAGGCACTATGTACCATTTGTGGGAGGTGGCTCGAACTGGTATTACTCATGATACTCATTAAGTTCATGATAGGCACTATGTACCATTTGTGGGAGTTGGCTCGAACTGGTATTACTCATGATACTCAGTAAGTTCATGATAGGCACTATGTACCATTTGTGGGAGGTGGCTCGAACTGGCATTACTCATGATACTCAGTAAGTTCATGATAGGCACTATGTACCATTTGTGGGAGGTGGCTCGAACTAACGATCCTTTTAGGGACAAGCTAATATAGCACTATACTAATCAGTTTACGGTAGATCCACATCTTCGCAAACAAACATTATAATTAATTTCATTAAAAAAGGCGTGAGCTCACCCCCCCCCCCCCCTGAAATAAAAAATAAATAAATAAAGGTGTGTGTGTGTGTGTGTGTGTGTGTGTCTGTGTGTGTGCTGTGCGTGTGTGTGCGTGTGTGTGCGTGTGTGTGTGTGTGTGTGTGTGTGTGTGTGTGTGTGTGTGTGTGTGTGTGTGTGTGTGTGTGTGTGTGTGTGTGTGAAAGAAAACAAACAAATAATAAAAAATAAAACAAAAACAAAAAACCCACAAAAAAAAAACCAAAATCCATCAACAACCGAAAAAAGAAATAAATACAAATGTTGCATTATATACTTTGCTCTGCGCAAAAATTGAATAAAATAATTTTACAACATTTCCTTGGGGAAGATGGTATCGTATTACTCGTGGGTTTATGGGCAGTGCAGGTCAATAGAGATATGAAATTTACATAAAACGTGAGACGTGTTTAACGTGAAACACGGCACAGAGACCACATACTGGCCTGGCAAATGTCTGAAGGGCAGGCATGGAATACATTTCAATTCAACTCTATCCACTTCAGTTCAGTTCAGTTCAGTTCAATTCAATAAACTTTGTTTATCCCTAACTCATTCTACCCCAACACCGAAATCCCCAAATGTTGCCATTGTCCCCTGAAGACTGCACTCTAGTGCGGGACACATATCGACCATGATAGTTCAAGGGTGATGCCAGAATAGCTTGGCGCCCATAGGCGCCAAGCTATTCTGGCATCACCCTTGAACTATCATGGTCGATCATTATCTTGCTGTGGTGTGTCTGGGGTAGAATGAGTTAAAGAGCACTCACAGTGCAGTGGGCGGTACAACAATAAGAACGAAGGCCACTCGCACGAGTGAGCATAGTCCTGCGCCATTCACTAAGCAAGGGGCTCCACTATCGCCGAGCTCCTTGCTTAGTGGCTGGCGTAGGACTAAGCCGACTCATGCGACTGGCCCAAGATCATTAAATAAACACTTCATCAGTACTACGACATTCAATTTTCAATTGTAATAATAATAGTGACATAGTAGTGTAAATCACGAAAGACCAGTTTTGGTTTTTATTTTGGTTTTATTTGGTTTCAACGGTTGGCAACATTTCGTAAATTGGTAAGAAGTTAGAAAATTCATTTATTCACTTCAAAATAAGACGGATCCAACACAAAGCAAAATGTTTTAAAGTTTAAATGATTGCCTAATAGTTGACCTTAAAAAACACAAAACAAAAAAACAACGAAATTGTGAATGGTCAACGAAAATCTCAACTAAAATGTTCAGTTTTCCCTGTCTGATGACATTCAACATCTTAATAATTAAAATTAAGCTTGGTGCTGTGAGAAGCTGTAGGACAGTGATATCTTGTAAGCGTGAAATTTAAATGAAAATTAAATTTAAATTGTAAGTTTAACCCATTCAGCCCTGACGCACTACAGCAGGAGATGGGTCGACCAGGGTAATTCAAGGGTAGTGCCAGATTAGCTTGGCGCCTGTCCACGCCAAGCTCATCTGGTACTGCCTTTGAATTATCATGGTCGATCCATCTCCTGCAACTGGTGCATAGTCATTAGATGACGCGTCAAAAATTTGGGAAATACGGCCGTCGGGCTGAATGAGTTAATGGATTTGGAGATTTTAAACAAAACAAAACAGGTTGCTTAGCCTTTGGGCCTGTTATTTGTGTTCTTAGGTATAACATAGCATAGGAACGGCGAAAATGAAATCTTCCTGAAATACGTTAGTGGCGTGCATATAATAAGCTTGGTTTGGGATGGCGGGGTGGATTAGGTTGCAGCATTGTATCAAATAGGTTTACTTGCGTAGGTTTGTGGCATTTAGATACACCATCTACTCACTTTCATATGTACTGACGAGCACAGAAATGGAACACCATTCGAGTTATTTGGCAACACACGACGAAGACTCGACCGATGTCACATTTTTTTCTTTTGTTGCTCGTCAGTATTTATTAACCCCATCATTGCCGAGGAAAGTGAACTGCAAGAGGCATAGATCCTCATGAGGCCCCGCGACTGCGGGGGCTCATGCGGATCTATGCCTCTTGCTGACACCAATCTGTACTCATGTAAGTTTCTGGGACGGTTTTGGCCATTGGTCGCTGAATGCAGAAAGATTTGAGAAAACTGAATGTACTTACCGTGGCAGGGAAGGGGTTATGCACATGAGCGCCGAATTAACAAATTTTGAAAATTAAATGCAACTGTCTGCGTTTACATCTGAATTTAAAAGAATACTATACACGCCACAGAGTTGTCACATGGGTTTCACATGAAAATTAGATTATCATCCGTTACATCCCCATCAATTCAGTGTGCTATTGTCGTTCCTTTTTTACACTGCAGTTTTAGATCTATTGTTCCGAAGGCGTTGAGGCAGAACATGCATTGTCTGTACAGATTATAGATGATCGAATTGCATGAACAGAGCTTTGACCAACAACAAAAAATTAATACATTAATTGATTTTTTGCTTCTGCCAAAATAGGTAAGAGGTAAAGTA
This sequence comes from Semisulcospira habei, assembly GCA_036245525.1. Classification (NCBI taxonomy): domain Eukaryota; kingdom Metazoa; phylum Mollusca; class Gastropoda; family Semisulcospiridae; genus Semisulcospira; species Semisulcospira habei. Next base: position 220,513,669 of record BTPG01000001.1, on the reverse strand, counting down.
TTAAAAATAAAACACCCCCCCCCAAAAACAATAACAAACACACATAACAAAACATCAACAAGAAAACTTCACAAATGTTTCCTTAAACTAACCTCTTCATTTCAAGTGACAGTAAATTACATTTATTTAAAAAACCAAACCCATCCCAGCCCGCTATTGCATGTGAATTGACCTTTTGCGTGTCGGTAGCGGCGTTAGTCGCGATGATTCCTGCAGGAATCATGACGACTAAAACCGCTACCGACAAGCAAAGTGTTCATGCAAATGGGGTAGCGATCCAGTGGAAAATTCGGCCTAGTACCGTGAAATTAACCCACCAGATGAACACGGATGTATCTGTTCTCTCATTAAATCTTGAAATGAAGCTCCTAGATTACCCGGCTCACATCAGTGCACTTCAACAATCAATGTGACCCTGCTAGTGTGCGTGCTGATCGCAGACCAGCCAAAATAGTTGTGCTGGACCGTGATTTTGGACCTTACGCCTTCGGCCGTAAGGTTCAAAGTCACAGTCCAGCGCACAAAATCAATAGCGATTAAATGCGGCCTGGCTGGGGTCACTTTGCGGCCAGGCAATCACGCTCTATACAGACTGCACCTCTTATTTTGTTATCTTTATCTCCCTCTCTTTCTTATTGAACCGCGAGAGGGCGCACTGAGTGATGACCGGAGGGGAGAAAGATGAAACCAGATATGTCATCATCAGGCATAGATCCTCATCAGCTTCTACGAAGTGCAGGGAGTCTTGAAGCGCTATGTCTCTAGCTGACCCAATTTACATTTGGCCTAGACTTACTGAAGAGTCCAGTCCGGAACCATCCAAGGATAAACCCGGACCAAATCTTCAACAAACGGTACGTTCCTCAGATCTTTCTTTCTATCTACAGGGGATCACAGATCCCCAAGGGCTTCGGCTGCAATGGCAGGGGGACATCAGGATCGATGTCTCTTACTAGTCCTATCTTCATATACCATCCTAAAGAGTGTAACCCTGGAACCATAGACTAATAAAACCGGACCAAGCTTCCAATAAGCAGGATTTTCCTAAGCTCTCTCTTTCCATTTGCTCGGGGCACAGATTTTCATGAGCCCTTACAGCTGAAGATGTTTATAGAAATCATCGCCTCTTGCTGGCAGAGATCAGCTGCACTGCATCCTCAGGTTGAGGGAGTCATCCGCGTTAAGACTTTAGTCGATCTGCAACTACAGGCACTGACGACGCCCGTGAAAGGCCTGAGAGCTTGACCGCAAGACACAATTTTGATGCATATACCTCACATATACCTCACATATACCTCACATCTCTTCATCTGCAAGAGACATAGGTTCTCATGAGCTCCTGCCATTGCGGGAGCTCATGAGAAGCTATGCCTCTTGCTAGGCCATGAACGTCCGTGTTACACGACACGAGCCAATGAAAATCTATGCCTCTTTATGGTCTCATTTTCATTTTCTGGCTTCGTGAAAAAACAAGTAAGTACACCCTGTCAAAGCGAATTTTGATCACTTCCAAACCACGTTTGTGGTAAAACTAATGTGATTTTGGACCTTAGAACCAAATAGCAGACTCAATTGCACATTTGTTTTACTCCACCGCTGAAAATGTCCAGCCACTGGTATAACTGAAAGACTGATACTACACGGCCTCTGACACATACGAGAGTTATGAACCACAGAAGTGTTCATTTGATCATATCCTCACGCCGGTTCGGTACAAGCCGACAAATGATATGCAAACTGTACCAGTACTCTGAATACAACAGCGAATTTGATTTACTCATTCAGCCCCCACACGCCATAGTAAGACATAGATCGAGCATGATAGTTCAAGGATGGTGCCAGAATAGCTTGGCGCCCATAGGCGCCAAGCTATTCTGGCACTACCCTTGGACTATCCTGCTCAATCTGTCTTTAGAATTGTAATACAGTCCTTCAGAGGGCAACTTCAAAATTGGGGGATTTCGGTCCTAGGGGGGAATGTGTTAAGTATGCACCTATAGAAAGTATAAAACAGCTCTGAATATAATCTTCATGTCTGATATCATACGCATTGCCATGATACGTAAAGGAACTGAATACAAACACCACATTTGATGAAAGGCTCACTGCGAGACTACAGAATAATTTTACATTAGATCAGTCCTGACGCAGCAAGCAAAAAGTCAGGACTCGGGCTGATGTCGGCATTAGCTGGTCCGTGCACAACTGTTCGCGGGCCATCTAAGCCTGGAGTCGACCCGAGGACATTTTGCTTACTGGAATCAGACCTCTCTTGAATTCTGTCCATTACCAGATTTGTGTTGTGCCTTATATTACAGGAACTCAGCCTATCACTAAGAAACATAACAACATCCAACTGCAAGAGACATAGATCCTCATGAGCCTCTCATTTGCGGGGACTCATGCGGATCTATGCCTCTTGATGAAGCCACTTTGTATCCACGTTCCTCAGACACCTAGCGGGGCTGTTCGGCCCTAAACTTGACACGGGTTTCAGAATCAGTGTGCGACCATGCGGCTCTGTGTGCTACCGCTGGCAGGAAATAAAGGAGTTAAACTGTAAATCATTCGGCACTGGCAGAAAAAGAGTCAGTGCTTGTTGCTTCTAAATTTTACTGCTCCTTTACGTCTCTGTTTATGTCCGTTTTGCGGCCGCCTTTACGGCTAGCGTCACTCATCAAAGATAAATAGACAAACCCTCCAGTTCTGTTTGTAAACACTTTGCTCGTAAAGATATCGCCGTTAAACTTGTAGACTGAATGTTTCGCACTAGATGCTTTGCACTTCGCGCGTTGTTTTTTTTAAAAATAATAATATAAAAAAAAAACATTCAAGGCGGCCCGCATCAATAGCTGCGAAAGTGTCGTATAGCGTTGTCGACGGCAACGCTATACGGCACTTCCGCAGGTATTGATGCGGGTCGCCTTGATGATTTAATTCTTTTTATCCGTGTAGCTAGGTAATCACATTTTAGTCGGGCAGTGTGTGTGCTGATCTGTCATTTTAGACATCGCGGGCGATGGCCGCAAGGTCCAAAATCACAGATCAACACACATTTGCTACAATGTCTCGTGATTCGTCCATAGGCGCATGGCGAGAGCGCGGAACAGCACATCAAACTCTAACAGAAGATCAATCAGTCAACTCCCACACAAAGTGAATGAAAAGGGAAACTTTACAGCATAGGGATCAAAACAAGTGTAAACACTTAAATCTGCGATAAGATGGCGAATATCACAACACGTCTACAAACCGTCAAATTCTCCCAGACTTTGCACTCGCGCGCGTGCAGTAATGTCAAAATGTCATTTTTATATAAGCCTGAAACTAAGTACCTCGGCTCTTTCCCAGTACGCTACAGGCTATTGGGGCGAAGGCGGCAGCGGTGGCTCAGATTTCCGCCCGACGGCTTTTGCGTACTGGGTTATCGCCACTGAGAACGGGGGAGGTTGGACTGAATGGAGTAGAGTAGAGTGGAGTGAAGTGTGTGTGTGTGTGCGTGTGTGTGTGTGTGTGTGTGTGTGTGTGTTGTGTGTGTGTGTGTGTGTGTGTGTGTGTGTGTGTGTGTGTGTGTGCGTTTGCCGCATCCGGATATGCGGCATAAAACCCGAGTACGCATGCATTACGTATAGCCTGGCTGAGCGTTTAACCCATTTAACCCATTCAGCCCTGACGCACTACAGCAGGAGATCGATCGACAAATAATTCAAAGGTAGTGCCAGATTACCCTTGAATTATCATGGTCGACCCATCTCCTGCAACAGATGCATAGTCGTTAGATGACGCCTCCAAAATTTGGGAAATACGTGCGTCGGGCTGAATGAGTTAAGGCATTGGCAATAGCTTCGGAAGAATTGTAGTGTTGCCATGTGTGTAGTAGTAGTGTAGTGTTACACAACGAGTTCCGAAGCTATTGCCAATGTGCATTGTCATTCTCAGCTGTTGATACGGGGCGCCTTAACTCATTCAGCCCGACGGCCGTATTTCCCAAATTTTGGAGGCGTCATCTAATGACTATGCACCAGTTGCAGGAGATGGATCGACAATGATAATTCAAGGGCAGTGCCAGATTAGCTAATCTGGTACCTCGCCAGCGTCATGTCAACTTGTACAGACGTTCTTTAAACACAGCAGTCTAACATGTAGGCGTACAAAATCATAACAAACGCATACGTGTGTTATCCATACAACGCAATAAACAAAGTTCCTCATGCCGCCGTGAGGTCAACATTGGCCTCAAGACATTAATGTTTACAGGAACACGTTTGCGTTGTAGGAAATGGATCGACCGTGACAGCTCAAGGTTGTCCGCACCAACCTGTTCAGCGCCAGATGGCGCAGATTGTGTTTCTGCAATCGTCGTCAATTTAAGAAGAAGAAGAAAAAAAGATGTCCCAAACACATGGATTCAAAGTTGTGTCAGCAAGAGGCATAGATCCTCATGGGACCCCGCAACTCCGGGGGCTCATGAGGATCAATACCTCTTGCAGTTTTGAGGTGTTCAAATTTTCTCCGCACTGAACAGGCTAATAAAGTTAATAAAGTTACCGCAGAACAAATCAGCCAACAGGAGTGACCCGGCCAGACGACAGCAAACGGACATCTGGCCGATGTCAGCCCGCGGATTCGTTGCTTACTGTGAAGTCACGTGTCGGCAGACAGTCATAAATTGCACTGCACCAGATCTTTCACCTTTAACTCGGCAAACTTCACAAGGTGCTCACGAAAACGTCGTGGACGACACCCACGCGCTGTCAAACGTCTGACACTTATGGCGATTATTTTGACAACTTAGCACAACAGTTATTGCCAGAGGAGACTTTCTGTCACGTAAGAAGGCGTTTACTGCTTTAAAAAAAAAAAGCTGCACACTAATGCATCTCTAGGCTAAACAGAAGTGCTGCTGCTCAGATTTACTTAGGGAGATCTTTAATAATAATAATAATAACAATAATACAGGTTATTATCTCATTCTACCGCAGACACACCACAGGAAGATAAGGATCGACCATGATTGTTCAAGGGTGATGCCAGAATAGCTTGGCGCCTATGGGCGCCAAGCTATTCTGGCATCACCCTTGAACTATCATGGTCGATCTGTGTCCTGCACTGCAATGCAGTCTTCAGACGACAACGGCAAAATTGAAGGATTTCGGTGTTGGGGTAGATTGAGTTATACAAGAGAATCGGCTCAAAGACATGTTACAGATACATATATTGTGCATTTGGGCAGTCTATAATGTAGCATGCCCTTAAAAGCTTACTTTGTCCATAAATGTAACTTTTGGCTACCGATAGCAGTCTTTGTCACGATGGTTCCTGCAGGAATCATCGAGACAAAACCGCAACAGACCGCCAAAGCGTTAATCCAATGCGCAAAAGGCCATCAGGCCGACATCGGCCGCCGTTGTCCCGCGCAGGGCCGTGATGGCCTTTCGCGCATTGGCAACTGATGTGCTGGAGACATGAAATCAGAGCAATCTGCATTACTGTCAAACTGTCTAATAGTAGATTCTTTACATAACTGTCAAACGCTCTCCTCATCACTTCTCAAAACCCACCTCTACAACGCTGCCTTTCACTAGTTCATTTCCCCAGCCATACACCATTCATCACCACTGTCACGTGTGTGTGTGTGTGTGTGTGTGTGTGTGTGTGTGTGTGTGTGTGTGTATGTGTGTGTGTGTCTGTGTGTGTGTATGTTGTGTGTGTGTGTGTATGTGTGTGTGTGTGTGTATGTTGTGTGTGTGTATGTGTGTGTGTGTGTATGTGTGTGTGTGTCTGTGTGTGTGTATGTTGTGTGTGTGTGTGTGTGTATGTGTGTGTGTGTGTGTGTGTGTGTGTGTGTGCGTGTTAGCTGTCAGCCTTTTTATTGTATCAGCGCTTAGAGCCACTTTTAGAATAAGCGCTAAACAAATCTCCTTCGTTATTATTATTATTATTATTATTATTATTGCTTTGATAATAACACTAAACATCGCGCAAAACTTAAATTTAAATGTGATATGCTATCAGACACTTTTGTCAATCACTTTAGATATGCCAGTCGTTAACTTCTTGTTAGTGTAAAAATGTCATGATACTTACACCGGCGGTACAGTGTTTATGTTGGTTATTTAGGCAGCACTTTCGATTTGCCAGAACCACAGATTCTCATGAGCTCATGCGGCTGCAGAAGCTAATTAAACTCTATTAGGATTTTTTTTAAAGGGTGAATTTATTTTCCCTGTGACCTTTTGTGTAAAAAAAGCGATCTTTCTGCAGACACCAAATATACTTACGATCAAAAGAAATGCAGCGACATCATTCTAGTCATCGGAAACACGAAGTGTTTCCGATGACTAGAAAGATGTCGCATTTCTTTTGCTCGTCAGTATATTTCTAGTCATAAGGTGTGTATATAAATCACTTTGAAATAGGCGCCACGCTGGTGAAAAGTACCTACTATCTGCAAATTCCGTCGAAATCACAACGTACAGATATCAAGACCAAAACAAGTGAATGCTAAGCGTGTAAAATGCAGAGAAGAACCCAAGGGAAAAAGAAACACGCTCAGAAAAGACGGTTACAACACAATTTATTAGTATTTAGCATTTTTCATAATAGACAAACAATTAAAGAATTAGGTCTCTACTATCTTGTCAGAGAAGAAGGAATTCTTTACTTGTTTACCTATTTTGACAATTTTGCTAAATATTAATAAATTGTGTTTGTCTTTTCTAAGCGTGTTTCTTTCTCCGTTTGGGTTCTTCTCTAACGTACACATAGACCATGACAGCTGAAAGATACTCTCTGAATAACTTGGCGCCTCTTTCAACAGGTTGTTGTTTTTTTTTTCGTTCGTGAAACAAGGCCCAAAAATTCAGAGATCAAAGTCGCTTAGTTCTCCCAAACTCTGCGTTCTTTTACGATCTTTTACCTGCTGCAGTCTGCTAACATATGCTGACAAATTGCAAAATTAGCTCATGAACCACAGTAATTACATTCTAAATTAGATATGACAGTTCACAGTTTACGTGTGTTTGTGCATTGTGTTTGGTGCGATGTTCTAAGCAGCTGAAAATTGACTGTAAACTCATTCACACCTAAGACGACACAACAGCAGCAGATGTACCGACCATTATATTTCAAGGGTAGTGCCAGGTTAGCTTGGCGCCTTTAAAGGCGCCAAGCTAATCTGGCACTACCCTTGAAATATCATGACTGATCTATCTCACACAGCTATATTACACAGAGACTCTAACTGCGAAAGTCATAAACGTGTGTGCACGCCTTTAAAAAAGTTTCGCTTATTTAGATGTGTGGTAAGGCTACCATGCCTGTCTGGACGTACCTTGAACGTCTCATTCTATAGCTCTAGCCTGCACCTCCCACTGTCCCTACGTCTTCACCGAGGAACACAGCTGACATCAAGATATCCTGATGTCCACTCTCTTGATTCCTGACATTTTTGGTGGTGTCTACCACCACAGGCTTTGGCAGGAACAGAAGCAAATCTGGACCCACCTTTGATCTATCATGGCCAGAGGACCTCCCACAGCTGGCACAAGGTGTTTATGGGCGCCACGTGAAAAGCTGACATGATGGTGGTTTGGAATGTCTATCTACTCCTCTGATCCATTACGATTTCTGACAGGCTGCAGTGGAGAAATGTGTTTTAACACGATATCTATTGATTTAAGGTACAACGGGGATAATCCATAAAACCCTGATGTGCTTCGGACAGGACGTGGATCGACCATGATAGTTCAAGGGTGGCGTCAGAATAGCTTGGCGCCTGTAGGCGCCAAGCTATTCTGACGCCACCCTTGAACTATCATGGTCGGTCTGTCTCTAATGTCTCACTAGTAATGTTTCACTAGTTAACGTAAACATTTGAGTTTAACGTCTTCAGCCACCACGAAGGTGAGTTTAAAGACTGTGCAGGAAACGCTTCTTGCATGCAGCAAATTGTGACTTCAGCCACCGCAAAGGTGATTTTAAAGATTGGGCAGCGAATAGGTATTAGAGGCAGCAAAGTGCGACTGACTTCAATTAACCGGGGCCGGGTTGGAAATCAGACATTCGGGCGACATAAACAGTCCATCAGTTTCACCGCGCTGAGATGTCCTTAGTCGCCTACTCGGCGTTAAATCCAACTAACGGACTAACTATCAGTCAGTTTCAACACCTGAGCTGTCAAGGTTCCCCCTGTTCTAATTGTACGAAACGACAGAGTGGACCAGCAAACAAATACAGCTTGTTTTTTTGCAGACATGCGCCAGCTGTTAAAAGTCCGCGGGAGGACACCTCCGCCCAATACTGCTGTGTTGACACAGGCCCTTCCTAACCCAAAGGTCGCAGACTAAACATCCGACTAAGTGAACGTCCCAAGCGTGCGCTGGTCTATGGTTTTGGACCTTACGGCTGGAAGCACAGACAATCTCAATCACAGACCAGCAGATAAATGTGTCCGGTCAGGGTAGATGCTAAAAAATCGAATCCTGCATCTGCGAAAGACGTGATCCACAATCTAAATCTTTGCGGACGTGATCCACAATCTAAATCTTTGCGGACGTGATCCACAATCTAAATCTTTGCGGACGTGATCCACAATCTAAATCTTTGCGGACGTGATCCACAATCTAAATCTTTGCGGACGTGATCCACAATCTAAATCTTTGCGGACGTGATCCACAATCTAAATCTTTGCGGACGTGATCCACAATCTAAATCTTTGCGGACGTGATCCACAATCTAAATCTTTGCGTACGAGATCCAGTGAAATGAATTGCCTCCTCTGAGGCAATTCAAGTCTGGGCTCCTCTTTTCAAAAAATGAAGTTTAAGCCACACGCCTGCCTCCTCTCCGTCTCAGACACAGACGCTTGGTCAGGTGGCCACAGATAGGACGACATCGAGGCCCCTTCCCCCCTCCCCCTCCCCCCCCAGCAATATTGACCTACACTCGTGCGAAAATGTGACCAAATCGGACGAAACTCGATGGGAAAGTAGGTAACACCAACAGTGGATAGCGACAGAAACCAACCGCAAGAGGCATAGATCTTCATTGGTCCCAGCAGACTGCGGGGGATAATAAGAACGTATGGTTGCTGGCTCCCATCATCAAAATGTGGCTCAGATTAACGACTGATCGATGCTAAATTAGGTAACACCAACACACATTGTGTCTTCAGTCTGGGCTGCGAGACTGCAGTGGTATTAACTAGTCAAGATCAATTACGATTGCGTCCGGTCAGTAGGCTGTTAAGGGATCATGAGAATCCATGGCTCTACCCAGTACGCAAAAGGCTATGGGGCCGATGTCGGCCGCAATGGGCCCGCGCACAGGTGTGCGCGGGTCCACTGCGGCCGACTTCGGTCCGATTGCCTTTGCGCACTGGTTAGTAATTGGAGGTAGCTGGTTGAAAGACTCGTCTACTCATGGTAACTGACTCGGTGACTATCTCTAGGACGTAGGCCCACGCGTCTCAACACGGACTGTTCCAAAACTGTTAACAACGAACGATGTTGGAATTTTTCCGTGTGAGACTGTCGTTAGGCATCTTCGCACCCAGTTCTAAAGTACGCCCATCAACAATTATAGTGTGGATGCTGAGAAGAACCCAAAGGAGTTGCCACTTTCATTCTTCGCTGACAAGATAAATAGCGACTGAATACTACACTTGTTTGTTTGTCTATTTTGAAATATTAATGGACTGTGTTGCAACTGTCTTCCCTAAGCGTGTTTGTTTCCTCCAATGGGTTCTTCTCAACAAAACCCAAAGAGGCTACCACAAAACAACAACAACCAACCAACCAACCAACCAACCAACCAACCAACCAACCAACCAACCAACCAACCAACCAACCAACCAACCAACCAACTGCCTTCACGTGCGCACCTGACCATCTGGTGCTTCTCTAGGTGTGTGACTCTATATAGCGCTGACAAAGGCTTCAGACGAACCTCCTGGCGACTGCATAGATCTGTAAAACTTACGAGCCAAGCACAAGGAACACAAGCGCCGACCATGACAGCACACCACCATTGGCCAGACAAGGAAGCATTTCAGGAATCAAGCTGGTATGCGTTCTGGTCTGTGATTCCGGCTGGACACAGCCCAGCATAAATAGTCAGAACTGGGTGCGAAGAACGATACAAATATTCACAAATGTGATTTTGGGCTTATGGCGTAGAGCAATAAGCGCTAAAATCACAGGCCAGCTAGCATTCGTACCCCGTAGCAAAAGATCCTCGGGCCGACACGGCCGCAGTTGGCACGCGCACGAATGTCGTCGGCCCCCATAGATCTGTGCGCACTGAGATGTTGAGGCAGGTATGCAAGGACCCATGAAAACACTCACTAATGTGTGATAGTCTGTCATTTTGGATCTCAGGCCGCTGGAGCCGCAAAGCCCAAAGTCAAAGACCGGCAAACATACTGAGAAATGTATTTGAGGAGCCAAGAAAATATTCACGCTTCACGCCAGACATCGGGAAAGTGATGGGAAAGGGATGCCTGTGTCCAAAACCATGAAGACTTTAAGGAACTATGCCAGAAATCACGAAAATGCTCAAACACAGTTCTTACAATGCAGCAGCGTAGGAATATGTTCGTCATCGGAGGGCTCAGCGTGGCTACATTCCAGCCTCGAAAACATCATCGATAACAACAACAAAGAAGGCGATGGGAGGTGGGAGGTGGTGGGGGGTGGGGGGGGGGGCAGTCTATTCTGCGACAGTCCACCCTCCGCATTAACCCATTGTGTCCCAGGTGCGACATACCCACATTTTGGAGTTGTCCTCCGAGGACTGCATTAGGTGCCACGCTATTCTGGCACCACCCTTGAACTATTATGGTCGATCCATATCTTGCTGGGGTGTGTCGGGACTGAATGAGTTAAACAACAGAGAGTCCAGCCTACAATTAACTCATTTGAGACGTGCTGCCTATGGATCTTCGGCGGTTTTCCGTGTATCCGTAGGCGGCACGTCTCGAATGAGTTAAATAAAAACTATACGAAAATAACACAAATTATTTGGGTGGGGGATGGGGACGGGTGAGGGTGCGGAGATCCCTCCCTACATTTTCTTTGGGGGGGGGGGGGGGGGCATGATCGAGTTGTACGTACTTTTCCAAAGCCCGGTAGCCCTAACTGCTCTGTTTTGAGCTATTTTCATCATCATCATCATCAGTCCCTTGCCCGAACTGGGCGTTGGGGGGACTGAAAGGCAGCAGCAACAGACAGTGCTCTCCAATGAGTTCTATTTTGGGCGGTGGCAAGCAAGTCTGGCATCTCGAGTTCGGTCCATTCTTTTATGTTTGCGACCCAACTCTTTCTCTGACGACCTCGCCGACGACTTCCTTCGAGAGTGCCTTGGAGGATAGTCTTGGACAAGGTGTTGTGTCGGGTCACGTGGCCAAACCAAGCAAGCTTGCGCCGTTTCACGGTTGCCAGAAGGGGTTCATGTGGGCCCACCAGGGAAGTGACGATGCTCCGTACATATTCGTTGGTCTTGTGCTCGCGGTACGAGATGCGGAGCAACTTCCTCAGGCACTTGTTCTCAAAGGCCTGGATTTTCTTTTCTGAGTCTGCAAGCAGTGTCCAAGTCTCACAGCCGTAGAGTAGAATAGACACTACGAGGGACTTGTAAAGCCTGTACTTGATGGTGAAGCTGATGGAGTTACTTCGCCATATCCTGTCCAGCCTGGCCATTGCGGATGTTGCTGTACCTATCCTGATACGGATCTCTGCTATGCAACTACCGTCTTTGGACAGGGTGTTTGAGCTATTTTAGTCCCTTGTAAAAACCTCGCTGCAATGCAAAGAGACAGTTGGTTGGCAGTTACTGGCTTGGAAAGATTTCCTGCAACTGGACGCAGGGCACTTGGTCCCTTAGGATTCTACGCCACTACAAGGCGGAGGGGTCAAGTTAACATTAAAAATGTACATCTGTGTTTACATTCACAGACATTCCGAAAACATATCAGGAATCACAAAAACATTCACAACTGCATGAGAGCAAATGAGAGAAAACGCGTAAATTAAAAAATGTCTCTTTCCAGAATCAGTCATGAAGACGTTCAGACAATTTGTCAGGAACCACGAAAATATTAACGAACCTATGAGAGGCAATATAAAAATGGTCATAAATGTATATGAAGCAGCACGTAAATCTGCAGTAACATTTACTTCAAGGGATTCTTGCCTGTCGTCTGCTCGCTTGGGTCACAGAAAAGAATGCTTTTAATCCGACTTCACTTGCACAGCCAAGCATCACAGATCAGTTTAGACAACAGAGTCCATTGCTATGCACTATAGTACCTTTAGTAGCACAAGGTTCTCTGGCCGAAGTCCGCCGCAGGCGTGAGCCCGCGCGGGCCTACTGCTGCCGACATCGGCCCGATAACCTCTCGCGTACTGTCAGTGATCATGGATTGACCATGATAGCTTAAGTTGTGCTCTGTTTCGACAAGTCTGCATTTCACGTTTCGGTAGTTGTGTCCCAAAATGAAGCGAAATCCCGGGGCAGCTTAGCTCTTCTCTGGTCAGGTCAAATAAAAACATATACTGCCTTATTTTAGCAGCTTGGTACTTTTCCGGGCCCAATAGCTTACATGTAGCTCCTGAGCAACTTGGTGAATTTCATCAAATTCTGAAGGGTAGTACCTGATTTGCTTGGCACCTCTTCAGGCGCCAAGCAAATCAGGTACTACCCTTACGCTGATACTGGTTCTTTATCTACCGCATGTATAAGTGGAAGAAATTCCAACACTGATTGTCTCCCTCGATTCACTACCGCTGACAGCGGTAGCGAATCGAGGGAGACAACCAGTGTGAGAAACACAAATTGGCCTGACCTGGAAGAATTCAATGGGAGCGTTGTTATTCCCGCTCACCTTTCTAGAGACATGTTTATCGCCCCTCGCTTTCCAGTGCCAGCTGCGCGGGTGCGGGTATGACAGTTTCAAAGGAAATACCAGACTAGCGTGGCGCCTTATGGCGAGGCTCCTTTGCAGAACGTTAACAACACTAGCAGCTTTTCATTTTGTTTATTTAATTATTAACATTTGACCAAATTTGTTGAATTTGAAACAAATACGGAAACAAAGACGAAAACAAAGACGGAAACCATCGTGAAAACGAACTGTACTTAGTTAAAAGCAAACAAACAAACAAACAAACCAACGAACAAACAAACAAACAAACAAACAAACAAACAAACAAAAAAACAAACAAACAAACAAACAAACAAACAAACAAACAGACAGACAAACAAACAAACAAACAAACAGCAAGCAACAAACAGCAAGCAAACAAACAAACAAACAAACAGCAAGCAAACAAACAGCAAGCAAACAAACAAACAAACAAGAACGAAACGAACAAACAAGAAGGAAAAGAACTAACAAACAAGTACGAAACTCATAGGTAACACATGCAAACCTTTGAGGCGTCTAAAATTCTGAGTACCATTTCTATAACATGCGTCGGCCACGACAGTTCACAGACAGTGCAAATTAGCATAGTTCCTAGTAAGGCGCCAAGCTACAAAGCGCCTTTCTAATCTGGTACTACCCTTGAACTGTCATAACCAGTACATCTTAAACTGTGGTGTCTTTTACGTGTACGGGAGATAAATAACCAGTTCATCTTCAACTGTGGTGTCTTTTACGTGTACGGGAGATAAGATTAGCTCATAGGTAGTGTGGATTACGTTTAAAGCTAGAGACAACGCATCACTCTGGCCACTCAGTGATTTGACTGTGGAAGAGATCAAGACATTCTTCACTGCAAACGACTTCATTCCGTGAAAGTTGAAAACGACGCTAATTTGACGTCAAAAATTGAGTAACACGCACCGGAGATTATTCATGAGGCGTAACCTGTGTGCTGCCGTAAGGTTCACAATCACAAACCGACGGGCACCTGTGAAGGAGACATCTGGCCAGGAAATTAGCAATCACGGATAGTTTCCACTTCTCTACTGTAGCTGTCGTTTATAGGTAGTTACTCTGTTAAATTCAAATCAAAATAAGGCAGAGTCGTTTGAGTGACCACCTTTATGGAAAGACCTGTCATTAAAGACCACCATTCAGGTGGCTGTAGCGACCTCAGTGATGATCTTTGTAACGACAGGTAAACACCTTTTGCCGATCTTCAAGCCATTTTAGCACCTGTCTTTTAAAGGAATTTTTTCCTCTTGCAAGAATTGTGGTTATTTTTCTAAGTTTTCAATCAAAATAATGAGAGAGAGAGAGAGAGAGAGAGAGAGAGAGAGAGAGAGAGAGAGAGAGAGAGAGAGAGAGAGAGAGAGAGAGAGAGAGAGAGAGAGAGAGAGAGAAGCAAACACAAAAGCAAAACACGAAAGCAGTTAAAAACTATGTCTCTTCTATGCCGCATTGATTAGCTCCAATAAACACTGCCTTAAAAATAATGCAAATCTGGAATAAGGAAATGCAAATTATGTATGATCAATGCACATCAAAGCTCAAAAGAGAGGTTTATGTCCACAGTTGGTGAGAATTATACAGGAGTTGGCACGCAATAAAACACGCGGACATCATCGATGACAGATCAGATAAGACGAAGCAAAAAAAAAAAAAAAAAAAAAAAAAAAAAAAAGAAAAAGAAAAAAAGTGCAGCACGAAGGTGGGGTTCTAGTTAGATTTCTTCCACATAAAAAAAAAGACAGAAAGAAAGAAGTAAGTTAACCCTGTGGCTGTCGGTAGCGCTTTTTTGTTAAAAAAAACACAACTGACTATAGCTAAAAGGGTTGATCGAGTTCAACGTAAACTTTACTAAATTACTTCGCTTATGACAAACTTCGGATATAACAAAACACCAGGGCATAAACTCTTTCTTGTTGTTATATCCGAAGTTTGTCATAAGCGAAGCAATTTACACAGAAAGAGTGCCGCCGACGGAACCTCTGAAAAAGTGTTGTTACATCCGACCCTGTTATAAGCGAAGTCGCCTGCACATGATTTTGACTCGGCCGGACTACATTATAATCATCAGAAACGTTTCTCCCTGAACGTGTTGCCGAATCCCAAACTGTGCTGGTAGGTGATTTATTTTTTTACCCAGTGCAAAACAACAACAACAACAACAAAAAAACCAAAAATAAAACAAAAAACAGGCCAGCACACAAATACCCAAAATCCGCGTAATCCGTCGTCTCCTGCTTCACCCCATGAACGATCCGCTAAAACATGCACACATCTGATTTGTTTAAAAGTTCGATCAAAACTTTAAATCCTCTGCGGCCTAAGAAAAAAAGATGAAAATCCCTGGCTGAACAGCTCACAAATCTCACTCCTCTTTTTCGAAGGACCCTGCTCCCCTTCCCGTGCACCGGCTCCCCTTCCCCAACTTCAAGATTCCTAAAAAAAAACAATGCTTAGAACTGAACTCGGCCGTTTTGGGTCAAACAAATGTTAAGGTTCTGTCAGGCCTATGATGTACAAATCTTTACAACAGTAGTGTCCGTACCTAGACAGCAAACCGCCTCTCGCCTCCAACTACCACCCCTCCACACTCTCCAACAAACCGCGCCCATATCAAACGGGGGTGGGGGGGGGTGGGGTGGGGGTTGGAGAGGGCGGGGGAAGAAAGACAAAAAAGAAAAGCAAAAGAAAGAAAGAAACAACCAACCAACCAACCAACCAACCAACCAACCAACCAACCAACCAACCAAACAAACAAACAAAAAATAAACACAAACAAACAAAGAAACAACGCATACCTGACGTCCAGTCAAGTTTCAAACTTCACACTGAGAAAAAAGTCCCGTCCGGCCTGCGACGCACAAAACGAAGCTGATGACTACAGGCCCAATCCATACCGGCAAACCGAAGCCTCCCAACTGGCTCACTTGATACCACCAACCGCTACTGATGATCTATACTGAGAGGTGGGGTACGATACGATACAGTAAGGGTGGACGAGTGAGAGGGAAGGGAACGGTAAGGGTGGACGAGTGAGAGGGAAGGGAACGGGGGGGGGGGGGGGAGGGGGGGGGGGGGGAGAAGATAAGGGGAGAGTAAACCTGTTCGCAAAAGCCGGGTCATCCGTGCGCGGGCCGACTACGGCCAGACATAGCCGGCCCGATGACTTATTGCGCACCGTGCGCGAAGTGTCATACTACATCGGTGTTGGCGCGCGCAGGTCGTGCATGTCTGCGCGCGCTCACGTGCAGACATCACGCGATCAGATCCCGTCGGCTTTAGCGGTCAGACGCATCATGCGATGCCAGTAATGCCGCATAGCTGTGTATATCATGCTCATATGCATCCCCCCCACACACACACTGTCTATGGCCATAACATTAATTTTATCCGGGCTATGAAAACACCCGCACACTGCAACGTCCCAAAACCCTCCTGCACGAGGACCGCAGATCAACGCGGACCAGAGCCAGCCGGCGAAAACTCAGTTTATTGCTTGGGCTGATAAAGACCTATGCATCTTGTGAAAATACCGGTTTGCCTGATGCAGTTCCCTACGTCGGTTCCGACAGTGAAGGCGTTAAATATTGATCATACCTCAGAAAATATCTCACTACCGAAGCTGTCACCAAACTCGCTGTCTCTCTCATCTTATCTCGCATCGACTACTGCAACTCTCTCCTTTCCGGCCTTCCTCACTCTACCACTCTCACTCTCCAGCGCGTCCAGAACAATGCTGCCCGCCTCGTCCTCAGAAAGAAAAAATCCGACCACATCACTCACCTGCTCAAGCTCCTTCACTGGCTCCCCATCCCCCAACGCATCCAATACAAGATTCTGTCTCTCTGCTACAAATCCCTGAACAACTACGCTCCTACTTATCTCTCCAACTTACTTCACCCCTACGCTCCTCTTTAACTCTCCAACTTACTTCACCCCTACACTCCTTCCCGTTCCCTCCGCTCCGCCTCCGACCCTCTCCGCCTCCTCATCCCCCGCACGAAACTCAGCAATTTCGGCCTTCGCTCCTTCTCCGTCTACGGTCCATCCACCTGGAACACTCTCCCACTCTCTCTCCGTCAGAAACACTCTCTCTCCTCCTTCCAGTCCGCCCTCAAAACTCACCTCTTTCAACAGTTCTAGCACTATATGACCACACTCCCCACCCCAAGCTGACCGTCGTAATGTGTTTTTTTTCACTGTGATACCTGAGTCATTGTCTAAAGCGTGCGCATGCGTGTGCGAGTTGTGAGTGCGCGCTTAGAGTTATAATTATTATAAGATAAGCGCATTATAAATACCGTAATTATTATTATTATTATCATACAATACAATGTTAATAAAAAGGCAGTTCCAGTTATTATGATGTTTTAATAATGACTGAACAGGGGGAACTTGCCATATGTCATGCGACTGCGTCAGATTGCTTTGTTTGGACATGATTGGGCACACAGACGATTTAGTTGGCACGCTGTGAACGTGATATATGCCGCATATAACGCAACAGAGCAAAATCGATTTGAATTTAACATCCTCTGCTTCAATCACTGGGAATTAACTCATTCGAGACATGTACCCACATGGGGCACGTCTCGAATGAGTTAACCCCCCTGATGTTCACTGCATGAAAGAGATCGCTGATCCATTTCAGCAATATGCACACGATTCTCATGAACCCCTCATGAAAATCTGTGTGCCATGCTATGGCCGCGGCACGTTGATCAGATAATAAATCTAAGCCTCTGCGTGTGGGAGCGAGTCTGCCCCTATATGGTCAAAGCCAGTATGTCCAGTTTTGAGAAAAGCGAGATTTTCATTGTCTAACAAAAACAAAACAAAACCACACAAAAAAAAAAAAAAAAAAAAAAAAAAATGACATCTGGCTTTTCGCCATATTATAGAGACAGCCGACTGTATATTGTGACGGATCTAAAGCGTAAGCATTTATTTTCACCGCAAAAAAAATTCTTTGGGCCAATGTTTAGTTAGCCTGAGAAATTGTTTACCAGGGTCTCTCTCCCCAGGCCTCGACCCACACAATTGTTGATGACATTTGTGTGCTGGTCTGAGATTTATTACCTTATTTCTAAAGGCGCAAGGTCCTAAGTCACAGACCTGAACACCTATGTATCATGCGGGCCTGGAAATAGGGCTAACTACACTGCTGTGTCTATGATGCTAGTGACGTGTTCAGTTTTATATTACGATATGTCCTATGTAATTTGTGTTACTGTGAAATCGTGTTTATTGTCTTTATGCTTAGACCACAATAGTTCAGTACTAAGGCATACGGTGTGTGTGTGCGTGTGTGTGTGTGTGTGTGTGTGTGTGTGTGTGTGTGTGTGTGTGTGTGTGTGTGTGTGTGTGTGTGTGTGTGTGTGCACGTTAGTAGCTTAATTATATTTTGATTTTAATGTGTTTAATGTTCTTCAGTCCTTTTATGTTGCGCGGCACCGCAACGATTTCCTAATGTATTATCATCATCATCATCGCACATAACACAAAATCCACGCCTGAACTGCTTGCATTGAAATCTATTTGTACAACCCGCTAAATCCTACCCGCAACCCTTCACGTTATGTTTAGATCTGAAGTTACGATTTTCTTACACCAGGCCCGCATAACAATTAATGCACAACTACGGCAAGGACAATTTATAACGAATATGACACTCCAAATATATTAGGATGGGAGTGTCGCTTACTTTAGGCTTTGTATTGACGATCACTGGCAATTTGGTGCTGTAAGGCCATCAGGATTTATGGCCATAAGAACTTCAAAGGCCCATAAAGAAGAAGCAAATGGATCTAATTGCTTGTTACGTGTTTTGTCAAGCGCCGAGTTATTCCGCTTGTGTATACTTTATGGCTATAGGTACGATAAGAGAATACCAGAAATGAAGAAAGCACAGGTTATGAACGAGACGCGCATCCACATACATTATTTAAAAAAAATGTGCTGGGATGTGATTTTGGACCTTACGGCTATAAGCAGTAGGGTCCAAAATCACAGCCCAGCACACATTTCAACAACACACGTACCTTTAGTCTTGCCAGTCGACCAGTCAGATTGGTTAATGTCCGGGCAACAACTGACAGTGATCAGGAGTACTTTATATCCACTATACGAACTTGGGCAGTTATCTGAAACAGTAAAAGCGGAGATGTTTATCGTTTGATATGAAATGGCTTTATCCGGGATCGTGGTGCGTGTGCGAGGGTGGGGGTGCCGTACAAAGAGGAGGTTGATGGGGGAGAAATAAAATGTGGGAGGGCATAGGAACATAGGTATTTAGTAAAAATAGTGTGTGCTGGGTCTACGATTTTGGGCTACTGCCAACTAGCACACCTGTATTGATTAAAGTCACGGAGTCAGGCTCAGTTTATTTATTACACTTCAGCGGAACCTGTTTTGAGCAAACACCTTTTTGCAGGAAAAAAAGTGTTCTTAAAAAGGACAGATGCTCTCACAAGAGAAGTCTTGAAGGGCAAAAAGTGTCACCTGTCAATAAAAACCATCATTTGCTACAGCCACCTAAATGATGGTCTTTATCACTGAAAAGGGTGGTCGCTCAAACCAGTTTCTGTTGTATTACACATCTTCACTGCCTGGATGTAGTGAACACCAGGCAGAAGTTATCCACATGAAAAACGTAATTCAATAAATGCACACAGTCCACACATTCACTGGATTCAGCCAAACCGATTCATCTGCGGAAGGCGTTTCCTCATTGTTTTACCCATGGCTCATGAGAATCTTTGTGGCTGGAGTACAGACTTTGGATACATTCGAGACGTGCCACATCCGGATACGCGGCATTAGCTGCGTATCCGGATGCGGCACGTCTCGAATGAGTTAATGAAGTATTGTTCGTGCAACAGTTGGACTCTGCAGGAGGCCTCACCATGTGGTACGCAAGGACATAGAATTATTGTTACAATTATACAACAGTATGCTGCGCATCCGATTCAGCGATAGAAAAGTCGATGCAATAACGTAGTAATGGTAAACACATCCTGTATTAGTATGATGTACTGAGTATACCACTCTGAAATGAGAGTCCCGGTGTTAGTGGAGATACAAATTGAATTGTGCCTATCGGTCATTTCAGCGTAAAGCCGTTAGCTAATACACCTGCACACTATGACGTTTTCATGCGCAGCCTTATTTGCGTAGCTGGTTTTCATGCGCTAACAATTTAGGCGCAAAAATGATAAATAGAGCCGTATATTTTTTTCCCCCGCTGCGATTTACAGTTTTGGGACAGTTACATTAACCTGTTGGCTGTCTGCTTAAGAGCAGTGCTAATTTTTATGTGAGCCATTACAATCTATCCATTTCTCGCGACATGCATCAGAATTTTCCCCGAGCCAGGAAAGTTCATGGCTAACCGTAAACTAAAGCGTGTGCCGTTTGAATCCTCCAAAATGTTTAGTCATAAACATATCTTGTGCTGACAACATGACGTCTAATCAGGCGTAATCCGAGAATGACTACATAGACCGTACTAGTGGCATTTAACTCATTCAGCCCCGACACACAACAGCAAGACATGGATCGAGCATGACGGCCCAAAGCTATTCTGGCACCACCCTTGAACTATCTTGCTCGACCTGTCTGTAGAATTGTAATACAGTTCTTCAGAAGGTGACTTCAAAATTTGGGGATTTCGGTTCTGGGGCAGAATATGACCATAAAATGGTGTCAACTTGATACGTGAAATCGAGTTAGAGTAAAATCAAAAGAAGAACAAGATGAATTGATAACGTTTGGAAACTGTGACCTTTTTACAGTCGAACTCGTTAAACGATACAATGACGAAAACGCCAGATCGACCAGGATCACTTGGCATATGCCCGTGGGTGTAATTCAAAGTGATTCCGGTCGATAAGGCACGTCATTTTATATGCGTGTTATTTCCCTTAGGCAAAACTACTACGACAAAGTGACCCAGGTCGATCCTGAGTACACCAAAAGTGACCGAGGGTCAATCTGGCGTAGGGATTTTTCTGGCGCGTAACACCGGGAAACACCTTAACTCATTCTACCCCAACACCGAAATCCTTCAATTTTGCCGTTGTCCTCTGAAGACTGCATTGCAGTGCAGGACACAGATCGACCATGATAGTTCAAGGGTGATGCCAGAATAGCTTGGCGCCCTTGGGCGCCAAGCTATTCTGGCATCACCCTTGAACTATTATGGTCGATCCTTATCTTGCTGTGATGTGTCTGGGGTAGAATGAGTTAAGTTAGGAAGGCAAAAAAAGTACCGCCGCGATGATAACTTGATTATGTTTCAGTTTTATCCCGGCCCGCTCCTTCCTTAAAAGCTATACGCATGTTTCCAAATTGGCGGTGCGCGAAAACTTCTGTCATGATGTTATCAAGATACTTTTTCGCAGAAGACGATGACGTTATCAGCGGCAAATGCTGACGCTATCGGACGTAAACACAAACGTATAGCGCCAACCTCATTAGACATGCATCACGTGACTTGGATCTGCGATTGCGTACCTGCTTTTTAACACTCGTTTAGCGAACTCGCTTAAAGTGCACTCATTTCAGTGATGGGCATAATTTCTTTAATATGAAGCACACAAGAAAATCTACCCGGCATTAGCATTCGGTTCTAGAGCCGAGAAAGGTGTTGTCACTATGAGCCTTAATCAAGTTACAGTAAATGTATGTCGACCTCATTTTTCTACCTCATTAATGAGGTCGATACGGTAAAAGGCCGATTCTGACGGGGTAGAGTTCGGTGGGAATGCACCAGCGTATTTGCACCCGGCGAGATACTTCCAGTGGTAGGGGCACCCAGGCTTACGGCGGATGTTGTTTCTGTGCAAAAAGTTATAACATTTAGAGGGAGTTATAGTACCTACAATGTTTTTAGAGGGAAAACACACATGTGACTTTTTACATAAAAAAGATTAAGGTGCTCTGAGAATGTTGGTGAAACGCCAATAGCGGTGCGGTACCAAAGCCACAAGAAGTAACTCGCTGGGTAGAACGGGAAGGCGTTGGGTGCAAATGAAGTGGGTACATTTATGAGTGAAACCTCCAAACTTCACCACATCGGTTGCACTGGAGAAAAACATGAAAAGCGCGTTCTTCTAAGCTAATCCGGCACTACCCTTCAATTATCATGGTCAGTCCACCTCCTGCAACAGGTACATAGTCGTTAAAGTACCATTACGCATAAATCTGAGTTGAAGACGCATTTCAGCACTATTTGTGTTTCCAGTGTTATGCCTTGTCGACGCACATAATGAACAGCAGTTTGGACACGCAGCAAAAGCACACGCGTAATCGCACTTACTTATTCTGCGCTGCCGTTAGTGTGTCAATCTATTTTTACTATGTTTCTCGCACGTATAGCGTTGTATTTCTAGAACGGAGTGGAGTCAATGTCAGGTTACTTGATATACAGACGACGTGTGCTGAACTGGACTGGCCTGTGCCTAAATGAACCACTTAGAATAACTAGACCTGTATGTAGCGTTTCGTAACCATCTGTTACAGAAGTGTATCTTTGGCCGGAACAGTTACGGCGGTAGTGGGCCTTTACGTTATTTGGGAAATGCATCCGTGGGACTAAATGGGTTAACCGATTTGTTGACGCTACCATCGGTAATGTTTGCAGTACCGACGGTTTCAAGCAATGACCAAAAAGTATTTCAGTGGCCTGAACTGAGGAACCCGTCGGGGTTTGGACTGACGTTGACTGTTTCGGTCAATCTTATAACAACATGAGGTAAGGGGAGCGCAGGCAGACATGCCAATCAAACATGAGAACAGGCATGCAGAGTTATCGCCCGCTAACGCCTTCCGGCCTTGCCCCAAGCTGAATACTGGCTGCTTGATTGAGAGCACGTTGGCTCGCTTTTAGCACTTTAATCAGGATGCGCATAAATTATATTATGGGATGTCTGAACATGGACGCTGAGAAAAAATGCACAATTCATTATTGTACATGTGTATCTTCCGTCAGTTTGTAAAGTTATACATGCCAGCTTCGCTTCAGTTCAGACAAACTAATCTGAGATATTAAGACGGTGTTGTTAAAACAAGGCATTTTTAATACAATAAGCATAGATCCTCATGAGCGCCTGCTAATGCAGGGGCTCATGAGGACAATTTATATCTGTGCCACTCCGGTGGTCAATAGTATACGGCTTTCAATTCAAAAAGAGGAAGGTGTGATAGGCTTGTCCAACGTTTGCTTGCTTGCATAATGCACGATCGATAAAAGCTTTTGACGCGTGTGCTGGTCTATGGTTTGCGACCTTACAGTATAGAGCGATACGGTCCATCATCATCATCATCATCATCATCATCACAGACTTAATTACTGCCTTTATTTGGCAAACTGAAAGCGAGTCTGTCCATTTTTTGAGAAAATGAGATTTTCATTGTATAACAACAAAAATCTCACTTTTCTCAAAAGTGGACAAACTGGCTTTTGGAAATAAATGCAGATTAACTCACTGTAAATCAAACTGGCGGAAAATGAATCGATTATGCTAGCTCAAACTCAGTGCTTGAAAATGATATGGTCAGTTTTAGTATGTGACCGACCTGATTTTATTCTAGAACTGAGATACACGAAAACGCAACCGGCCCAAATAACCGGCGACAGTCCTCACCCATTAAGCAAAGCACTGTCGGGCCGACGACAGCCGCAGTGGGCCCGCGCACAGTCGTGCGCGGGCCCAATGCGGCTGACATCGGCCCGAGGACCGATGCTTACTGGGCAGATCGACGATGCTCGAGGAACTTCTGCAGGTTTGAGAGCTAGTATTTGATTGTGTGTGTGTGGGTACGGGATGATGGAATGAACAGATTTGGATGTTCAGCCGCAAAGTAGCACGGGCCGCCCTCCCACGTCAGACGGACAACTCTCCGTTTCCCTAGTCTGATCACGTGACATTTCCGGGTTCTCCCCCTTTCTTGATTTCTTTTCCATTACTACAGTCGGCTGTCTTGATCAGCAAGATCCTTACCCCTGCACGAGCAATAGATTCTCACGAGCCTCTGCTACCGAAGGAGGTTATTTAAATTCTCTTCCTTCTCGATTCCATTTCTATTACTACAGCCTTAAGAGACCATTTCCCCCGCAAGAGACATAGATTTTCATAAGCCCCTACTTTCGCAGGGGCTTATGAATATCTATGCCTTCTGCTATAAGTGTAGATCTACTTATTTCCATCCTCCTAAAGACAAAGTCGTCGGGTGAAGTATTCGACTAGATCCAGGTTTGCCATTATAAACCGGACATTCAGAAACTCCCAGTAATCTTCCCAACACCTTGGCTGTAAAAACGAGTGATCGAGATTTGATTTTCAGTTGCGGCCCTTGGAGAAGCATCCAATAATCTCTCTTGGCCAGCATCCAGCATTCTCCTTCCCTTCCATCAAGTTATCAGCCTTACCAGAATCAAACCGTCTCCTAAGCCAGTACCAAATAATCGCATCGCACACATATATGCACAGGATTTAACCTCGCCCACTTATTTCATCTTCTAAGGAACAGAGATGCGACCGCTCCAAGCACTTTAAGCAAGACGCACAGATTTTCATAAATGCAGATGCAGGGGCTTATGAAACTTTATGCTTTTTGCAGATTACAAACATTAGGACAGATTCCTTTGAAAAATGGATATTGACAACTTTTTGATGATTTAATTTACCACAGTAATTAAACGTCCTGGAGATACACGCTCTTCAGTGTTCGGAATGACCGTTTCGGTGCGGTTCTGGGATTCTGGACTTAAAATACACTAGGCCGAACGGGGAAAATATCACAGACCAGCGGCATACATTTGATCAAGAAGAACCAATCTTTCAGTCACTCTCCATTTTCTAAGCTTTGAAAACATGGCGTGAAAGTTCTTAGTTACAGACAGATTTAGTGGTTGTAATGCTGTGCAACGCAAAACGCCAAACATTATTTTCTCATTTTACATCGATTCTAAACAGTGTCATTTTGTCCAGGAAGACACTCACCGCAACTCTCAATCTAAAACACTTTAGTTACGAAAAGACTGAATGTGCGTTGGTCTGTAATTTTGGACCTTACGGCCTACGACCGTAAGGTCCAATATTACAGACCAGCACACATTATGGCTTACACAGTTTCCGGTGTCAGGAACTCAACTGTTTAATTTTAATGCCTTTTAAGCATAGTTACAGGAGGACTTCCCGGCCGACGGTGAAGAAATGTTTTCATCATCAAATCGCGCTACGAAAAACTTTCTGCCAGTATTCAAATGTTATAGCCGTAGGGTCCAAATTAAACACATAATCAGCGCACGAATAATTGTTTTGGTTACACGAAGATTGATTCATTGTTTAATTTCAATACTTCGCAAGGAAATCTTTAAAACCAGAAGAGAAGATATATTCACCACGTTGCGTTCCTGTAAACTTTCAGCCACATGCCTGTTTGAGCAAAGGAAGTGTATCTGACCAGATATTTCGACGTACTCGGTTCAAAATTGAGCAATTGATTAAAGGTTAAAAAACGAATTTAAGGTGGTGGACAAAAAGAAATTAACAGATTGATTGAGTGATTATTTGTCTTAAACGCGGTCCAAGCACAAATTAAAAGAGCAGGCAATCGAACAGAATCCACACAGCCCAACAGAGATGTTTACTTTCCAGCGGTTGATTTTTATTTGCATAGTCCGCATTCGATTGCATGCTATTTTGGACCTGTAGGTTTTCAATTCCCTTGTGCACTCCGGATTGGTTGTTATTTTTAAATCTGCTGGTTTTCACTATCTCGCCTTCATTCGACTGGATGCTGCTTGAAAACAACAGCCAATCGAATGCAAGCGAGGAAATGAAAATCAACAGATGAACAAAACCTGTTTCAGGTTGTGGCGAGATTTAGTCGTTTAAAAAGCGAAAAGCAAATTTGAAGAGATCAGCCGGTGAAAAACCAGATAAATGATCATGGTCGATCTGTTGCTTTTTCCCTTCTGTTTCTTCCTCTACAGCAAAAATAATGTTTCCTCAAGCTCTCTCTCTCTCTCTCTCTCTCTCTCTCTCTCTCTCTCTCTCTCTCTCTCTCTCTCTCTCTGTCTCTCTCTCTCTCTCTCTCTCTCTCTCTCTGTCTCTCTCTCTCTCTCTCTCTCTCTCTCTCTCTCTCTCTCTCTCTCTCTCTCTTGTGTGTGTAATCCAGCGAGTTTGGAACTTGTATCGGAATGTAACACAAGTGACCTGTGGGTGTAGCCGCTTGTTTCGTGCTGTTAACATATTGTTTTAATGTTGCTTTTAATGTTGTAGTTTAGCAAGGACAAACATGAAAAGAGGCCTGTGCGCCTATTGTTTCCATCCTTGAGAAATAAAGTATCATTCATTCATTCATTCATTCATTCATTCATTCATTCATTCATTCATTCATTCATTCATCTCATTCTCTCTCTCTCTCTCGCTCTCTCTCTCTCTCTCTCTCTCTCTCTCTCTCTCTCTCTCTCTCTCTCTCTCTCTCTCTCTCTCTCTCTCTCTCACAGTCTCTTTCTCTCTCTCAAAAGGATGAATTCGCTTCACAGGCGAGCAATCAAATTAATCGTTGACAGACCCATGCAAGTCATTAGTACGGATTACAAGTTCAAGCTGCTGGATATCCTACCACTTGACAAGCAGTTCATTTATAATAAGTTGGTACTTATGCGCAAAATCACCCTCTCAGACTCACCAGCCTATCTCTCTAATTTGTTCGCACCTGCCCACAGAGCGACTGAGTCGAACATCAGGGAACAATCCGCTTAGATATTTACAAGACGTCCCTCTCCTACTCTGGTGCAAAATTATGGAACACAGTTCCTGCAGACATTAACTTGAAGCAGCACCTTCTTTACGAACGTTCAAGTACCAACTGCATAAATTTATTTAGAACATGTGAAAACATATTGTTCATTTTTTTTAACATACCGCCATTGACTGCAGAAACATTTCTTTATTCATATTCATGTATCATACATAATACTTTAGACTTGCTGAAGTGTTCTTTGTCATTTCTTTTGCAGCATAACATCATATTTATTTTAAAAAAAATGTTTAATGTTCGATGTGTGTGGTCTAATGTGAGCATTGATTATTTGAAATGGAATTATTGTTGCCTGTACTTTTTCCTATTATGTATACTTATATATATATATATATATATATATATATATATATATATATATATATATATATATATATATATATATATATATATATATATATATATATATATATTATATATATATATATATATATATATATATATATATATATATAATGATGTGTATGTGTGTTTACGTGCATGCTATAGCTTAGCAAGGACATGATTGAAAAAAGGTCATTGAAGGTACCTAATCATTTATCCTTGAAAAATAAAGTTTCATTTCATTTCATTTCTCTCTCTCTTGTACCAGCCGCATTCCCAAGTACTACCCTTCTGCTTTTCTGGGGGACGACCTATCTGCAACTGTTGCCTGCAAGTAAAATATTTACATCACACAGTGTATACCCACAGGACTACCGAACTAAGTCAAAACTACGCCACAGGGACAGACAAAGGGGCAGATAATCACAAACCGACAGGAGTTACCGGACCTGCACATTAAAGATGTAGGGGGCGTGAAATTGGAAGATGTCAGTAAGGTCGTAGACAGAAAGACACACAACCTCCACCAAATGAGGATGGCGCAAAGGATAAAAACACCACACAATGAAAGAATATGCATTTAGCCATGGCGCATTCAGAGACCTGATCGACTAAGATAGTTGAAGGGTATCACCAGAATAGCTTGGCGCTTCTAGGCGTCAAGCTATTCCGTCTGGTGATACCCTTCAAGGGAGCAGGAGGAAACTGTGTCTCTGAATCCATGACAGCTTGATCAACAGATATTCTCCTCTTCTTTGGGAACTTATGGATATAAACAGAGCAATACGCCAAGGGCATGCCAGGGAGGCAAAAATGAAAAAAACGTCTATGACTCTTGAGCGTTTGCTGACGTGCATGCAACCTCGTCTGTCTAAGAAACAAATAGACGTGTTTTTTGTATTGATAGTACTTGACCGAGCGACACTGAGGCCTCGATCCTCAGGAGCCCCTGCAATGTGCCGGGGCCCATGAGGCTCTAGGCCGCTTGCATTGTCAAGTGGCAATACTCCAAATAAACCCGGCCCTCTCTTTTGAGTATCTATGACTCTTGAGACAAAAGGCTCCGACCTTGTGACTCAGCGCTTTCTGCTGGGGCACACCGTGATCTATGCTACTTCGATACAGGTGGAAGGGGTGTAAAGTAGGAACCAATCTGCATCAGTGAATACATTGCACTTGAGAAGAACTGACGTTGATGGGCCTGTGCCTTATTCGTTCTGAGGGCATACACCCTCCAGAGCCTCAACAAGCTGCAGGGAGTCAAGAACGTCTACGCCTCTGCAGACGGAAGGAAGACGGAACTGCAGGTGTTAGCAAGAAAATGAGGGAATCGTCGACCTTGTCAGGTCAGAAAATTAGGTTGCGGAAAGGACGCCGTTTTTACTTCCAGCGTGAATTGCAAAACATGGAGAGCAGTACGTGTCATAGCTTAACTCATTCGAGACGTACCGCCTCCGGATACGCGGCATAAGCGGCTCGTCTCGAATGCGTTAACTTTATAATAATTCTGCGACCTGTACGAGGATTTAAAAAGTCATTTTCAGTTCTAAAACGTAACCGGTTTCGAAAGTCACGGCATCGTAAGGTGAATTTTTACAATCCCTCGACCATACTCTTCCATCGGCAAGAGGCATAGATTCTCATGAGCCCCTGCAGCAGCAATCGCTTGTGAGATTCTGCACCGGCTGCTGACCAAAATCTGCCCAAGCTGCTCCGAAAATTGAGTGTGTAATTTCGAGTTGAGCGTGGGACTGGGAGCAAATAAAAAGGACTGACACTCACGAAAGGTTTAACTGTTGTGACAGAAATGGTTTCTTGTGTCGTTCCGTGAAGTGCGACCAGTGCATGCTGCACAATCACGTCATCGGCCATACTGCAGACATGTAGGCTGATGGCATGATCCCCCCCCCCCCCTTCCATTACGCAGCATAAACGCAGCCGAAGTGAGCAACTAGTAATTAAGAAAAAAACAATAGAGAGTTTAGGCCGTTATTCAATCTCTGGGCATCGGAGAGATGCTTGAGCGTCGGTCGGGGGTGGGGGGTGACGGGGGGTGGGTGGGGCGGGGGTGTTTGTAGTGGAAGAATGTAACCCCTTCCCTGCCAACGCAAGTACATTTTGTTTCTGAAATTTGAAAGCCACAACTGTCCAAAGAGCATGGACACAAATTGGTCTCAGCAAGAGGCATAGATCCTCATGAGCCCCGGCAGTCGCAGGGGCTCATGAGGATCTATGCTTCTTGCAGTTAAATCATGTTCATTTTTCTCGACAGTGATCATGAAGGGGTTAAAAGCTCAGTTGCTCCAGACACTTACAGATCAGCAACCCATACCTTTGTCTTGTCTCGACACGATTACGGCAATGCACTCCTGTGAGGCTGTTTCTCACTACCTTCTGGATCGGCTCCATAGGGTGCAGAACTCAGCAGCACGGCTTGTTGTCAAGGCAAAGAAGTCAGACCACATCACACCCATCCTGCGTTCACTCCATTGGTTGCCTATCATATCTAGAGTACAATGCGAAGTTATCCATCTGTCATAACTGTCTGTCTTCTTCTACTGGCCCTGTCTATCTTTCTGAGCGTCTTCATTTGTACACACCTTCAAGACAGCTCCGTTCCTCAGCAGACACAAAACTATTACGCTTTCCGACTGTGAGAACTAAGTCATTTGGCGAGAGGTCTTTCTCATACCAAGGGGGCCGTATCTTTGGAATAAACTCCCACAGTTCATCACACATTTTGAATCAGCAAGTAGTTTCCGGCCGTCTATGAAGACGCATTTATTCCTGTAAACATGCATTCACTTTTATTATTTTTCTTTTTGTCAACATTTCGTTCTCTTTGTCTGCTGTATTCTTTATTTGTTTTATCGTATGTCGTTATGTGTGTGTGAGCATTTTTGTTATTGTTGGTGTGTCCATTTTGTTATTTTTTTTTACATCTTGTTCCCTGAGTGTGTATGTTAGGGAATATAATATGTGTTGTAGGATGCTTTTCTCCAGTTGAAAAAAAGTATGGAGTTCCAGAGAGCTGTCACAACACACCAAAGTCCGGATTTTCAACTCAAACGTAAAAGCAGTTCTCCTATGTGGAGCAGAGGTTTGGAGTTTGAAAAAAGACCACAGTCAACAGAGTACAGATCTTCATAAACAGTTGCCTTAGAAGAATCTTGAAAATCCACTGGCCAGAGAAGATCAGCAACGTCAGTCTCTGGGAGAGAACAGAGCAGATAACAGCAGAGAATGAAATTGGGCGAAGAAGATGGGGATGGATTGGTCCACAGTCTGAGAAAGCCAGCTTCCAGTATCACTAGGCAGGCATTGTCTTGGAAACCCCAGAGAAAGAGAAAAGAGGCAGGCCGAGAAACACCTGGCGTCGAGACCTCCAAGCAAACATCAAGAGACTGGGAACCACATGGAGTAAAATGAAGGAGAAGCACAGGACAGGATTCGCTGGAGGTCTCTCGTCGACGGCCTATACCCTGGGAGGGGTGACAGGCGTAAGTAAGTAAGTAAGTAAATAGGATGCAAGGTGTATATATGTTAGTATGCCATTTGTACGGCTCCTAAAGCTTTTAGAGTATAGGCGCCTTAAAAATATACATTATTATTATTGTTATTATTATACCTAACAGTCCACGCTAGTGGAATGATTGGGGGCCACAGTTTGAATAGACGCTAATTAAAGCCCACATACATAACCTATTTAATTATCTCACTTACACTGACCAATGAACTACTCGCACCCAGGTAAGCCCGATGCAGTGCAACAACGCGCCCGTTCTATCTGCCAGCAGCAAAGATTCGCACGAGCCCTGTATGGTCAGGGACCGTTTAGGAATGAGCGCTACTGAACTGAAGTCCACTTCTCATCATAATCAATATGTTACCCGTAACATAATCAATGAATTACCCGTAACCAGTTAATCCATTTAGCCCTGACGCACTAAATCAGGAGATGGATCGACCGTGATAATTCAAGGGTAGTGCCAGATTAGCTTGGCGTCTTCAGGCGCCAAGCCAATCTGGCACTGCCCTTGGATTATCATGGTCGATCCGCCTCCAGGGACTGGCAGTTGAGTGACTCGTCTAAAATATGGGGAATACTGCTTTGGGGTTGAATCGGTTAACTCGGATACAGTACAAGATCGCGCTCATTTCATTCAGTCTGCAAGATGCATCGCATTCTCATGAGCCCGCGCAAGATACAGTGGCTCATGAGGATCTATTAATCTTGCTGACACCACTGACACCTTTATTGATCCTGACGAGGGAGCCAGTATGACCGAGTCTAACACGGGGTACGGAGGCCGAGTATACAACTGCGAAACAGCCACTAGGGTACTGGGCTACCATCCGATGTTTTCACTTTCTGAGCCTGTCTGTGTCAATTTTTTACGGGTTAGACCCAACACAGGGAAAACAATAACATATCAATCCGCATCGAAATACCCTGACTGGCATTTCCGCTTTAATACCGGGGCAAGGCAAAATGCTACCCAGCTGCAAGAGACATAAACCCTCATGAGCCCCCGCAGTCGCGGGGGCTCATGAGGATTTATGTCTCTTGTTAGTCTTGTGTTCTTCATGCCTAACTTACATCCGTGTTTTTCACGCGAATGTCGCTCCCGGTGCAGTCGTTTTTGACGCGCAGTTCATCACTGGCAGTGAAGGGGTTAATTAACGAATACGTAATTGGAAGGTGGATCGACCATGATAGCTACAGCCTGATTAAGTCGACGGGTCTCCTGCGACTGACGACGTGTCTGCTCAAACACTGTTCACGTTAGTCGCTATTGGACGTATGGCACGTGCAGATCAGGACAGAAAATCCCAGCAAAAGAAAGAAAGAAAGAAAGAAAGAAAAAAAAACACTTAAAAAGGGCAATTACAATACAACTAATTAAATTTTCAAGGAAACATTTATGCAAACTTATCGTTTTTAGTGAAGCCGAGCCGCGATCATGTTTGTGAGACAAAAAAGTACGTGGTTGCTCATTTGGTAGCGATCTACTGGACTGCAATGTCTTCATGTGGCCCGATCAACTGACGAGACTGACCACATGAAGATAGTCTATTAGCAATGGAAGTGAAACAGGCAGACAATACAAATGCATTCAAGTGAGGCAGCCAACATACTGCTCACCCCAAAAGATGGTCTACTGGCAGTGAGAGGGAAACAGCCACTTTTGGTAGACAAAAAAAAAAAATGTATTCAGATGCGATAAACCAACTTGTTTTCCTCCCTACGTCACGCGACCAGTCACTTCAGCGCAAACCGTACCATGTGACCGTGATATAAAAACCCCTATAGCAAAAAATGGCGGACGTTTTGTAGCCCTCTCGATGACGCATCATGGATGACAGTTTTATTTTTATATAAAAGATCGCCAAACGTTCTAAATTACAAAGTTACTTAGTGTTGTTCGAAACAACAAGCACACTCAGTACTGGAGACGGCAACGTCATGACATATTTTAAACTACGTCATAAGTCT
The DNA here is from genome assembly GCA_036245525.1 of Semisulcospira habei. Taxonomy (NCBI): domain Eukaryota; kingdom Metazoa; phylum Mollusca; class Gastropoda; family Semisulcospiridae; genus Semisulcospira; species Semisulcospira habei. The sequence goes on along the minus strand of BTPG01000001.1, from coordinate 220,481,081 downwards.
ATTATGTAAAAAGGTATATTCCTTTGACGTCAGTCATGTGTGGCGTGATCCAGGTCGCAGGATGTCTTCTTGATTTCTTTTACAAAAAATAGTAGAGGAATGAAAACCGGCAAATACGTTATTGGTCGGAGGGTTTCGCTCCACGGACCCTTGTAGGCCTGAGGCCGGGAGGTCAAAGAAACCATTGTACCCCTCAGGGTGTCGGCGTTCGGGGTACGATGTTTCCTTTGACCTCCCTCAGGCCTACAAGGGTCCGTGTAGCATACCCCTCCGACCAATAACTAATATTGTTTTCCTCCGTACGTCACACGACCAGTCACTTTAGCGCAAACCGTACCATGTGACCGTGATATAAAAATCCCTGTAGCGAAAAATGGCGGACGTTTTGTAGCCCTCTCGATGACGCATCTTGGATGCACGTTTTGTTCTATAAAAGATCGCCAAACGTTCTAAAGTACAAAGTTACTTAGTGTCGTTCGAAACAACAAGCACACTCAGTACTAGAGACGGCAACGTCATGACATATTTTAAATTACGTCATAAGTCTATTATGTATAAATGTGTATTCCTTTGACGTCAGTCATGTGTGGCGTGATCCAGGTCGCAATATGTCTTCTTGATTTCTTTTACGAAAATAGTGGAGGAATGAAAACAAATACGTTATTGGTCGGATGTGTTCGCTGCACGGACCCTTGTAGGCCTGAGGGAGGTCAAAGGAATCATTGTACCCCTCAGGCCTACGGCCTTCGGGGCACAATGATTCCTTTGACCTCCCTCAGGCCTACAAAGATCTGTGTAGCGAACTCCTCCGACCAATAACTTATAATATTGCTAGCATCTGATTAGGTGCATATGCCCTGTTGTCAGGTCAATGTTTCAACCGGAAAGACAATTCCAGCCAATTAAAACTGTCGTAAGAAAACAGCGGTACCATGAGGCATGACATAAGACATTTTGTTTTCCTCCCTACGTCACACGGCCAGTCACTTTAGCGCAAACCGTACCATGTGACCGTGATATAAAAACCCCTGTAGCGAAAAATGGCGGACGTTTTGTAGTCCTCTCTATGACACATCTTGGATGCCAGTTTTGTTCTATAAAAGATCGCCAAAACGTTCTAAAGTATAAAGTTGCATAGTGTTGTTTATTTATTTATTTATTTCTGAACGGAAGAAGCAGTTAGCATTTGTTTGAAACAACAAGCACTCAGTACTGGAGACGGCAACGTCATGAAATATTTTAAATTACGTCATCAGTCTATTATGTATAAATGTATATTCCTTTGACGTCAGTCATGTCTGGCGTGATCCAGGTCGGAAGATGTCTTCTTGATTTCTTTTACGAAAATAGTGTAGGAATGAAAACAAATACGTTATTGGTCCGAAGGGTTCGCTGCACAGACCCTTGTAGGCTTTCGGGAGGTCAAAGGAATCATTGTACCCCTCAGGCCTTCGGCCTTCGGGGTACAATGATCCCTTTGACCTCCCTCAGGCCTACAAAGGTCCGTGTAGCGAACCCCTCCGACCAATAACTTATAATGTCGCGCTAGACCACGCTCGGAAAACCTTTGCTTGTTATCAGTCAATTGTGCTAATTCCGCTGGCTTTCTCGGTTTGCGGGGGAACAGATGTAAAAGGGGATTATACACCCGCAAGAAGTATAGATTATAGATTCTCATGAGCCGCTGCGTTGCAGCGGGTCATGAGAATCTCTGCCTCTTGCAAACGAAAAGTGCCGACTGAGGAGAAATAGAGACGAAAAATTGAGGACGTTCTAGAACAAAATAACGTGGATCATGAGACATTATGTAATAGCTTTGGCTCAAGACAATCCTTGCCTCCTCCTGAGGGACATAATGAAGACGAAATAACTGGCAATGAACTAGTTCAGGAAGTTAACTGGCCTAGTTCTCTGCCCCTGAATTATTTCCCCTGGTTTGCAGAGACAGACGAATGAGATTGAATTGACAGCATAAAACAGCTAGGCCGGAAAAGGGAAACGGCAAAGATCCTTGCCGATCAGCGTTTTCGTTTTGGTCTTTGACACTGCATTTTTACTTTCTCTTCTGCACTATATGGCAGACGAGAAGACCCCGCCCTCCTCCCCCAGAGGAATGAACAAGATGATGATTTCATAACAAAGTCTACCGTATTGTTTGGAGCTCGCATGCGTTTATCGTTCAGGAACATTCAGAGTTGTTCATATTTTTGGGCTTATTATGCTGTTCCATTTCCCTCCTCTCTAAGCCAATCTCTGATCAACATTAATACTCTCTGTAGGCTCGTGTAGCGACAGGAATCCATCTCCTTCTACTCTAACCCACACTCTGATCCACACACACTGGCACACAGAAATAAAGACGGACACACGGCGATTCCCGCCATTCGTAAGCTCTGTGGTCTGGCGTAGCATAGCTATTCTGAAGAAGAATAATAGCACGAGCAGCGAAATGACGTCACTTCAAGCTTCACGTCTTGGCATCATTAGTCCCACGATGCCGTGTTCACAGTGAGGACTCGATTTTATACGTCACTCATCGCAGTACTAACATTTGACGTATCAGAGGATCAACTTTGCAATTTTCTTGCTGATTTTCACGCCTAGGCTTTACAGGTCACAATTTTGACCGAATCCTACCCCAGGGCCGTGACAAACAGCAGGTTTATGCAAACATTGTTTATGGGAAATCATGCGGGTATTAATTAATGAGAAGATAGTTTTTTTCGTAAAAGAAAAATTACAGTTATGTTAGCTGTTTTACAAATGACTCCGAAAAAGTGGTACAGAAAATTGTCTGATTTTCACACCTAGGGCATACAGGTCACAATTGACCTAATCGTACCCGACAACCAAGACAAACTGTAGGCTTATGTAAATACCGTATACGAAAATCATGCGATTATTAATGAGACGAATGTTTTTTATCGTAAAAAAGATTCAATTACCCCATATAATTCGTGAAATTAATTCCCAAAACGTGAAAATATTTTTTTTTAAACAATATTTAATTATCACTCAAAAAGTTCTAGAGGTACAATGCTGGCTAACAAACTTTTTCAGTATCTCCCTTTATATCTAGATATATGCAAAATATCTAGTAAAATTAAGAAAAATTACGGCCTCCAGTGTGGATCAGCCGGTTTTTGTGAAACGGCCATTTTTTCGCCAATGAGCATCTGAATAAAACTAAAAAAAATCGAAAAAAAGGTCTCGAGATAATTATTTTAGAGACAATATCCTAAAATTTCAAGCTTGTCCGTCCTCAAAGACGGGCTCTAGTCGCTCACACACACACACACACACACACACACACACACACACACACACACACACACACACACACACACACACACACACACACACACACACACACACACACACACACACACACACGCACGCACGCACGCACGCACGCACGCACGCACGCACGCGCGCGCGCGCGGCGCTTTGGCGCCCAAAAGACGTTCTCTAGCAAGGTTTGCGTAGCTAGACGTGACGTCATTTTTATCTTGTTACTTCTTTGCCAGAATTTGTGCGCCGCACGCCAGAAACGTCATGTGCATGCTCCGGAATGTGCTCCGACCAAGCCTATTTCAAAGTCTACCGTATTTTCAATACGGTAGACAAAAAGAAATGGGACAGAAGAATAAAAAGTCGCAAATAGACATTCCGTCAGTCTCAAGCAGTCCAGGGGACCTGCACGCTCACTAATCCCTTCTCTGCCCGGCAGTGGACGAAGGCTGAGTTTCTAAAATCTTGGTTAATTCCAAGCCAAGGAGTCCCAGCCGTCCAAGGAACGTGGATACCAACTGATTTCTGCAAGAGGTATAGATCCTCATGAGCCCCCGCAACTGCGGGGGCTCATGAGGATCTATACCTCTTGCAGCTGCGCCGCTTTTAAGTTTTCTCGTCAGTGAAGGGGTTAAAATATCATGCGTGAATGTACGCAGACGAAGCTCCATTGTGCCGGCGAAAGACGTGACAAGTTTACACGCGACAGTTACAGCGTTTGTGGCTCTCCATCGAAAGAAAAAGTTTACGACGGGATAAGAGCGTAATCGTTAACACGGGTGTGATTTATCACGGACTTTTACATTTACGGCTCTTAAAAAAAAAAAAAAAAAAAAAAAAAAAAAAAGGCGAGCTGTATAAATCTTTTTCACACGCAGGACTCATTTTGTTGCGGGTGATGTTTCGCTAGGGAACAAGAAGAACTGGAATGAGGGAAGATTGGCAATTCTTCTGATCAATTATTCATTCGCATCGCAGGTGACGACGGATGTATTTCATCAGAGGCGTAGGAGGATTTTCGGCGCAGACGGGGTCCACTGTCAACAATCTAAATAAACAATCGGCAGACCAGCGTTTTCTGGACTTTAACCCAATCACTTTCCAGTGACCACGGATTGTGTTTCTAAAGTCTGTGTTATTTCAATGACAAAGAGCTCCAGGCGTCCAACGATAATAAAGAAAGTGGATACAAACTGGTGTCATAAAGAAAGAGGCATAGATCCTCATGGGCCCCCGCAAATACAGTTGGATCTTGTTCTATTTCCTCGACAGTGAAACGGTTAATTGACAAAACGCCCTCGTCGGCGAGTAGCTTTCGTTCAGTGGGCCCCTTCGTGAAAAGGTCATCCCTCTTCAAAGAACATCTCGTCAAAGATAGTAGGGCCCACAAACTTGATGAACCTGCCAAACTGTTCATGTCATACAGAGGCCCTAGCAACCAAGCCGAAAGGAAGTAGGCCCCGGCCCTGTCAGGCAAAACCGGATCCTTCGTTGCTGTACGTGCACTCCTCATTCTAGTCATTAACTTTCATTGTTCCGTCAAGAGATGGCCTCATTTGCCTGTGAAGTTCGTCGTTAGACCCTTAAAAACTAACTAACTTTCAGTTTATTCATAATTCATATCACTCCCCAATATTACAGGACGCATGATTGTTGCACAATGCAATATTACGTCCCACGCGATTCACTTGTTCCCCTATATTGAGTCTCATGTGACATTTACTTTCACACGCTGGACTTCATCGTCGTTAACACCTCCAACAACCCTTGGGTGGAAATTCCCTTAAGTTGGCAGTTGTTCTCTGAAGACTACATTACAGTTCAGAAGCTGATCGACCATGATAGTTCAAGAGTAGTGCCAGAATAGCTTTGCGCATAGATTAAGTCCACGGCAGAGGACTTAATCACAGTTCAGGAGACAAACGGACCGTGATAGTTCAAGGGCAGAAGCCAGACATGAATAGCTAGGCGCCTAGACATTTGTTAGTTCAAGGGTGCTGCCAGAATAGCTTGGCGCGTGTCGCATTCTTGCATGTCAGGACTGACTTGGTTAACACATGAAGAACGCGAATGATTAACACATTTGAGACGTGGTACATTAGGATACACGGCAGACGCTTATCCAGATGCTTCTGACAATGCTGCGCATTAAACACTTTATCGTTTTAGACGCGCCTATGATTCTGTCCAGCCATCGTCATTGAGTAACGTCATACACATTTACACGGTGGTCGAAAACGCACTCTCAAGAGCAGTATTATGCTAAATCTTGAAATTATTAACACACGTCGAACTTATGTTGCATGCGAAGATATTTCACAAGGGGGGGGGGGGGGGGGGCGGTCGTTAGCGCCTCAAAAGCTACAAAGAGCAATAACTGGCAATGTTACTCATCAAACATACATTTTGCGGTCTACAGTGCAATCGTAAAGGGACCAACCCATGTCTTGCCTTGAGACACTAAGATGTCGCATGGGACGTAATAGTGTGGAATCATTGGAGGAATTCCTAAATCAGAATAAATGTCAAAATAGTAGGTTGAGCCACTTTATAGTAGGGAGAGGCAATAATAAAGACTAGTCGGACATTTTCTCAGGTTCGCCCCGGTCACTGCGGCATGCGTCCTTGCACCAGAAGCACTTTTAACCCATTCAGTGCCGAGAAATGTGAACACTATCCAACCAATAAAAACTCGAAATGTGTCGGGAAATGAACCCGCAAGCGAATATCCATCCATACATCAAAATAAAAACTTATCTTTGTTCCTTACTTTAGATGTTGAGCCTACTGTCTGAGCTACCAGCACACGCATTTTGAAAGAGTTACCGCCCTTGGCTGCCTTTGAGGACACAGGGTTTCTCTTGTGGTGAAAATAAACAAAACTGGACACGGTGTGACAAGCAAGTTTCCTGTGAAATGTGTTAGCACACATGTTTTGTAGACTGCTTATGATGTTCTAAACTGCCTCAAAAGAAAATTGAATCATAAAATTGACTAGAGACACAGAACTTCCGGTGCACATCATTTTCTTAATATATCAGATTGTCTGCAATATGAATTACAAGGCATTTTTATTCTCCAGCGGGTTGACAAAGAGATGAGGAATTAATACACCGATATCCATTTGTTCAGGTGAATATATGGCTGCTACCATAAAAATAAGCAACTGTTTGTTTTTCGTGTTTATAAGTCAAGTTGATTTTTTAGGTGCCTGTGACAAATAAAATGTAGGTCAAGACCAAACAGGGTGGATTTTCATTCATACTGACCCTAGTGACACTACACGCTGGTTGGTTTTCAGCTGTGTCCTCTGCAGATGCTCCCCATTTCACTTTCAAAATGCCATAATTGTAGGGTCAATGATGACGTCATAAGTCATCGACGTGTGATTTTCAAGAATAAACAGTCTCGTTACACAAGACATAACACTCCTTTCAAACTTTTTTTCTAACAAATTGTGTCAAAATAAAACAAAGCATACTTACGACGAAAAGTGCGACGATGAAAAATTCGCGTTTTTTCTGTCTCATGGTTTAAAAGAGGTATATATCTTCATGTGCCCCCGCAGTTGAGGGGGCTCCTGAGGATCTATGCCTCTTGCTGACACTTCTCTGAATCCATGTTCCTGTTAAAATTAGTGTGATTTGGTGCTAAATTAACGAAGATGGCAAAAACACGATCTGCGTCAACTGGCACTGAAAGGGTTAATATTGAATAAACACATCAAACTGTGGTTGTCAATGATGCAACTGCTTGTGACCGGTTGCGAGTTCCCGAGCAGCGCGAGAACGCACACTAGATTACGCGACTTTGAGCCAAAACTAGACTTGGCGAGCCACGAATGTGGGCAATTCGGCTAGCTCTTTCTCTTAGCCGATACTGTTTTGCTGTGAATCACAAGTAATTTGCGGCAATGAAGCTGACGTTGACAACGGACTGAGGACGATTACTTCCTGGTCATACTGTTGTTACCATACAACCTTTGTTTATTTTGTGGAAATAATGCTGAAGAAAACGATCTCTCAAAGTACATAAAAACTGCATAATGGCGATGCAGCCTTTCACCGCCTGTGGCTTCGGAAAATGGTTTGCCATGTCGTTTCAACAGCTAATATAATTATTTAACTTTGTTATAACAACAGTAGTAGCATCGTATTATTGCGAACTCTGTTAATGTTGGAAAATTTCACGGAAATAATGTATTTTTGTACCGGCAGTTTTCCTGCTGGCACTGCCGATCGTCCATAGTTGGGTTGAGCTCGCGACCTCGGTATTAGGAGGCGTATTTTCGTGAGCCCTTGCGGCTGATGGCCTCACGAAGACATGGACGCCTCTGACAGATGCAGCGGGCTGGAGGAATCCAGGGAATGTTTCACCTACTTCTGTTAAGGAATCCCATCGCCGCGCAAACTATTACTATAATTAACTCATTCGAGACGTGCCGCTCCCGGATACGCGGCTTATGCGGATCAGTGTCGACTGAGAAAAGCTGAATACCAGCTAACTGCAAGAGGTATGCAGGTGCGGGGGCTCATAAGCATCTATGCCTCTCGCTGACACAACTTTGAATCCATGTTCCCGGGACAGCTAATGATTTTTGGTGTTGAATTATTGGAGACTGCAGAAACACATCCTACGTCTACTGTCACTGAGCGGGTTAAAGCGTCCAGCAATGGGTAAATTTTAGATCACCCGATCCACATGCGATAGGCTTATAGATTCTCGTGAACCCCTGCTACGCTGTTAATGAGATTCTATACCTCTTGCTGCCATGGTCTGCTTTAGCTGATCCTCAAATTGCGGTAGAGAAATGCAGCGTGACTGAGGGGTTGTTCCGGGTTAACCTTTTTAGCCCCACGCGTGCTGTTCCCAAATTTTGGAAGTGTTAATGAACGACTATGTACCAGTTGCAGGAGGTGGATAGACCATGATAATGCTTTTCCCAAATTTTGGAAGTGTTAATGAACTACTATGTACCAGTTGCAGGAGGTGGATTGACCATGATAATTCAAGGGTAGTGCCGGATTAGCTTGGCGCCTTAAGGCGCCAAGTTAATCTGACACTACCCTTGAATTATCATGGTCAATCCACCTCCTGCTGTAGGGACTCGGGGCTAAATGGGTTAAGAGTACAACTGTGTAGTTGATCTAGACCTGCCGATGGTTATATCACAAATGCATCAGCTCTCCGAAGATTTACTGTGCCATGCACTAGAGAAAGTCCTGTTCCAAACTTCCGCAAAGCTAATGGTCCAATCAAACGGCAAGCAGACGCGGACTACGATCACTCGGCGGAAGAGATATACTTCAGAAGATCACGACTCGCGACGTAAGGGGTTCTGTGTTTGACCCTAGGAACCAAATCATTTTGCGGCAAGTCGTAAAATAGCGATGTACGAATCGACGCACAGACACCATAAAGGTAGGTCCGTACCCGAGCGCTCTCTCTCTCTCTCTCTCTCTCTCTCTCTCTCTCTCTCTCTCTCTCTCTCTCTCTCTCTCTCTCTCTCTCTCTCTCTCTCTCTCTCTCTCTCTCTCTCTCTCTCTCTCTCTCAGAAAGCAATGTGACTATCTAAAGTAGGTAGAGGTAGGGTGGCGGTGGTGGTGGTACTGGTGGTGTTGTTGGGTGGGGGGGGGGGGGGGGGAGGAGGATATGCCCGAAAATCGTGATGCGTGGTTGGCTTTATTTGGGTCGTCGTGAATACAATTTTTTTTTCATCCTCATGATTTCGTGAAAAATGAGTTTGTCGTGAAACGTGAAAGTCAAATGAAGGCCTTCGTGATCCGTGAAAACTCACTAGTTGTTTTGTGAAACGTGTATTACCACACTGCAACCTGTACCCAGACAGCTTCCGATATCTGATACCCCCCCCCACCCACCCCCCAACCCCCCCCCCCCACCCCCCACCCCACCCTGTCGTTCGATTTTCCGGCCAGTTGAAGAATGTGAAAGCTGTCCGCGACACAATAAAGATCCAGTCCCAGTTTATCTCCCTCCCTCCCCACCCCTCATCGCCTTTGTTGTTGTTTTCGGCCTGTGAGAAGAAGTTTTGAAAGCGGTACCTTCTCTCTCATCGCCTCTTTCCGTCGTGAAGCGTGAATGCTATTTGTCTGTTTTCTGGTTCATGCACCTCAAATCGTCGTGAACCTGCGATGGTACCCCTCCATACCCCACCCCCTCCCCCACTCCAGTGTCTTCTGGTCAGCAAAAGTTCTCGGGCCCACGACGGCCGCAGTGTGCCCGCGCACAGCCGTGCGCGGGCCCACTGCGGCCGTCGTGGGACCGTAGACGTTTTGCTACTGGGGTTCCTCTCTCTGCTGCCTTGATCTTAGCAGCCTGCTCGGCGTTAATCCCTCGGTCCCCACCGTCTCCCCCCGCCCCACCCCCTCTCTAAAAATTGCTTTCTCCTTCATTTGTATCTTTCAGCGAGGAAATGATCCTCGGACCCACGAAGGTCGTAGCTGGCCGGCGGTGCTTTCTGCGCCTGTGGTGATTCATTTGAAAACGTCCCATTTTGTTCCGCCGGCCGATCAATGGTCCTTTCACGAAAACGAACGCCCGTAACGAGGCCCAGGTCACCTAAGGAAAAAAACGTGGGCCGGCAACACAGGCATGGGATCGGGAAAAGGACCTTGGGCTTAACCCATTAAGTCATGTAATGCTACGACGGGATGTGAATCAACCACGATAGTTCAAGGGCGGTGTCGGAATAGCTTGGTGCCTCCAGGCGCCAAGCTATTCCGACACCGCCCTTGAACTATCATGGTCGATCTCTCTGTGAGGAAGACCTCAAAGGATACGCATGCATTAAAAAATTGACAATTCCATCCTCAGGGTGTAATGAGTTAAGGTAATGTTTGAACACAGAGTTGTATAAGCGTTAATGGAAAGTAAGAAAAAAAATTGTTAAATCCTTAATAATGGGACTATCTCTTACACGGAGAAGATTGACGCGATACACTTAGCTACGTGACGTGGTGCCCTATATCTCGTATGAACATTCACTTTTGTTAGTGTCGTGTGAGTTTCTGTTTCGTCGGGGGACAAGGGTTTGAGGAGGACAGCAATTTCATTTTCATCATTCAAAATTTGATTTGAAATCTAGGTCAGTGTGGTATCTTTCCGCGGGATATTATAAAGCGTCCATATTAATCCTATGGATGTCGGTAGCGCTTTTTGTCGAGATGAAGATGATTCCCGCAGTAATCACTTCGACAAAAACCGCTACGGTCAGGCACATTCAAACACCCCGCACCAATAGCTGTGGAAGTGTGGTATAGCGTTGCCGCGGGGCGCCATGACGGATTTACGTTAAAATCCGCCGCGTCTTGGATGAACAGCACCAGAGACCAAACAATTGTTGCTGTTTGCTGCTAGGACTTATGAACGCCTGCGTCTTGCAGTCGGACCAGGCGGGATGAAATCGACCTATGTATCGTGCTGTCTGTTGGACCTCGGGCCAGTTGCATGAATGAGCTTAGTCCTGCGCCAGCCACCAAGCAAGGTGCTCCGCTGTAGCGGAGCACCTTGCTTAGTGGCTGGCGCAGGACTAAACTCACTCACGCAACTGACCCTGATTGTGATTTAGCACTGGAACCTATTGGCATTACTTCCGGTGCAGCTAAGTGCAGACGATATATTGTCTGCTGCCTTCTCAGGAGTAATCGTCGCTGAACGACACATCCTTGACGCATTGGGACGCGGCACGAGCGTGCGCTGTCCTTTTTCCCTTTACCATTCAGGCTGAAACGGACATTACTTAACCCTTTTCCTGCTGGGACAGAAATTAACCACCAGGTAACCGCAAGAGGCGTAGATTCACACGAGCCTCCGCAGTCGCCGTGGGGTTAAGTGGATTTATGCCCATTTCTACCTGCGTTACTCAAATTGAGCAGTTATCGATCCATCACAAGTGCGATGGATTCAGCGATTTTATTCATGGCTATTGGCGGTGAAGGGTTTAACATTTTCAGAGTCACAGATTCCTTACAGCTTTCTTCTTTGATACAAAGGTCATCCGAGAGAGCTACCGGTTCAATGGCGCAAAGATGTTACAGAAAGCGTGAAAAGTATTTACCTACCGTTTGGTTTTAGATTTAAATAGACAGACAGACAGACATGCAGACAGACAGACAGACAGACAGAGAGAGAGAGAGAGAGAGAGAGAGAGAGAGAGGGGGGGAGAGAGGGAGGGAGGGAGGGAGGGACCGAGGGAGGAGGGAGGGACGGAGGGAGGGAGGGAGGAGGGAGGGACGGACGGACGGACAGACAGACAGACAGACAGACAGAGAGAGATATATAGATAGATAGATAGATAGATCAGATAGATTAGATAGATAGATAGAAACAAACGCAAAGAAGCATATTGCGTTAGTCTTTTTTCCCAAGTATCATATGGCCATCGAGAAATGAGTATTCGTCTTTATGCGTACATTGGAAGTTTACCCCGTTCTTGTAAGCAAGACTGCGCCTCAGCCGGAACAAAAATGCATCCAAGAAATGGACAGATTTAGGATGTGAATGGCCTATACACCAATTCCTTAATCATCTCGCTTTCTCGCCCGTAAACCAACGCTCTAAAATTCATTTCTCCTATGTCTTTCACACACAGCGCCAAACAGCTCACATTTTAGAACCGTCTTCGCGACAATACAAATAGAATCACACAGCTCGACTCTGGTAGCTTTTGGGTTGTGATTAACCCCTTCCCTGCCAATGTACGTACGTTTTTTGTTTCTGAAATCTTTCTTCATTCAACGACAAAAGCCAACACCGTCCAAGAAACATGGATACTGATTGGTCTCAGCAAGAGGCATAGATCCTCATGAGCCCCCTCTCCCCGCAGTGGCGGGGGCTCATGAGGATCTATGTCTCTTGAAGTTGGATCATGTTCACTTTTTTCTCGGCAGTGAAGGGGTTATCACATCACTTGAGATCTACAGCTAAAATTCCCCAAAATAGGGATTGTGGCTCTGAAGACTACGTTACACTTCAGGTGACAGTTCGAGTATGGTAGCTCAAACGTGCTGCTAAAACAGCTTGGTGCCTAGAGGTGCCAAGCTATTCTGGCAACACCTAGAACCATGATGGTCGATAAATGATTTGCAGTATGTCGGGTCTCACTGAGATGAACAGCTAAACGTAATCTGATCTGTCCAGAAGTGTGATACACAATCTGTCTTCAAAGGCTGGGGTAGATCTTCTGAGCCAGGCATATAGCCACAAAAATCCTTTTTCTCGTTCAAATTAATTTTTAAATCCACATGTCCATTAACCGTTAAACAAATTGCCCCTACTTATCCAGCGAGACAAATGTGATAACTAATTTTTCTTTAAAAGCGAAGTTAGATCCTCAAAGTCACAACATTTGGGAGTTAACATTCGCTGTAAAGTCCACGTGTACTTTGATTTCCTGGGCCCAGCTGCATGACCGAGGGTAGTCCTGCGTAAGCCAATAAGCAACGTGCTCCGCGATAGCGGAGCATCTTGTTTAGTGGCTTACGCAGGACTAGCCTCACTCATGCAAATCTCCAGTGTCCATACATATCTGGTGAGAGACACAGAGAGCGAATACCTAAAACAGAATAATACTTCCAGTTGGACGATTCCGTCAGCTCAAAATAAATTGTTCAGCAAGAGGCGTAGATTCTCATAAGCCCCTGCAGCTGCTGATGCTCATGAGACTCTGCGATTCTTTCAGATTGGAACGAGATGGTCGGGTGGGCGAATGCACAGAACAGAATAAAACGCAACGGAGTAAAGGACTCAACGTTAACGTATTCAGCATGAAGCAGAGAATCTCATGAACGCCTGCAACTGCAGAGGCTCACGAGGATCTACACCTCCAGCAGATGGGAAGAAATGGAGGGGGGACTGAGGGAAAAGCCTGGAAATGTCCAAATGACGTGCGGACAGTTTGTTAATTCCCTGCATGTCGTCTGCTCCCTAACAACAGCCTGACAACGCGTCGTTTTTCTTCTATACCACCTACAAAAAAATGTAGGACAAAATGAACGAAACAGTAAAGGAAATAGACAAGACAGAGTAGAAAAAGACAAAAACACAAGAATAATGGACAAGAAACACAAGAAATTGAAGACAAAAACAACTTGAGAAAAGGAAGAAAAACGCCACGGCCAAACAAACAAGAAAAGACAAGAAAAAAAAAAACCCCACATAAAAATAGAGGAAAAAAAAACACACCATAAAAACGTGTCTGTCATGTTAACATGACGCTCAATGTCATCTGACAAAAAGGAAGCTTTCGAGCTTTGAAAGTAGTTTTGGCTTTCAATACCCGTGATCCTATCTCGATTAGGCTTTCAACGTGTGGACTTTTTGGATTTCGGGGCAATACAAACTTTTCCCTCTGGACCTATAACTACATTTGTCTAGACAGTTAACCCTTTGGCTGTCGGAAGCGCTTTTTGTTGAGGCAATTCCAGTAGGAGTCACCTCGACAAAACCGCTACAGACAATCTAAGAGATTACCCCCCCCCACCCCCACCCCAGCCACCCCCCCCGTCCCCCCGAAAAAAACCATCAACCAGCCTTCATCGAACAACTAAGGGTAACGTTACGCTTTGTTTTTCTCTTTCCAACAAAACTTGTTAAATGGGGTGGGGAGGGGGTGGGAGGGGGTGGGGGAGGGGGAGGGGGCCTGGGGTGGGGAGGGTGAGGGGGCCGGGGGTGGGGAGGGGGTTGGGGGAGGGTGAGGGGGCCGGGGGTGGGGAGGGTGAGGGGGCCGGGGGTGGGGTGGCGGTGAGGGTGGGAGGGGGCTGTAAGATGGAATTTTCACATTTTCTAATGGCATGCTTCACATTTTTCATCTGTCATGTCCACATTGTTGTTTCATCGTCTTAGAAACTGCACTCGTTACCCCTTTGGCTATTGCTAGCGCTTTTTGTCGAAATGATTCCTGCAGGAATCAGCTCGACGAGAAGTGTTACCGGCAGCCAAAGGATTGACACGTATCTTGAAAATGCCTTTTGGACAAACTAATTTGTCTGTGAAATTTTCCTTTCACGCAGACAATTTAACTCATTCTACCCCAGACACACCACAGCAAGATAAGGATGGACCATGATAGTTCAAGGGTGATGCCAGAATAGCTTGGCGCCTATGGGCGCCAAGCTATTCTGGCATCACCCTTGAACTATCATGGTCGATCTGTGTCCTGCACTGCAATGCAGTCTTCAGAGAACAACGGCAAGATTTATGGATTTCGGTGTTGGGGTAGAATGAGTTAAGAATAACTCCAATAAGTCTGGATCTTGATAAGATAAATGAGATTGTTCTGCACACTCTTTTTACAAAAGTAAAACAGTCAAGAAACAAATCATTTGAAAAACTACCGCACAGGCAATATTTATTCTGTTTTAAATAAATAATATATTTCTGTGTGTGCTTGAGTCTAGTTTTGCTCAAGGGAACAGCAAATACAATAAGCAGAAATATGGCATGAATGATAAAGTCCAGACGAGACGACAGACTGCAATGTCTGCCAAGTTTTGGCATCGTTAATCCGACCCTCGATGCTGTGCGATATTACGGACATTTTGCATTCTAATGGCCTCAGTTAATACATATTGAATTACGAAGTGGTGCTCTGAGTGCATGAAAACAAGAATCAGCTAGTCACGTGTCTTTCATCTCGCAGCGGAAACTTATGAAAAGTCGTGCGCTCTAGCTGCCTTTGAGGTACAACTCCTTTTATTTCATTCAGCTCCTCGGACGCAAGTGATCAAATTTGCAACTTGAGACTGTACGTATAATATTATGTGTGTTGGTCTGTGATTTTGGACCTTACGGCTCTAGAGCCGAAAGGTCCGAAATCACATACCAGCGAACATGTTTTAACCCTTTCACTACCGCTGGAAGCATATTTTGTTTCTGTGTTCTTGCAATCTATGTGCATTCAACGACCAAAAGCCACAACCGCCCAAGGATCATGGATACGAACTGGTCTCAGCAAGAGGAATAGATCCTCATGAGCACCCGCAGTCGCGGGGGCTCATGAGGATCTATGCCTCTTGCAGTTGGATCTAGTTCACTTTTCTCGGCAGTGAAGGGTCTAAGCGGTGATTATCCAAGTCGGGCACAGTTATTGTGAAAAGCGAGTTTTATGTTCTGTCGCGCCGGCTCTCTGTAAGTCCCCATGTGGTATTATAACCCCCATTACTATGCACAGCACATCCCTTGCAGCACCCCAATACTAATTACTACGACGGTGGGGACGGTAACTTATTTCCCTTGGTGAGGAATACAAATGGCGGCGTTAAAAGATCGCTCTGAGAGTCGTTTGACGTGTCTGTCCTTAGCATTATTAGAGAAGAAAAAAAAACCAATGTTTGATAAAGGAAGTCATTTTCGACAGCAGCTGCGTTGTTTGATATTCAGTCCTGCACACGGCCTTTCCCTCTCTGCAACAAAACATACTTTTAACCCATTCAGTCCTGACGCACTACAGCAGGAGATGGGTCGACCATAATAATTCAAGGGTAGTGCCAGATTAGCTTGGCTTGAATTATCATGGTCGATCCATCTCCTGCAACTGGTGCATAGTCATTTGATGACGCCTTTCAAAATCTGGGTAATACGACCGTCGAGCTGAATGAGTTAAAGATATCTAATACAGTTTAGCTTCCGATGATAAAGACTGTGCAACTGACGGACAAAACATAATGAAGTGTATGTCGGCACTGGTTGGCGTTGATAAAACGTGACCGTGCGGCATATCGGACCCGTCCAGGCAAAACGACGGGCTTGTTTAGATATCATATCCGTTAAAAGGTCCTGGTAAATCGAAGTGGCACAGTTGCAATGTTCTTGAATTGATTAGTGTTCAGTTCGTACGCCATAGGCAATAGCAGTTCCTGTCCCCCCTAACCCGCCCGTTAGGACCGTCCGTTATCACTCCGGTGACGTGAACGTTCAACTCCGAACTAACCAATGTCGGACACCTCCGAAAGCCGCTGAATTTAGAAAAGAGGATAGATTTCCAGTGAAGAAAGAAAACAATTAAAAAGAAAGACAAAAAGCAACTTTCACCACCTACTCACTCACCCCCCCCCCCCCACAAACACACACAAATACAATTAAAATATAAATAGAAATAATAATAAAAAAAACACCCACAGGCAACAAGACGTAATAACATTATCTACCATAAGTTCTCGTTAAAAAACAAACAAACAAAAAAACAACAACACACACACAAAATACACACAACAAAAACAAGGGTGCACAAAGTGATCACTACACGTGCACGGTAGGCTAAGGTGATTTTTTTTTTTTTTTTTTTTTTTTTTTTTTTTTTTTAAACCAATGAAAAGATTTGCCGTTAACATATCAACATACGTGCAGGTAAATACCTCCGTAAATTTGATACATTTCTCTTTAATGACCTGACCTTTTTCGGACAGTGCCCGGATCATGACCCCTTTGGTATCATCAGCACGTGCTACTCGGCATTGATCGACGTGTATATCATTCCGGCCTGCCCGGCCTAATAATAGTAAGCGCACGCCCGTATTACCTTCCGCGGGAATTTTCACACGTTTTAGTAACGAATGTCTACGTACCACCATCAGCTAACGAGAAAGATGCCGCCGAGATCATCGCTAATCATCTGCATGATCTTGACACTCGCGCGCCCGATGCGTTCAAGTGTGTCACGGGTGACGTCAATCACTGTAATCTAAAGAACGTTCTGCCAGGATTCCACCAACAAGTGACGTGTACAACACGAGGGGACCGAACTCTTGACGTGTTTTGGTGTAATGTCAGAGATTCGTACGAGTCGCTATTCCGATGCCGCCTCTAGGACGATCTGATCATAACTTGGTTAAACTCGTGCCACGGTATACACCACGTGTACAACGCGAGCCGCCGGTTATTAGGACAGTACAGAAGTGTTCCACAGCAGCTAAAGATGCCTTGAAAGGTTGCTTTGACTGCACCGAGTGGAATGTTTTTACGGACACTACAAGCGACGTTACCGAACAGTTTGCAGCTACATAAATTTCTGCGTAGACAGTGTTGTGTCTAAAAAAAAAAAAAAAACTGTTAAAATCTATTCCAACAACAAACCTTGGGTCACGAAGCACATCAAGGAGGTCTTAAACAGAAAGAAGAAAGCTTTTGAAGACAAGAACAAAGAACAGTTAAGGAAAGTACAAAAAGAACTGAAATGGAGCTTAGAAAGGGGGAGGAAGAATATAGAAAAAAAGATAGAAAAACAGTTTCAGACGGGTAACATGAAACGGGTGTGGGAGGGTATGAATCTGATGGGTGGGGACAAGAAGCAAAAAGCTGTTCCGGTATTGAGCAAAACTACGGACTATGCCAACGACTTAAATAAGTTATATGCAAGATTGAATTGTCATGATTTTGAGCATGAGAGGGAACAGGTCAAGGAAATGCTAGTTAGTGGACCTAAACACATGCATAGGGAAGTGATTGTGGTGACTGAGGAAGAGGTGCTTAGAGTACTTAAAAATACCAACCCACAAAAGGCGTCTGGGCCAGATGGTGTTAAATCAAATGTGTTAAAATTATGCGCTGAACAACTGTACATAATTCTTTGCTATATTTTTAACATGTCACTTACCCAGTGTCTCGTCCCGTGTTCGTGGAAGGCCTTTTGAATTACCCCCGTGCCAAAAAAAGCAAACTGTATCTGTGATGAATGATTTAAGACTCGTTGCTCTTACCTCATGTGTCATGAAGGTTTTTGAGAGGGCTGTTCTTTCACATTTTCAAATACAGGTTTCTGATTTTCTGGACCCCTTTCAGTTTCCTTACAGAAGGCAAAGAAGTGTTGGTGATGCCATTTTGCGTGTTGTAAACAACATCTACTCGCATTTAGAAAGACCAGGAGCCTCCATTTGACTGATGTTCTATGATTTTTCGTCAGCCACACTAACTCCCTTACAAACTAGTTCACAATGCCTCTACCATTCTTTGGGTTTTGGACTATCTCACTAACCGTCCACAGTATGTCAGAATTAGTTCGGATCTAATCTCAGATGTCCTTTTTACCGACATCGGTGCACCACAAAGGACTGTCCTGTCGCCTTTTTTTGCTTTCTTTGTACACAGCAGACTGTAGAGCCACTCATGACGACTGTGTCATGGACAAATACGCTGACGACACGGCACTGACAGGACAGATTACAGATGAACACGACAGACACTATCGACAAGAGATCGACGACTTTGTAGAGTGGTGCGATAGAAACTATTTTGAATTACACTTTGGCAAAACAAGAGAAATGGTAAAAGATTTCAGGAAAAACAAACATCATCTCAATCCTGTTGTCATTAAGGGAACAGAACTTGAGCGTGTAGAGTCCTGCAAGTATTTAGGTGTTCTTTTTGACAACGCGCTCAACTGGAAACAAAACACAGAGGTTATTGTGTAAAAAGCGCATGTCCGTCTTTACTGTTTGAGAAAACTCAGATCATTTAATGTAAGCACTCAGCTTTTACAGATGTTTTACTGCTCCAGTATTGTAAGCGTTCTAACTTTTGGACTGATGTTGGGGCAGAAATCATATGTAAAAGAGATCAAGATCGTCTTAACAAAGTAATCAGGAAAGCGGGCGGCGTGATTGGTAGAGCACAAGATACTTTGGACACACTGTACACCAGACGGATTACGAGCAAAATGGCTGACATTCTTGATGACAAAACACATCCACTTAGATATGAATTTGACAGCAGACATATCGAACGAAGTGGCAGACTTCGAGTACCCAAAAGTAGTACATCACGTTATGCCAACTCTTTTGTCCCTCTTTTCAACAGTAATATCAGTAGATAGTGTCTGTCAACATTCTTCAGTTCTTTAGTACTAGCCCATTCAGTATTTCACGGCAACATTGCTGACATCCGAAGCACAAGGGGCATAAACCATAAACTCTGATGCCAAGAGTGTTACAAAGGTGACAGTGCGTCTGTTACAGTTTATCTCTTTAACTGAGAGGTATAGGTTATTTAATTAATTCAATGAGTGAATGATGATGTTATGTGTTGTATGGGCAGACAGTGAATTTCCCCACGAGGGATTAATAAAGTATTATTGTATTGTAATGTATTGTTATGTAAACGCGCTCGTTTCAGTTGGCAAAAGGTAGTCGGGCCGACTGTCGGCCGCCGTTGGCCCTCGCACAGCGGTGCGCGGGCCAACGGCGGCCGACAGTCGGCCCGACTACCTTTTGTTCACTACGATTAAATCTCTCCACGCCAAGAAATAGTCTCTGGCGACTAACTGGAATGAGATAGTTAGGGGGAGTTAGTAAAAGATAGGCAGATTTAGCAGACAGAACTGCTTACGTTGTTACAGGAGGTGTTTAGTAGGTCCGGTGATCAGCACGCCAACAGGTGGCACGGGTTGGACGAGATGGTAAACATATACTCATCTACCAAAAACAGCTGTGAAGGCAGCGTGTACTTTATCGGCCCGTTGTATGTCCGTCATTGCCGCGTTCATTATATATTTATATATATATATATATATGAATTTGACAGCAGACATATCGAACGAAGTGGCAGACTTCGAGTACCCAAAAGTAGTACATCACGTTATGCCAACTCTTTTGTCCCTCTTTTCAACAGTAATATCAGTAGATAGTGTCTACCTTTTAACCCCTTCCCCGCCAAAGTACGTATATTTTTGTTTCTAAAATTTGTGTTCACTTAACGACCATAAACCCCAACTGTCCAAAGAGCATGGACACAAACTGGA
The DNA here is from genome assembly GCA_036245525.1 of Semisulcospira habei. Classification (NCBI taxonomy): domain Eukaryota; kingdom Metazoa; phylum Mollusca; class Gastropoda; family Semisulcospiridae; genus Semisulcospira; species Semisulcospira habei. The sequence continues at coordinate 220,461,040 of BTPG01000001.1, read as the reverse complement.
CTCAGCAAGAGACATAGATCCTGATGAGCCCCTGCAGTCGCGGGGGCGCATCAGGATCTATGCCTCTTGCAGATAGATCGCATTCACATTTTCCTCGGCAGTGAAGGGGTTTAAAGCACGGCGGTTGCTAAAATCTGCCAACACCAAGGTTGTCTTGCCTCAACCAAGACTTTCTACCCCTCTTTTTCACAATCCGTGTGAGTAGTTAGGTACATGTACACATAAGAGAGATTTAATTTCTACTGTGAGTAGTTAGGTACATGTACACATAAGAGAGATTTAACTTCTACTGTGAGTAGTTAGGTACATGTACACATAAGAGAGATTTAACTTCTACTGTGAGTAGTTAGGTACATGTACACATAAGAGAGATTTAACTTCTACGGCTGTGAGTAGTTAGATACATGTACACATAAGAGAGATTTAACTTCTACTGTGAGTAGTTAGGTACATGTACACACAAGAGAGGTTTAATTTCTACTGTGAGTAGTTAGGTACATGTACACATAAGAGAGGTTTAATTTCTACTGCCTCTTGTTAACAAGAGTAGATAAGTCTTTTATTTTACGATGTTCAAACTTCACATGTTAAGTTAGCACTTTGTGTTGACATGCTAAGAACATGCATTTACGAATGAGACATTGCGAGCTATTAACTCATTCAGCCCGACGCACGTACTTCCCAAATTGTGGAGGCGTCATCTAATGACTCTGCACCAGTTGCAGGAGATGGATCGACCATGATAATTCAAGGGCAGTGCCAGATTAGCTTGGCGCCGACAGGCGCCAAGCTAATCTGGCACTACCCTTGAATTATCGTGGTCGAGCCATCTCGTGCTGTAGTGCGTCAGGGCTGAATGGGTTAACCCGTTAATGCCTGGATCAGATCTCTTTATTAACAACATGATCAGCTATCCAAAGGATATTAAAGCGTTTACCTATGTACGCAATCGGCCATCGGGCTGACTGCGGTCGACGTCGGTCCGATGGTCACTTGCTAGTACTGGCTTGAGGATCGTCTAAAGATTGTCTGAAGACTTTGCATGTGGTGTTATATTATAGTGAGTATCATTTTGCTTGATTTAGTGCCGAGAACAGGCAGATGCGATTACGAGACCCGAATCAAAATCAGTGTCCGAGTCGTAAGACGAGGACATTTTGATCGGATCATATAATACCATCTGTCTGTTTTCGGCACTATATCAGGCAACTTGCTGCTCAATATAACTTATGTGCCCAGTCCAAAACAAAAATTTATCTTCGCTTCGTGCCCTCCACTCTGCGAGACCATTTTAAGTTTGCACACCGAGACTATCACTATGCACACCGAAACAAAACCTATGCATATTCACAAATGATTTTAATTTTAATTCAGTTTAATTCATAAGCAAAGTTTAGCAATGAAACACCCATAGCAGCAGTGCGGATAATAACTTGAAAAAGAAAGAATAATAGTAGCGAACAAACAAGAAAACATGACTCCACTGTAGGTACTATGTGAAGCAGACAACAGTTTTGTTGACGCAAGGGAGCTAACTGTGTTGAGTGATTTTGAGCGTTTGACTGTTCCGTCTACCTCCTACAGTAATACAGTTTCGGTGTTGTTGTTTTTTGTGGCTTGGAATGTTGCATTTCGCGACTCTAGTTTGCGTTACATATCTACAACAATGAAGGTTTCAAGTTATAGGTTAGTGTCTTCAACTTTGTGTACTCTTTGTATCGCTTTTTACGGGTTTCCACGTTCAATGCGAGTGCCGAAGCACACGATGGCATGTACACAGACGAGAAATATCTTAGGCATTGGAGAAGAACGGCAAGTTTAAAATTAATCAAAGTGTTAACGTTGTCATAGTTGAAAAGGATGCAATAGTGTTGCAGCAGAACAGTATTTTGCGTTTTATTTCGTAAGACCCTTGCTCGAGAAACCATCAACAATTTTGCCAGGGCCGCAAGGCTTTTCGGGAAGGAAAGTATATCGAGCAAGTTCATGAATAATTAATTTGCGTGTTATACATTATATCAGTACGTGTCAAAGAAGGGGACAATATATGGAGTGGGTACATTTATATTCATGATCGGGAAGATAGCATATCCCTCGACTCATATAATTTACATAATAAGCATAGTCCGCTGAAGACGTTTCAGACGGCGTTGAGATGAACGCGACAGGAAAGACAGCAGATGAAATATTGTCGATCTGAAATAAGCAATGAAAGTCATTCTTTGAGCAGACTAAAATTTACATTGAAATTGACATCAGCAGTGTCAGTAAAGACAGATTAGTGACGACTGGCCCGTTTTTTGCACACGTTTGTCTCTCCCCGAGCCAACGCCAAACTGACTGAACAAAACAAGGAAAGGACAATGATTGCATCTTTATTTGCTTGAGGGTAGTGCTTGATTAGCCTGGCACGCTCGTCAAAGCAGGACTAACTATGACAACGAAAGGGTAGTGCCTGATTTGCTCGGCGCCTTAGGCGCCAAGCGAATTAGGCACAACCCTTGCGCTACCATATGTCCCACCCGCTTCTCCAACAGACGACTAAAAATGAATAAAACATATAAAAAGAAGACGAAGAAAAGAAACCTATTTTTAGCTTCAGAAGAACAGTAATATCCGGATTTCAGACGTCATGCCAACAAGACACTAGCGGTGGGCTATTAATATGGTCGGTCCAGTTTAAAGCTGGCAACAAATGATGAACGAAACATGTCTGACAGAAAAAAAAGAGTGGACAAAAAATGATTCTTCGTTGAGCAGAACAGCAATTTCCGGGGTCTAATGTTTGTTTCATACGCAACATTAGCTCGCAGTATATAGGTCAGCGGGGTGAAGTCATGAAATCTCTTTTGTTGCGGATGGATTCCTTTGCGCATGACCGGCGAACCACCACAGGCGTGGGTTTTGAAACGAGCTTTCACGATGTTGCTTAATGTACAGTATTTTCCTCTTCTGTTCACTATCGTGAACAGAAGAGAAAAATACTGTACATTAATTAACATTAAAAAACCCGCATCATGGAATGATACTTAGGGTGAACGGCGGATGTAAATATAGTACATTGACTCACATAGTGAAAACACTTTTCTTAAACAGGGTATATCATGAACGGTGAACAAAACTACTGTACAGTGATATGCATCGCATAGCGACAAAAATCGTTTCTCGACTCACGCCTGTGAGGAATACGGTTTAATGGGTTGTATCACAATTACGTATAACTGCCAACCATTTGTATGTGTTTCACTGGACTGGTTTTTATGTATGTAGACTACATTTTTCTTTTTATGATTTTCAATGCAATGACCATGACTGAGACGAACGATGAGATACCATATTTTTATGCGGGCAATAAATGTAATTGTTTTCATCCCTACGTCACACGACCAGTCCCATTAGCGCAAACCGTACCATGTGACCGTGATACAAAAACCCTTGTAGCGACAAATGGCGGACTTCTTGTAGCCCACTTTGTGAAGCATCTTGGATGCGAATTTTGTTCTATAAAAGATCACCAAAACGTTCTAAAGTAAACGTTACTTAGTGTTGTTCGAAACAACAAGCACACTCAGTACTGGAGACGGCAACGTCATGAAATATTTTAAATTACGCCATAAGTCTATTATGTATATTCCTTTGACGTCAGTCATGTCTGGTGTGATCCAGGTCGGAAGATGTCTTCTTGATTTCTTTTACGAAAAAAGTGGAGGAATGAAAACGGGGTACAATGGTTCCTTTAAACTAGTCCCTCAGGCCTACTAGGGTCCGTGAAGCAAGCCCATGCTACCAATAACTAATAATGTATCTTATATGATATACTTAAAAATAAAGGGACGCTATCATTACAAGGTTTTTGTATGCCTGCCTCACTGGTTCTCTTTTTCGTCTTTGCATCAAAGGTCGGCCCGTGGACAATTACTTATTATTTTTGGTACATAAATAAACGAAAGCAGTAAGCTATTTTAAACAAACAACCAGCCAACCAACCAAACAAACAACAACAAAAATCAACGACAACAAAGAAATAAATCACCCAACTATGCAATACTTATAAAAGGGGAGACGACTGTGTACCTTGATCAAGAGAAGACCTTGGCAACCCATGCAATGAACGCTTGAAAATGTGATCAGTAATCCTTCACAGAGTAATAACCAGTAGCGGTTTACTCATTTGCTGAGTACTTTCTCATTCTTCTTGTCACGGAGTCCCGTTGTCTTGGCAGTAACTGGGGTCAGGCGCCCTTCCCTTAGGTTTACTCTGCTGTAAATCTGTGTTAGTGGTGTACTGTAGGTCTCGTGCACGTAGCCGTAGCCGTAGGCGTACTTAAGTTCTGGGGCCAGTTACATGAGTGAGCTTAGTCCTGCGCCAGCCACCAAGCAAGGTGCTCCGCTACCCCAGTTGTATGAGCGAGCTCAGTCCTGCGCCTGCCACTAAGCACCTTGCTTAGTAGCTGGCGCAGGATTTAGCTCACTCACGCAACTGGCCCCTGGTGTATGAGAAGAATTGCCATTTTTGTACCTAAATCTTAAATACTTTGCTCGATAAATCAGAACCAAAATGGCAAACCAATAAGAAAGAAAAAAAAAAAAAAAAAAAGGAGAGAAGAAAATAGCTTGTTTTACTCCACGGTCGACCTGCTGCCCGCTTTGCCTAAGATATGAAAGAGCAGAGGTAAGATGGCTGTAAATTTGTGTCACGGAGCTCTGAAGGCTAAGCGTTTGCATAGTATGGTTATTGGCACCTTATACCATTAACTGTTACTGCGCTATAGCCTCTATGGTATTTAGGTTCAAATGTGCTGGTCTGTGATTTGGGACCTAAGGGCCTGTGACCGTTAAGTCCAAAATCGCAGACCAGCACACGTTTTATTATTTTCGCGTGTGTGTGTGTGTGTGTGTGTGTGTGTGTGTGTGTGTGTGTGTGTGTGTGTGTGTGTGTGTGTGTGTGTTTGCACGCGACCCTGAACCTGCCGCGCTTTCACTGCTAGTACGCCGTGAGATGACCACTGTCGTTTGCTCGGAGATACCAGTGGCACAGTGAGAAAAAGCACTTATTTCATAAAATTCTAAACTATCAATTTAATATCCATTCTAAACTATCAATTTAATATCCATTCAGCCCTGACGCACTACGACAAGATATATACTGACGAGCAAAAGAAATGCGACATTTTTGGAATCATCGGAAACACTAATGTGTTTCCGGTGATTCCAAAAATGTCGCATTTCTCTTGCTCGCCAGTATAGATGGACCATTCTAGGTCAAGGGGGTTGACAAAATAGCTGCTTGATGAGTTAGAGGCGCAGTCTCTCTTCTGGTACCTCCGTCATACTATCGTTCTCCATCTATCTCATACAATGCTATGATGTCTTCCGAAGACAACTCTAAATTTGGGGTATACTCTTTTTTTCTTCCTCCCCCCTTCCCTTCCTCCCCTCCCCTTTACCTCCAGCTCTCCTTCTCTACATCCTGCCTCCCCCCCCCCACCCCCCCCCCCCCACACACACTGTCTCTAACCCAATGTTTAATTTAGGCGACACGTGTTGTCTCAGCTGTCCGTACAGACAATTGTTCTCCAGTAATTAACATTTACTCACTGCCAGAATTCACAACACAACCTCAGGGGTGCAGTTTACGATGTTACGATAGACCCTGGTGCTAATTACACACGCACATGTGCTTGTCTGTGATTCTAGACCTTCCGGCTGTAAGCCGTAATGTCCAAAATCACAGACAAGCACAAATACCTATTCCCCTTTCATGTTCAGACTAAGTTTTTCATATATTCGTGATACTGCTAACTTTGAAATCTTAGGGGTTGCTAGTTTCACAGTTTGATTCAGTTTGCATTTATATGAATACCAGATATTTAGCTTTCCGTTTGGATGGTTATTTGGATGGGTAGTTGCATTTATTTATTTATTTATTTATTATTATTTATTTATTTATTTATGTATTAATTTATATATTTGTTATTTATTTATTTATATGTTAATGAATGAATGAATGAATGAATGAATGAAATTTACTTATTTATCACTTATTTTATATTTTATTTTCGATTATAGTAATAATTTATTTATTTATTGTTTACTTATTCTCCTCATTATTTTTGCCATTTTAATATTGTATCTTATCCGTTAGTCTTAGTTTGAATCGGGTGATTAGAGTTTTTTAAATGTCTTAGTATGATTGACAGGCGTTTGCAGCTTAGTACGTCAGTATTATTAGTTGTTTACATAATTTACAGAATTTAGCACGTCCTAGTAATTAAGTGTTTATTAAATGATCTTGTTCTTACTGTTACCCTGTCCGTTGCACTGTAATTGCCCGTTAATGGTAATACATTTTATTGAACTGAAGTGAATTGTACCTAATTAACTGGCCGCCTGGACAGCTGGTGCAATGCCACATAACCCATGAGTTACTGTGGTGGATCACACGACGTCCTGATCCCGCTACCACTGTCCATCTGTCTTCCGTGACTTGTACATAGCGCAAACTCAGAACATTTAGAGGTATGAGTAATTAACCTCAGAACAGCCCGGGCAAAGAAATTGATTGATTGTACATTGCTTAACGTCCCGACAGCAACAAGACTTTCTCAGGACGTGCCGGCACTGCTTGTGAAAAAAAAAACCTAAACAGAATATTGAATGTATGTCGCCAGCCGGTCTAATACGTTAAATAAACCTACGACATTGGGCCTAAATAAAGCCAAGACCATTTAGCAACACACATCCAACATCAAGAGCTACAGGCAGCGCAGACAGTAAGGAGAGTTTAAAAAAGGCAAATACAGGAGAATGGACCAAGGGTAGACAGAAACACATGCCCCAGAATAGAAGGGAAAACCCACCCTGTGGGGCTGACCAGGGTGACCCTGGGAACTAAAAAGTAGTTAACCCCACGCAAGTCCCCCCAGGGCAGACCCGGGTGGGGGCCGGGCAAAGAGAACGCTACCCAGCTGCAAGAGACATAAACCCTCATGAGCCCCCGCAGTCGCGGGGGCTCATGAGGGTTTATATCTCTTGCGTCGCCAGCGTTTATTGTGTCTAAGCTTGCTCCCACTTACATTTGCGTTCTTCTCGCGGCAAATGTCGCCCAGTCTTTTCAGACGCGCAATTCGTGACCATTGGCAGCGAGGGGATTACTATCAGGCCTTCTGACACGCCTTCAGTTTAGCTCCTTCAATGTCGCGGTAGACGCAGTTTGTATTTCAGCCTGAAAATGTCTGTTAAACAAACCCTAAAGATGACACAGTGTCCAAGGAAAGCGAATACTGACAAAGAAGAGAGTAAGAGAGGCATGCATTCATCCTCATCGAGCCCCTGCAGTTGCGGGGGGGGGGGGGGGGGGGAGGGGGCTCGAGTCCCCACCCCCCCCCCCCGCATCTGTGGGGGCTCGATGAAGATCTATGCCTCTTACAGTTGGGTCGAGTTTCCTTTTCGACAGAAAAGGGGTTATCGTGTGGATGCACCCATAATAATATATTTTTGTTCTAATTCAGGATGTTTTCACCCTACATTTACAGATTTTAGAGGTAGACTACTGAAAAGCACGAGACGTCCGCACACACAAACACACCCCATTACTCCTTCTAACTGTGTCAAACCAATAAACCTAAAAAATAGAGAATTTCAAATAACACGTTGAAAAAAGGAAATGTGCAAGGGCGCCTTTCAACAAAAGAGAAACGAAATATCTGATTCGCATATCAGTCCTAATTGAATCAAACTGTGAAATTGTCAAACTGAATATAGGAGGAAAAAAAGCGGAAACGAAACAATTAATATCGATTAAACCCCCCCAAAAAAAATAAAAATGAAAGTGTCGCATTTCAACAAATCGGAAACTAGATAATTAGTGCATACAACTCCTGTTTAAATCAGAATTTGAAATCCACAAACTGAAAACAGCGAACCAAAAGATAAAAGCCTTGATTGAAAAAAAACTCCTCATTCACACCACTCCCCAGTCAGCTAGGGCCGTGAGCCGACGTCGGCCCGTGTAGTCGCTGCTTACTGGGTATAAAACAACACGATCCTGGTTAGAAACGTCTTCAGACACACTGGAAACAGCAAAGCTATAACAACAACAACAAAAATCAGCAATTTAAATTGAAATAAAACTACAGCCCGCAATCCAAATATCAGGTTTCCAATTTCTGGCGTTTCCGCTACATGCGGGACCGATAACACAGCCAAAACAAGAACAGGAAACAAACGAATTGATGTGCATGCGCGAAAGCGTAGAAGTAAATGGGTGCACTCGCACTGGAGGTCTTGCGTGCGTGTGGGTACACATTTTAGAAAACAGGAAATGTGTTGTTGCGCATGCGCTATGGGACGGAATGGGTGTAATCTAAGGATCAAGGAAATACAATCTTCTGAATCTTGAATCTGTGAGTTGATCAAATGACTAGTGTGCATTCATCGAATCGATTACTTCAGAGAATGTAAAATATGTACTAAGAGGGATGGATCTTCATGAGCCCCCGCAGATGCGGGGCTCACGATGTTTTTTGCTGGTCACATTTGCATCTGCTTTCCTTTGCTACCACAGATGATCTGACGTTTGATTTACGTGCTCGTTAATGGCTACTTGTACTCACGCACGCACCATACAAGGAATCAAATGAGGGATATTTTCGGAGGCTTAATTGCTTTTTTTGACACTACCATATAAGAGCTGCTAAACATCCGAGATTACTCCTGGCCACCCATCTTTAGCTCTTGGTTTGACGTCTTTATGAAGATGCAGTTCTACTTTCTATTGCAACCTTAATCCAGAAGCCATTTAAATATCTGCTGTAGCAAATGATACCTGAACCATCATAACAATTGTTTAGCCCGTTTAGTGCTGAGAAAATTTGAACGGCACCCAACTGCAAGAGGTATAGATACTCATAAGCCCCCGCAGTTGCCTCTTGCTGATACCACTTTGAATCCATGTTCCTGGGACAGTTAGGGCTTTTTGGTGTTGAATTAACGAAAAATTGCAGAAACACAGCCTCTACTGGTACTGAACGAACTAGAGAAGATAGTCTTTACGAGGCAAAAGAAGTTTTTTATCAATCTTTTCGTCTGATCTTATAATTATTCACACATTGTTTTATAGAACCTGTTAAGACCACTTTTACATAGATAGCATCCCCACACCACTTGGCGTAGTCTTACCGCGCCCAGGTGTCTGGGACATCTTGGTGAACCTGTAGGCAGTTTGCAAACTAGAGTGTGTGACTGGTCGCCTAAAAAACACATATTCAACATTTGAATGGCTAAAGCTCATTTCTTACACGTAGAAAGACTACGCACAGTCCGAAAATATACTCAATTTCCCATTATTTATTTTGAAATAAGAAGTCTAGATCGCAAATCGCACGAAAAAAGTCTACAAACCGAAATACCACAGGAATGCGAGGGAAACAACTTCACGTTTGCACTGTAGTATAGATTTCGGTTTATAGATACTGAGTTCAAAATAGTTTCGCATTGAACTTTGTTGTTTCATATGTAGCAAGTCAAATGTCATCCTATTTTGTTCTTGTACAAAAATGGACATTTGTTATGAATTACATTTGTTGATTCAATACAATACAATACAATACAATACAATACAATACAATACAATACAACACATATGTAGCAAGTCAAATGTCATCCTATTTTGTTCTTGTGCAAAAATGGACATTTGTTATGAATTACATTTGTTGATTCAATACAATACAATACAATACAATACAATACAATACAATACAATACAATACAATACAATACAATACAATACAACACAACACAACACAATACAATACAATAATACTTTATTAATCGCTCATGAGGAAATTCACTGTCTGCCCATACGACACATACACATGATATCACCATTCACTCATTCAATTAATTAAATAACCTATAACTCGCAGTTAAAGAGATGAACTGTTACAGACGTACTGTTACCTTTGTAACACTCCTGGCATCAGAAACACTTATGGTTTATGCCACCTGTGCTTCTGGTGTCAGCAATGTTGCAGTGAACAACTGAATGGGCTAGTACTAAACAACTAAAGAATGTTGACAGACACTGTCTACTGATATTACTGTTGAAAAGGGTAACAGCCTGAGGGACAAAAGAGTTGGCATAACGTGATGTGCTACATTTGGGTACTCGAAGTCTGCCACTTCGTTCGATACGTCTGCTGTCAAATTCATAAATTATCTACGTGGGTGTGTTTTGTCATCAAGAATGTCAGCCAGTTTGTTTGTAGTCCGTCTATTGTACAGTGTGTCCAAAGTATCTTGTGCTCTACCAATCAGCCCGCCCGCTTTCCTGATTACTTTGTTAAGACGATCTTGATCTCTTAATACATCAATTTCTACCCCAGCACGTCAGTCCAAAAGTTAGAACGCTAACAATACTGGAGCAGTAAAACTGATGAGTGCTTACATTAAATGATCTGAGTTTTGTCAAACAGTAAAGACGGTTATGCGATTTTTTTCACAATAGCCTCTGTGTTTTGTTTCCAGTTGAGCTCGTTGTCAAAAAGAACACCTAAATACTTGTAGGACTCTACACGCTCAACTTCTGTTCCCGATGACAAACAGGATCGGGATGATGTTTGTTTTTCCTGAAATCTATGATCATCTCTCTTGTCTTGCTAACACGTAATTCAAGTTAGTTAGTTAGTTATTTGGGTTTAACGCCGAGTAGAACATGTAAGTCAAGATAGTTTCTATCGCACCACTCTACAAAGTCGTCGATCTCTTGTCGATAGTGTCTGTCGTCCTCATTCGAAATCTGTCCTGTCAGTGCCGTGTCGTCAGCGTATTTGTCCATGACACAGCCGTCATGAGTGGCTCTACAGTCTTCTGTGTAGAAATAAAACAAAAAAAAGGCGACAGGACAGTCCCCTGTGGTGCACCGGTGTCGGTAAAAAGTACATCTGAGATTTGATCCGAACTAATTCTGACATAGTGTGGACGATTAGTGGGATAGTCCAAAACCCTAAGAATGGTAGCGGCATTTATGTTCATGTGAACTAGTTTGTAAGCGAGGATGTGGTTGAATGGTGTTAAAAGCAGATGAAAAATCATAGAACATCAGTGGAGTGGAGGCTCCTGGTTTTTCTAAATGCGTCTAGATGTTGTTTACAACATGCAAAATGGCACCATCAACGCTTTTGTGCCTTCTGAAAGCAAACTGAAATGGGTCCATAAAATCATAAACCTGTATTTGAAAATGTAAAAGAACAGCCCTCTCAAAAACCTTCATGACTCATGGGGTAAGAGCAACTAGTCTTAAATCAGTCATGACAGATACAGTTTGCTTTTTTGGCACGGGGATAATACAAGAGGTCTTCCGCGAACAGGGACGACACACTGGGTAAGTGACATATTAAAAATACATCATCAACGAATTCTGTACGGTTGTTCAGCGCATAATTTTAACACATTCTAACACCATTTGGCCCAGACGTTTTGTTTGAGTTGGTATTTTTAAGTACTCTAAGCACCACCTCCTCAGTCACCACAATCACTTCACTTTGCATGTGTTTAGGTCCACTAACTAGCATTTCCTTGACCTGTTCCCTTTCATGCTCAAAATCATGGCAGTCAAATCTTGCATATAACTTATTTAAGTCGTTGGCATAGTCCGTAGTTTTGCTCAATACCGGAACAGCTTTTTGCTTCTTGTTCCCACCCATCAGATTCATACCCTCCCAAACCCGTTTCATGTTACCCGTCTGAAACTGTTTTTCTATCTTTTTTTTTCTATATTCTCCCTTCCCCTTTCTAAGCTCCCTTTTCAGTTCTTTTTGTACTTTCCGTAATTGTTTTTTGTTCTTGTCTTCAAAAACTTTCTTCTTTCTGTTTAAGACCTCCTTGATGTGCTTCGTGACCCAAGGTTTGTTGTTGGAATAGATTTTAACAGTTTTTTGTTAGGCACAATACTGTCTACGCAGAAATTTATGTAGTTGCAAACTGTTCGGTAACGTCGCTTGTAGTGTCCGTAAAAAACATTCCACTCGGTGCAGTCAAAGCAACCTTTCAAGGCATCTTTAGCTGCTGTGGACCACTTCTCTACTGTCCTGGTAACCGGCGGCTCGCGTTGTACGCGTGGTGTGTACCGTGGCACGAGTTTAACCAAGTTATGATCAGATCGTCCTAGAGGCGGCATCGGAAAAGCGACGTACGAATCTCTGACATTACACCAGAACACGTCAAGAGTTCGGTCCCCTCGTGTTGTACACGTCACTTGTTGGTGGAACCCTGGCAGAACGTTCTTTACTCACAAACCAGATAGGTGAGGCTAGCGCTGGTGGAATTGTACACAAACCAAGGGGAATTAATCAGCGCTGGACAGACAAACAGTTAGATCCCTTCCCCCCGCCTATTAGGCACCCAATCGCCAGCCCACAGAAAAATACGCAGGTATAGAACCAGACGATCATCTACATCCCTAAAAAGGATGCATCAGGTCTAGCCTATAACCCATGTCTTTTTCTGGAACTTAGGAAGTAGGCAGGAGAAACACCTACACAAACAAGAAGGTGCACTATTAAATGTGGTCGGGTAAATAACCTGATTTCCCACAGTAGATGCGCACGACAATACACAACAATGTAACGATACAACTTTTGCCTCGAGTTACCTTGGGTGCCTGATAGGCGGGGGCAGGGGATCTAACTGTCTGTCAAGCGCTGAGTAATTTCCCTTGGTTTGTGTACAATTCTACCAGCGCTAGCCTCACCTATCTTGTTTGTGAGTATTCTATAACTCGAACCAAAACTTGTATCGTTACAATGTTGAGTATTGTCTTGTGCATCTACTGTGGGAAATCGGGTTATTTACCCGATCACATTTAGTAGTGCACCTTCTTGTTTGTGTATATGTGTTTCTCCTGCCTACTTCCTAAGTTCCAGAAAAAGACCTGGGTTATAGGCTTGACCTGATAGATCATTTTAAAGGATGTATATGATCGTCTGGTTCTATACCTGCGTATTTTTCTGTGGGCTGGCGATTGGGTGCCTGATAGGCGGGGGCAGGGGATCTAACTGTTTGTCTGTCCAGCGCTGAGTAATTCCCCTTGGTTTGTGTACAATTCTACCAGCGCTAGCCTCACCTATCTGGTTTGTGAGTATTCTATAACTCGAGGCAAAACTTGTATAGTTACGTTGTTGTGTATTGTCTTGTTGGCTAGCCGCGGTCAACGGGCATCTTCTCCTGCGGTCAAAAAACAAGAAAGAATAACGGATCCACTCTCATGACGACCACGACCGGACTCAACGTAGCATGCTGGAACGTCCGAACCATGCTCGACAAAGCAGACAGCGGACGCCCTGAACGTCGCTCCGCCCTCATTGCCCATGAATTGCGGAGGTTAAACATCGACATCGCCGCGCTCAGCGAAGTACGCCTTCCGGACGAAGGCAGCCTCCAAGAACTTGGTGCTGGGTACACCCTCTACTGGTCAGGCAGGCCTGCATCAGAAAGACGGCTTTCAGGCGTGGGTTTCATGGTCAAGACATCCATTGCGACTAAGCTGGAAAACCTACCAACGGGCCACTCAGACCGCATCATGTCCATGCGCCTCCCACTGAGACACCAGCAGCACGTCACCCTTCTCAGTGTGTACTCCCCAACCCTCCTGGCAGAGCCTGCTGAAAAGGACAAGTTTTACACTGACCTGCGCAGCCTCCTACAGAGTACCCCTGCAGACGACAAAGTCATCATCCTTGGCGACTTCAACGCCAGAGTGGGCCAGGACTCTGAAGCCTGGAAAGGAGTCCTCGGCAAGCATGGCGTGGGGAACTGCAATGACAATGGCCGCCTACTGTTGGAGTTCTGTGCGGAGCAGCAACTGGTCATCACCAATACTACTTTTCAGCAAAAGGACAGTCGAAAGACCACCTGGATGCATCCTCGCTCCAAACACTGGCACCTTATCGACTATGTCCTAGTGCGTCAGAGGGACCGCAGTGACGTCCTCCTCACCAGAGTGATGCCCAGCGCAGAGTGCCACACTGACCACCGCCTTGTCCGCTGCAAACTCAGGCTCCACTTCAAGCCAAAACCCAAGAAATGGGGGCCCCCCAAGAAAAAGCTTGATGTTGCCAGCCTTCAGCGTGACGATGTGAAAGCTGCCTTTCAGACAGATTTACAGCGCAGGCTCAAAGACACAGCGGACCCAGTAGACTCCTCCCCTGAAACACTTTGGGAACAACTGAAAACTGCTATTGCAAAATCCTCTGCAGAAGTCTTGGGTTTCGCCAGAAAGAAGAACAAAGACTGGTTTGACGAAAACGATGTAGAGATCCAGGAACACCTAGCAAATAAAAGAGCCGCCCATCAGGCCCACCTAGCCCAGCCTTCCTGCCCTGTGAAGAAGTCTGCCTTCCGCCTCGTCTGCAGCAGTCTCCAGCGCAAGCTCAGAGATCTCCAGAATGAGTGGTGGACCAGACTTGCACAGAGGACCCAGCTTTGTGCTGACAATGGTGACTACAGGGGCTTCTACGAAGCACTGAAAGCAGTGTATGGCCCCAGGCACCTGGTACAAAGTCCCCTGCGAAGCGCGAATGGCCAGGCACTCCTCACAGATAATACCTCCATCTTGAACCGCTGGTCGGAATACTTTCAGAGCCTCTTCAGCGCTGAGCGCACTGTTCAAGAAGCAGTCGTCCTACAAATCCCACACCTCCCAGTAAAGATTGAATTGGACAAACCGCCCACCGCTGAAGAGACCCTCACAGCCATCCACCAGCTCAAGAGTGGCAAAGCAGCAGGCCAGAGGTCTGGAAACATGGAGGCACAGCACTGCACAACAAGCTCCATGACCTCTTTCTCTGCTGCTGGGAGGAAGGAACACTACCAAAAGATCTCCGTGATGCAGTCGTTATCACCCTGTACAAGAACAAAGGCGAGAAGTCTGACTGTTCCAACTATCGGGGAATTACCCTGCTGTCCATTGCTGGGAAAATCCTTGCAAGGCTGCTCCTGAATCGGCTGGTACCTGCCATCGCTGAAGACCAACTCCCAGAGGGCCAGTGTGGCTTCAGAGCAAACAGGAGCACCACCGATATGGTCTTTGTGCTGAGACAGCTACAGGAGAAGTGCCGCGAGCAGAACAAAGGGCTGTACGTAACATTTGTCGACCTAACAAAAGCGTTCGACACTGTGAGCAGGCAAGGCATGTGGCAGATCCTGGAGCAATTTGGCTGTCCCCCAAAGTTCCTCAACATGATTGTCCAGCTACACGAGGACCAGCAAGGCCAGGTCAGACTCAACAATGACCTCTCAGAACCATTCCCTATTCTCAACGGCGTAAAGCAGGGCTGCGTGCTGGCACCAACCCTCTTCACCATCTTTTTTAGCATGATGTTGAAGCAGGCCACAGTGGACCTCGATGATGACGATGCAGTGTACATCAGGTATCGTCTCGATGGCAGCCTTTTCAACCTCAGACGACTGCAGGCCCACACGAAAACCCTAGACCAACTGATTCGTGAGCTGCTTTTTGCTGATGATGCTGCCCTCGTTGCACACACAGAGAGAGCCCTGCAGCGCATCACGTCTTGCTTCGCAGATGCTGCCCAGCTCTTTGGACTCGAGGTCAGTCTGAAAAAGACAGAGGTCCTCCATCAGCCGGCACCCAAGACAGTGTATCGCCCTCCTCACATCACCATTGGCGAGTCTGAACTAAAGTCAGTGCACCAGTTTACTTACCTTGGCTGCATTATCACGTCGGACGCCAAGCTGGACAAGGAGCTTGACAGCAGGCTGGCAAAAGCGAACAGCGCTTTCGGGCGACTTTTCAAGCGGGTGTGGCACAATCAACAGCTGAAAACAGGCACCAAGATCAGCGTGTACAGAGCTGTGGTCCTCACCACCCTGCTGTATGGTTCCGAGTCCTGGGCCCTCTACCGCAGCCAACTACGACTCCTCGAACGCTTCCACCAGCGCAACCTGCGTACCATCCTGGGCATTCACTGGAGTGACTATGTCACCAACGTCGAGGTCCTTGAACAGGCTGAAGCTGCGAGCATCGAGGCTTTGCTGCTGCGGACACAGCTCCGCTGGGCGGGGCATGTCTCCAGGATGGAGGATCATCGCCTACCAAAGATCACCCTGTTCGGCGAGCTTGCTACTGGACACCGTGACAGAGGGGCACCAAAGAAGAGATACAAAGACTGTCTCAAGAAGTCACTTAGTGCCTGCCAAATCGACCACCACCAGTGGTCTTCGCTTGCTGCGGACCGTGACACCTGGCGCTCCACCATTTACAAGGCAGCTGTCTCCTTTGAGGACTCTCACAGAGCTAGCCTTAAGGACAAGCGGCTCAGGAGAAAAAACAGAGATGCCGCAGCTCAGAACCCTGGCCATACCTTCCCCTGCAGCCACTGCGGTCGAACCTGCCTGTCTCGGATTGGCCTCCGCAGCCACGAACAAGCCTGCAGACGTCGTGGGCAACTCCTATAAAATCTTCGTTCGCGAAGTCAAGCCAAGAGAGAGATTGTCTTGTGCATCTACTGTGGGAAATCGGGGGTATTTACCCGACCACATTTGAGTAGTGCACCTTCTTGTTTGTATGTGTGTGTTTCTCCTGCCTAATTCCTAAGTCCAGATAAAGACGTGGGTTAAAGGCTGGACCTGAGGCATCCTTTTTAGGGATGTAGATGATCGTCTGGTTCTATAGCTGCGTATTTTTTTCTGTCGGCTGGCGATTGGGTGCCTGATAGGCGGGGGCAGGGTATCTAACTGTTTGTCTGTCCAGCGCTGAGTAATTCCCCTTGGTTTGTGTACAGAACGTTCTTTAGATTACAGTGATTGACGTCACCCGTGACACACATGAACGCATCGGGCGCGCGAATGTCAAGATCATGCAGAGGGTTAGCGATGATCTCGGCGGCATCTTTCTCGTTAGCTGATGGTGGTACGTAGACATTCGTTACTAAAACGTGTGAAAATTCCCGTGAAAGGTAATACGGGCGTGATTTCAACGTCTGGCGAACAGAATATGTACGTCAGCGACATGTTGTTCGGATTACACCACTTCTTGTTTACGTACACACAAAGACCACCCCCTTCTTTTTCCCTGAATCTTTATGTCTGTCACATCTGAATGTAGAAAACTAATCAATTGCAACACTATCATCTTTTATGTTGCTATGTAGCCAGACCTCAGTAAAGCACATCATGCTGCATGTTCGAAAATGTTAAGTATGTTGTACATTCGCATAGAGTTCGTCGAGTTTGTTTTGTTATGACTGTACGTTACCAATGATTCAACTGTCGATTGGGAGTTATTGTGTACTATTTACGAAAATAAATGCGTCGCTCCTGTTCAAAAGATGGCTTCAAGCTACATCGCTATTCGACAGTTCTGAAAGGTTCTATAAAACTTTAAAGTGGAGTATTCGTATACTATCATTTCTAGACAGACCTCGCGGCTGACACTTCTGCAGCTGTTTGACCCATATGGATCAAACAGGTGCAGAAGTGTCAGCCGCTCGGTTTGTCTAGAAATAATATCATATGAACACTCCACTTCGATGCTATAATAGGTGCGTAGAGGATTGGGTATAGCTGCAACATCTTCACCGAGAGTGGACACATATTTTGTTCTGAAATCTTTGTCAACGATCGAAAGCCACAACCGCCCATGTAACATGCATACAAACTGGATGCAGCAATAGATATAGATCCTCGACTGTTGTAGCTGAACAGAGTACATGCCCACCGTGCACGAATTGTCCTCTGACCGCTCATCACACGTATGCTAATCTGTGATTTTGGACCTTACCGCCGGAAGCCGCAAAGTCCAAAGTCACAGACCAGCACACAAAAGGAGCCGTAAAGTCCATACTCACAGACCAACTGCGACATTAATTAGTCATTTACGGCTAGTGAGAAACTATCTAGTGTCAGTGTCTGGATCACTAAGAATCGGCCAAGACTGATGAGCAGTGTTAGGGAGGTGGCTACTTGCGCTGGGCAGTGTAAAACGTTCACTGACCAGTCCATCAGGCAAAGACAGATCTGGGTGGGCCAGGTAAATATTTCTCAGAGTTCATTTTGAAGACTGATGCAAAGGTGATGGCAATTTTCACGCAAGCGAGGAACTGAGGAGAAATTTTAACCCCCTTTTATTTAACCCGATTGATTGCCAATGGACGCGGATTTCGCGTCTGAAACCACTGCACACTGACCGATATTCGCGTGAAGAACACAAATGAAATGGGACCAAACGTGGCCACAAAGAACACAGGACTAACAAAAGACATAAATCGTCATAAGCCCCCGCGACTGCGGGGGCTCATGGGGACTTATGTCTCTTGCAGATGGGTAAGGCTCACGTTGACCCCGGTAGTTAAGGAGCTAAGGCGTATCTTCTACATGACCGTTGGTGGGCGTGCCAGGAGATAATAAACCTTCCTACAGATTCCACAAAGCATCTTCCGGCATAGTAGATCCATCTAATGTTATCTGAACTTGTATGGACCACACGCCACAATTTCAAAATGGAGGAGGGAACAATTTGCAATTTGTTTGCGACAATCTATCTTTGGTTATCAGGGACGTGGTAACAAAGGACACGCGCATATAATACCCACTGGGACCGCTCATTGACGGCCGCTTACAAGTCAATGAAGCTGTCTAGTATCTGGGAAATTGGGAGGGAGTGGGCGGGAGTCCCGTATACTGGTCAGTAAAATGGGATCCAGCCAAATTAGGCCGGATAGCATTTTACTGACCAGTGTACGAAAATATGTGGGTGCCCTTGAGGCTTGTACTTTATAAGACTCGTATATTTTTTTATATCCCGGTGGCCCTTTCACAGGGCGTGAAGAGGTCAACATTTATATGAACACGTTCCAGAAGTGCCACCAACACTCGTCTAGCCATAAATGACCACCTGTTAACGACCAATTAAGAGTCGATGTGTCAATGTCTCTAGTTGCAGAGGCTGAGAGGGAGCCATTTGTAGCAGTCCTAAGTGTTAAACGTTTTCTGGCCGCTCCATCAAGGGTGGACGTATCTGTGTGAACTTTGTCTGACTTGATTCTGGTGACATAAAAGACCCTCAAAATATCTTCAAAATATCGCAAAAGGGCTGAGCCTGAATCAGATAAACAGCAGCAATATGAACCTGCGACGTTAAGGCACCAAAATTAAATCCACACACACAGACACAACACGCAGAATTTTCATTTCACAACTTGAAAAGAAAAAAGCACAACCACTTTAATGTCGGGAAAGTGAGAACCCTATGACCAAATGCAAACATCACCCAAAAGCAAGAGGAAAATCCCCCCCCCCCCACCTCCCCAACAAAAATAAATAAATAAATAAATTGTTAAAAAATCCTCCGCAGATATGACGTCAGATGAAGTTATCTGCCTCTGGCACTATACCTGTGGCTTCATCTTGTTGTTTTGTGTGTTTGTTTTGCTATATGACTTTCTTCAGCTTCAAATTTGGCATGGTTTGCGTTGGCTCTGGAGGGAA
This sequence comes from Semisulcospira habei, assembly GCA_036245525.1. NCBI lineage: Eukaryota > Metazoa > Mollusca > Gastropoda > Semisulcospiridae > Semisulcospira > Semisulcospira habei. Next base: position 220,441,534 of record BTPG01000001.1, on the reverse strand, counting down.
AAATAACGGGATATAAAAATTTTAAATATTTATATCACATGCACAGTAGTGATAAACACAAACACAATGCACACTAAATGCCCACTGGCCTTCTGACACACTGAGCCGTAAGGTCGCAATTTTCAAAACTGAAAGTCCTCTAAAGACTTCATCAAGCTTCAGGAGGCAGATTGACCATGACCGTTCAAGGGTGGTGCCTCAGTGCGTGTTAGTTGTACAGGCTGATGGACGGTAATACGGGGGATGTACCTTGTTCTGGTCAGTCTTCATTTTTTTTTTACCTTTTATAATGGAAGCCGGGTCAGATCCATCGACTAAGACCAATTATAGGGGCCAGTGCGTTGTTACGGACCGTAATTGTGGGTAGGACCTTGTACTGGTCGGTATTAAACGTCTGCCCATTCCATCATGTAGGGAGAGATTAGGATGCCTTGGCGTGGCAGCTGCTCTCTATCAGTATCAGGTTTGACAGACCTCCCAATGAAGCACGACTCTGCAAACACTGGCTAATGACAGAATAAGTGTTTGTTCTTTATAAGCCTTTGGCCCGACACTGGCGCTTGAAGGTGATTTGTCTGAAAACGATTATGCCTCGCAATCCAGACCAAACGGCACTGTCAATGCAGAGAACATCCCAACGAAGAAAGAAACATGCTATGAAAAGACATGTACAACACAACTGTGTTGTAATTGCCTTGCTAAGCGTGTTTCTTTCTCGTTAGGATGTTCTCTCGATCGGACCTCCGCGTGCTTTATCGCTCCCCGAATCACTCTGATAACGTACGAGAGCGTATGTGAGAAGAAATGTTACGGCGCCAGGTATGACCGCTTACCGCTGTGTTTGCAAAGGTGCAACAGGCACACAGAGTTGAGAAACCCACTTTGAGACAGTGCAGGGCTCGTGACAAGCAAAATGGTGTAAACCCGTTAAACGTTCATGGCTTAACGTCTTTTGTCCACCACGAAGTTGATTTCAAAGACAGGGCACTAAATAAGGTCTGAATTTTTTTAAACCCAAGCTGGATTCAAACCCGCGACCTATCAGACGCGAGTCGAACGCTCAGTCTCTCTCTCTCTCTCTCTCTCTCTCTCTCTCTCTCTCTCTCTCTCTCTCTCTCTCTCTCTCTCTCTCTCTCTCTCTCTCTCTCTCTCTCTACTGTGAGTAACACTACGGCCGTTATCTGCAAAAAATCAGTGTGTTCATTTTTTTTGTGAAAAGCGAGATTGTCATTGTTATACAATGAAAATCTCGCTTTTCTCAAACATGAATATTCTGGCTTTTGCCATATAATGACAGATTAGCTCTGTTGTCGAAAACGCTAGTCCCTGCTTTGGTAAAAGCAAGAACGTGCATTTTTGTGAAAAGCGAGATTTTCATTGTGGTGCAATCAAAATCTTACTTTTCACCAAAATAGACTTAATGTATTTCGCCTTCACAGGAAAGCATAGTTCATTGGCACACGTTTCACATAGTTTCCAGACCTGCCCGCTGGGTTCTGATATTTGTTTAACAAAACACTTGTCATTCAAGCAGGTCTGTCTGATGATAAATATACTATGTGTGCTACTCGCTGTTTGTCAATTTTCAAATTTCACCGGAAGACAGATTCTACTCGGCTGGTATGTTTGAAAAATTCAGGAAACCTACGCCAATAAATTCTTCTTTAAATGAGCCGTACCACTCCATGTCGTCTGTTTATTTACTTGAAAAACGTTGTGTGTGTTCTGCAAGCCTTTAAAAAAAAAAACGACGCTTTAGCTCGTAACATTTATTTGACATATAGATACAACTCGCTATATTTTGTGATGACTTTCAAAGTTAATTTAGTCGTATTATTATGTGTTAACCCCTTCGCTGCCAGCGGACGCGAAATACGTGTCTGAAATCACTGCATAGTGACCGACATTCATGTTAAGAACACAACGTAATGGGGACCAAAAATAGGCATAAAGAACATAGGACTAACATGAGACATAAATCCTCAGTCATGAGCCCCCGCGACTGCTGGGGCTCAGGAGGATTTATGTCTCTTGCAGATGGATATTCTTCGACTTTCCCCGGCAGTTAGGGGGTTAACGGTTCATGTTGCAGTTTTCTAAATTGCAGTCAGTAAAACGAGAGCCGCTTAAAGTTCTAGACAATCCTTGCCTTACAAATGTCAGTGGGTGTAAACCGATAAAATTACAAATTTCAATCCTAGGACTGAAAGAGAAGACAATTGTATGGAAAGAGTGAACCCATTGGCGACTTCCTGCATTCGATTATGCCGCATGTCCGGATGCAAGACGTTTCTAATGAGTTAACACAGAAAACCTGCGAACTGCATGTTACACGAGTACAAATAACGATGTATTACTTTTTTTTTTCATTTCAGAGGATCAGATGCTTTCCTATACAAACTCGCATTGGCAGCCTTAATTTGTTTTCTTGTGACATGCCTCAAAGCCAAGTTGATCCCTTAAACTCTTCGCTTTCGGTGGCCATAAATGAACAGAAAAGAAGTACCCAACGGAGAAAGAAACACGCTTAGAAAAGACGGGTACAACACAATTTATTAATATTTCGGGTAAATACCCTTTGTCAAAATAGACAAACAAACAAACAGACAGTGATTTTACGTTTGAAAACGAACGACTCCCTGAAAACGAACGAGTGCAAAATCACCGCGGATAAACTGCTTTTACCAAAAACACAGACAACACTCGAAATTTCTCCAAGAGGCTTAGATCCGCATGCGCCCGGTGGGCGCATGCGGATCTATGCCTCTTGGAGATATTTCGAGTGTTGACTATGCTCATGGTACAAGCAGTTTATCCGCGGTGATTGCGTTCATTGTTGGGAGGCGTTTGTTGCAAACAAAACCTCATAAATATCTAAAACCATCGCGGACAGAAAGCCCGATAGAAGTTCTCGTTTAGGAACGCAGTTATAAACAGAACCAGCAAGAAACATAGAATCTCATGTGGCCCAGTAATCGGCTGCAGAGGCTCATGGCGGACTCTACTTCTTGCAACTGAAGCGACGCAAGATGTGTTTTTGCTCATTAATGTTGTGCAATAAACAATTTCAGACGCGCAGGTGCGTTCTGCCAGACGTTTGTAATTGAATCTGTTGATATTTCTTGACAGAAAGGTTATGGGAGAGTACACATAAAATTACATGTGGCCAATGTTGCAGTTTGAGTTCAAATTAACTGAGGCAAATGCTGTATTTTGAGTTTGGAAAATTAACAGATGCTGAACATGGCTTCTCGTGTTTCAGCAATCAAAGCAGCCGAAAATTAATCTTGTTCGACAGCATAACACGCAGCAGGAGAACTTCTGGCTCCGTGATTTCAGACGCTGACAATTGTGAGTCTGCCAGACTTGATGCTGTGTAAACAATTTCCCTAGACACGGCATTTAACCCCCATTTGCTTGCAGCCACCGGTACTGTCTACAGTATCGGTGGCTGTAAGCGCGTGGAGGTTAACCTTTTGGCTGTCGGTAGCTACCGACATCCAAAGGGTAAAAACGATGCGTACTTGTTTCACAAGACTGCAGTGACTGCGAACGATGAGCAGGGCCAATCCAGTCACACTGGTCGTGTCCCTCGATTCGCTACCGCTGATTTGCGAATCGAGAGACAGCCAGTGTGGAGGCTTAAGTAGGCCTAACTGTCCCCATAAAACAGCCCCTTTAACAACGTAATAGCTGATCTGAACCAACTTCACCACAGTTTGTGGTACCATTCAAAGACCAACCGAATGAAGACTCAATTAAACGTTGGCTAGTACTACCGTCTTTCAATCAGCATCAACAGGGATAAAGATAAGTAGAATTAGACAACCTTTACCCATCACACGCACAACTTGCAGCGCTTGGCCATGAGAGCTCACGGGTTGTGCGTGACTAGCTGAATGTATTATTAACTGGGAGAGATCAAAGGTAACGGTTAACCGGCGTATCGCCACGCTAATTGGCCATCGACCCATCGCGTATTGTCCGAACTCAGGTACTAGGAATCTCACTGGTTCTTCTTCCTCTCACTGCGCTCGTTATTTTGGATGCTCTACGAAATAGAACTAAATTATCATCAGGTATGTCTACCAGTGAATGTCCGATGGAAATGAGACTGTGCAACCAGCCAGTTCGAAGCTATTACAGGTACATGGAGTCTACATGAGTTAATTTCCATAACATCAGCTCTACGTCTTCATAGCGAAAGTAAAGGTGTTGCGCCATCTGAATGATATGGGTTAGAATCTTGAAAGAAGAGTGGGATGGCTTCATAGAGGAGTTATTATTACTCTATTATCCAGGGTAAGAAAGGCGGTCTCAGTGTGTACGGAATCCGCACTGGGCGGCCCTGTTGTTCTACAGCTGTCAAAATGGCCCGATTCTTTTATGTTGTTTCGTTCTCAAATGCGTCCCCATTAGAACCGAAATGAACGCGCAAGACAATCTGGAACGATAACACGGCCTGTCATTGAGAGTAGTTATGCTAGTACTCACACAAAATGGCGGCAGAAGAATGTGCCTGTGGCCACACGAGGCAATTGCTTCCGGTGCATGTAGCCACTTTTCCGCTAAAAATAGTTCAAAATAATTTCCTCCCTTTTTGCAATTGTTTTAGGATGTAAAACTTCGTTTTTTGGGGCCGTTTTTGGCGTTTTGAGCAACAATAGGCATGACAGGTGGTGTGAAAAAGAGCAAAATCTGGGTAATTTTAGTCGAACTAGTGTGTTTATGGGAGCCTTATTGGGGCATGTGCACGGTTGTATGCAGGCTTACAGACAACAGTTTTGTCATGGGGTACTTTGTGCATTAAAGTGTTGTGGAAAACGCTAACAGATAATTTTATTTTTAAGAATTGCTGAAAATGTTTCTCCTGTGATATGCTCCGCGTGAATGTTTTGTTTTGGCAGAAAGGTTCTTCGTTCATAGCCTTGTGTTGCAAGAGGCTAATAGAGAACAGTGTGTGAAAAGGGGGCGTAACCTAATTGCCCTGTGTGGCCTGTACTTTGAGGTAAGATGGAGGTTTGCACGTAAAGGACTCGAATAAAATCACTGCCGGAACTATTCAACAAGTATTTGGCGAATAGTGTTGAATAGAAATACTTGCTCATCCGAGCGCGGACTGAATACATCAGGCCGGTACTTTGCGTTGCTCCTCGGTAAGTTTTGAAAGCCGCATTTCTTTTCTTTCTCCGGCAGAAATGAAAGCTTTGATGGCGCCGTGGCCGAATGGTGCACTCACTAACAGAACTTCGTTCGGACAAATACAATGTCTTGCTTGAGGCCGCACTCCATCCACAATGCCTACTGATATTTCTGTTTGTTTACTTTGAGTGTCCTCACAAACAAATAAAAATATCAGTAGGCATTCTGAATGTCGCGCGACCTCAAGGAAGACATATGTATACTGTCTGTACACTTGGGCGTTTGCATTTTCATTTTGAAAGTTAATAAAAGTCCCTCGGGACCACGTTCGTGAGATGGCCCCCCACTCATTCCCCCCCCCCCCACCCCAATGTCAGCGGGTTAACCTAAAGGCAGACGTTAGCCCGAATATTTGTAGATGGCCGACTCGGGCTGGCCAGAACTGTTCAGCTGCTGCTCTCAGGCAGTCCGAAGGCCACATCCTGAAACATATTAGCTGAAAGTCTGAACTCATTCAAGACACCTCGCATCAACACCTGCGAAAGTGTCGTATAGCTTTGCCTCTGGCAACCCTATACGATACTGCCGCAGCTATTGATGCGAGGCGTTTTAACTCATTCTACCCCAACACCGAAACCCTTAAAGTTTGCCGTTGCAATCTGAAGACTGCGTTGCAGTGCAGGGCACAGATCGACCATAATAGTTCAAGGGTGATGCCAAAATAGCTTGGCGCCCATAGGCGCCTAGCTCTTCTGGCATCACCCTTGAACTATCATGTTCGATCCTTATCTTGCTGTGGTGTGTCTGGGGTAGAAGGAGTTAAATGGGTGAACTAAAGGCGCGGTCCTGAATGCACGCCAACGTCGGCCTTTTGAACTGTCCTGTGCACTGGCAAACTTACAACGTCGGGTCGTGGACACTGGCAAACTTACAACGTCGGGTCAGTCGTGGACTATTTGCTAAGCAGAAAACGGGAAGATAAACCGCCTGTACTAACTTCCCCGCTACTAATGGCACCTCCGTTAGAGTGAATCCTTCAGTGCCGGGGGACGCCAATGAGCGACGTGGTACTGAAAGCAAAGTGGCAGCAATAAGGACCGTTAGAACACTTCTGAGAATCCTAGTATTCTTTTGGGAAAACCCATGACGGCCGCAGACAATTTTTTACTAATCGCCTTAACACCTCTGGCAGGATTGAAATAAACGCCACGATTCTGAAATATGTCTTTGTAGACATTTCCTTGAGCCAGACGCGGACAATTCTGCTGCGAATGCGAGAGACAGTAAGTCCATTTTTCTGAAAAGCAAAATGTCCATTGTACTGCAGTGAAAAATCTCACTTTTCACAGAAATGGACTTTATTTCGCAGTCACATAGCAAAAATGCAAGAAATCTTGCTTTCAACAAACAAAACATGGACTTACTGTCTTTCGCATTCACAGCGCAAAATTATTCACTAATCGCAGAAAACCTCTAGCACAAATGCAACGGATGTGACCAACATGCAAGATTGAGAGGTTGCTATGAGCCCCCACAGACAATTAACAGAAACAGAAACATTTCTTAATTACAAAAAAACATTTATATCAATACATCTAAATCTGTTTTGAGCGATGGGAGATCACCGGTCATTAAAGACCATCATGTAGGTGCTGTAGCTGTGACTGTGGCTGTAGCTGTAGCTGTGACTGTGGCTGTAGCTGTAGCTGTGACTGTGGCTGTAGCGGATTGACCATGATAATTCAAGGGAAGTGCCAGATCAGCTTGGCGCCTGAAGGCGCCAAGCTGATCTGGCACTTCCCTTGAATTAATTATCATGAATAATGGTCTCTAATGACAGGTGACACCTTTTCCCTGTTTTGTTTTGCTAAGAAAGTGTTGCTCAAAACAGGTTTAACAGCGCCCCATCCGTCTGCAAGATACAGGCGGAGGCTCACGAATATCTGCACGTCTTTCCGGCTCCGTTTATATCTGTAAATCTTCAGTCTGAACATCTGACTGTGCGTTTATTGTACAGCAGTCAACGGTCGTACATCCAGACACTAAACAGCCTCGGAGTTCAATAATCGGATGATTTTTTTTTCGACGCAAAGTACGTATGTCTAACGATATGTGTGCTGACCTGTGATTTAGGACCTTACGGACAAGCCGTAAGGTCCAAGATCACAGACCAGCACATATAGGCCTACACGCCTGTTAAACGTGGCATGCCGGTTGCTGATTGAGTCTTCAAACACCGGCCAGGACTCCAGTTTTAGACATTCGCCAATATAACTAACAAGATGAGGATTTCATCCCAAAGTCTACTGTATTGTTTGAAGCTCACCTGCGTTTATCTTTTAGGAACATTCAGGGTTGTTCATATTTTTAGGCTTATTATTCTGATCCTTTTCTCTTCTCTATAAGCCAACCCCTAATCAACACAAACGTCGGCGCACACAAATAAAGACGGAAACACGGCACTTCCCGCCATTTGTACGCTCTGTAGGCTCGTGTAGCGACAGGAAACCATCTCCTTTTACTCTAACCTACCCTCTGATCCACACACACTGGCACACAGAAATAAAAACGGACACACGGCGATTCCCGCCATTCGTAAGCTCCGTGGTATGGCATAGCATATCTGTTCTGAAGAAGAATAATAGCACGGGCAGCAAAATGACGTCACTTCAAGCTTCACGTCATGGCATCATTAGTCCCAGGACGCTGTGTTCATAGTGACGACTCGATGGTATACGTCACTCATCGCAATACATTTGTCGTATCAGAGAATCAACTTTGCAATTTTCTTGCTGATTTTCACACCTAGGGCTTTTAGGTCACAATTTGACCTAATCCTACCCCAGGGCCGGGACAAACAGCAGGCTTATGCAAACACTGAAAAGAAAAGGGGAGACTATCTCTTTTTTGTTGTTGTGTGCTTTGGCCACAGTAGATCTATGATCACTGGTCGATCAAGCGGAACGCCTCTGGCGCTCATCTGACCTCACCGTTCACAGACAGATCTTCCAAACAACCAGATCCAAAGTCTGCAAAATGATCTCCGAATCTAAACGCAAACACCTTCAAAACCAAATCCTGGAATCCACCTCTTCCAAAACCCTCTACGCCACCATGAACACACTCCTAGGCACTTCTAAAGACTCTCCTCTCCCCAACACACACAGCAAAGAAGAACTCCCGTCTGCTTTCTCTACCTATTTTTCGGACAAAATCCAAAATCTGCGCGACACACTCGACACACTGCCTCCTCCGCCTTGCCCTCCCGACCCCACCTTTTCCGGCACTCCCCTCTCGTCCTTCCGCACCGTCTCTCAGGATGAAGTCCTCAAGACCATAAAGTCCATGCCCTTCAAAACCTGCGAACTTGACCCCCTCCCAGCTTCTCTCTACCGTGACGGCCTTCCAAAACTTCTACCCTTCATTACCGACATCATCAACGCATCTCTAGAAAACGGCTCCGTCCCCGATATCTTCAAGTCCGCCATCGTCCGTACTCTCCTCAAAAAACACAACCTCGACCCAAACGAACTCAAGAACTATCGCCCAGTCTCCAATCTCTCTTTCCTGTCCAAGCTTCTTGAGAAGGTTGTTCTCAACCAGCTCAACCTCCATCTCACCGACAACAACCTCCTCAGTCCATTCCAGTCTGCCTATCGCAAACATCACAGCACTGAAACAGCCCTTCTACATATCTTAAACGAGCTGCTTCTCTCCACTGACTCTGGCAACATCTCCCTTCTTACACTACTCGATCTCTCTGCCGCCTTTGACACTATAGACCACTCTATCCTCCTCCACCGACTCCACCACTCCTTCGGCATCACTGACTCTGCTCACTCCTGGTTTCTCTCCTACCTCTCTGACAGACAGCAGTCCGTCACCATCAACGGCGTCTCTTCCAACCCGGTAACGCTCTCCTGCGGAGTTCCACAGGGATCCGTCCTGGGCCCGGTCCTTTTCACACTCTACACCTCTCCTCTGTCCAACATCATCCAGTCTCACCGCATACACCACCACCTCTACGCTGACGACTCACAACTGCAAGACAAAGACAAACTCGACAACACTCAGTCACTACTGACTCGCACGGCTGACTGCTACAAAGACGTGAAAAACTGGATGACAGCAAACAAGCTGAAACTGAACGACAACAAAACGGAAGCCATGCTGGTAGGCACTCGCCAAAAACTCTCCCAGCTCCCTCCCTCTCTCCACCTTCAACTCGATAGCACCCCCATCTCCCTCTCTGACTCGGCCAAGAACCTCGGCGTCATCCTCGATTCCTCTCTGTCCATGACCAACTTCGTCTCCGCCACGACCCAGGCATGCTATTTCCACCTTCGCCGCATCAGTCAGATCAGAAAATACCTCACTACCGAAGCTGCCACCAAACTTGCTGTCTCTCTCATCTTATCTCGCATCGACTATTGCAACTCTCTCCTTTCCGGTCTCCCTCACGCCACCATCTTCACTCTCCAACGCGTCCAGAACAATGCTGCCCGCCTCGTCCTCAGAAAGAAAAAAATCCGACCACATCACACCCCTGCTCAAACTCCTTCACTGGCTCCCC
>BTPG01000001.1:220406819-220421819 GCA_036245525.1 Semisulcospira habei | reverse complement strand
CAGGCAGGGAAGAAGAGAGAGAGAGAGAGAGAGAGAGAGAGAGAGAGAGAGAGAGAGAGAGAGAGAGAGAGAGAGAGAGAGAGAGAGAGAGAGAGAGAGAGAGAGAGAGAGAGAGAGAGAGAGAGAGAGAGAGACGGACGGAGATCTGCTGCTGAACAACTGTGTATTGTTTGATATATGGCAGTTTAACCCATCTAGCTCCAGGACCCTGCAGCAGGAGATGGATTAATCGTGTTAATTCAAGGGTAGTGCTAGATGAGCTTGGCACCTGAAGGCGCCAAGCTCATCTGGCACTACCCTTGAATTATCATGTTCAATACATCTCCTACAACTGGTACATAGTCGTTCAGTAACAATTACAAAAAGTTGGCAAAAGCACCTGTGGGGCTAAAAGGGTTAAAAGTAAATCTTTATTCGACGTATTCACCACTGAACCGAAACACTTTTCACAGTCTGTACACACACACACACACACACACACACACACACACACACACACACACACACACACACACACACACACACACACACACACAACACAACACACACACACACACACACACACACACGCACACACACACACACACACACACACACACACACAACACAACACACACACACACACACAAACACACACACACACGCTCGTTTCTGTGATCGTTAACCCTTTCACTGCCAATGGATGGACGCTGTGTTCTTGAACTCATAGTGAATTCAACGTCAAAGATCGCCAGGGAAAAGCATACACAGTGTTTTCAGGAAGAGGCATAGCACTCCTTATGACCCCGGGGACTGCGGGGGCTCATGAGGATCTATACCTCTTGCAGCTGGTTGGTGTTCACTTTTTCTCGGCAGTGAAGGGATTAAGCAATGATCGGTAAAACTGAGACCATGTAAGCAAGGCCCCGAACACAAAAAGGCGTCTTACCTGACTCAGACCAGGTGTAAAATACGTGTGTGCGGATCGACAGGCAATGATGTCTAAACACTCCACAACTCAGCACAATCACACCTTTCAACAAAGGACCTGCAACAGACGTTAGAAACAGTTTATTTGCTGAGGATTCGTTTCACCTACGTCTTTTGTTTCTTAAACCTCATATGATGTCAAATGTCATATTTAAGAATTGTTTATGGAGGCAAACCTAACTAGACGTGAGTATCAAAATAATTGTGATTTTTGCTGTCAGGATTTTTATGTTGATTTTTTTTGCAATAATGCAGTTTATATGTTGTAGTTTTTTTTAAAAATGAAAATATGGGGTTTTGACCTCATTGCAATATTTTGGTTCAAAAATAAAAAACAAAATGCGCCAAAGAGTCGCAATTGATATCCGAAAAAAACGGTTTTGTTTTGGCACCTCTATCACTTACATTTATGAGCAGATTATTTTTATTTTTTGTGCGGGCTCTAATCATTAGTTTTTGTCATATAGGTAAATTTTGAACTATAATGGTTTTTATTTGTGACCATCCAAAATTGTCTCTAAAAAAATGTGAAAACGCATCGGGATGAAAAATTCTAAATTCATTTTTATATCAAATAACCAAAAACTGCTATGACAAAATCCAGATGAGCATGTTTTTAAACAGTGTGCAAACTTTAAAGTTGATACCTGTGATAGATTTTAAGATACCAACCCAAAGCCATTTTGACCATTAAAAATAAGGAAAATTATTTAACCCATTCAACCCTGACGCACTACAGCAGGAGAAGGGTCGACCATGATAAATCATGGTAAGGACCATATTAGCTTGACGCCTGTCGGCGCCAAGCTAATCTGGCAGTACCCCTTGCATTAGCATGGTCGACCCATCTCCTGCAACAGGTCCATAGTCGTCAGATGACGCCTCCAAAATTTGAGAAATACGTGCGTCGGGCTGAATGAGTTAAACATAATGCAATGCAAACATTCGCTTATAACATGGTGGGATGTAACAGAAGTCGGATATAACGACACTTTTCAGGAGACCCGACTGCACTCTATCTGTTGAAAGCACTTCACTTCGCTTCACTTTGGACATAGCAAGGAGAAGATTTGGGTCCCCATGCGATTTGTTATACAAGACGTATTACCAATGTGTTACGCTTAACCCTTTTAGCCCCAAGGCCCCATTTCTCAAATTTTAGAGTTGTTGCCTAATGACTATGCACCAGTTTAGGAGATAGATTGATCATGATAATTCAAGGGTAGTGCCAGATGAGCTTGGCGCCTTCAGGCGCCAAGCTCATCTGGCACTACCCTTGAATTATCATGATCAAGCCATCTCCTGCTGCAGGGTCCCCGGGCTAAATGGGTTAAATATACAATTTTTGACTAGTTTAAATAAGTGATAATGTGAGAGGTTCTTGCATGAAAATAATCTAAATTGGCAGTTTAAGTGTAGTGCCTGATTAGATTGGCGCCAAGCTGATCAGGCACCACCCTTCAGCCGTCGTGATGGCTCCATCTTCTGAAGTCAGCACTGACAGCAAAACTGTGACCTGAAAATGTGTTCTACGCGCTTAATTCCAACCTCAACAAGGCAGTTGAATTTTTAGCGATGTAACCAGAAGACCCGGAATTTTCAGAAATGACACGCGCATCTGTAATCTCCAGAAAATGAGGTTTAACCCCTTCACTGGCCGTGGTCGCAGAAATGTCTTTCTAACAGCTTTGTCAAGTCATCGCTAAAACAGCTCTCGCCGTCCGAGAAACACGTTCACAAAGTGGCGTCAGCAAGAGGCATTGATCCTCATGAGCCCCTTATGTCTCTTGCAGATGGGTTGTCAATCACGCTTTCTCGGCAGTGAAGGCCGGGTCACAAAGAGGATCGGCTTTTCATTTAAGAGCTAATTACAGGTGATTTCGCATCTCAAGCGCTGTCGTGAAAGTGCGCATAGTTATGTGAAGGAGCATGCTGCAACCACTCTGGTCGTCTCCCTTCATTCGCTATCGCTGGTCAACTTCTCTCTGTCTCCTCCCCCCCCCCCCCCCCCCACTTTTTTTTCCTCCATTGACCTTCATTCTCGTTTACGACCGTAATTGTAGCAGTTTTATGGACGAGAAATCCCTAAATCAGAGAAACGACACACTTTGACCCCCGATACCACCTTCTTCATATGATGGAAGTGAGCGGAAATAAGGCAACAAAAGGCATAGCTTTTCATCAGCCCCTGCTTCCTGCGGGGGCTCATGAGAATTTATGCCTCTTGTAGATGGAGAAATGTAAAAAGGGACTAAGGAAGGTAGCAATCACTTCACTTTCCTTGTCAATTTAAATTCCGCTGATTTTCTCTTTTTGACGATTAACATATAAGTTAAGTCAAGCACAGGCATATATTCTCATCAGCCGCTGCAAGCTACAGGGACTGATGAGAATCTATGCCTCTTGCACATTGAAAGACACAGGTGAAAAACTTACGAAGGTAGAGATCAAAACCTTACTGACTTTTAGTGAGGATTAACATGTGCGCGAGCTATGCCACCTAGAGGTATAGATTCTACCCTGCACTTTGCAGGGGCGCATGAGAATCTATGCCTCTTGCAGACATAAGGATCTGGTTGTAAGACTTAACTCATTCTACACCAGACACACCATAGCAAGATAAGGATCGACCATGATAGTTCAAGGGTGATGCCAGAATAGCTTGGCGCCTATAGGCGCCAAGCTATTCTGGCATCACCCTTGAACCATCATGGTCGACCTGTGTCTTGCACTTCAATGCAGTCTTCAGAGGACAATGGCAAAAGTTGGGGATTTCGGTGTTGGGGTAGAATGAGTTAAGAAGGCGGTGTGATCATTTTTCGGAGTGGGGGTGGGGGTGGGGGGGTGTGGAGGGTTGGGTGGGTGGGGGCTGATTACGGAGAGGTCAGCGACATAGGGTGAAAGAGTCATGCAACATTATCGATGCCGAAACTCTCAGTACTAATTTTGTCGGGTGATGTATGGGGAGCAGGTCCTTACTGCCATTCCCTCTGCTCGACTGACCTGATTTTTTGAAGCTCTTACAGTGCAGGATACATTTCATTGATCCCTAACTGAGCGGCAACAATCACCGAGTAGAAAAATGGAATGATGTCGAAAGAGAAGAAACATTCCAGGTACGATAGTAATAAAAATGCTATCCCGAGGATTTTAACTTTTTTAACTTGATGCCCCGTCTAACCCTTTGAGTGTCGGTAGCGATTTTGGTCGAGGTGATTCCTGAATGAATCCTGAATGAATCACCTCGACCAAAATCGATACCGACACCCAAAGGGTTAACGACTAACAAAGTCTGCAGACATACGTGAATTTCATGGATATCTTTAACCTTTTGTCTGCTGCTGACGTTACCGTTCGGTGAACAAAAAAAGCGGTGTCGTCAGTACCCGCCAAGGGGTTAAGCTTTTGTCCGTCATACAAAAGGTCTGATTATAGAAAAGACGTACTAGGCTGTTATGCTAAAAACATTGCAGAACTCTTCCTTGCGAAAACCCACACTTCAACCTTGGTCCGCAACAGCTTTTTGAAAATACTGAATCCTAACGACGTCATGCATACATTAAGAGTGGTTATCGGAAGACTACCGTACAGCTGGGGAGATATATCGACCATGATAGTTCAAGGGTGGTGCCAGAACAGCTGCTCTGTCACCGCCCTTGAACTACCATGGTCGACTGACGTCTTGTCGTACTGTCAGCGCTGAATAGGACACATGCGTAATTGATATAGTTTAGATACACTGCAGTCTAGCAAAGCAGTTGTACTCACAAGCCTTTTGTATGGCTGCGAGTCCTGGACACTGTACAGGAAGCACATCAAACAGCTTGAACGTTGCCACATGAGATTCCTGCGGTCACTCATGGACATCAAATGGCAGGACAGGGTGACAACTTTTGGACAGGGCTGTCCTAGACAGCATTGAGGCCATGATAGTAAAGGCGCAGCTTCGCTGCACAGACCAGCACGTGATACGCGTGGACAGTCCACGTATCCCACGCCAGCTTCTCTATAGAGCACTTGCACAGGGCCACAGAAACCAGACACCCAAAGAAGCGATACAAGGACTGTATCAAGGACAGCCTCAAACACTGTGCCATCCCTGCAAGAGAAACTGAAGCCCGTGCACAGGACAGAACAAGCTGACGTGTTGCCTGTTACACGTTAGGCGGGATCGAGTCACCAGTGCCAGAGAACGCAAGAAGGTCTCAACGTCCACCCCTGTCACGGCGTATTGACAGTGCCCCCACTCCCCCCGATTGTACACCTTCAAAACTGGATTGGCCAGCCACACCAGGGCCCACTTTCGAAGAATGCACAACAAATGACATCATCGGCCCCTATGGTCAACCGACGACGACGAGATAGCATGGAAAAGACTCATTCAAGGAATATAAGCATCATTTGTTACAAATAGTTAGAACCTGGAACAGTATTTGAATCCCGGCGCAATAGAAGTTGTTTATGAGAAGTAGGTCCAAATTGCTCAAATTGAAAACAATGGCTAATAGCCAGGACCAACATGCGATCTCTCATATTTGTATGGGCTTTTAGTCCACTGTTTTTGTATAAAAACTAAAATGTTGACCTTCTGCTGATTTCCGGCGGAAATCGTCTATTCCCGAGAACAGTAACTTTAGTCATGCTTTACCAGCAGCTATGGAAATGGCTGGATGTTTGGCAGCATTTTCGTCATGTCGCAAGAAATGTACTACGCTTACTACTGTCCCTTTCACTCATGCCCCCCCCCCCCCAACCCCTTCCATATCACGAAACACACCAGCGCCGCCCCCACTCCTCGCCGACAGTTCGTTACCTCGTAAAAACGCACTTCTTAGACCCGCACAGTACAAAACCACAAGTATGCGATGTACAAGCTTCTAACGTCTCACTGACGTGACCAACATGTGCCCTACAGCCTACAGCGTAATCATGATACAAAGACTGATCAAGAGATAAAATGACAGCCGATTAAACAAAACGCAAGGAGTATAAAAGGAAAAAAAATAGCTTACCAAATTTTTCATGTGTGTCCATGTTATTTTAAAACGGGTCTTAACTGAATCAGTCCCGACACCCCACAGCAAGCTATGGCTCGACTATGCTAGTTGAAGGGTGGTGCCAGAATAGCTTGGCGCCTATAGGCGCCAAGCTATTCTGGCACCATCCTTGAACTATCATGGTCGATCTGTCTCCTGAATTGTAATGCAGTCCTCTGAGGACAACTCCAAAATCTGGGTATGTTGTACCTGCGACACAATGTGTTAAAGTAGACACCAAAACCAGAATATATACGACTGTCCTCTGCTTTGCTGACTGATGCGAGCGAAAAGACTGACGGATTTGACACAGAATGCTGCCTACGCTGGCCACGGTCCTTTTAATATGGGTTATGCACCTCTATTCAGGCTACCGAAAGTTCGGAAAATCGAAAAGTCGAAACTCAAGATTCAAAGATCCCACGCAAAATCAAAGTTAGCTTGCGAGTGACAGAGTAGAGACAAGCTCAGTGAGATCAATCCCTCAACAGCAATGGGTATAGATTCTCATGAGCCCCTGTGTCACCAGCAATGGTATAGATTCTCATGAACCCCTGTGTCACCAGCAATGGGTATAGATTCTCATGAGCCACTGTGTCCGAGGACATGAAAATGGCCAGATGTAAAGGACCCATCTCTACCGTTGCAATAAACATAGATCCTCACGAGATCCGTTACGGCAAGAAACACAGGCTCTCATGAGCCCGTGAATCAAGTGCCCATGAGAATCTATGAGTCTTTAGATGGAAAGGAGTCTGAATAGGTGTGCTGGTTTGTGATTTTAGACCTTAGGCTGAAAGCCGTAAGGTCCAAATCACAATACAGCACACACAATTATTCAGAAATTCGACGTAAAAGTCGACCGCATTTATTTCCCAGCTGTTTGGATGTCTTTGAGATCGATGTAGCCGTGATCGTCGGCTTCACTTTACTGACCGGGGAAAGTTCCGCGGTTTACCCTCAAATTAAAGTAACCTCTGGTGCGTGTTTGATTGTTGTCTAAATGTCATTAAAATAACACCGAAAAGAGCATGTTCTGCAGTTTCCTCTCAAATTAACGTAACCCGCCCCTGGCGCATGTTTGACTGTTTGTATTAATGTAATGAAAGATGACCGCCCCCCCCCCCCCCCCCAAAAAAAAAAAAAAAAAAAAAAAAAAGCATGTTCTACAGTTTTCCCCCAAAATAAACTTCTAGTGCATGTTTCACTGTTTCCTTTGGCAAATTAAGCCTTTGGCTGTCGGTAGCGGTTTTTGTCACGATGATTCCTACAGGAATCATCACAACTGTTACGTTTGTGGTTGTGCTATTCTGTGAGAGCATGTGTGTATTAATCGTAGGAAAAGATCCGATATTTATTGGTCTATTTTGGATACGAATCGCGTACCTTTTTAGTAGGATTCATTTTCGTTCGCACGGAGAGCGGAACTGACTTTGTTATGATACGCTAAGATTAGACCGGAAGTTTCTAGCAAAGTCGCACGGATAGTCGCGGTCGATGTTTGTGATGCGTGGTTTCGCTGTAAATAGACCAGAACGTTCGAGCGAAGTCAAGATCTGTCTAGTGACCTCACATGTGACGTTAAAGTGTCGGCAACATTTTGCAACACTGTATAAAAGGCGTTTAAAATAATAGTGGAACCTGGTAGCTCATTCTAGGAAATTCTCTTCATTAATATTAATAAGTTTTGGTTACGTTTTCCTTTCTGATTGGTTGTGTTGTGCGAACTGATTTGCTGGATTATTCTGGAAAGCTATAATACTATAAAAGATCATGCTAGGAAGCGTGTGTGTACATTGTCAGTGACGGAGTGATGTAGTGTGTACTGAGTGTGTACATTGTACATTGTATGAGAGACGCAGTGTGTCAGAAGTGTTGACGCATTTGCGAGGAGACAGTGTAACAGTGTTGG
Organism: Semisulcospira habei; assembly: GCA_036245525.1. Classification (NCBI taxonomy): domain Eukaryota; kingdom Metazoa; phylum Mollusca; class Gastropoda; family Semisulcospiridae; genus Semisulcospira; species Semisulcospira habei. Next base: position 220,413,902 of record BTPG01000001.1, on the reverse strand, counting down.
TGCATTTGTGAATGCTTTGTGCGGAGATCGCATCGCCGCAATAAAATATTGTTGAGACTGATACTCCAGTATGGTCTACATCCTTGAGCCACGTGTGACGGGTTGCAACTGAGTGAAGTTTCTTTCTAAGAACCATACGTGCGTGCGTCTGGTGTGATATCATACTACGACCACGACTACCATGTAACAACAACAAAAACCGTTACGATAGCAAATTGGTTAACCTTTTTAGCCACAAGGTCCCATTTCTCAAATTTTGGAGGTGTTGCCTAATGACTATGTACCAGTTGCAGGAGATGCACTGACCATGATAATTCAAGAGTAGTGCCATATTAGCTTGGCGCCAAGCTAATCTGGCACTACCCTTGAATTATCATTGTCAAACCATCTCCTGCTGTGGGGACATGGGGCTAAATGGGTTAAACTAACCCTTGGTGGGTGCACTTTGAGTTGTTTCCTGATTGTCATTTACCCCTTTGGTTGGCAGTAACAGAAAACTTTACTGACAGCCAAAGGGTTGACCGACTCCAGAGAGCATCGTTGCACAGGCTTTGCTTCCCTTCAGTGAAACCAAGCTTCCGGTTCATGTGTCCTTAGTTTCCAAATTGATGCCATTAAACGGGCCGCAGTATCGAGAGCGGTTTACATAGAACAAAAACATTCCCGTCTAAATGCCATCCGAGAGCACCTTACTAGCCCTGGCCGCAGGTTCATCGTTTTCTTAATGTCATGAAACAAGCAATAGAGAGTGTTTTTCAGATCTCAGTTTAACTAACCCAAAGGCACATTAAAAAAAAAAAAAAAAATTATATATATATATATATATATATATATATATATATATATATATATATATATATATATATATATATATATATATATATATATATATATATATATATATATATATATATATATATATATATATATATATTCATATATATATGAACCCAACAGTGATTGCTTCAATTAAAAAATAAATGAATTAAAAAATCCCCCAACAACTTACCTTCCATTACAGTTTTTAGTTTTGTTATTGTCACATACAAGCCCTAAAGAACATGTTTTTCAATTTCAGTGACTCCTTCACAGTTTTTCAAACGTCCCCCCCCCCCCCCCCCCAAAAAAAAAAAAAAAAAAAAAAAAAAAAGGAATTTTTTTTTAAAAAACGCCATTGGGAACTTGTTTATCCATTTCAAATTAACTAATCCTACAGTACATGCATCATTGTTACAAGTTTTATTATTGAAGGATATTGAATAGGCCATAGAAAAAAGAATTGCACAAACTTCAACATACCTAGTGTGTGTTCCATTGTTTCCTAACATTTGCACTGAAGAAAAGGTTCTAAATGACCCATTTAAATCCGTTCGCTGCCGAGAAATTGTGAACTGCAAGAGGCATGGATCCTCATGAGCCCCCTCAGCCGCGGGGGCTCATGAGGATCTAGGCCTCTTGCTGAAACCACTTTGCATCCATGCTATTTCGACGGCTGGGGATCTTTGTTGTAGAAATCACAATGATTTTAAGACACAATCTGCGTCTACCGGCAACGGAGGGCAGGACCTCGGTGATCCATGTTTAACTCATTCGAGACGTGCCGCCTCCGGATACGCGGCTTATGCCGTGTATCCAGGGGCGGCACGTCTCGAATGAGTTAAACCAATAATTTTTCCCCCGGGATTATCTTGTATGCTCCGCAGTATTTTACATTTTTTTTTATTATTTTTTTTTTTCAAAATAAAAATCACCCACTAGCGTTTTATTCAATCTCCAACGATTTGATTCTTTTTCTAAGATCATAATTATGTACCCTAGAGAGCATGAGTGTTTTGCGGGTTCCTTTAATTATGAACCGACCCCTGGGGCGCGTGTCGTTTGTCATTGATTCTTTGTCAACGTATGGCATGCTCGTTTGTTTTATATATACGAGATGTGTCCTGTTCGTAGACTTTGGACCCCTCGGCTTGGGAACTGTTCTGTCCAGAGTCACAGACCAACACACGCAGAATTCATGCAAGATGTTTTCTGTTGAAAAGATGCACTTTTTCATCATTAAAATAGACGTAGGAAGTCTGTCCGACTTTCCCCCCCGGCGACTTTATTATTTTTACTCAAGGAAACTGATCGGCCCTGTAGGGCATGTTCTATTGATTATGTCCAACAAATGTGTTGTTGTGTAACTTTGGACTTATGGCTGTAACATCCTGCAGGAAGTCCTGCAGGCTGTATTTTACAATGAAAGGATGGACGCAGGAAGTCTGTTCCGCTTCTTCCCCGGTGACTTTTTTTTTTTTTTAACTGAAGGAAACTGATTCAGACCTCAATGGCATGTTCTACTGTTTTCTGGAACTAACTTTGCTGCAGGGAGAATGTTTCGTTTTTTTCTGTCAATTACCTTGGCCAGCAGGAGCATGTTGCACCATGCAGAGGCTGACGGCAGACATGACCTATTGGCCTACTGGGTCAGAGTCGATTGATTCAAATTAACACTTTCCATCTTGATACACTATTGCTAGAAATAAATTTGACTATGATAGTTCAAGGGTGGTGCCAGAATAGTTTAGCGCCTGAGGCGCCAAGCTATTCTGGCACCACTCATGAACTAAAATGGTCGATCTATCTCCTAATCTGTAAAGTAGACTTCACAGGACAATTACAATACAATACAATAATACTTTATTAATCCCTCATGGGGAAATTCACATACGCAAAATATTAAAAAATCCAGCTTGAGGACGTAATGTCCGTGTACGTTGAAAGGTCCTGGTAAAACACAGAGGCACAATTGGAGTGCATCTGAATTGATTAGTGTTCAGGTTGTACTCCACAGGCAAGAGCTGTCACTATCCCACATAACCCGCCCGTTAGTGCCGTCTATTATCACTCCGGTGTCGTTACCGTTAAGGCCTGAACGAACCTGACCATCACAGGCTGCAAATTGCGTTTCTGAAATCGTAAATGGAACGTCAAAGAACTCAGTCTGTCAAAAGAACATGGTTACAATACAAGGAATGCAAACAGCGTACATCTTATGAGTCCCCGTACCGTGGAAGGCTCATAATAATAAATAATAATAAAGGTAATTTGTATAGCGCCTAATTATCAAGGTGCTCTTGGCGCTTTACAATCGCAGTAATGAAACACAAAGCAAAATATAAAAACAAGCACATATAACAACAAAAATACATTGATTCATACGATTAACTCATTCTGCCCGACGGCCGTATTTCCCATATTTTGGAGGCGTCATCTAATGACTATGCCCCAGTTGCAGGAGATGGATCGGCCATGATAATTCAAGGGCAGTGCCAGTTAGCTTGGCGCCGACAGGCGCCAAGCTAATCTGGCACTACCCTTAAATTATATCATGGTCGACTCATCCCCTGCTGTAGTGCGTCAGGGCTGAATGGGTTAACTGATTGATTATTTAAGCTTAACGCCGTGCAAGTAGCGAACACTATCTCAAGGCGAGAGATGGATTTAACACTTTGGCGGTCTGTAGCGCTTATGTCGAGGTGACAAAAAGCGCTACCGACCGCCAAAAGGTTAATCTTTTCACTGCCTAGAAAATGTCAATACCACCCATCTGCACGAGGTACAGATGAGCCATAGGGATCTACTCTGTGCTGTAGGGTGCTGTTGGTTTCTGCTAGTGGCAGTGAAAAGGTTAAAACCTTTTCCTACCCTAAGCAGAAATTAAAAAGAAATACCCCACAATGGCAGACGGAATGACATTTTGATTCCTTGAAATAAAATGGCCCGTAAAACGAAAAGAAAAGAAAAGAGAACGGAAAAAAAAAAAAACCGAGCAGAAAAAGGCATACAAATAAAAAAGTATTTCCGTGGGCAGGTTGCGGCGGAAACGACATCGGCTGTGTCATCTGATAGTCTCTTGCATTGCGTCGCCGTCTGCAAATGGCAGAGTTATTCAAATGGCAGTCTTGAGACAAACTTGCCAATAAAGCACAGATCAATGCTTTAACCTCTTCGCTGCCTGTGGACGCAAACTGTGTGCCTAAATCTTTGTTGGTTGTTTGGTTAGTTCGGGGTTTAACGTCCACGGCGCCGGAGTGCCCCAGGTATGAAATACCCACATTTTGGAGTTATCCTCTGGGGACTGCATTACAATTCAGGAGAAAGATCGACCATGATAGTTCAAGGGTGGTGGCAGAATAGCTTGGCGCCTGTAGGCGCCAAGCTATTCTTCCACCACCCTTGAACTATTATGGTCGAGCCATATCTTGCTGTGGTGTGTCGCGGGCAGAGTGAGTTAACGGGCGGGTGATGTGGGGTCAGGGACGGCATATTGTCCATGGAGTACCACCTGAACGCTAATCGATTCAAGCGCACTGCAACTGTGCCACTTTGATTTACCAGGACCTTTTAACTGGCATGCTATTGAACAAGTCCGTCTCTTTCGGCCTGGATGAAACCTTTGTCAATTTTCCGCCAAGGAGCTTCAGCCGTCCAGGCGCAGTAGATTGTGTTTCTGAAACCTGTGTTAATTTTACGCCAAAGAAAATCCCAGTCATCTAAGAAACGTGGAATCAAAACGGTGTTAACAAGAGACATAGACCCTCATGAGCCCCCGCAGTGCCCCCGGGTGATGTTTGCTTTGTCTCGGCACTGCAGGAGTTAATAAGTAAATGTGTGCCGGTTTGTGACTTTGAAGACCTCACGGCTCTAGCGTTATTCAAACAGCAATCGACCACATAATGCGTATAATTTATGTCATAACATCGGGATTTCCTTTTAACTCATTCGAGAGGCGCCACGTACAGATGCCCAGCAAATGAAACTTCGTTCGGTGCGTATCCGCACGCAGCACGTCTAGAATGAGTTAAACAAGAAATGACTATACGCCGTCACCTCCAAAATCACAGACCAGAACAAAAATAAACTGGTTCTTGCAGGACGTGTCCACAAACCTCTGCTTGTTGTGACACGCAAAGACGACGGAACCACTCAATGAATTTGTCATTTAGAGAGCGCAACGTTGACAGTAGGACAAAAGCAATCGACCGCATAAAACTCCGGCCTTAAATGTCAGAAATCGAACGCTTCTTTCTAAAAGAAACGTGGACTTTTTCCGACAAGAAAAAAGCATCTGTCAAACTTGAGAACAGCCTTGTCCGGGTGCTTTTGGGGGCACCGCTTAACGAATTTTACTTAACTCTTCACGGCCAGTGGACGTAGATTTCTCAAATCGTTGTTAATTTGAAGGCCCACTACCACCGTAACTGTTCAAAGATACACTTCTGTAACAGATGGTTACAAAACGCTACATACAGCTACGGTTCATTTAGACACAGGAGAATCCAGTTCCGCACACGTCGTCATTATACCAACTAACCTGATAATGACTCCACTCCGTTTTAGAAATACAACGCTATCAGTACGAAAAACAGCTAAAAATAGACTGACACGCTAACGGCCGCGCAGAATAAATAAATGCGATTACGCAGGTACTTTTGCTGCGTGTCCAACCTGCTGTTAAAGTTCGTTAGGTGTGTCGACAAGGCATACCAAACACAATTGTTGATGAAGTGTATCTTCAGATTTATGCGTCAAGGATCTTTCGTGTTAAGAGAATCCCAGCCGTCCAAGTGACATGGGTACAAAGTTATTTCAGGAAGAGGCATAGATCCTCATGAGACCCCGAAACTGCGGGGGCCCATGGGTATCTATGTCTCTAGCAGCTGGGTCGTTTTCAGTTTATCTCCGAGGAAATCTGTGCTACGGTAGCATTAAAAATGTCTGACGTCCTGTGATTTTGGACATATCGAAGCTGTTGGGTCAAAATCAAGAGACAGCTCACGAAAATCGACAATGCTTCTTAATCCTATTAGCACAGGGACCCTCTAGCAGGAGATGGATTGATCATGATAATTCAAGGGTCGTGCCAGATGAGCTTGGCGCCTGAAGGCGCCAAGCTCATCTGGCACTACACTTGAATTATCATGATCAATCCATCTCCCACAACTGGTACATAGTTGTTAGGCAACACCTCCAAAATTTGAGAAATGGGACCTTGGGGCTAAAAGGGTTAGAAGACAATTTGTTTCGTGTACACGGAGCACTGAGCGTCATCGACACGTCGCTTGTTTGAACCAACTCAGCTTTCCGATCGAGCATATCCCGAAAAAAATACTCTGGGAAGATGAAGGAGCGATCAAGAGTGAGATCCTCGGAGAAAAACTGAAAAGGATCCAACTGCAAGAGACATACATACCCGTGAGCCCCCGCAGAGTCCGCCAGCGATAGAAACCATTTCAACCCTGCAGATTGCACGCGTTGTCCTTGCATGGATCCACGCAAAGACACCGAGTGCCGTCTCAGTGCAGGGTTGAAATGGTTTCTAGCGCCGAAGTGCTGTAGTGCAGTCAAAGTCCGTCAAACTAGCGTATTGATGTCATTGTATGTCATAGGCGGTTATTTCCAGTACATCAAAGCGTCGAAGTCATCGGCCCGATCTCGGCCGCCCTTCCCTCGCGCACAGCCGTCAGCGGGCTCACGTCGGCCCGATGAGCTTTGCCTACTGATGAACAACTGCACGGTGAGTTAGTTTGCACACAGTGCTGAACAATGCCGTGTTCCAACACTTTAGATCTTACCACATCTACAAAGAACAATGTCGAAAACTCGTCACTCCTAAAAATCCCCAAGCTCAAAGTATGAAGGGGGGAAAAAATAATCCCTCGGGATGTACCGGGAGAGTGAAGAGGAGTGAGGTCCCATGAAAGTGGTGACCTCTTGCTATCAGGGTTAAGTCCCCTGCGAATGTGCAGAGACTAGAGTGAAGCCCCTTGGCAAGAGCGGCCGTTGCACGAAGAAGCCCCCTAAAGAGGTTAGCGAGGGGGACAGGACTTTGTCTTCAGGTTTCTTTGTAAGAGCCAACCACAGCCGGGGTAGATTGACCGTGATGGCTTAACCCTCTGCCCTCGTGATAACGAGTCCAGACGCGTGAGCTGACGTTAGCCGCCAAAAAACCCCTGTCTATTCATCTTCATTTTACTCAGCTTGTCTTGATACACTTGTGCGTCAATATAAGCAGGTACTATCCTGAAACTATCACGGATA
>BTPG01000001.1:220244319-220401819 GCA_036245525.1 Semisulcospira habei | reverse complement strand
AAAGAAATTCAGATCAAAACAGTGACTATCAGGCGAGCATAAAATCATAACAAGGAAAGAAACACGCTTAAAAAGAACAATTACAAATAAGTTGTGTTGAAATTATTCTTTCTTGGTGCTTTTCTTTTTGTGATTTTTCTTTAAAATTGTACTATCGTGTGGTAACCGTTTTCTCTATGCGTGTTTCTTTTATTTTTTTCTTGTTTTTTTTTTCAGACATACCTAAAGTTCTCAGAGGTGACGATTTTTATTTGCTAAAACTTTTCTTGTTTTATCTCGGGACACAGCACTGCTTTTGGCACTTTAGAAAAGGAAGGGTTGATCATATCTACATGTCCTCCTCCCCGCCTCCACCCTACCTCCCTAACAAAACAAGATTAATCGGGCACTTCTGATTCGTATTATGGTGTTAATTTTCTTATTGAAAAGAATGTTCCACCTGGAGTTTCTGCAGGAGCAATCACCTTGTGTTTGACAACAACACTACACTACCAAATACTCCTCCATCTGAGGAACAACACACCCACTGGTGAAAATTGTGATACTGCTCTATACACCCACAAACCTCCGGCATATGAGGAACACAGAATAAGATCACAGAAATAGACATGATCACCCAAGATGTATACCTCTTACACTGGCTGTCGATTACTTACAGGGTTAGTTAGTGATCAAAATCAAGGCATTTCACACCTCCCCTCCGCTGACACGCATCAATGACTACATAGCGACCCTGGTGCATGTCCACGGACACTACCTCAAAAGAAAAAGTAACGCAATTTGAGTGTGACTGGAGATCCACTGTGCTCGGAGAGTTATGTGTGACGGGATTAGGGGATTAGCAATCACCTGTGACACCCGGGCCAGTCGGCTGCTCACCCCGGGTGTCACAGGTGATTGCTAATCCCCTAATCCCGTCACACATAACTCTCTCGCAGCGCAGTTGATTTCTCGCTTTCTGATCACAGTTGGCGTGGTTGGTTGGTTAGTTCGGGTTTAACGTCCACAGCACCGAGGTGATCATGGACGGCCCTGACGGGCGGGTTATGGGGGACAGGGAAATCTATTGCCTATGGAGTACGATCTGAACACTGATCATCTCAGGCGCACTCCAACTGTGCCACTCTGATTTACCAGGTACCTTTCAACGGACGTGCTATTGAACAAATCCGTTTTTCCCCCTGGATTGTGAGTCCAGCTACCGGGGCCGGGACGGGATTCGAACCCACGACCCGGCGATTCCCGTCGCTCTCCTGCTCCGACGTTTAACCGCCTGAGCTATTTCGGACTCACAGTTGGCGTGTCCACAGTCGTAGACTTAAACCTAGATGACTGCCACGTATGAGAATGCAATGAGAATGGTATCGCACAGAAAGAGGTAGTGCTTCTCATGAGCCCCTGAAACTGAACGGGGAACATGAAACTCTATGGCTTGCTGATGGACTGAGTTGGGCCCCAGATCAACAAAGATCGGACAGTTTCCCACCGCTGGGGTTGACCAGCAGTCGGCGGCTTATTGCCAGATGACTGCCTCAGTCTGAGGATGCAATGCGGATTGTGTCGCACAGCAAGAGGCACTGATTTACATGAGCCCATGTGAGTGAAGGGGCGCATGACACTCTATGTCTAGGTGAAGTACTGTGACAGGTGCAGGTCAGCAGTGCCAAAGTGAGGATATTTGACTATAGGTCCATAAACACACTAGGCCCACCCACCGATCCCGTGAGATAATTGTGAAATACACCGTACAAGAAAAGAAGAACCATCGAATAGTAAAACACAACTTCCACAAATAACCATCCCCCCAAAATAAAAATAAAAATAAAAAATTGGGGTCAGGCCTGAAAGGAAGGGTATGGGGGGGCCCCCTTGGCCCCCCTGGATCCGCCACTGTTAGGTCCTCGTGTAGAATGTGTTAATCATACGAAGCTGTCATGGCTTTTGCATTTTTAAATTACGGCTACACGGCTTTTCAGGACAGTTAATCTGTGAAGCAGTTGTAACATTTCAACACTGATTACCTCCCTCGATCCGATCCGCGTATGAGGAGCGGATCGAGGGCTGTAACCAATGTGACTGTTTTCTCTATGTGCGTGCGAGAAGAAAAAACATATGTCTATATAGTTTACGTGACTGATTTATGAGCCGTGACGCAAGTCGACGTTAATTTCAAGATAACGTAAACTAACTCGCACGTTGGTGGGTTTACCTTCCCGTGTACATGTGCAATAACAATCAGACTTTTGTTGTTGTTGTTGTTGTAACGACGTGTAACTCATCTGAAACGCATTCAGTTAATTTGCTTACCAACCAACCAACCGAACAACCAACCAACCAACCAATCAACCGACCAATCAACCAAGCAACCAACCAACCGACCGACCGACCGACCGACCAATCAACCAAGCAACCAACCGACCGACCGACCGACAGACCAAGCAACCAACCATCCGACCGACCGACCGACTGACCGACCGACCAATCAACCAAGCAACCAACCAACCGACCGACCAACCGACCGACCGACCGACCGACTGACCGACAAATCAACCAAGCAAACAACCGACCGACTTACCGACCAACCGACCGACCAATCAACCAAGCAACCAACCGACCGACCGACCGACCAATCAACCAAGCAACCAACCAACCGACCGACTGACCGACCAATCAACCCAGCAACCAACCAACCGACCGACCGACCGACCAATCAACCAAGCAACCAACCAACCGACCAACCGACCGACCGACCAATCAACCAAGCAACCAACCGACCGACCAATCAACCAACCAAACAGACAAACAAGGAAACAAATACACTAACAATCATGTAGCACCAATTAAGGACACATGAGCATTCACTGTAGTAATTTTTCTTTTTGTCAACATTGTCTTGCCAGTGAGACTTGTCTGGTGTATCTCTTCTTAAGTTTATGCCTTTGTCTTTTTTGTGTGAGCATGTTTTGTTGCTGTGTCCATTTTGTTATTGTTAATATTCTTGTACATCCTGCTGCGTGGGTGTGTATATTGGGGAATACATATGTGTTGTAGGATGCAAAGTGCATGCATGTTAGTCCCAGCTCCCTCCCTCTCTCCATCATTAACTCGACAGCCCCACATCCCCCTCTCTGACTCGGCCAAGAACCTCGGCGTTATCCTCGATTCCTCTCTTTCCATGACCAGCTTTGTCTCTGTCACGGCCCGGGCATGCTATTTCCCCCTCCGTCGCATCAGTCAGATCAGAAAATACATCACCACTGAAGCTGCCACCAAACTTGCTGTCTCTCTCATTTTATATCCCATCGACTATTGCAACTCTCTCCTTTCCGGTCTCCCTCATTCCACCACTTTCAATCTCCAGCGCGTCCAGAACAATGCTGCCCGCCTCGTCTTCAGAAAAAAAAAAAAGAAATCCTACCACATCACTCCCCTGCTCAAACTCCTTCACTGGCTCCCTATCTCCCAAAGCATTCAACACAAGATCCTGTCTCTCTGCTATAAATCCCTCAACAACTACGCTCCTGCCTATCTCTCCAACTTACTTCACCCCTGCACTCCTTCCCGCTCTCTCCGCTCCGCCTCCGACCTTCTCCGCCTCCACATCCCCCGCACCAAACTCAGCACTTTCGGCTCCCGCTCCTTCTCCGTCTGTGGACCATCCACCTGGAACATTCTCCCACTCTCTCTCCGTCAGAAACCCTCTCCCTCCTCCTTCCAGTCCGCCCTCAAAACTCACCTCTTTCAACAGTTCTAGCACTCTAACGTCACCACACACCCCACCCCCAGCTGACTGTCGTAACGCATTTGTGCTATGTGTGTCATTGTTAAAAGCGTGCACATGCGTGCGTCAGTTGTGAGTGCGCGCTTAGAGTTATAATTATTATAAGATAAGCGAATTATAAATACAGTAATTATTATTATTATTATTATTATTATTATTATTATTATTATTATTATTATGTCATTTGTACGGCGCCTAGAGCTTTTTTATTGAAGATATATGCCCCTAAAATATACATAATAATAATAATAATAATAATAATAATAATAATAATAATAATAATAATAATTATTATTATTATTATTATTATTATTATTATTATTATTATTATTATTATTATTATAGCAAAAGGACATAATGGTCAGAGGAAAAATAGCTGGCTTTGAGCCCCATAGAGCCTCATTTTAAATGTAAAATGACTCACAAGAGTTTACGGTTTGAGCGACTGACTAGAGCTGTCTACGGCGGCTCATGGCAACGTATGTCTCTAGCTCCTTTATTGCCAGTGGTCGTGGACTTTTCTTCGGAAATCTTTGTTCATCCAAGTGAACGCCAAAGACTGAAATCCGTGTAAGGAACATTAATATAACTTGGGGCCAGCAAGAGGCATATATCCTCATGAGCCACCGCAAATGCAGTGGCTCACGAGGATCTATGCCTCTTGCAGTTTGGTGGTGTTCGCTTTTTCTTTGCTGAGATGGCTCATGAGAATGATGTGTATATCTCTCTTGCACATAACTCAGGGCGTGGATCGTCCGTAATGAGACCAGTGTAGGTTACATCACCAGTAATGTAGCGTAGCCTGACATGGGCACGTCACGGATGAACTGAACGAGGTGTCATTTGTTTTGCCCATTCCGTTTCGGCGTTTTGAGAATCAGATGCTTGCTGCGAAAAGCTGAACGTCGTCCAACTGCAAGAGACATAGATTCTCATGAGTCCCCGGAGTTGCGGGGGCTCATGAGGATCTATGCCTCGAGCTAAATCCACGTTGTATTCGTGTTCTTTTGACCGCTGGAGGAATTTACATCATGTCAAAACACACAATCTGCGTCCACTGCCGATGAAGGCCGGGGTTAACCCCCTTGAACATGGCAGCCATCGGTACTGATTACAGTAACGGGTGGCTGCACGCACAAAGGTGTTAACTTTTTTTCCCCACACAGAAAAAAGCTATATCTTTGAAGAATATGGATTGCTCCAAAAGAAGACTCAGAAAATATGGATAGACTTACACACTCTTTCTACTTGATGTCCATATATCAAACTGCACCCAGCAGTTTCTGCCGGACCGCCATTACAAGCTGCAAGACGTCGAACTTGCCTATGGTACAAGAGCAAAATAAATCCTGCAGGTTTCCGAGGCCTGTCGGTTAAGGATGTTATGCAAACTGCAAATAGGTAACCATTGCTGATCGCGAGAACGTTACACATCTACATTAGTTGAGCGACCTTCAGGTTAGAACATCTGTCAAGCTTCTGTACATTAGTTGAGCGACCTTCAGGTTAGAACATCTGTCAAGCTTCTGTACATTAGTTGAGCGACCTTCAGGTTAGAACATCTGTCAAGCTTCTGTACATTAGTTGAGCGACCTTCAGGTTAGAACATCTGTCAAGCTTCTGTACATTAGTTGAGCGACCTTCAGGTTAGAACATCTGTCAAGCTTCTGACAGGAACAAACAAACCGAGCTTTTACAGCAATTACATTAACACTAATGTATCCCGGTCTGCCATTTTGGACCTTACGGCTGATTGTCATAAGGTTAAAATTTAAAATCGCATAGGCTACCGGCTACACACAGGTGGTTAGTTATTGCGTGTTAAACACATAGCAATGTTACTTTCGGAGGTGAAGCATTTCTGAGATAATTTTCACCCTTTGCGTGTCGGTAGCGGTTTTTGTCGCGATGATTCATACAGGAATCATCGCGACAAAAACCGCTACCGCCACGTGAAAGGTTAAATGTGTGTGTGTGTGTGTGTGTGTGTGTGTGTGTGTGTGTGTGTGTGTGTGTGTGTGTGTGTGTGTGTGTGTGTGTGTGTGTGTGCCTGTCTGTTATTTGGGATCTGACGGCTTTGACGGCCAAATCCGCAATCACAGACCGGCACGATGTAATATATTATGACAAAACCGACTGCACATTTTCATCATTAATTATCGAATAATTACGTAAGACTGTGGCGCAATCAAAGACAAAACCGTGGTCTAAGCTGCAGCATTATGTTTCCGCATCGTGCCAGTGGAGATCGCATGATGACAGGCCTACAATTCAACATAAAACTAAACCCGACTGAGTTTGGCTTAATGTCCCTATTGGCTATGGAAGTATAAGGGACTAGCTGGTTAAGATAGTTATTTAGAAGGGGAATTGGGGGAAGGGGAAGTAAACGCTAGCTATAAAAGGCCGGCGGACAAAGCCGCACGGTCGGTAAAATAGAATTTTAGTGGGTCCGAGGGCACAAAGGGTGCCTCGATACCAATTTTAACCAACAACGGTCCTTTTCTATTAAGAATGACGTATGTACAAACTTTAATTCCTTATTCAAGAGCCCCTGCTGCTACAGTGGCTCATGAGAATATGACGCTTGTTTGGGGGTGAGCCACGCAGATGTTCTTCATTTCGGCTTCTCAGACATGACGTCTGCGATTAAGAGCTCAGACTGCAACATAGTTCATGTGTACATGACTAGGGCTAATGAAAATCTGTGTCTCTTCATAGGAAGGGACGGGCCACCTTTTCCTTAAATCTCTGCTCCTTTGAGGGACGGAGGTCTATGATCTTAACTCATTCGAGACGCGTATCCGGAGGCGGCACGTCTCGAATGAGTTAACTCATGCATGCAACTAATCAGGAAACGTACCTGCTTCGGCTGGCTGGGCCTCATGAGCATGTTTATCATTGGTTGGCAGAGATCAGTTGTATTTACAGCTCTATGTATACACTGACGAGCAAACGACATGCCAAGAGTCCAAAACAGGTCAGGCGTCGGAGGGAAAGAGAGCGAAGGAAATCGCCAGGTCGTGGGTTCGAGTTCCCGTCCCGGCCCCGATAGCTGGACTAGCAAACCAGGGGGGGAAAAGTGGGCTTGTCCATTGAAAGGTCCTGGTAAATTAAATTGGCAGTGCGCCTGAATTGATCAAAGTTCAGGTCATACTCTATAGGCAATAGATTTTCCTGTCCCCCATAACCCGCCCTTCAGGTGTTTCCGATCATACCAAAAAATGTCGCATTTCTTTTGCTCGTAAGTATATATCATACTTGTCAGATAAGAGGTTGGCCAGTTACACCAAAATAAAGCTATTCAGAGCGAGGAAGACATCAAGAGTGTAAACCTGCAAATACTCTCAGGCGGACTTATGCAACTGAAACCCTGCACGCATCACGAAGGTAAAAAGTCTGATTAAGAATGACAGGGCCCCACTAAGCACGTCGAACTGAAAAGATTCGCCTTGTCCCTGCTGGACAAATGCTTTTATACTCCATTATTCAGAGGAATTTTAGATTTACGAGAGGGTCGCCTTAAGCTTTTTGTCATTGCTACAAAGGGCCTCCCACTTACAAAAAACATCAGGCCAATGTGCCAGCAAACACAGTGTGTCCTGTGACGCGAAAATGGCAGCAGAATGATTTTTGTCGCGGCAACGTAATTGAATCTGGCGTCCACTTATGGCTTGACGCATTTATTTCGAAACGTTTTTGAAAAGTTGTATTCATACAGCTCTAATACAGCGTACAGAACTAACACGAACCCAGCGTCTCAGTGTTGACAACATTTTCACAACACTGCTGTAATGCCTTTTTTTTTTTTTTTGCTCGCTTTTGGTAGCTCGTATTCCGCCCAGTCACCTTGCCTACACCAGCAAGAGACATAGATTTTCATGAGCCCCAGGCCTCATGAGAATCTGTGCTTCTTGCTGACAAAGATCTATTTCAGCTGTTCCTCCAACAGTCTGACGATGTTATTAGTCATTGTTATCGTGAGTTGAGCATCACTACTGTCAAATGTCAAATTGTTTAGCGAACTGTCCGGACTCCGCTTAAAGAATGTTTCAGCTGTTAATACTTCGCTTAAAGAATTTGCCAGCCGTTAGTCCCTTCAGTGTCAGTGGCCACGCACACAACCTCTGAAAGAAATACACACCAAACGAGCAGTAGCCCTACCCCGCACACAGATGAATGGAGCAAGCAAGAGGCATACAACCTTATGAGCCCCCGCTGTCGCGGGGGCTCATGAGGTTCTATGCCTCTTGCAGCTGAGCGGTGTTTAATAATAATAATAATCGTAGCATTTATATGGCGCATTTCTCATAATAATTAATATTTATAATATAACTCAATGCGCAGAATGTAGCCGCGAACTGAACCCAACAAGCACGCTCACGTGAATCACATGCATTCACTCACACACTGTACGTAACACAGAACATTCACGTGTGCTAAGGGCAAGCTCAGCGAGCTACTGACGGTATTTGGAAATCGTTTGTATTTGAAATTTATTAAGTTGGCTGAAACTGATACCAAAGTGGAGGGGAGGAGAGCCGGAGTACCCGGAGAAAGAACCCCGACGTCCGCCCGAATTAACGTGACACTTACTAGAGGAGAAAAATCCGACGCCGGAACCCGGAATCGAACCTCGCACCTTTAGCATTGGTGGCAGGCGCCTTAACCACTGCGCCACGGACCGACCGTTTGCTGTGTTCCTGCAGTAAAGGGGTTACGCGGTTTCTTGACGTGTCATGACTAGATGTAGTTCAGATGTCTTGTTGCCTAAGACTTTCCTGATCGCAATAGAATTACCTCAATTTTCTCTGAATTTCCTCCCTCCCCAAAAAAGCGTTGTAATACACGTAGTATAAGATCGTGAATTGTTTTCAATTGTTATTCTTGTGTTGTTTTCTGGCACTTTCGGCCGTTCATCAGGGGCAAGCAGGACACTGCGTTGATTTTCCTTTTTGGGTGATTGAAAAATAATCACTGAGTCAGTGATCGAATGCGTTTTACGTCAACTGGCCAAAAATAACATCCGTGCCTTAATTAGAAAGCTGGAAACAATGGAAGATCTCTTTTTTCCCCCATTGTTTTACGTCATTTGAGCGTCCTAGTATTTCCACCTCCACCTGTTACAATTCTTACAACTATTGAGATTGAAATGTGCTCGAAAACGTAGAAAACATTTTACATTTTTAGAAAATATCTTTACATTCTTATGCCAAGCGTACCTCACGAGGCCATTTGCAAACCACAACCCATTCAGCTTTAACCCCTTCGCTGCCAGTGAACACGATTTTCGCGTCTGAGAGAACCGTACGCTGACGCGTGAAGAAAAGTGATACAAGTGTGAGAAATAGGTATAAAGAAGGCAGGACAAGCTAGAGACATATATCCTCATGTGATCCCGCAGGGGCTCATGAGGGTTTATGTCTCTTGAAGCTGGGTGGTGTTTTCCCTCGCCCGGCAATGACGGGGTTAAATCCACCTGCTTCAGGAAATAAAAGGTAAATAGTTGGCAATATCCCATTTGTAAATGTCCCTAGTACGTCTTGATAATGCTGGACAATAGGGCCACCTTGAACTTGTGACGTTTAAAAGTTGTAAAATGAAAGACATTTCTTCTCCTTTGTACGTAGAAGAGCTCCACCGACTTGCACTTGGGGCAGCAGAACATTCTTATACGTGTGCCTACTCACATGAATTGTGAAAGAAGGGTAGAAAAGACTTATGTGATGCAAGACAACATTGAAAACCAGCTGTGACTGCAATCAAAGCCAGCCCTAAATCGTGAGCGCAGGTAGAAATAATGTGAACTGTTATTCTTTAAAAACAATTTGTTTTTTCACAATACTGGAATTTCGACTATCTGCACATGCCTTAATGAACTGTTATAATTCTTACAACTATTGACATTGCTGTAAATCCTGCTGGAAAAAATTAGAAAGACAAAAATTGCATTCTACATTCTTATGCATCTCATGAGGCGGTTTACAAATCAGAACCAATCAGCTGTTCTTCTGTTATGCTTGTGGAAGATTTACACGTTTTAAGCCCATTGCTAAAATTGAACAGATTGCGTTGAACCTAAAACAATGTCCTTTAATTGTTCTACGTTTTTAGCGCATGGAGGACATTTCACGTCCGTTCTTTTTTGCCATCAGCGGTGTGTGCAAATTACTTGCCACGTTTAAAAGAGCTATTGCACAACAGAGCGTAAAACGTAGAAAACAACGGCGATTCTTAGTGCACGAGAGCGACCGCATGTCGCTTGCCGGAGGCATAGATTCTCATGAGCCAGTGCGACTACAAGTTTAGGTTTAACGTCCACGGCCGCACCGAAGTGATAATGGACGGCCTAAACGGGCGGGCAGGGACAGCTATTGACCAACTGAAATGACTAAAAAGGGTCTATGGACTAAATATGCCCCATGATCATGCATGGTCAGCAAGAGGCGTACATTCTCATGAGCCCCTGCGAATGCACCAGTACAGTAGCTTTGACTAATGCAAATCCACTGCGCCACCTCGTGCGCGCCACCGCCACCTACTAATGCTCAAGACAAAATACAAGGGAGGAAACGAACACGCCCGCGACATTTTACATGTGGCCGGAAGTATCCCAGCATGCACGGACCTCTTTCTCAACATCTAGAGTTAAACCCTTTAGTAGAGAGCCGTGAAAGAGGCCTCTATGCACTGCAGTGTATCTATTGTTTTCTGCCGTATTTACTCTAAAGTCGAAGAGAATTACTCGAAAATATATTGACAACTGAGCAGTGTTTAAACCAGACTCCATTAAATTAGACCTTTTGGGCTGGGGGAAATACGTACCTATACTCCATAAGCCAGTCTTGGCTACCGTGCACCCCCTCCCCCACATCCCCCACAATACTCTATTGACAATAAGATGGGTTTCAAAGTGTACCTTAGAATGTCCTGAGATGTTTAAGCCATGTTTTTTCCCCTAAAATCCTTAGGAATACACCAGAGATATAGCCGATAGCGCAAGGGTACCCCCATTCACGCTCTTCACGGATCCTAAAGTGAGCTTGAGAAACATTTTCCTCTAAATAAATCAGAATTTATTACAGGAGCCCAAATCAGGCAATATTATGCTAAGGCATACCTTCTGCGCCCTCAGCAAAAACAACTTGAAAAAATATTGAATCTATGGCTCACAGTGATGGTATTTGCACACCCAGTAAATGGACATTTCTGTGAAATAAAATTAAAAAAAAAAATGTTTCCGATGCCCTCAGAATTTTTGTATACAACTGATAGGTCTTTTTTTTAAAAAAGGTTTTATTGGTTAGGATAGAGTAACACAGTTATTCCCAACCTGATTTTATGATGCTGTGTGCATTTAGGTCCACAGTGGCTGAATCTGCTGCCCTACCCACATTTTACCAGTGCGCAAAGAAACGCAAAATGATCCAAAAAATTGCTTACGTCATACTCCTCTGTTTTAAATATTTTTGTTTCCAGTTTTCTTAAACAAAGTATGCATACTGAGTATAAAAATCTGTGATCATTTAATTAATTTCAATGTGACTCATCAATTTAATTGTAACTATTTTGGATTAAGAACATAAGGGGGGGGGGGGGGGGGTCTTAAACAGGGGCTGCTGCTAAAGCTTCTACCGTCTGGATTTGAAGGCATGATGTACCAATGGCTGAAAGACCTCCTCTTCAACAAAATTGCATGATTGAAGTGGACGACACACTCAGCAGTCTTGTCAAACTCAGGGAAGATGTATCTCAGGGAGGTGTCGTGTCTCCGATCCCTTTAATGTCCACAAAATATGTGGATAATTGGACTGTATTCTGATCAAAATGTGACCAATCAATTTGTTTGCTGTTTGTTTATTGGAGAAAAAAGGCAAAAATGATAGACTGAATGAGTGAAACTAGCTGGTCTTTTAGGAGATATTTTACCCTGCGTAAGGCGGGTCTAGTATGGCCTTTTCTGCTCATTTATTTTCGTCTAGAAAGGTGTAAATATGAATATGTCTAATAAAGTTTCATGATTCCTAACAGGGAAAACAATGTTAAGAAATACTCCAGATAGCTCTAAGAATGTCACTGCATCATGAGAATGACCCATGTTTTGCATCTTGTCAAGCCTGGCATTTTTGGTTTTGCAGGGAGTGTTTCATATTGTCAAAGTATCTTGATACCGCACTACTGGTCTGACCAAACTGGTGTTTGCTTGCGCCAGGTTGTTGTTGTAATTTGCGCCAATGTGGTCCCCACCAGTTTCTTCATCAGATACTTTTTTCCCGCAGCTCTATTCCATGGCTTTGATGTGAGGCCTCCATCTGAATCCAGTAATTTATTTGTTGCCAGTAAAGTTGGCCTGTCTGTCTTTGGTACTGGAAGGTCTCCAGTTTTCAAGGTGACATCTTCCATCTGATTGAAAGAGATGGTCTAGCTCAGTTTGAGTGGCCTTCTTTCAGTCCAGCTGCTGACTCTATTGGCAGCATCCTGGATTCTGCAGGATGCTATTTCAGTATGTTATGCTGCACTCCACACTGCAAAGTCATCCACATGGATGATGTTCGAGATGAACCTTGGTACTGCTGTACTGTACTGATGTTATTAATGTAGACCAAGAAAAACATCAGACACATCACCTTCCCTGAGTTTGACAAGACTGCTGAATGTGCCGTTTACTACAGTCTTTCTGTTTTATTAAAGAGGAAGTTCTTCAATGGCACCCCCTGTTTACAGACGTTTCCCCCTTTTTATGCTTTAACAAAAAAGAATTACAATTAAATTGATGGGTCACATTGAAATTAATGAAAGATCACAAATTTTTATGCTCAATGTGCATACCTTGTTAAGAAAACTGGCAACAACAAAATGTTTAAACAGAGATGTATGACATAATCAATTTTTATGATCATTTTGCGTTCCTTTGCGCACTGGTAAAATGGGGGTAGGGCAGCAGATTCAGCCACTGTGGCCCCGAAATGAATTACAGCATCATAAAATCAGGTTGGGAGTAACTGCGGTACTCTATCCTAACCAATAAAACCTAAAAAACACCTATCAGTTCTATACAAAATTTCTGAGGGCATCAGATACAATGTACGTTTCCCAATTTGGCAATTTTAAATTGGAAAAAGCTATCATTCACCACAAACATATCATAAAGGATGCCAACTTTCCTAATTTTATTGCACTTTATGCTCAAATTATTGAAACTTAATAGGTAAAGAGAGGTCAAAATGAAATGAAATAACATTAGTATTTTTTCTAATTAATTTTGTGTACTTTTACAACTTGGGGGTAGGGATACAAAATCAATCAATGTGGCACTCATAGTGATCACAACATCACCTAGTCAAATTTATAATAATTTTGACATCCTGTTTTAATTATGTAAGCCTGAAAATGGACTGCCAGTGCAATACAAAATGTCTGAAGGCATCTGACACATTATTTTTGTCTTTTTTGTGATTTTGAGGAAATTGCCATTTACTGGGTGCACAAATACCTTCTCTGTGATTCAATATATTTTTATTCTGTTTTTTTGTGTGTGCAGAGGACGCAGAAGGTGTGCCTTAACATAATAATGCCTGATTTGGGCTTCTGGAATGAATTCAGATTTATTTAGAGGAAAATGTTTCTCAAGCTCATTTTAGCATCCGTGAAGAGCGTGAATGCGGGTATCCTTGCATCATCGGCTACCTCTCTGGTGTGCTCCTAAGGACTTAGGGGAACATCGCTTAAACATCTTAGGACATACTAAGGTACACTTTGAAACCCATCTTGTTGAGTACTGGGAGGGGGGTGGGGTGGAGGTAAGGGGTGGGGTGCACCATAGATCGGGCTAGCTCTTGGACTACTAAAGCGACTGCTGCGTGCAGCCCGGGTCACAAGTTCATGTCGACAGTAAGACGCACTCTTGTTTTAATTTCATTGGATATGCTAATTTACTTAAACCAATGAAAAATGAGCGTGCGGCTTATTTCTGGCCGCATCTAAAACCGACAACTATGAATGGTGTTTGACTGTGCACAAAGCCTTGATACTAAACTATCAGTTTTGATCGGAGGACAAGGCTGGTATAGATCTGTGGCAAAATATCTATTGAGTCAGTTCAGTTCGAGGTTTTAGGCGGATGTTTGCTTTGAGGGTTGAAAACTGCTCTGGAATCACAGTGCTTCGTCGATTCGCGGGCGTGTTCGTTTCCTCCCTTGTATTTTGTCTTGAGCATTAGTAGGTGGCGGTGGCGCGCAACAGCACTTCTCAGAATCCTGAATGACTTGTTACTTGCTCTGATGATGGTAAGGTGTCAGTGCTCGCTTTACTCGATCTTTCTAGCGCGTTCGACACAATCGACCACACTATCCTGATTAATCGTCTCCAGCTTGTTGTTGCATTGATGGCACTGCCCTGTCTTGGTTCCACTCTTACATTGCTGAGCGGTCACGGACTGTGTCTGTCGATGGGCATGTCTCTGCACCTGCCAGCCTCCGTTTTGGGGTCCCACAAGGCTCAGCATTAGGCACAGTGCTTTTCCTACTGTATGTACAGCCTTTGTCCAGTATTATTGCTGGACACTCTGTTTCACATCATGCTTACAGTGATGATACACAGCTCTATAAGTCAGGTAGTGTGAGTCAGGTCAAAGAGATCATCCAGAGCGTGTCACATTGCATTCTTGATGTGAGGCTGTGGATGTCAGAAAACAAGCTCAAACTGAATGAAGGAAAAACGGAAGCCATGCTCATTGCATCACCCAGAGTATTTACTTCTACCGCTTTGCCCCAGCACATCATGATTGAGAACACGACTGTCAGCTTCTCTCAGTCAGTGAAGAACCTGGGTGTTGCAATTGAGCATGACTTGTCCATGGATAAACAGGTCATAAACATTTGCAGGGCAGCCTATTTGGAGATGCGTCGTATTACTCTGTTAGCGACAGTTCCTTACCTCAGTCTACAAAAACACAGGTTTGTTCATTTGTTCCGTCTCGCATTGACTATGCCAACTCACTCTTATCTGGATGCCCGCAGTATCTATTTGATCGGCTCCAGAGAGTCCAAAATTCAGCCGCACCTCTGGTCATGAAAGCGAAAAAGTCAGACCATGTGTCCCCCATCCTGCACGCTCTCCACTGGTTGCCAGTGAAGGAGAGAGTCAAGCACAAAGTCTTGTCCATTTCTCATGTTTCTCTTTCTGGCACTGGACCCACTTATCTCTCAGAGCTCCTTCACTGTTAAATCCCTTCGAGGCAATTGCGCAGTTCGTCTGACAATAAAATGCTTCGTATTCCTACAGTAAGGACTAAAGGATTTGGGCAGAGATCTTTTTCTTACCAGGGTCCATCAGCCTGGAATGATCTTCCTAAATCATTGAGACACAGTGAGTCTAGTGCCAGTTTTAAACACAACATTAAAACCCATCTTTTCCCATCTTGATTATCAGTGTTCATGTAATTAGTCATTTTCTGTTCTTCTGTGTAATTGTACATGTGGCTTCTTGATTATCAGTGTTTATGTAATTAGTCATTTTCTGTTGTCTGTGTAATTGTACATGTGGCTTTGTCACCTTTTGTGTAATATTTTCCTTGTTCATATGTACGGCGCCTAGTGCATCTTACCAGGTATAAGCGCCTTATAAATCTTCCTTATTATTATTATTATTATTATGGCGCAGTGGATTTGCATTAGTCAAAGCTACTGTCATCGAGCCCCTATGCCTTCAACGGACGTGCTATATAGAGCAAACCCGTCCTTTTGGCTAGGCGAGTGCGACCGCTACTGACGCAAACGCAATTTTATGATAGAACCAAATCCGCCGGCACCGCTATATGGCCCTAGTCATCTGCTCGACGTTAGTAACTAACTAACTAACCGTACCATCAGTAACAGGCAAAGATCCTCATGAGCCCCTGCGACCGCGGTCGCAGGGGCTCATGAGGATCTATGCCTCTGATCGATGGGGTAAGCTGAGTTGCACATCACTAGGACTTAACAGATTGCCGTGTGCACACTGGTGTTAGCTGGGGCCAATGAGACCCTGTGTTTTGGGCAGTTAGAAGCAGATGACCGAGAGACGCAGTATGTGCTATTATAGCACTTGAAGACGCGCTGGTGTTCAACGTGAATCTGTCTCTTTAGCAGATACGTATACGGAGAATATCCTGTAATTCTGTGCCTGCTGCAGATGGAAAAGCGGTTGGCTGCGGGGCTGTTTTTAGTGCTTCAGACTAATTTTCCTCACCTCAGTTCTTTTACTATGGGGAAACTAACGTCACATTACCCCGCACGACCCGCACATACTTTATCTGTCAAGACAGCGTGTGTTTGAGTGTGTGTGTGTGTGTGTGTGTGTGCTTGTGTGCGTGTATGTGAGTGCGTGCGCGCGTTCGAGCGTGTGTGTTTGTGTGTATGTGTGTGCGTGCGTGTTTGTGTGTATGTGTGTGCGCGCGCGAGGGGGTGAGGTGGTACTAGTTGGGTTGGGTACCCATCGTTAACCCATTTAGCCCCGAGTCCCTACAGCAGGAGATTGATTGGCCGTAATAATTCAATGGTAGTGCCAGATTAGCTTGGCGCCTTCAGACTCTACCCTTGAATTATCATTGTCAATCCGTCTCCTGCAGCTGGTACATAGTCGTTAGGCAACACCTCCAAAATTTGAGAAATGGGACCTTGGGGCTAAACGGATTAATCATCGAATAATTACATAGGTGGGTTGAGTACACGTAACTCTACAGTATTCTGTTGCGCAGGACTAACTTTTCCCCCACCTTAAACGTCCAAGCTTTAAGCAAAATCGTCCGTCTTCAACACAATACTGACAATTCGCAGATGCTGGTGTGGCATGCGGTTTTGCCGTTGGGCTAATTGTGCCTCTGCGCCAGACAGCGCAGAAACGTTAATGACATAATATCACATCAACGCCCACTCGACGGATGACTTTGCCGTAAATCTACAGTACAGCCGAGACCCTCAGGACCTATACCTCTTGCTCACAAGCACTGTACTCTTACAAATACATTTACATATAAGTTCCTCACCCACACGAGGTACCAACTGTTTCACTGTAAGACCAGAGAACTGGGAGTAACGAAAAGGCGAAAGCACTGAGAAATCACTGGGATAGGTATCTGTGAGACTGTCATGTGATACTTATCCCAATGATTTCTGTGTTTGGCCTTTCATCACCTCCCATCCCGGGAGGACCCTGTCGCTGATCAGACATACCCTGGCAATTCCAGACTTGCTGCATACGGATACGCAACTTTATGCCGCCGGATGCGGCACGTCTCGATATGACATAAAAACAGATGAAACGGATCCTTGAACGAGGCGCAGAGTGTCATGCGTGTCATGCGACTGCAGGGGCTCATGATACTCTATGCCTCTTGCAGATGGAGGAAATATGTCTTTGGGACGCAGCCATCGTTTCCGGCGACTGACAATAAGCGGAACGTCGAGAGACGATCATGTTGCTGATACTCTTGCTGTTTCCTCATCCAGAGCCA
Source organism: Semisulcospira habei (assembly GCA_036245525.1). Lineage (NCBI taxonomy): Eukaryota > Metazoa > Mollusca > Gastropoda > Semisulcospiridae > Semisulcospira > Semisulcospira habei. The sequence goes on along the minus strand of BTPG01000001.1, from coordinate 220,384,546 downwards.
AGCTCCTTCATGGAACATATATAGTATCTCATTATTCCTTATTATTATGTCTTCCTGTCGTATGAATCATACAATCACATTAGTCTATGTCTCTTGCTCATCGTCATGGGTGCCCGGAGATGCTCACAAACTCTAAGAAATCCTCGGTGTGGAAGGCCTGTTCTAACAGTAATACTGCCATTGCTGGAGTAAACAGCTCGACACAGTTACAATACGCGTTGTTCGCAAATCAGAAGTAGTTCAAAATTACATTTGTCTCGTACAAAAACAGTGGCTTAAAAGCCCGGACAAACATGTGATGCCACATGTTTGTCCGGGCTTCTAATCCACCGTTTTCCCCAAAACACGAGCAATTGTGACCTACTCTGATTTCCGGAAATCATCTATTATGAGCACACACCAAAGCCGGGGCGGATCTTGGAGGGGGAGGGTGTTCTGAACTCCTCCATAACCCCTCTCCCGCTTAAAAGAGGAAGAAGACTTTACCATAGAGGATCCCCCCCCCCCCCCCGCACACACACACACACACACACACACTCCCCGCTCCCGTCATTCACTGGGGCACCTGTCTCCAAACCGAGAAGTTCTCGGGTTCGTGTTGAGTTCTGGCGTGGGGTTTTAAGGCCTGTTCTCGTCAATGGCATACACACCAACGTCATCCGGCGAGTCGTCAGGGTTATTTTGACAGCACTTAGTCCCCCTGATCCAATTCAGTTCACATTATAAGTTTTAAATTATAGGGTAACTGATGACGTCATCAGCCACTGATATCAGACTTTCAAGACTTACCGTATTCTTCATAACATTTTCAAACATATGACACCAAAATAACCCTAGACAAATTTACCAAATTTTAATACCAGAAATTGCACTTGAAATGCTGTACAGTATACCATGTAAGCAGGTACAGTCACATAAAAGAAACCGCCCCAGCTACTGACCTATGGGGCTCATCGGGCTTATTTCTAAAGAACCGTGTTACTGAACTGTAAAGTGGCTGGGATTAATGGTCTTACGGCGGAAGAGTGGTTTTTGAACCCTCTCACAAGATAATGGAACTGCACCGACCCCGTCAGATACCACAAGGAAATATCACGATCCATCAATCCCCAGCATCTAGCGCATAGTCTTAACCCGTTGTGCCCCACGGTCAAAATCCCCAAATTTTGGAGTTGTCCTATTAAGCGTATATTACAATTAAGGAGACAGACCGACCTTGATAGTTCACAGGTGGTGCCAGAATAGCTTGGCGCCTATGGGCGCGAAGCTAATTTGGCACCACCCTTGAACTACCATAATAATAATGAGTACTTGTATAGCGCCTAACCTCAGATTAGAGCTCTAGGCGCTTAACAAAAACTAATGTACAAAAAATAACTAATTACAAAAATGGAATTAACAAAAAGTACAAAAACAAAATACAACGCACTCTGTAAACAAGCTATAAAGTCACCATTCAAAAGTGCTACGCTCATGGACTCATACTGGCATTCACACACACACCCACACACACACTACTTCTATAAATAGATAGAGATGACTTTAACATGACAGGTGTGTGACAAAGTCATTTGTAGCTGACAGAAAACATATGGGTCTTTAGGGCACGCTTGAATGCCTCTCTCGAATCCACGTATCTCAGTTCGCGTGGGAGATCATTCCAAACAACTGGGCTCTAGTATCTGAATGACCTCTCGCCAAACGACTTTGTTTTGACAAGAGGGATACCATGAACAATCATGTTGTGGTGTGTCGGGGCTAAATGAGTTAACCCTTACTGAGAGTGAGAGAAACGCAAATTACGTCTCTGCACGTATGGCGAGTTCAGCACCTAAACAGCTCCAACCGTTTTAACCCTCCTGTGCATGCATCCACCGGTAATGTTTGCAGAACCGGTAGCTGCATGCGCAAGAGGGTTAAGTGTTGTAAGCTAATACGGCAAGGTTGCCACCACACTTAAGATGTATTTACTGTTAGCGCGGTCATCTTGCCTTCTCACTACAGCTCAGCTCCCAGTCTCAGACACAGTTGTCAAAGTCTGGCCGAAATGACACAAGAAGGCTTCCAAATTGGACAGTATCGAATTATTTCTAAAGCCGATTGTGCGGTTGATGACCGTCTTTTTCCTCGGTCAAGTTGTCTGGCGTGATTGACGAAACATCCTTGCATTTTGCGGCCGCCCATTTCGTGCATTTTGTCTTTACCGTCAACGGACATCTGCGGCAGCTAGATCGACCAGAAAAGTTCAAGGGTAGTGTTTGATTAGCATGGCGCCTGGAAGGGCGCCATGCTAATCAGACACTACCCTTGAATTGTCGACTTGAAAATATTCAACTTTTACAAGTATGCACTGTTAGCGTTTGAACATGGACTGTAAAATGGACGCGCTCTACTGATACAAAAGTGGTAACCATTCCCAGAGTGTGTTTTACTTCCACGGATATCACTCGAGTCGAACAGTCTCTCGACTGATCAACGGTTTCCTCTCAACGACTGGTCACGGACTGAAACCAGGCCAGCAGTATACAAGGCAGCAAAACGTCCCCACTCTCACATCGGTACGACGGTGTTTTGTTTACTGGTATGCTTTTTTAAATGTCTTGGCAGATAGATCGACCATAAAACCAAAGCGTAACGCCTTTCTTATTTTAGCACTTCTGTCGATCCATCTCCCGGCACGGCAATTGGCGCTGGAAATGATTGCAAGAAATGCTAGAACTAACGCAGTACGTGCTTTTTGCGGTGTTTAGACAGAATCGCGGTGTTTAGACTGAACTTTCAAACAAGGGTAGTCACGGCCCGTTTGCACAGCGAGTGGACAACTCTTGTATAGTCTCACACTCGTGTCCTCGTCACTTCCTCCGTCTAAAAAGCAAGAACGCAAGAAATCGTTGCCGACTGAAACCTACCATTAACCCCATGATCCAGTCGCAGGAGACATTGAACCTCGACTGCGGGGGCTCATGAGGGTCTACGCCTCTTGTTGAGACCAATTTGTATCCCTGTCACATGGATGGTTGTGGCTTCTGGTCGTTGCAGGGAAGGGGTTAAGAGGCATAGATTCTCAAGAGCCCCTGCAGCAGCAAGGGCTCGTGAAAAACCCATGCCTCTTGCAAACGGAATTAATAGTGTAATGTAACGATTACATGGACGTCATCCACAGTCACAGGCATAACCCTCTGGCTGTCCGTAGCGCTTTCTGTCGCGATTTCTGTTGGAATCATCGCAACAAAAGCGCTGCCGACAGGCGAAGGGTTAAAGTTTAAACCTTGGTGATTTCCATTTTCACAGTTGCAAAATTGTAAACCTGTCAAGGAAGAGAAATAGAACGATTTTTGCCAATAAGAGAAATAGTCTATGCCCCCATCCCGCCCCCACCCTGCAAGTCACAGAGGCTCAAGGGAAGCTACGCCTCTAGAAAAGGTGCTTTTGGGAATCGATGCATCCCCCAGATGGATGGACTTCCTTAACCCCTTCAGTGCCAGTTGACGCAGATTGTTTTTCCTGCATTTTTTGTTAATTCAACACCAAAATGTCCTAGCTTTCCCAGGTACATCGATTCAAAGTGTTGTCAGCAAGAGGCATAGATCCTCATGAGCCCCCGCAAATGCGGGGGCTCATGAGGATCAATACCTCTTGCAGTTGGGTGAGTGCAGATTTTCTCGGCACTTAACGGGTTAAGGACTTTGTGCGACTGTCAAAATCTGAGAGGGAGCTCATGAAACTCTATACCTCTGGAAGACGGAAGGCTGATGGTTAGCATGACAACAGCAAAACTCTTGCCGGGGACTTTTACGCCAGGAAATGTCAGCTTCGTGGACTGGCATTATCACCCTTTGAAAACGCGGGAAAAAATCGATAATTCCAATATTCTGATTTGGAAGTCAGTGTGTACAGAACAATCAAAGCATGCTGCTAGTTTTGCGGTCATTTCGATTTGAATGTCAAAGGAAGGGAATCGGTTGCGCTGTTTTATTAACATTTACCTCCCTTAAATGTGGTGGCGCTGGTAGCGGAAATCGATTAATCAGTCAAGATGGCCGATTGTCAACACTTTTTATCGGTCAAAACTTGAAGTAGAAATCCAGTCTAATCTAGAGTCTGTCGACATTTCAATGGTAGTGCCAGATTAGTATGTCGCTATCAGGCACATATTTGGCAGTACCCCTAAACTACTGGCAATATTCTACATACGTTCTGATCTTGTTATTTCGGTCCGCTAATTCCAAATGAGATCTCTAGTCTGTGAAAAGCAAGACTCACTGCCTCTCTCTCTTCCCTCCACCTCTTGTCCATCTATATATAGAATTGATGTCGATACCGGTCTGATGTCGGTGGTTCCGGCGAATAGCTGAGGAAGCTACTATGCAAACCCAGTGGTCACAGATTGCCTTCAAAATCTGTGCAACCTCAAAGAGCCCCAGCCGTCCAAGGATCATGGATAAAAAGTGGCGTCAGCAAAAGGCATACACAACTGCAACTGCGGCGGATCATGAGGATATATGTCATATATAATGAGTACAAGAACCAACTGCTAGAGGCGTATGTGCCTTTTGCAGTTCAGTGGTTCGTGTACACTTTGTTTTGGCAGTGAAGAGGTGAAGTCAGTGATAAAAAGTCCAAATCTAGATTAGTTACTCGACAAGGGATTTATACTCCGGTTTTATAAATAATAATAATAATACCGTTATTATATAGGCGCTTTTTCTCAATTTTGGGGAAATCGACTCAAAGCGCCGCGCCTGAAACCCAACACACACACTCACGAAACAGACACGGATTTACGCCATTTAAGACAAACACAGTACAAGACAAACGAAGGGCCAGTCAGCTACTGAAGTTACAGAGATTTTTGATCGCTTGTATTTGAAATTTGTAAAGTGGCCTGAGACCGGTACCAACGTGTGGGGGGTGGAAGAACCGGAGTACCCGGAGAAAGAACCCCCGAATTACCGGATTACATAGATCCCTTGTCGAGTGACTAAAAAGAACCAATCGTTTGTGTTCCTGATGCTTGTATGCGTGCGCGCATCGTCTGCCATCTTTTGCGTGATACGTGTGCATGCGGTGTACATACACGTACGATTCGCACAGATGCGTGCATGAGCACGCCCGGTGCGAATCAAAAGTGTATGTGCTTGAAACTACCCCTGTTTTACGTGCCCTTCTATGGTCTAGTTTGGCTCACCTAAAACAGAAAAACGATTCAATAATCTCTTGTATTATGTTCTGTCTTAGCAACAAGCGGCGTAACCACCCATCCTTTGTCTTTCGTTGTTTACCCGAGTTTCCAATTACAAGCTCTCTGTCCTGCCATTCTCAACCCCCTTGTGCATGCAGCCATTGGTACTGATTACAGTACCGGTGTCTGCACGCACAAAGGGGTTAAGCCAGTGTCAGCTGCATTAAAAAGCGATAGATCCTCGTGAACTTCTAAAGGTTAGATTCATTCAATTCGTGTTCTTTAACTCATTCTACCCCAGACACACCACAGCAAGATGAAGATCGACCGTGATAGTTCAAGGGTGATGCCAGAATAGCTTGGCGCCTATGGGTGCCAAGCTATTCTGGCATCACCCTTGAACTATCATGGTCGATCTGTGTCCTGCACTGCAACGCAGTCTTCAGAGGACAACGGCAAAATTTGGGGGATTTCGGTGTTGGGGTAGAATGGGTTAACTCAGTCAGCCCGGCAGCTGCGCGGGCGTTGATTTTTCTTTCACCGTTAAAATAGCATCTCTTAATACATTGTTTGCCCCTTAAAATACCCACACAAAGACACGTGAAGTGGTTTTCATATCTTTGATCCTGAAATGCTCAAAGGGCTGTCAATCGTTCTTGAAATACAGACAGGTGTGCTGGTCTTTGACTTTGGACCTTACGGCCCCAGACCGTACGGTCCAAAATCACAGACCGGCACAGTTATTGTTTGGGCATCGTCTGCCCCAGGCCACTGGAATACCTAAGAAAGGACAAACATTAAAAGCACTTTCGGCGAGCATCGATTCGCTGATAGACATATATGCAGTGTGCACACAGGCACAGGGAACATCCACGAATGAAATCACCTGACAGGGGCATATAAAGCATTGTCAGGGGACCTAACTTGTGTAGATTCTCTTCGTCTGTTGTGCGTTAAAATAAATAATAAAGAAAAAAAAAAAAAGAAAAAAAAAAAAAAAGAAAAAAAAAAAAGAGTAACACAGAAGCAATGGGTTTTCAATTTCTGAGGTGTGTCTCCCTGACCCACAAGCTAACATGCTTTACGAGGTGCAGCTCAAGGGAGTTAATCCACAATTATTGCCACCGAGGCCCATAGGATAACGCACAAGCAATGAACTGAAATCTGTAGCGGCTGGAACGGATGGCAGACACACAACATTTTTACTAGTATGTAGATGGCTGGAAAAGGACGATTGGTTGTACATGGGTGGCAACAGATAATTAACTCAATCGAGACGTGCCGCCTCCTTTTACGCGAATTAAAGCCGCGTATCCGGAGGCGGCACGTCTCGAATGAGTTAATTGATATTTTCCATGCATTTATTCTATCCGTGTTTTTATTATTAATATTTAAGAAATTTGACATTTTAACGTCTGACCAGGTGTTTGCAGATTTAATATACCACGTAGCCAAATGATCAATATTTAGAATTAAGTATGACAATCAATGGATGCGTAAGTGTTGATTTGAACGATCTGGTTCTTATTGTTCTCCCGTCCACTGCACTGTAAGTGCCCTTGAAGGAATAAATACAGTTTATTGAATTGACTTGAGCTGAATTGAACTGAACTGAATAGCACCGGATTAAAGCGGCCAAGCCTTATTCAAATGGGTAAGCTCTCTTCAGCTGAGCCAAAGACGTCCCCGATTGCAAAAAGTCTTCGGGCCAACAACAGCCGCATTTGGCCCGCGCAAAGACGTGCACAGACACACACGCATACAGTCGTGCGCGGGTCAGCTGCGGCCGTCGCGGCCCGAGGACCTTTTGCTCCAGACTCTTCATTCTGATCGACGACGTCGTTGTAACTGTCAGATTTGTATTTTAAAATGTCCAGCATCAGTCACAACAAGAGACGAAGGAAGGTAACTGCAGAATTTGCATGGTTCACGATACCTCAGCTCAATATTCAACTTTAGGCGGTGTAGCTTATAAATTAACCCCTCCACTGCCGGGAAAAAGGTAAACGCACTCCAACTGCAAGAGACAGTTATTTGGGTTTAACGCTAAGCAGGCGACTAAGGCCATCTCACGGCGGGCAAGAGACATAGAGCATGATGAGCCCCCGCAGTTGCGGGGGCTCATGAGGATCTATGAATCATGCTGTTACCACTTTGTATCCATGTTCCTAGAACGACTGGGGCTCTTTTGTTGAACCAAGAAGTATTTCAGAGAAACACAAGCCGCGCTATCACTATCCTTAACTCAGTGAATGTTTTAAGGGTATTGAATACTCATCCTGACGTCTGCAGAGGTAAGGCGAGGTGTTGGTTTGTTTTGGTGCCAGGATGAGCGTCGAACTAACCCATTTGCTGCCAGTGATCACGAAATTCGCGTCTACAATCACTGCATTCTGGCCGACATTAGCGTGAAGAACACGACGTTAACTGAGATCGAAAATAGCCGTAACGAACACAGGATCAACAAGAGACATAAATCCTCATGAGCCCCCCGCGACTGCGGGGGGGGGGGGGGGGGGGGGGGGGGGCTCATGAGGGTTTATGTCTCTTGCAGATGGGTAGCATTCGAAGGCACTTTGGATATAACAAAAAAGACATTTTGACCTAACACCACTTGTCATACACAGAGTTTACTGAATATAGCTTACAGCGTTTCAAAATACGCAAATAAACCCGCTTGGCCGTCAGAAGTGAAAGGGACAATGGATCTCTGCCTTCTGCAAATGACAGGGGTCCAAGATGGCTCATCTGTTTCAAAAGAGTAATTGTTTTCAGCTCCATCTCGATCTGCGCATCTCCACACGTCATCAATTGTACGCCCAAGCCCAGATAGCTCTGTCAGTCTTGAAGAACAAGTGCGCCCTATCGCAGCTCATCAAGAAACATAGATTCTCATGAGCCCCTGCGGCTGCAGGGGCTCGTGAGAATCTATGCCTCTTGCAGACGGACAGATCCGGTTGAGTAACTGTCGCACGGTTGTGGCTTCGATGTCAATGATACAAGAAACAAATTATTGGGCAGATAAAACTTAAAATCAGGGCGGATAGATGCACGGCATGGCGACTGTGGCAGCTTCCATTCTGTATACTGTATGAACGAGATGTTCGAAATCGGTGAACATGATGTGCGTAGTGATCACATAAAATGAAGAAATGAACCTGTAGTTCCAATAAATAACCAGTTGTATGGGGAAAAGCGAAAAAAAAATTGAGCAATTTCTCTGCTTGAAAATAATTCATATGAAAATAAACCAACAAATTAGCAAGCAAGCAAACAAACAAACAAACAACAAAACCGACAGACATACAAACAGATATACAAACAAACAAACAAACAAACAAACAAACAAACAATCAATCAAAAGAACGAACGAACGAGCAAAAATGTCTAATAAAGCCATTTCGATTACATATGTGCAAGTTATTTTTCTTGTTTGTTATTATGTTTCCATGTTTCTCCAGTATAAAACACACGAACAACACCAAGTTTGACTTGCAGCTGTATAGTGCGGCACACACTGCCAACGCTCGCCGAATGATGCTCGTCGTGGCAAAACGTTCAACGCTTTCTAACCCAGTCCTAAACCAGCTGTCGACCATTGTCCCAGTCTGGGTATGCGAGCAAGAGACATACATTGTCAGGAGCCCATGCAGTCGCTGGGGCTCCTGACAATTTATGTCGATTGCAGATTGAAGAAGCTGTCTGACACACTGAATAGGACATCTCTATAAAAAAAAATTCGATTCCAGCTTGATGGATGGGGGAACAAGGCATTTGCACGATCTGATCTAATCTCTCTCTGACCACTTTGTCTTTCAGGTTTTAATCAAACCAAGTTTTGTCCGTCAGAAGACTTTATGCACGTTTTTTTTTCTGCCACCCTAGTCCGCCTCTCCATTTGTCATAAAAAGGTACAAAGCTTCTCCCCACCCGAACCCTTAACACATTCTGACCCAGGACTGAAATCCCCAAATTTTGAAGTTGCCCTCTGAAGGACTGTATTACAATTCTAAGAGACAAATCGGGCATGATAGTTCAAGGATGGTGCCAGAATAGCTTGGCGCCTATGGGCGCCAAGCTATTCTGGCACCACCCTTGAACTATCATGCCCGATCCAAGTCTTGCTGTGGTGTGTCGGGGCTGAATGAGTTAAACTCATTCACGCATCTGCCGTAATGAGAAATAGAAAAGCTGTCCACCTGTCACGTCTTTCTTCTTTCATCTCCTGCGGTCCGAGCTTTCTGCCCCTCTAATGACTTCATTTTTACTTGAAAGGAGCGTGTCGCTTGTACCGCAGCATGTCGATGCAGATCTGCGGAAAACGAGCTCTCAAGACCAAGTCAAAAAGTATATCTATTATGCCTGAAAAAAATAAAATAAAAGCATGGTACTGCAGGTGCATCGGCGCCCAGTGAACAAAAGGTTCTCTGGCAGACTTCAACCCAAGCACCGTTTGCTTTCTGGGTCTTTTCAGTGTCCTCTCGTTCTTGTCAGATGTTGGTTTTTTTGTGTGGATCTTTCTCCAACTGCCCGTCCACAAACTAAAGTCCTCTCGTTCTTGTCAGATGTAGGTTTTTTTTGTGGATCTTCCTCCAACTGCCCGTCCACAAACTAAAAAGTAAAATGCGTCCCATGTAACAAGCCTCCGATTTCAAATTGCTTTAACCCTCTAACTCCCAGAACTAACTTCTATAGAATGGAAGTCATTTAGTTCTGGAAGTCAAACGGTTAAAAATGACAATATACCCCTCAGAAAGTAACATTTAAAATGTTAATAACGCCGAAAGTAGCAGAAAAAGCATACTGTGCATGCATACTCTAACATTGGTTGTCTCCCTAGATTCGCTACCGCTATCAGCGGTAGCGAATCGAAGGAGACAACACAGTGTGGTGTACTCTGTACACTCCAGACAGACGTCAAGCGCTAAACAGCGTACGTTTGTTGGAAATGACATTTCTCAAAGTTCATGTGATCTTAATGATCATTTCCACAGACCAACAGTCAGTACAGGAAATTAAAAACCATTTTATTCCATATTGCTTTTACCCTGAAGATTTCAGACAGACCAGTGCGTTTTCTCACAGATTTGTGCACTTTTATATTTTGATCGAAGACTGATGAATGCATGTTTACCAGGGAAAAAAGTCCCAAAAATCTCTTTGCTAGAGACCTGAGCACAATTATTGCGCAGATAACACATGACACAGCCGCACATGCAACCTCGCGGAAAATCTTGGGCTCAACTCTCAATGACTTCCTCGATCTCAGAAGTGTAGAGAGTACTTTTTACCTGCAAGAGGCACAGATTTTCATGAGACCTTGCAACTGCAAGGGCTCATGAACATCTATGCCTCTTGCGGATTTGCGGAAGGATTGTCCAGTCAAAAGCCCTCTCCTTTACTGAAGAGCTCCGCGGCAAGAAACTAAAACTGTCTCCTTCTTAGGCGAGCCGAGCAACTTCAAGTTACTTTTTTTTTAAAGTTTTGTTTTGTACTTTGCACATGCCAACTGTAGGCTCGTTCAGGTGTGATTACAACTGCGCACGTTTTGCTCTTGCCGACATGGACGCAAACCAGGGCGACGGCGTTTGATCGCATAAAGTCAAATGAAAATGGAAGCTCTCCCAGAGTAAAAAAATCGTCAGAAATCATTGTTGACAGATTGAACTGGTGTTTAACTCATTCTACCCCAGACGCACCGCAGAAAGATATTGATCGACCATGATAGTTCAAGCGCCAAGCTATTCTGGCATCACCCTTTAACTTTAACTATCAAGGTCGATCTGTGTCCTGCACTGCAATGCAGTCTTCAGAGGACAACGGCACAATTTGGGGATTTCGGTGATGGGGTAGAATGAGTTAACCCATTTCACCCCACGGACGCATTTCCCAAATTTTGGAGGTATTATACCAGCTGTAGTAGAAGACGCCAAGCTCACCTGGAACTACCCTTGAATTATCATGGTAAATTCATCTCCTGCTCCCACCGTGAGATGGCCTTAGTTGCCTGCTCGGCGTTAAACCCAAATAACTAACTAACCAACCATCTCCTGCTGCTCGGCATTGGGAGTTAATGGGTTTACTATTGTTTGGTTGCTTGACTGCTCAAACCGACGGACTGATCGACATGCAGACAGACAGACCATCAGACAAACGGACAGGCAGGCAGTCTGACTAAATGCTCACAACCCAGATAGACGAGGCTAAGGCTGGTAGAATAATGCACATACACTGGCCGTTTGACATCGGAGCGCACAACGTTTTTACGAAATATCTCCGCAAAGAAACAGTTCTGTACCACTTTAAGAACACATATCATTTAGTGCCAATTCACCTAATGTGCAATTTTTTTTCAATTTACTCTTATGAATTGTCGATTTTGCTGTACAGTCGTAAACAATTTGATGAAAAGACAAAAACAAGCCATGTTCAATACCCTAATAGAACCCCGGCAGGAAACAGCCAGATTTCAATATTGAGGTCAAGCATGCAGTCTTCATGTATCAAAGCCAGTTCTCACAAAGGCAACTTAAATTTATAAACTGTTTGATGAATAAACACCACTCAATTTGCCAGTTAGGTTCAAAATCACAGATTAGCACACATAAATGCTATTCATAGGTATGTTAAAACAAGAAACGACTTTTCTTCTTCTACTGTGCTGCGCGGCTGCTACGCCAAGTTCAATCAAAACTGAACGCGCTTCTCACCTCAACTTTTGAAGAGCAAAGGTCATCCGAAGGCCATAGAAATAAGGCAACATGACTGCGCGGTCTCCTTTTTTCTAAAGATTGCATCTTGAAGCACTGCAATTTTTGCTCAACTGCCGGATGTGTGGCAGATATCTTGCAATTTCGTTAGCGGTGTATAACGCTAAAATGATTCCTTACGTCAAGTCGACACAGGGTCACTTTGATGTACATCTAAATATGCCTCTCGGGCTAGAGCGACCGGGGTCACTTGGAGTGTAACGCTAGTCGATCTGGCGTGAGAGGCGTGTAACGCTAAGTGACGCCGGTCGATCTCGTGTGAGAGGCGTTTTGACGTGTACATCTAAATGACCTCGGATGTAGGCTACGCCAGTTTGACCCCAACTGTATTATTCGACAATCGGGCCGACATAGGCCGCCGTTGGCCCGCGAACGGCAGAGCGCGGGCCAACGCGGCCGACGTAGGCCCGAGTTCTGGCGTTAGAGTCTTTTGGCGTGTTGCTCCTGTTACGCAAAGTTGATATGCCAAAGAAACCCCGGCTGATTTGGCGTAGGGGTCGTTCTGGCCTTTTACACCGGATGCAGGACCGCCATCTTGCACATCACGGGCTTAAACTGATACATCGATCACAGAAAAATGAAGCCGTTGAAATTCAAAGATGCACCCAAGGCTGGCGTAGGTGTTTGTAGAATGGCATTATTGCAACATGTTTAACGCGCAGCTCTTTTGAGATTAGGGGAGCTGGGTGGCTCGGTGGTAGAGCTCTTGACTCTCGTCCGAAAGGTCCCATGTTCGAATCCAGCTGGGGTCAAAATCTGTTCAGACCCTATTCGGTGCCCCGTCTTTGAAATCACTTTCGTGGTGGACAAAAGACGTTAAGCCCTAAACGTTTAACGTTCTTTCTTTTGAGATTCTTGTGAGTAGGGCTTATCCAAAGTTTCTTAACAAGAGCCATGTTGCTGTGAAAATAAACTGTTATAAAAAGTTCATTGCCAAAAAAAAATTGAACCCCACCCAACTACAAGTTGCGGGGGCTCATGAGGATCAACGCCTCTTGCTGAAACCACTTTGAATCCACATTCCTGGGACAGCTAATTTTTGTGTGGGTTGAATTAACGAAGCTTGCAGAAACATAGTCAGCGTCATCTGACACTGAACAGGTTAACTGATTAATTGCACGCGGATTAACCCCTTCCCTGTCGTGGTCGTAGATTTTGTTTCTAACATCTTTGTCAGTTTAGTGCAAAACAACCACAGCCGTCCGAGGAACACAGATACAAAGTGGTTTCAGCAAGAGGCATAGATCCTTATCAACCCCCGCTTTTACTAGGCAGTGAAGGGGTTAACTGCACGCTGTTTAACGTCCCGACAACACGAAAGCTGATGAGTTTAATAGAATTGTGTGCTCTCAAGTACATCGTTTGCATCTACTGACCTTTTTACTGATGTCATTTACTGACGTCAAAATGACCATTGGCCAATACTCTCTCTGGGTCTGGGCGTCTTCATATATGTTCAGATATTTTCTTGTCTACTCGATCAAGTTAGTTAGTTAGTTAGTTGGGTTTAAAGCCGAGCAGGCCATCTCACGGCGGGATGGGTACAAATCTGGCCAGCCAGATTAAAAGAAAGGTCTTAAGACAAGATGCAAATATATCTTAAAAATATTTCATGCTAGAATGTCGCACAGGTCTTTAAAGGAAACGTCTGCAGACTCTCAAAAAGGTCAAAATAATAGAATTATCATAGTCTATGAATGCTCAAATCTTATTAAAAAATATTGCACTCTCTCAGAAAACTGAAGATCTTGTCCGAGGGAATATCCCGGAACAAAACCTTCAAGGAGTTTGCTGTGAAGTGTTTAGTTATATCTTGTGTCAGTTAGATCGGCACAAGACAGCAAAAAGTATTTAACAGAATACTGCTCGTCGCAGGCATAACACCATGGACGCTCCTCCTGTTTTAGTAAATAAGAGTGCGTAACATACGTGTGCCCGATGTGGAGCCGAGCAAGGACAGTCTTCTCACGGCGGCTGCCGCAGCGGTAAGGTAGACTATCGGACACCTTAGGAAGAGCATCATGCAGCTGGTTAGCTTCCTCTTTGTCCCACTCGGACTGCCACTCACGGGCTATGTACGCGCTAATCACAGGTTTAAAATCACTATGAACAGTCTGTGCGTCAGGGACAGGGTCGTTGCGGGCATCGTTGGCAGCAGAATCTGCGATGCCCACATGCCTTGGGACCCAAATAAAAATTATGTCATAATATTCATCAACTCTGCGTAGAGCTCTCTAATTTGCACCAGCAGTGGGTGGTCTGTTCCTGCGCCCTGAAGGGCCCGCAGAGCAGAAAGAGAGTCAGACAGAATCAGGAAGTTTCTTTTCCTAGATCGATAAGCATGCTTGAGTGCCAGCAGAACCGCCTGCAGTTCTGCACTAAATACAGATGAATGGTCTGGGAGGCGGTGCTTAAATGGGCGCCTAGAATGGTGAGAGGACACTGCGGCCGCAGCCACTCTCCCATCCTCAGACTTTGACCCATCCGTATAAATACGACAATAGCCAGGAAAACTTGAAAGCAGTTAATTGAGGCTCTGTTGGTTTATGGCTTGTGGGCGGTCAAGTCCAGCAAGATATCAGGAACTAGTAATAGCCAGGGCGGAGTGATGTGTTGCACAGATTCCGAAACTTTGTCCAGGTCCACTCCGGCCACCTGCAGATGAGGTCGGACACGGAAGGAAAGTGGACGGACAGCTCCCGGATGGGTATCGTAAATCTCTGCAAACGGCGGTTTAAAAACACAATCATAGGCAGGATTTGTCTGGATGCGCCTGAAGTTTCAGAATGTAGCTGAGCATGAGGCGGATGCGGCGGAGCTTGAGAGAAGGCTCTCCTGCCTCGGCATACAGACTAGGAACTAGAGATGTCCTGAAGGCCCCCAGACATGTCCGCAGACATTGATGGTGAATTGTGTTCAGACGCTGTAGAACAGACTTGGACGCCGAGCCATATACCACAGAGCCGTAATCCAGTTTGGACCGAACAAGGGGTAACAGTCGAGGTAAGACAGTGCGGTCAATACGACCAAAGACACAAAGAACGTCGAGAGCCTTCTGACAAGAGGTTCTCAGGTAAGTAATATGGTTGCGGAAGGTCAGTCTTTTGTCAAAGATGACCCCCAGAAACTTTGCCTCCTCGGCCACCTTAATTTGCACTCCAGCAATGCTCAGGCTAGGTTCTGGAAAAAAATTCGTCTGGTTAGTAAAATGCACACAGACTGTCTTGGAGGGCGAGACCTTAAATCCGTTGAGAGACACCCACCCCTGGATGCGATCAACGCACAGTTGTAAGCGCCTCTCTAGAGACGCAAGTCCTCGACCTCGTGCGCACAAAGCAAAGTCGTCAACAACAAAGAGCATTCAGAATCATCTTTGACTGCCTTTACAGTGTTATTAATTTTAATACTAAATAAAACAGGAGATAGAATGCTGCACTGCGGGACACCAATTTCCTGTTCAAAGGAGTCGGAGAGGTAGAAGCCCACACGGACATGGAACGACCGGTTAGATAAAAAAAAATTGAATAAAAACGGGCAGATGCCTATTAAAACCCATGTTCAACAAGTCAGACAATATACCATACTTCCAAGTAGTGTCACATGCCTTCTCAAGATCGAAGAAAATTGCATAGACATGCTGCTTGTTGACAAAAGCATCTCAAATAAACGACTCAAAGCGGACTAGATGGTCAGTTGTACTACAGAAGAGCCGGAAACCGCATTGGAGGTCTGTGATGAGACCCTGTGACTCAAGATGCCACACCAGGCGGGCGTTGACCAGGCGTTCCATAGTTTTACATAAACATGATGTCAAAGCGATTGGCCGGTAGTTGCCCGGATCGGCTTGGGATCGGCACAATCACAGCCTGGCGCCAAGATGGTGGAAAATGGCCAGTTATCTAGATATAGTTAAAGGCCTTGAGAAGTACGAGGAGTGACTACTCAAGCGGATGCGTTAGGAGCTGATAGTGGATGGTCATTACATTTTGCAGGGCTTGCTGCAACTCTGATAATGTAAAAGGGGTATTATGGTCTTCTGAGTTATCCAATTTAAAATCACAAATACAAGACTCTCGCCTCTCCTTCTCTCTGGAAGAAGGGTGAATAATGCTCTGTTGAAAGATTATGGGCAATGATGGAGGCAAGCAAATTGGCCACAACATTTTTATCTGTGACCAAAGTGGCACCATCTCGCCGGCCTCCGTAGCGCAGTAATTAGCGCGTCGGACTGGCGGCTGGGAGGTCCGGGTTCGAATCAAGCAGTCCCCAACCACATGAACAACCATGGCATCATCGTATCATCATCCTCATCATCATGCAAAATGAAAAAAAAAAAAAACGCTGTTCCAAGTCGCTGAACCATCAAGTCTCAGTCTCATGGTGACCTCAGCCCAGTCCTCCAGGAGCCCTAGGTGCGCGGTTGTCTTCGGCCAGACCTGCTGCTGTAGGTGGAAGGATGTAGTGGTTGACAAGCCACCTCTGGGGGGAGCTCCCACTCGTCGACTCCACGACTAGCAAACAATGTCGTAAGTAGGGGAAACAGTAGGTGTGGTCACCTGAAGGACACCACCGAAGTGACTCGCCAGCAGTGCGGAGTTTCCTCAGGAGGGAGTCCCCCACTACCTGACATATATAGACGTATATAAAGACGTATATAGCAGCAGGGCCGGGAGTCTTGCTGAAACAACCAGCGGGCCTGGGTGAGCACATTGGGGTTGATAGTGATGAGCGGCGTGAGACGAAGACCTTTCAGGTCGACAAAAGGAAACTTGGAGCAGCAAAAAACAACCACAAAAAACACACACAAAAAAGAAGAAAAAGAAACAATATTTCCTGCGGATCGTAAAAGCAGAAAGCGGTTTGGGGACAGTCTTGTCAGTCCCCTGAGCGCAAAAATGAAAGTCTGGTAATGGCTCATTCATCCCATGTCTAGCCGAAATCTGCTGTGTCAAACGTTTGTGCAACGGGGTTTTCTCTTCAGTTTCTTACGGAAGATTCATTACTGAAAAGAAAAATCCCACTAAAGCTATCACCAGTAGCAAAACGTCTTCGGGCCCACGATGGGCGCAGTTGGCCCGCGCACATCCGTCGTGGGCCCGAGGAGTTTTGTTTACTGGGGTATTCTTAAAACCGTAGGCTCTACGGATACTGTTGTAAAAAAAACCCACAATTTAAAAAATATAGTAGTTGTGAAATCTATGTTTTAAAAACACAGCATTCATGGAACTTTTACATTTCAGTTAATAACTTTAAAGTTGTGCAAAGTCTCTTGTTTTTACGTAGTCTGTTAAAGTAAATTCAAAAAGGAGGACTTCGGTGAGTTTTCCCTCTCTTGGTCCCTGCGTCGTTGTTTGAATGATAACCTCAAGCTGTGCTGTGTTCAACAGTTTGAATGGTGTGCCTATAGGTTTGCGTGCAGAGTCCTGGGACATAATCTTTTTGGGCGCGCCTGTAATAGCCTCACTTTTTCTCATTATTACCGGAGTTTGGATATTGTGTCTGCCAAACCATCACAAAGTCACTATCGGGAAGCCCCACGTGCCTGACTAGATCTTGGCAAGTTGTCGCGGCAGCAGGCCTGATGAGGATCTGTGCCTCTTGCATTTGGGCTTTGTTTAGTGTGTTCCGGCAGCGAAGGGTTTAATGTCATTCCTGCAACAAGTTAAAACCGGAAGTATCCCCGCGGCCATCTTGTCTGGTACTATTTCAGGTATTATGGGATCACTCTGTGATGTGAAAAATGTGCGTGTTGACGTGTGAGATAAGTCGTAATAGTAGAGATACGTTGTAATAGTAATAGACATCCTGTTCATTCATGCAGGTTGTGGACCGCCAAACTGGAAAATGAGGAAATAGTTCCACAAACCTCTGATCATGGTCGCGACACCCAAAATGCGTGCAGACAGAATTTTTTTTTCAAAATGGAACACAAAACTCGTTCTGTAGTAAATCCCAAAAGATCTCTTTTTACTTGCAACGTAGGCAGAAATGCTGGAGATGGATCGACCGTCATTCGACTAACTCGAAGGTAGTATGGAATTAGCTCTCCGACCATACGCAAAAAACAAACTGGCACCATCTATAAGATGGCCGACAGAAGCCGAGCCACCCCTGCCCCTAATTCTTTGAACAGCCTTCCAGACTTTCTGGGACGGAATCCTAGAAGATGAAGATGAGACGAAACGTCTCCAGGAAGCACGGCGTTCACGTTTAAAAATGTAACGGGCTTTCGCCCTTTGTCTTTAAAAGAATAAAATATTCTATTCGCTTGCGACGAATTACGAAAAGCACGTCGCCGAGCAGATTTGCGCGTTATTGGGGCCTTGCGGCACTCTTCGTTGAATCATGGTACTCTCGGCTTCCGAGGGGCTGATGTGGAAGTTTTAGGGATGGTTTCACCGGCTATGTCCAACAAAATAGAAGTAAAACAAGAGACAGGTTCTTCAGCTGACATGACCACCTCATCTGTAATACGAGACTTACAGAGGGAGGCGAACAGAGGCCAGTTAGCTTTCTTGGGATTCCAGCACCCCACTGTTGGATCCTCCTCACAGCTGACCGATGACAGGACTACTGGGAAGTTGTCACTACCACACAGGTCGTCGTGAACCTTCCAGTCATAGTCCAGCATGAGAGAAGGATCACACACAGTGAGGTCTATAAAAGAACTAAATTCTGAACCTGGGTTAGAGTAGGTATAGGTAAGCCATAAAGACACATAAGTAAAGTTGAGAAAAAGGTTGTCCGTAACTGTCAAACGCTCTCCTCATTCAAATCACTTCTCAAAACCCACCTCTACAAGGCTGCCTTTTACTAGTTCATTTCCCCACCCATACACAATTCATCACCACTGTCACGTATGTGTGTGTATGTGTGTGTGTGTATGTATGTGTGTGTGTGTGTGTGTGTGTGTGTGCGTATGTTGTGTATGTGTGTGTGCGTGTTAGCTCTTAGCCTTTTCATTGTATTAGCGCTTAGAGCTATTATTACATGGTATTTATATGGCTACTTCATAAGCGCTTAAGAAGTCTCCTTTATTATTATTATTATTATTATTATTATTATTATTATTATTATTATTATTATTATTATTATTATTATTATTATTATGATGATTATTAAAAGCATCTTCTAGAATCTGACCTCTGCCATCATATGTGAGCGTGACCGTCCATGTGAGCGTGACCGTTAAAATCTCCCATCAGAATAAAGAGAGGAGGCAGCTGATCTACTAAGTTAAAAATATCATTACTACAGACGCGCAGGGATGGTGACAGGTAAACATTGCATATGGTTATGGTCTTCTTTAAGGTAACCCGAGCTGCGACAGCCTGAAGACAGGTGTCGATGCTAACAGGGTTACATAAAATTTGGCTCCTAATGAGAAGAGCCACTGCACTCGAGCGCCTCTCCGAATCAGAGCCTTTATCGATAGCGTTAAAACCATTAAAAGACTCAGGGTCAGAAGTCGTCAGGTACGTCTCCTGAAGAGATATTACTGAGGGGTTATATGACTTGACTAAAAGACGTAATTCCTCAAAGTTAGCGTGAAAACCAGACAATTCCACTGAATTGGGTCTTATGTGGGGGAGAGGAGCGACCCCCCCCCCCCCACACACACACTTTTCCTTTGCTTTGGAAGGAGTCGAAGAAACAGAAGGGGGCCGGCTCCCGGGCCTTCTCTGGTTCTTCGGAGATGCGGGGAGTGGAGCTGCCGCATCACCAGCTATGACAACTTCCACTCCCTCCATCTGCTCCTCCAATGTAGCATATTTATTTTGAAGGGGGACATCAGTGTCCCCCTTCTGGGCCCGTGTGCACAACGGTCCCGTAGCTTTCTTAGACTTTTGACTCTGGGCAGCGTTCCTACCGCTAGAGTTAGCGGCCTTAGAAGGCTGACCAGAACCAGAAGCCTTTGTAGTAGACAGGCTGACAGGTTTGGGTGGGGGCAAAGGCTTAGTGGCAACAGAAGGTGGCGCTACCGGACCGGTAGTGTCCGCTTTCTGCGTTCCCTGGCTCCTCGTCACTACTGGAGGAGGGTTACTCTCCAGCGCCGAGAGGAGCCGAGGCTCCGCCCCCAACCAAGAAGTTGGGGTTTGACAGGAGAAGTCTTCGGTGGGGAGCTTGCCTGCCACCGCAGAACTGAAAGTAAAGACAGAGGTCCTACTACTGTTTGAGGCAGCCTCAGCTGCACCAGGGCCTTCAACCAGTTTTTTTTGCGTCTGCAAAGGACAGCCCCTTTTCCACACGCACCTGCTGAATCTTGCACTCGGATATCCAACGAGGTCATTTCTTATCCGAAGCCATATGCGCCCCCTGGAAATTCACACACAGGGGGGTGGCTGTGCAGGACTCAGCAGAGTGTCCGGGCTTAGTGCAACGGGCGCATGAGACCTCTGCTTGGCGGCATGTCTTCTGCCCATGGCCATACTTTTAGCACTTAAAGCACCGGAGAGGGAGCGGGACGTACTCCTTCACTTTCAAAGAGTAATAACCTCCCCAGATGGTAGTAGGAGGGGTGAGGGTGCCAAACGTCAGGATGATGGTTGGAAGACTGATCTCCCTACCACCTCGCTTGTAAGCGAATAGCCTGACGTAGTCACCCCCTGCGACTTAAGGTTCCGTACAAGTTCATCTTCCGACAGTTCTGCAAATGCTTTATCTTTTATCACACCTCTAGAAGAGTTCATCGTTTCGTGGGGTGTGACCTCCACTGGAGTGTCTCCGATGAAAGAGAGCCTAAGTATCCCGTTGGAGTGTGCCCGGGTACGGCACTCTACCAGCAAGTCACCAGACTTGAGGCGCTGGGCATCAGGCCTGCCAACACGGCTCCTGAGGGTCTCCCCCACCAGGAAAGGATGCAGCTTGAATTCTCTTTCACTTTGCTAAGGACAATGAGGTAGCGAGGCCAGACGGACGACGCCTAAGGCGTCGCTTCCTCACAGTCCGATTCACTATCAAGTACGATGTCGGTGGCTATGTGCCGCTTTTGTGCCTTTTTTTTTGTGGTTTCCATATTATAGTAGTAGAGATATTCATCCCCCGGGGGTCCACGCCCACCACCGAGCCCAACAAGGGAAAGTGCATCTGTCGGCGGGTCTGCAGCCGACGCACGATGGAGACTGCCCGAAAGATATACTCAGGGGGTTAAGCCAGATTGTACCGTCTGAGCCACCGCCTTCTATCACTTTGTTGAATGCAAGGGAATACTGGCGTAAAGCACCTAAACAGCAGCAGAGGCTATAGCATGGTGCTCCGTATATCAACCTGCATGTCAACAGTGGGATAGGGCTCAACGTGACAAGAGGCGATTGACTAGGCCGGTACTCCTAGCCTCCCGTTTAAGTAGAAGTCATGGCCAAAGTGGAGTGTTTCAGCCACCAGGATCCTCTTCTCCCCCGACACGGGTCTCCACGCACGGCAAACACTTGGGATCCAAAGGACCAAAAACTAATGAGTATTTTTAAAGACCAATCCAACATGGTAAGACCTGAGTTAGAACAGCTCCTTAAAAACCGGAGCAGTGAAAAAGACTGAACAACACATCTGCTGACGTCAAGTCCTAACCCTGGACAAAGATTGCACCCCTTCGCTAGCCCACTCAGTCAGTGACTGAGGAGACTACCCACCCACGCCACGTGGAGGACGGTGCCGTAGTGGGCTACTCGATCAAGTGGTAACTGCGGAAAGTGAACTCGCCGCTTCAATTCAAGTTTAGCGTCTGACGGAAAGAAGGGGCCGCAGGAGAGACAATGTGAAATGCGATGAAACACGAAACGAAGCCAGAAACTTTGGAGAGGATTTCTTGAAAAATTCTTACATCACTTTCGACTTTATACAAATGTGTGCTGTCTGTGATTTTGGACCTTACGGCTGGAAGCCGTAAGTCCAAAATCACAGACCAGCTCACAAATGTAATTTTTTTCTCACAAAAAAGGTAGAAAAGTTTTAACTGTTCTCATAAACTCTCTCCAAACTGAAGGTTTTATTCTCTGGTGTGCGATCGTACAAGTTGGTCCTGGCTCAGATTACTGTCAAGAAGTTGTGACAATCCAAATCCCAAATTAAATTCCATATTTAAAGGTACAGATATATGATGCATCAAATTGAAAACAAGACGCCCCATCCTGTGGTATTTTGTGATGATAAAACCTTTATTTCTGTTATTTCACTGCACAAACAGTTAGCATTATATACATAACCATTTACACCGTCACAAAAGTTTAGTACACATATTTCCACAGTAATAATGCCAAGAAGCTCGTACAAAAAGCACCTTGGCAAGATTGTTCAATAATCTTAATCAGCTAGATTGAAAGTAAAGTTTTCGGACCCCAAAGAAACTGAACATTCTTAGGGAAAAGAAAGTGTACATAACTTGACAACATTTGTCAATTTTCAAAAGAAAATGATCTCTCTAATACTCAAAGCCTGGTTAAAAAAATACACAATTACCTAAACAGAACAAATCAGTGGTTGTGATAATTATTTTCACAGATTAAAAAAAAACCGGCTTTCAATGTACGTAGTATGAAAAATAGGCAGGCAATGATAGACACGCCTATTTTGTGTAAATAAGACACTTCTTGTCTACCATATTGCGGGGCAGAAATTCTGGCAAAGAAGTAACAAGATAAAAATGGCGTCACGTCTAGAGACGCAAACCTGGCTAGAGAACGTCTTTTTTGGCGCCAAAGCGCCGCGCGCGCGCGCGCGTGTGTGTGTGTGTGTGTGTGTGTGTGTGTGTGTGTGTGTGTGTGTGTGTGTGTGTGTGTGCGTGCGCGCGCGCGTGTGCGTGCGTGCGTGCGGAGTCATTTGTAAAACAGCTAACATAACTTCAATTTTTCTTTTACGAAAAAAACTATCTTCTCATGAATACCCGCATGAGTTTTTATAAACAGTGTTTGCACATGCCTGCTGTTTGTCTCGGCCCTTGGGTAGGATTAGGTCAAATTGTGACCTGTAAGCCCTAGGCTTGAAAATCAGCAAGAAAATTGCAAAGTTGATTCTCTGATACGTCAAATGTTAGTACTGCGATGAGTGACGTATAACATCGAGTCGTCACACGCGTCGTGGGACTAATGATGCCATGACGTGAAGCTTGAAGTGACGTCATTTCGCTGCTTGTGCTATTATTTTTCTTCAGAATAGCTATGCTACGCCAGATCACAGAGCTTACGAATGGCGGGAATCGCCGTGTGTCCGTCTGTATTTCTGTGTTCCAGTGCGTGTGGATCAGAGAGTGGGTTAGAGTAGAAGGGGATGAATTCCTGTCGCTGCACAAGCCCACAGAGCGTAGTAATGGCGGGAAGCGCCGTGTGTCCGTCTTTATTTGTGTGTGCCGACGTGTGTGTTGATAAGATGTTAGCTTAGAGAGGAGGGAAGTGGATCAGCATAATAAGCCTACAAATATGACCAATTCTAAATGTTCCTAAAAGATAAACGCACGTGAGCTCCAAACAATACGGTAGACTTTGGGATGCAATCCTCATTTTGTTAGACATGAAAATGGCTACAAATGCATTCTAATATGGTACAGGTATTTGTGGTATTCAAAGATGCACATAACCATGGTAAGAACTACCACAAAACAGGCATACATCCTAATACACTGGTCAGAAATGCTGAATGAGGTCCTGAAGTACATAGCTTCACACCGTGACATTGCAAGGAACACGCTTTAAATAGCATCTAAATTAAAGAAAAACAAAACAAAATCATACCAACGCAACAACTACACTGTATTAATGCACCTCTATTATTGATTTCTGTGCGGGAGGGGGGAGGGGAGAGGAGGAAATATGCGGAAAATGGTGGACAACTGGCTGAGTACATATAATTTCACAACAAACTGACTAGTTTTGGGCAGTTTTGCATGGTTAAACAAAGGTGTTTTTTTTTTAGTCACGAACTGCATCAGGATGTATGACCTTGTCTGGAACTCGTGATAACTAATGCAGTACTGTAAAAACATGATGTCATCTCTTCCACAACAAATGTATTATGTTATATGGATTCTGAAATCCTAGAAATGTGGTATGGCCACATCCATGATAATCTTGATCAAATTTCAACCAAATGATGAAAAAGCTTTAAGGATAGGAAGATTGATGTTGTGATGTTACTTACAACCTCGGTTGAAACCAAAATCAGCAGGGGGGCAGTTAGTGCTAGATGAAATTCAACTATTTTGTGTACAGTATCAATTGCTTTCATACTAACTCTTAGTGATCGAGAAGATTAAAATTATACGTAAGTGTATTGTGTACATAATCTTCACAACAAAGACATTTCGGGTACCTCGATAAATCCTTTTTTTAATGTTGATATTTGACTGTAAAAGCATCAGAAACTTAGACTAATACCTTCGAAATACATTGCTATGTCAGAAACATTCGTCAAAATCAACAAAATGAAGAAGGGTACGTATAGTTTTCTCAACAAAACAGCGAAAGGAATGTTTTTTTTCAGTACATAACTCATACAAGACGATTTGCAATAAAAACTTACTTGATGTTTTCCTTCCGCCGGCAGAGATTTTTCCGCGCGGCTGCTCTGGTACACAACGTTGGCCGGGATGAATAGCCCGCGAGTGTAAAAATGTGAGAGAAAGCCGAGTTGCCTAGTTTCGAATTCCTCCGCTTTAAAAAAAGGTTCACAACCTTCTGATTACAACAGAATGCACGCGGCACGCAGCATCGCTTTTTTGTCCTCTAAATGGCGAAGATTTTTTTTTTTTTTTTTTTTTAGCCTGATAGCCAACTAGCCGGCCCGCATCAAGTAGAAATTTATATATATATATGTATATATGTATATATTTAATTTTTTTTAAATTTTTTTTTATTTTTTTTTTGTGGGGAGGGTGGGGGTGGGTGGGGGATGGGGGGAGGGGGGGGGGGGCAGTCGTCATTGTGAATAAAGACCGACGATTTTTTGGTATCGCTAGTATATTATTACGACATCGAGTTATGACCATATGCGGTCAGAAAAATAGATCGTAGCACGCGTTTTACGCGACACAATTCCAAAACCGAAGTTTTGTTTTCGGAGAATAAAGACTCCTGCTGTGCTGCTACAATCAAAAGCAATGCGGTAGGTACAAAATTGTTGTTGCTGTTGACCGATAAATCAGCTTACCGATGACCGTGTCACAAAATCAGCGGTCGCACGCGGCGCCGACAACGCAATAGAAAATAAAACTCATCAATTAATTAAAAAATATTTGGATAAGAAAAATATCTCTACATAACTTTAACCTTTCGTCTGAAAGATGCCGTCATTACTTTTAAACTTCGAAAAGTTTAAAGTACTGTAATCTCGTCTGAAAGTTAGCGGGTGCAGAAAACGGGTCTTCTACGGTAAATCTGAGCCATGGCCATTTTTGTAGAAACTTTCTAACGTTAAAGCCCGCCTTGTACCGCGTAATAACCACGACGTTTTCCAGGCAAACGCAATAGCTGCCTATTACGCGGTACAGGGCTGGCTTTAAGCTGCAACTGATTTCATTACAAAATGTGTTCTTTTGCATGCTATCGAATTTAAACAGTGTCATAATCGTTCTGACGAAAGAATCGTATTTTCCCAGAGACATGATTAGATTCTGTCTCACAAACTGATTTGTTAAAATCACTGTTCTTGTCAGGCAAGAATTTTCTTTCAAAGGATTAAATGTTATTGCCTATTTCTTATTAGCGAACCGAAAAAGGTTATTTGAGAAAATACAGCCGTTTGAGTTAAATTTTACTTGACATAAATGAAGAGTTTTTTTTTTTTTTTTTTTTTTTTTTTTTTTTTTTTTTGGGGGGGGGGGGGGGGGGGGGGCGGAGACGGAGCGAGATTCAGAGGGGAATGTGGCATACGAAAAATGTGTCAAAAGGTGAACACCACCCAACTGCAAGGGGTATAGAGCCTAATAGGCTCATGAGGATCTATGCCTCTTGCTGAGAACAATTGATATCCTTGTTCCTGGGGATCTTGGACGTTGAATCGACTATGATTTCTAAAACAGTCAGCGTCCATTGGCAGCGAAGGGGTGAGCGATCACAGATGCGAGCATGTGTGTGTGTGTGTGTGTGTGTCTGTGTGTGTTTGATAGTGTGTGTGTGTGTGTGTGTGTGTGTGTGTGTCTGTGTGTGTTTGATAGTGTGTGTGTGTGTGTGTGTGTGTGTGTCTGTGTGTGTTTGATAGTGTGTGTGTGTGTGTGTATGTGTGTGTGTGTGTGTGTGTGTGTGTGTGTGTGTGTGTGTGTGTGTGTGTGTGTGTGTGTGTGTGAGTGTATGTGTGGGCGTGCGTGTACGCGTGCGTGCGTGTGTATGTATGAGTGCCAGTGGGCGCATACAAGTGGTGTAGGTGTTGAAATTCGTAGGTGTTGAAATTCAGCACCCTGAAATGACCACCCTAGGCCGCCTACAGCATTTTTATAGCGTTCAGCTGACGTTATAAATTAATTCTGACGTAGTTTTACCCGACGTCATTTCCGACGATAACGATTCGTAGACACACAATCATCAGCACCCTGTCAGGTCGTGCAAAAATACATCAAACCCTTCACAGACACAATACACTTCTCTAAAAACCATCAAGGATTTCGCGAAGGACACTCCCGTCTGCTAGACAGCAGAGATGTAAATGAGGCCACAAGAGGCATAGATCCTCATGAGCCCCAGCATATGCGTGGGCTCACGAGGAACCATGCCTCTTGCAGCTGAGTGTTGTGCCATTTGCATAAGAAGTGACGGGGTTAATATGCAATGAAGAAAATCCGTTACTAGACACGATCATATTGATAGGAAATCGTGCTTGCGCATCGTGTATAGGTTGGATGGTCTGTGACTTTCAACCTTCCAACTTAGCACTAAAAGCCGTATATTCCAAACTCACAGAAAAGAGCACTCATCTATAGATACGGTCAACCGTCCCGCATTTTAACTCATTTGAGGCCAGCCGCATCCGGAAGCGCGGCATAAGCCGCGCATCCGGATGCGGCTGGCCGCGAATGAGTTAACCCTTGGGCTGTCCGTAGCGGGTTTTTTTGTCGCCATGATTCCTGCCGGACTCTAACACTTCCTGCCGGACTCTAACACTTCCTGCCGGACTCGAACACTTCCTGCCGGACTCTAACA
The DNA here is from genome assembly GCA_036245525.1 of Semisulcospira habei. Classification (NCBI taxonomy): domain Eukaryota; kingdom Metazoa; phylum Mollusca; class Gastropoda; family Semisulcospiridae; genus Semisulcospira; species Semisulcospira habei. The sequence goes on along the minus strand of BTPG01000001.1, from coordinate 220,357,472 downwards.
CTTCCTGCCGGACTCTAACACTTCCTGCCGGACTCTAACACTTCCTGCCGGAATCATCGCGAGAAAAACCCGCTACAGACAAGTTTAAGTTCCAAAAGCGCAGACCAGCACGCATATAACTTTGATTGTTTTTGAATGTCACTGTGGGAGAGAAGTTTGGGATGCCTCCCGCGGGTAAGGTGCATCTCCAAAGTGCAGACTGACACGCATCCAACGCAACCTAACCAACATTTTTCCTCTTAGCTTATTTACATAATGGGTAACCCACACAACCTGCACGATTTAACTCATTGTGCCCGAGCTACGAAATACCCACATTTTGTAGTTACCCTCTGAGGACTGCATTACAATTCAGGAGACATATCGACCATGATAGTTCAAGGGTGGTGGCAGAATAGCTTGGTGCCTATAGGCGCCAAGCTATTCTGCCACCACCCTTGAACTATCATGGTCGAGCCACATCTTACTGTGGTGTGTCGCGGGCAGAATGAGTTAAAATGATCTGATGCACGGCAGGTTTTGATTGCTAAAACTAACTGATACAACGGCTAAATAATGGTGTCCTGCCTCAACTAAGACTTTACTGCCTTTCTTTTTACAATCTATGTGAGTAAGCACAAGTAAATGACGTTTTCTGTTGGCCCTGTCTCGTTTTGGTGTAACTCTCGCGCGTACAAAGGAGAAGAAGAACAGGGGAGTCTTTCATTTTATGACTTTCAAACTTCATACTTTTGCCAGTTTGTGCAGCATTAAGACATATCAATGACGTTTATAAAGGAGATGTTCGGATCTAGTAAACCTTTAGTGTCTTGAGCAGGTAGCTTCTATTTCCTTGACATATCCCAGATAAGAGCCGCGGTGAAGGAATTAACCCCTTCATTGCCACTGTACGCATATTGTTATTCTGAAATCTTTGTTCATTGAACGACCAAGAGCCACATCCGTCCAAAAAAAACATGGATACAAATTGGTCCCAGCAAGAGACATAGATCCTCATGAGCCTCCGCGACTGCGGAGGCTCATGAGGATCTATGTCTCTTGCAGATGGATTGTGCTCAGTATTTCTCGGCATTTAAGGGGTTAACTCCTGCGGGGTTTTCTGGCCCTGTGGTCATTGAGTGACAAGTGGCAGCTGCGGGTGCATCCTGCTTTTTCCATCGATCTGCACTCGCATCTTGTCCGCGGACTCCGGGCCTTTCAAGACAACTTGCCGCATCTTGTCCGCGGACTCCGGGACTTTCAAGACAACTTGCCGCATCTTGTCCGCAGACTCCGGGACTTTCAAGACAACTTGCCGCATCTTGTCCGCGGACTCCGGGCCTTTCAAGACAACTTGCCGCATCTTGTCCGCGGACTCCGGGCCTTTCAAGAAAACTTGCCGCATCTTGTCCGCGGACTCCGGGACTTTCAAGACAACTTGCCGCATCTTGTCCGCGGACTCCGGGCCTTTCAAGACAACTTGCCGCATCTTGTCCGCGGACTCCGGGCCTTTCAAGACAACTTGCCGCATCTTGTCCGCGGACTCCGGGCCTTTCAAGACAACTTGCCGCATCTTGTCCGCGGACTCCGGGCCTTTCAAGACAACTTGCCGCATCTTGTCCGCGGACTCCGGGCCTTTCAAGACAACTTGCCGCATCTTGTCCGCGGACTCCGGGCCTTTCAAGACAACTTGCCTTTGCTTTCATTAACCCTTTGATTGTCGAGTAAAAAAGGTCAACAAGATTCAACTGCAAGACACAGATCCCCATCTCCACCCACGAAGTTTCGGGGGCTCATGCGGATCTGCGCCTCTTGCTGACACCACTTTGAATCCAAGTTCCGTGGGCGGCTGGGACCCTTTTGGCGCTGAATTCAGAAACATATAGTCTGCGTCAACTGTCCGTCAAGGGGTTAACATTTTCACTGCTGCGACACAACGAGCCGCACTCAAGTACAAGCGGCATAGAACCTCATGAGCCCCGGCAGTCGCGGGGGCTCATGCAGTTGTACACCTCTTGCTGTCTACATTTATATCCGTGCGTCTTTCGAGGGTTGTATCACCCCCGTGGTGTGCAATGGTTTTCACAGGCACATGTCCTCGCCGCTGGCAGATTTGAAATCTTGCCCGAACGACTGCGTTTTTCAGTGTCGTTTCCTGGTCTTCAATCAGGAGCTTTCACGGGTGTGCATCCATGGTTTTATCTCTTTCATTTCGAACACCAGCCGCAGAAAAATCTAGCTTAACGGATACAATTGAGTTGTTTATCGTTATAATAATCTCTAAGCACGAAATACATTTGGCAGTGAAAGTATGTGTGCAGGACTGAAGAAGATCTTACGGTCTTCACTGACAGTGGACGCAGTCAAGTTTTTCAAAGCAGCGCAATTCAGTCCTATCAACTGAAGAAACACGGATGTATTAGGGTCAGCAAGAGGCAAAGAACCTCATGAGCCCCCGCAGATGCGGGGGCTCATGAGGTTCTTTGCCTCTTGCAGCTGGATGGTGTTCGCATTTGTCCATCAACGAAGGAGTAAAATGATCAACGGTTAGCAACACAACACGTGTCTAAATTTCCGAGGAGAAAGAAAGCGCCGATTTCAGTTTCGAATACAGACTTACAGTAAAGACCTGTTCGGAGCGGAATCAAATGACTGTTTAAATGATGAGAAAGGTCTAGATCAAAGCTATCTAGTACCCGATGCCCGCCAAAAGAGCTGTAATAAAAGCCCGAGAAATGCGAAACGTCTGTCCAGCATCCGGCAAAGCCACACAAATTGTAGTTCTTCATGTGACAATCGGGAAACAAGAGAGACAGTTTCGTTTTAATAGCAGAGTGGAACTTTGCGCTTAAACCATTTCGTGTCGGTAGCGGTTTTAGTCGCGATGATTCCCGTAGGACTCAAAATCGCTACCGACACACAAATGGTTCAACAATTGGGCTTGGAAAGTTAGAAGCAGCAGATACTCTAGCTCCCAGCCCGCCGGCGCCTAAAGCACTTTAAATAGATAGACACACGTGCGCCTACCATGCCATTCCAGATCATTCGGTGCTCAACTTGTAACACTTTCAACGTCGTAGAACTTTTTTGTAAGCTTAATGCTCCCAAAGTGTGGAATGGCCTTCCTGAAGATATTCGCCACGCAACATCTTTGGCCATTTTCAAGGCTAGATTGAAAACACTTTTTTTTCTCTCAATCTGGCGGCTTGGAAATGGATTGATAAACAAACCTGCGCTTTCCTATGTATATATCTTATCAGGTTCTTAAAATGTCTTACGTCTATTATTTTAGTATCGTGCGAATGTGCATGGATGCTTGTATTTGTATACTGTCTGTATTTTCTTATATTTACTTAGATTATCTAGATGTAAAGTGCTCTGAGCCTTTTTGTGGTGATATTGCGTTGTATAGTAGATTATTATTATTATTATTATTATTATTATTATTATTAGTAGTAGTAGTAGTAGTAGTAGTAGTAGTAGTAGTAGTAGTAGTAGTAGCAGTAGTAGTAGTAGTAGTATTACTATCATCATTATCATTATTATTGTCATCATCATTATTATTATTACTGCAGGAATCAAATCAGCAAAAAGCGCTACCGACCACGAAAGGGTTGAAATCACTTTCTGTAAGGCACATGTAGTTATTCCATTGAGCCAGAACAGAAGAAGAATAGACAATAATAGATCAAGGATGGTGTCAAAATAACCTGGCGCCTGCAGGCGCCAAGCTATTCTGACACCATCCTTGAACTATCATGGTCGATAGGTGGACCGCGCAGCTGACACCGCAAAAGACACCTGTGCAACCTGTCTAGTTAAATTGTAATGAAGACACACACAACAGTGGCCACGGCGATCAGCTGACTGACTTAATACATTTTTTAGAGTCCCTCGGCACTATTAAAGTGATCACGGACCAACGCGATTAAGAAATCCGGTCAATTTAAATAGTGCTTGGAATGTCCTCGCTGTCATGAGGCACTCCCTGCTTTCTTTGACCTGATTCTGATGTAAAAAGGAACTCCTGCTTCTATTACGTCGCAATTCAATGTTGACTGCAATCCGCACTCAACACAAACCCGTGGTCGATACAGGAGATTCATTATTTAGACTTGTCCGTCTGCGCCACTGGTCAGCTGAGGTCAATCGCCCACAGAACCAGGGTCGGTTAGTAGAAATGGGGGAGAGGGCACAGGTAAACGCGTGGTACGTAACTGCTAAATGGTTTCAACTGGTTCTCGTGACAGAATGTCTTTGCAATGCGTAGTAAACCGGTGTGACTGACAAAATCATGATAGCTCAACTCTTTGTTTCCTTATTTCGTGGTTGACAAATAATCAACCCAGACCAAAAAGGTGACTGCCAAGCGTGTAAAATGCAAAGAAGTACCCAACGGAGAAAGAAACACGCTTAGAAAAGCCGGGTACAACACAATTTATTAATATTTCGGGTAAATACCCTTTGTCAAAATAGACAAACAAACAAACAGAGAGATTAGCCGCTACTTATCTTCATAGGAAGGAAGGAATGTCTTTAACTTCAACGTAGTCTTCAACTCATTCAAGGGGCCCCGCGTCAATAGCTGCGAAAGTGTCGTATAGCGTTTCCGGCGGCAACGCTATACGACACTTTCGCAGCTATTGACGCGGGGCGACTCGGTGAGACTCTAGTCATCCATGGATCTCCCCTTAGTTATCGGGGTTTTAATCCCTTCACTGACGGAACACAGCGCACACCATTCATATACAAGAAGCTAGTTAGTTATTGGGATTTAACTCCGAGCAGGCGACTAAGGCCAACTCACGGCGGACATATATACAAGAAGCACATGAATAGCTGCACGTTCATAAACATCTCTGCTTTTTTTTTGTTTTTTGGCTAGCTTCTTTTATGTCTTTGTTCCTCGCTTTGAACAGCGAAAAAAGTTTTCAGTCTGCGATGACTTTAAAAGTGTCAATCATGTCCTAAATCTGTGAATGTACTAGCGTGATGTCCTACATCAGTGAATGGGCTAGCGTGATGTCCTACATCAGTGATTGGGCTAGCGAGATGTCCTACATCAGTGAATGGGCTAGCGTGATGTCGTACATCAGTGAATGGGCTAGCGTGATGTCCTACATCAGTGAATGGGCTAGTGTGATGTCCTACATCAGTGAATGGGCTAGCGTGATGTCCTACATCAGTGAATGGGCTAGCGTGATTGCAAATGCCGCTCTACACAAACAAATTTCAAGAAACGAAAGCGGCCGTGAGATGGACTTAGTCGCCTGCTCGGCGTTAAACCCAAATAACTAACTAACTAAGAAACGAAAGACGAACGCAAACGAGCGGAAGAGAAATAAAATTAACCCTTTGTCGGCAGCGCTGTTTCTCTTTGTCTGTCGGCAGCGCTGTTTCTCGAGGTGATTCCTGAAGGAAACACCTCGAAAAAAAGCGCTACCGACAGTCGAGGGTTTAATATGTACAGAATACAACGTTCGAACACGTGATCGATAGGAACAAAGGACAGAATTTACAAATATACTTATGCGATCTGTATCTCTTGCAGTCGGATTGTGCTCATTTTTTTTTCAGCAGTTACGGGGGTTAATGTGTGCTTAATAGGACGTAAGAAAACCTGATCGACGAGAACGAAAGACATAATGTGTTTTTGAACTGACATGTTCCCTCCGTCGTCAGAAATGAAATCCATCAAAACACCATAGTCGTATAAGCCAGGCTTCTGATGGCATCGTTACTGTGTCAAAAAAGAAAGAGAAAGGTTTAATCATGTTTCTAGTGGCGAAAGAGAGAGGCTTGATGTAGTTCTAGCTTGAGTGCAGATAAGGGACACTGAAGATCACTTAAATTAGGACGAAAACTGAGTCAGCATCAAAACACATCAGGCACGTGCGAGTTGTGATACTAATTAAAAAAAAATCCAGACCAAAGAGGCGATTACCAAGCGTGCAAAATGCAAAACAAAATCACTGCAAAGAAAGAAACACGTTTTTAAAGCGTGTATATTTTTGGGTGGAATCTTTCAGTGTGGCAATAATTGCGATTTTTTGGCAAGCACTTGTATGACGTTATCTCCCATTTTAATCCATTCAGCCCTGACGCACTACAGTAGGAGATGGGTCGACCATGATAATTCAAGGGTAGTGCCAGATTAGCTTGGCGCTTGTCGGCGCCAAGCTAATCTGGCACTACCCTTGAATTATCATGGTCGATCCATCTCCTGCAACAGGTGTATAGTCGTTAAATGACGCCTCCAAAATTTGGAAAGTACGTGCGTCGGGTTGAATGAGTTAAAGCTGACCAGCATTCATTTTATGAAGTAAATACAAATACGAATACGAATACCTTTATTGTCCCAAGATGGGAAATTTGTTTGCAGCGGAATGTTTGTAAAACAGCTGTAAAAACAACAAATGTGAACATAAAACAAATAAATACATTTGACTGACTAGAACACACCGACCGATTAGAGTGAGTATGTGCACGTATATAACATCACAACCATCTGTAATGTTAATATCCACCCAGAAGCAAAACGTTCTTAAAAACTAACTGAGACGACACTACCTTATACCACGCGCACAACACACACAACACACACGCACGCACACACGCAAACAACACACACACACACACACACACACACACACACACACACTTGCGTATCACATAATAATAATAATAAAGATAATTTGTATAGCGCCTAATCACCAAGGTGCTCTAGGCGCTTTACAATCACAGTAATGAAACAGTGAAGCAGAATACACAAACAAGCACATACAAAAACAAAAAAAAAAATACATTAATTTACAAGGGCGAAAACTCACACCAAACACACACACACACACACACACACACACACACACACACACACACACACACACACACACACACACACACACACACACACACACACACACACACACACACACACACACGCATGATGAGCCGGCAGACAAAATGGTCTTTACGTATATGCAACAGAGAAAAGGCATAACATGACATAAATTGAAGCGTGGCTAACAAGTAAGTGACGTCAGCACTCCTAAAATTATTGGCAGAAGAATACATGCAGTAATTTCTGATCTAAATGAGGGGAGGGGCAGGGGGGGGGGGGGCGCAATTATCGTAGACAACGGCCGTGTCACAATTCGTCTCTCAGCACCCCCTTGGACATAGCTCGTACAACATCTCCAACACCGAAGTGAAAACTTCCCAATTTGTTTTGGTAAGACAAAAGGGAAATAACTCGTATATAACATACGTGCCCACGTAAACATCTGAGATTATCTTCTTCTTTTTTTCCCATTCATCCCCCGCTCTAGCAGCGGAAGCCATAGGACATCGCATTATTCATTTCCTGCTGACAACAGAAGGCATCTACCCAAAGGGCACAAGAAATTAAGGACGCGTGTGTGAATGACACCGGATTCACATTACGACAATCAAGCGAAAGGTCCTCCGGCCGATGTCAGCCTGAGCTGGCCCGCGCACGGCCGTGCGCGGGCCAGCTCAGGCTAACGTCGGTCGGAGGACCTTTTGCTTAGCGTTTTTCTTTCACTTTCAGTGCTAACTGCATGATAGTTTCAAGGGTCGTAATCAACGTAATTACAGCACCTCATCAACAGAAAAATGGACAACGCTGTCCGGATACAAGCTGAAACCGTATTTTATATAAACTCTGAAACCTCCAGTGCCAGATGAAGAAGACGGATCGACCGTAACTGCTGAAGGATAGTGCCTGATTATCTAGGCACAACTCCCTCAAGCTAATCAATCACTACCTTTTAATTTAAATTATTATCGATTCATTAAAAAGTACAGGGAGTTCTAAACTCTGAAAGGAAACGGTACGTTGTAAACCGTGAACTCATGAAACAGTTGGTTCTCAATAATTATGAAACTGTCTTTTTGAGAGGACAGTCTTCTCGCATGTAATAATGCTCAGATAAGCGTCAGTGTGTGTGTGGAGATTAATTTCAAGTGTTTTTTTTTTTTTTTTCGGTGAATGGTAATGTTGTGCACATGAGGAAAACCCGCTTTTTAATTTAGTCGTCCGCCTCCCAAACACTTTTACATCCTCCCCCCCCCCCCTACACACCCCCAACGCTTCCAACCCCGTACATGTTTGTCAACTCAGATAAAGTCGTGAGGAGGTGGTGGTGGGTGGCAGTGTGGGTGTTACGGTTTAGCCCCTTGTCTGCCAGTGGGCGCAGACTGCGTTCCCCAAAATAACACTTGTTAATTCAGCGCCAAAGAGCCAGAGCCGTCCAAACGACATGGATCAAAAAGTGGTCTCAGCAACAGGCATAGATCCTCATGAGCCCCCGCAACTACGGGGGCTCATGTGGATCCATGCCTCTTGCAATATGTATTGCGTTCACTTTTCTCGGCAGTGATGGGGTTAAGTAGAAGTTCCCAAGATTTGTCGCCTTAGTGAAACTTTGACAGCATGCAAATGGCTGCGGGACAACCAATGCCATTGGATTTTAACAAAAAGGGTCAGCCTGGTCTGTGGCTTTGGACCTGACGGTCGATAGCCGTAAGGTCGAGAATATCACGCAGGACACCTGCTCCGCCTGTACACCGAGACTGGAGCCAAGCACTGACCTGCAGGCTAAACGAACTCTGCTCTAAAAAAGAATATAGATTGACACATAAACGGCAGCGCAGAATAAATAAGTGCGATTACGTGTGTGCTTTTGCTGCGTGTTCAAACTGCTGTTAAAGTTCATTAAGTGTGACGACAAGGCATAACAAACACAAATGGTGCTGAAATGTGTCTTCAGATTTATGAGTAATGGTACTTTAATCTTTTTTCTTTGGGAGGTTGTAACGTTTGTGAATTAATGAGAACTAAAAGTATGCGTACTGCTCTGTCCATAACCTGCAGTTGCGTCTGAGAAGTGCACTATAAAGGTGTAAAGCCTTTTAGGTCATGGGCTCCACACAGACCGCAAGATTGTGTTAACTGATGTTGCAGTAATACAAAATTCATGACAGGCGATCAACAGTTTTGTCCCGGGACCACAAAATAATAATAAAGACACCCAAGTGCAAGAGGCATAGATCCTCATGAGCACCCACAGTCGCGGGCGCTCATGAGGATCTATGACTCTTGCCTGCCGCTTTCACTATATATAAGGCATACGTGATATATGCCTGGTGCTTGCTGATGTGAAATACGTGTTCATTAAGCAGATAGTAAAAATATTTAAGTTCAGAGACATCCTTCATGGTCATTAGCTGCCCAGTATACATTTGTATAGAGGAAATTGTGGGGACCACTGTATTGTAAAATGTGAACTTGTGAAACCATCCTCTGGCGTTCATAAACGCGTACGCATTGCCGGCGCGTCCGTTGAATCATAGCTGCCGGCGCGAAAGCAAACCACAGCCTGTACTGCAGTTCCGGACCCGACCTTTCAGGGGTTAACCCCGAAACTGCCGGGACGCTATCCAGCTGCAAGAGACATAAATCTTTATGAGGCCCCGCAGTCGCGGGGTCTCATGAGGATGTATGTCTCTTGTCAGTCCTATGATCTTTATGCCCATTTATGGTCCAAGTCACATTGTGTTCTTCACGCGAATGTAATAATAATAATAATAATAATAATAATAATGAATATTTATATAGCGCTTAATCTTAATCAAAAGCTCTAAGCGCGTTACAATCTGTACACAAAATTAAAAATAAAATGACATGCACATAACAAACAAAACACAATACCCGAACACACCACTTTTACAATGAACTAAACAACAATGCAATAATTTATGTTCTAATTAACATTCAGTCTAAACAATGAGGATTACAGAACTACAACTAAGACATCAGACACAGACAGTTATTCAAAGTAAAGCTTGAAGAGGTGAGTTTTCAACGATCTCTTGAAGTCAGAGACAGACTCACTGTCTCTGACCTCAAGAGGCAGTGTATTCCATAACACTGGGGCTTGATAAACAAAAGTGCGCTGACCAAATGTTTTAGTTTGGAGAGAAGGTACACACAACTTCCGTTTATCAGAAGAGGAGCGAAGCTCACGAGAGGGTTATAGACGTACAACAAAGAGGACAAGTATTCTGGGCTGGTGCCTGAAAGGCAGTTAAAACAGATTAACATAACTTTGTATTAAATACGTGAGGACACAGGTAGTCAGTGAAGGGACTTCAAGATGGGTGTGACATGCTCAGTCTTACGGACTCTCACAACAAGCCGGGCTGCACTGTTCTCAATCTTTTGGAGGCGATCGATGAGATACTGAGGGCAACCACAAAGCAAAGATTTACAATAATCTAACTTGGACAGTACAAATGCACAAACTAGTGTTTTAGTGGCTTCAACGGTGAGCAGGTGACGAACTGAGCTAATGCGACAAAGTTCCAGATAAGCTGATCTACACACTGCACTGACATGCTGTGACATAGATAACCCGCTATCAAGTGTAACACCCAGGTTTCTCACACTCGCAGAGAAGCCAATGAGTGTTCCATCCACAGACAATGATGACGGTAAAGGCAGGGACGAAGATAATCTTGGATTAGCTACCAACATTGCTTCAGTTTTGCAATCATTTAACATCAGTTTGTTGGTGGTCATCAATTCTTTGACATGGTCAATGCATTGGCTTATGCTTTGGACGGCATTCACAGCTCGCTCGACCGTATCACTTTTGTACATCTGCGTATCATCTGCAAATGCATGATGGGAAATGGAGCGACTACTAATCAGGTCGGACAGGGGCTGAACATACAGTAAGAACAATACAGATCCTAGGACCGAGCCCTGGGGTACACCAAACCGAAGAGGTGATGGCTCAGAACGACAACCGTCAACAGAAACAATCTGGGATCATTCAGTCAGTTATGAACTAAACCATGCCAAGACTGCCTTCAATGCCAAATACAGATTGAAGACGGCACAGCAAAATTTCATGGTCAATAGTGTCGAACGCGCTGGACAGGTCCAGCAAAGCAAAGACTGTGATCTTACGCTCGTCCAAAGCACAAAACAGGTCATTGTATATCTTCAGCGAAGCTGTTTCAGTGCTACGATGGGGACGATTATGCAGACTGGAATACACTGAACAGACTATTAGAGTTGACATGCTTTAAAGTTTGGGCAAGGACAACTTGATTTTCTCAAGAATCTTTGATAGGAATGTAAGATTGGAAACTGGGCGATAGTTTTTCAGTACATTTGGGTCCAAAGATGGTTTCTTCAATAGGGCAGTCTTGAAGCTTTCAGGAAAATTACCAGTGGAGAGAGTTGTTGATGACTTGTGTAATGGCAGGCAACACTCATATAACAAGGGAGTGGGGATGGGGTCTAACTCCCAAGTTTTGGGGGCAGTGCTTGTGATAACTTTTCTGACCTCATCCTCTAGCACATGCTCGAAGGCTGAGAGAGTGTCTCCACTGAAGCGTTTTTCAGTGAACAAAACTGAAGTGGACATGATTTACAGAGAATCACGAATTTCACGGACCTTATCAACGAAGTAATCGGCAAAAAGCTGAGGCAGCTGGCACGGGGGAAATATAGTGGGAAGAGGTGATGGAGTCTTCTTCACCATAAGCTTATTGGTCACGTTATACAACTCTTTGCTTGTTGTGCACTCACTGATCTTCCTGTTGTAAAACGAAGATTTTGCTCCATGAACAATCTCATTCACATGCTTCTTAGAACATGTGTATAATCTGCTTGTGAACAGTCAATCTAGTTGAGCACCACATTCTCTCAGCTTGGCGCCGCCTCTGCTTAGCTGAACGCAGCTCTTTGTTCACAAGCCTATACCACGGGCTGATTCTATGAGCAGACTTTTTACTCTTTGAAGATGGTGCATGATTGTCTAAGACAGTGCGTAAACATGAATCGAGCTCCTTAGCACTAGGACTAGGACCGTGTGACAGTAACTGGACGAGGTCAGCCTTGAAAGCTAGTCTGTCAATGGCACAAACATTGCGCACTGTGGCAAGCATAGGCACTGGAGGTGGGACGATGGCCCTCACATGACTGATCACACAACAATGGTCTGAACATATTGCATCAGAAACCTGTGCTGAGCACAATATATCATCGTCACATCTATGAAGGATCCAGTCAATAATATGCCCATGTCTATGAGTTGGTTTGTCGACAACTTGTGAGAGACCGAACATGTGTAAAATGTCCATGAGTGCAGAGGTGGTGTGGTGCAGTCAGTGTGCACTGTTTCAGACGCGAAATTCATGATCCCTGGCAGCGAAGGGGTTAATGACAGACTGTTGTAGGTCAGGTCCAGTGGTAGAGTGCGCTTGGCCTTTTGTTCTTGATTTCTGTTCATACACTCTGTTACGATCCGATATTTATTTGAGCTATCATGATTACGAATCACGTACCTTTTTAGTAAGATTCGCTATCGTTCGCACAGAGAGCGGAACTGATTGTCTTTTGATACACGGAGTTGAATTCCGAAGAGTCTAGAAACCGCTCGAATAACTACCGTTGTTTCTGTGCGCGTGAAGTTAGCAGCCAGTATGTGTTACGAAAAGTCGTGAAACTTCCGGAGAAATCGGGCAAGGTCGTGACCTGTGTGGCGTACTTTTGTGTGACGTCATTACACACCGGGATTTCCAAAATTGGGGTTGAAATTAGCAGTCGAATTTTGTAGACTATTGTAGTTTATTCTAGAAATTTCTTTTTCATCAATATTTATGAGTCTTGGTTACGTGTTCTGTTCTGATTGGTTGTGTTGTATGAATTTGCTAGATTATTCTGGAAAGCCTGATACTATAAAAGATTGTGCTGGGAAGCGCGTTTGTACATTGTCATACATTGTCAGGGATGGAGTTATGCAGTGTATAGGTTTTACATTGTATGATAGCCACAGTGTGTCAAAAGCGTGGATACATTGTAGAGGAGACATTGTATCAGTGTTGGTGCATTTGTAAATGCATTGTTTGGAGATCGCATCGCTGCAATAAAATATTGTTGGAACTGTTACTCCAGTGTGGTCTACATCCTTAAGCCACGTGTGACGGGTTGCAGCTGAGTGAAGTTTCTTTACAAGAACCTTACGTGCGTGCGTCTGGTGTGTTTATCATACTACGACTGCGACTCAACACGTAACACACTCAGCATTTATTTAGCATGATTTGGTCTTTATTGTTTGTGCGCTGGTCTGTAATCGTGAACCGTATGGCTCTAGCCGTAAGGTCCAAATCACACACCAGCACACATTTCCGGTTTTAACGATGTGCTAACGCTTAGCCGGTGCATGTTTAATTGTCTGTACAAACATGTCTCGAGTGCCTCGTTAAGACGCTGCCATTTATATTGCCGAGCCACCCAAAAATGCGACATTTCTGAAATCATCGGAAAAACGTTAGTGTTTCCGATGATTCCAAAATGTCGCATTTCTTTTGCTCGGCAGTATATTTATGCACTTCTTCTCGTTGCCATCAAGCCTTAAAGGCAGTAATCCCATCATATCCCGGAGACTTGGAGACACTTTCTGAAGCCTGACTCACCAGTCACCCATAACAGATGCGTCTAGACACTGTGTTATGGCGTGCCAATGACTCCTATTTTTGTGGCGACGATATGTAACACAATCATTATCGCTTGACTCCCGTTGTAGTACTTAAATGGAGACACAGGTCGCGTTACAACGCAGCGGACGATGAAATCGTATGTAGTAAGAGTCAGGGTTTGCCCCAGGATTTATTGACAACCGGTATTTTGTTATTATGCGCGTGCTTGACCAAAATACCCTCCGTAGTCAAAGTCGGTCCCGACGATTACAAAGCAGTAAGCAAAAAACCCTCGGTGGGCCGTCGTCGGCCGCAGTGGGCCCTCGCACAGTAGTGCGCGGGCCGACTGCGGTTGTCGGCGGCCCGAAAGAAAACCTTTGCTTACTGGGGTCGAGTTCAAATCAAACCTCGAAAAATCAACAATAGGAGGCGTTACGGGGGTGAATCGGTGGCATGGGGGATGGGGGGGGGGTGGTGGGGGTGGGGGGGGCGGGGGAGGAGGGTAGGCAAGATGGGGTGCTGGTTGTGTGCGGTGTGGGGGAAGGTTGTGAGCTTGGGTTGTTGGAGGTGGACATTTTGTTTACAGTACGTAGGGCCTCGAAAAAAAAAACCAATCCAACTATCGCAGTTTCACGTATTTTCTCAAGTATCGCCTGCCCCCACAACCGGTATTTTAATTCTAGCCAATATCGTCTACCGCCTGCTACTCACCGTTCCGGTGCTTGCCTTTAAAAACCGATAAAACGTGGAGACTTATAGGGATATTGAAACATCGAGAATTAATTATCATGAACGCGAACAATGAATAAACTGCACTAAAATCGGATCAATCAAATCGCGAACTGCTATATAACATGCCTCACAGCTGTATTTCTTGCTTTCTTAAGAAGTTCCTAAATGATCATCATCGCAAATACAAAATGGTTGATGTCTGTGTTTGTCTGCAAATACAAGGTATTGGACAAACGGCGGTATCGTCAACACAATCATTTTATCTTTAACCCTTTTAGCCCCGCATCACTACAACAGGAGATGGCTTGACCATGATAATTCAAGGATAGTGCCAGATTAGCTTGGCACCTGAAGGCGCCAAGCTAATCTGGCACTACCCTTGAATTATCATGGTCAAGCCATCCCATGCAACTGGTACATAGTCGTTAGGCAACACCTCCAAAATTTGAGAAATGGGACCTTGGGGCTAAAAGGGTCAACATAATAGATTAACTCATTCTACCCCAAGACCGAAATCCCCAAATTTTGAAGTCGTCCTCTCAAGACTGCGTTGCAGTGCAGGACACATTTCGACCATGATAGTTCAAGGGTGATGCCAGAATAGCTTGGCGCCCATAGGCGCAAAGCTATTCTGGCATCACCCTTGAACTATCATGGTCGATCTTTATTTTGCTGTGGTGTGTCTGGGGTAGAATGAGTTAATGAGCATATTTTAACCCTATATCCGCCATGAACGCAGACTGTATTTTTTAAATAATTCAACGTCAAAGAGCTACAAGGGTTAAAGGAACATGAGCATAATGTGGTCTCAAGCAAGATACATAAATTCTCATAGGCTCCCGCAAGGGCGAGGGCTCATGAGGATCTATGTCTCTTGCAGCTGGATTGTGTTCAATTTTTATCGGCAGCGAAGGGGTTAAAGCTATGAGACAAATCGCCGCAGACAGGTCGTGAGACTTTAATGTCGCGTTCACTCCATTGGTTGCCTATCATATCTAGAGTACAATGCGAAGTTTATCCATCTGTCATACCTGTCTGTCTCCTTCTACTGGCCCTGTCTATCTTTCTGAGCTTCTTCATTTAAACACACCTTCATGACAGCCCCGTTCCTCAGCAAACTATTACGCTTTCCGACTGTGAGAATAAGTCTTTTGGCGAGAGGTCTTTCTCATACCAAGGACTATTTCTTTGGAATAAACTCCCACAGTCCCTCAGATATGTTGAATCAGCCAATAGTTTCCGGAAGTCTTTAAAGACGCGTTTATTTCTTTAACCCATTCTACCCCGGGCACACCACAACAAAATAAGGATCGACCATGATAGTTCAAGGGTGATGCCAGAATAGCTTGGCGCCTAAGGGCGCCAAGCTATTCTGGTATCACCCTTGAACTATCTTGGTCGATCTGTGTCCTGCACTGCAATGCAGTCTTTAGAGGACAACGGCAAAATTTGGGGATTTCGGTGATGGGGTAGAATGAGTTAAACGTGTATTCACCGTTATAATGTTTCGTTGTCAGTGACTGCCTTAGTGTATCCGTTATTAGTTTTATAATACACGTATATCTTTGGTGTGTGTAAGCATTTTTTGTTGGTGTATTTACTCTGCTAAGCTTATTTTCCTTATATATCCTGTTGCGTGAGTGTGTATGTTAGGGAATATATATGTGTTGTAGGATGCAATGTGTATGTCATTTGTACGGCGCCTAGAGCTTTTCTATCGAAAGTTTAGGCACCTGAAAAATATACATTATTATTATTATTATTATTATTATTATTATTATTATTATTATTATTATTATTATTATTATTAACTTCTAAAGAACCATGTGTGCTGTTCTGTGGTTTGGACGGTGAAACTGAGAATGTGTACTGGTTTGCGAAGCCGTAAGGTCCAAATTTACAGACCGGCAGACGCAGGATTTGGTTTGGCCATTAGCTTGTCTGGACCAGACAATCTCGCACGCAACGTTTTGACCCCGTCTTGAAATCAGTGGCCTCATTGAAAACAACACTCAACCGGATTCAGCTGCACGAGACATAGAACTTCATGCTCCCCGCAACCGCGTCTGAATATGCGGCACAGAGCCGGAATAAAGCTTAGTATCCGAACGCAACACGAACGAATGTATTAAGCATCGAAGATTCCCTCCTAACGAATGTATTAAGCATCGAAGATTCCCTCCTAACGAATGTATTAAGCATCGAAGATTCCCTCCTAAAGAATGTATTAAGCATCGAAGATTCCCTCCTAAAGGACAGAACCTTTTCTATCCTGATACGCTATCGCATAGAGTAAATTTGACTATGATAGTTCAAGGGTAGTGCCAGAATAGCTTGGCGCCTGCTATTCTGGCAGCACCCTTGAACTAAATTGGTTGATCCATCTCTAATCTGTAATAAAGCTTTCACAGGACAAGTACGCAAATAGCTAAAAATAGTTCCGCTGCAGGACATACGGGGATAAAATTTCATGAGTCCGCCCCCCTACCACAAATAGCCAAAGATTCTAATGAGTCCGCCACGGGGATGCTAGTGGCCCATGAACCTCTATGTCCGTTGCAGATGGAATGGTCTATTTCAGGCACGGATACAATGTGGTTCTGGAGAGTTTAGACACAGACCAGCACGCATAAGGAAACTCAACGGCCTCAATCTGAGGTACACAGATGCCACGGCACTCGGCAAACCCTTAACCCCAGCAGCAAAACGCCATCGGGCCCATGACGGCCGCAGAGGACCCGCGCACACCTGTGCGCGGGCTCTGTGCGGCCGTCGTGGGCCCGAGGACCTTTGCTTACCGGGAAGAATCTCAGAGGCATCCACAGCTTGTGAGGCACATGAAGATGTATGCCTCTGGCTGATGGATTGCGCCGTTGAAGACGTCACCGATCTGTCAGGAGTTGGAAGATCGAACAAGCGAACCCATTAGGCGCTGTACGGTCTGGGCCATTTGACGCAACAGCCGTTTGATTGCTAGATCCAGACGGAGTGAATTTCTAATTCGATTGCCATGCATGCGCTGCGCACTACGTAGCAAGGGATTGACCGAGCACGACAGATCTAGACTTTGGCCTTTTGACTTCGTATTTGAGACCCAGAAGGGTGTTAAAAAAAGTCTACAGAAATTTTATTGAACTCATTGTACCCCAAGGCCGCAATCCCCAAATGTTGCCGTTGTCCTGTAAAGAGGACACAGATCGACCATGATAGTTCAGGGGTGATGCCAGAATAGCTTGGCGCCCATGGGCCCAAGGGCGCCAAGCTATTCAGGCATCACCCCTGAACTATCATGGTCGATCCAAATCTTGCTGTGGTGCGTCAGGGGTAGAATGAGTTAAATCCCACCATAGCACAATAAAAGTCAAGAATTTCACTGCTTAAAGCTGTAACAATTAAAAAAAAAATCGTGATGTGCCTTTAGGGCGTCTGCACATCGCGATGGGCGAGAAACACAAGAACGAGCATTTTTTTCAGGGAGCTCAGACATCCAAAATAGAGTGCTATTCAAAGATAATCCCACCTTCTGTATCAAAATATTAAATAGGTCACTAATGGGATAAATATTCGAAAATCGCTGAGAGAGAGAGAGAGAGAGAGAGAGAGAGAGAGAGAGAGAGAGAGAGAGAGAGAGAGAGAGAGAGAGAGAGAGAGAGAGAGAGAGAGAGAGAGAGAGAGAGAGAGAGAGAGAGAGAAACTGCCAATGTTACTAGAAGTATCTCCTTGCGCTCCAAACGAGCCTCACGTGCAGGCACAAAGGTATCACATTTTACATTATAAAGTTAGAAATCTAAGGCCAAGTTTTCACCATTCTGCCACAAAGAATGTTGAGGCTATGGAAGATGAAATGCCGGCACAGCTCAAGGGTGTTGCCTAATTAGTTAGGCGCCTGGAGAGGCGCCACGCTAATCAGGCACCACCCTTGAGCTACCGCGATACATGTTTTCCGCCAGATGGCGCTGGACTTTACAGTGGTATGTACGTCATTCACAAGCACAGACTGCAGCTAGACATTACACTGAGAACATGATTCAGGATTAGTACGTACACTCCTGTTCTTTCAAAAGCTTCTAAGGTATTTGAAAACGAAGGAATCTGAACATGTAGAAATGAACTTGATATCGAAGGAGGGGCTGGGGGTAGGGGTGAGGGCGGTCAGAAATTTGCTGCGTCATTCTATTGGTTCAAGTCTGCGACATTCTATTGTTTCAAGTCTGCGTCATTTTATTGTTTCATGTCTGCGTCATTGTATTGTTTCAAGTCTGCACCATTCTATTGTTTTAAGTCGCATTTAATCGTATTCTGCATTTACACTCTATGCCCCAAACACATCTTTTGAAAGCTGAGACTAAATAAGATATGGCCGGAAGGGGGAAGGTAAGTGTAATGGGGTTGCGATGGGAGCTGCTGCGTCATTCAAATGTTTCACGTCGGACACACAGTATTTCACATACATTATGCACACTGAAAATATTGCTTTTGTAAAACAGTTTATGTCATACATTCCTTTCATTACGACTTGCAAAGTTGAATGTTCAAAATGCATTCTTCAAGTGACTGTGTGTTTGTTGCTGTTTAACGCAGTACATGTAACGAAAAGTTAGCTGTCCATAAGAGAAATACTGAGCTGTCCATAAGAGAAAGACTGAAGGGGTGAGAGAGAGAGAGAGAGAGAGAGAGAGAGAGAGAGAG
Source organism: Semisulcospira habei (assembly GCA_036245525.1). NCBI lineage: Eukaryota > Metazoa > Mollusca > Gastropoda > Semisulcospiridae > Semisulcospira > Semisulcospira habei. The sequence continues at coordinate 220,338,557 of BTPG01000001.1, read as the reverse complement.
AGAGAGAGAGAGAGAGAGAGAGAGAGAGAGAGAGAGAGAGAGAGAGAGAGAGAGAGAGAGAAAGAGACCCAATAAACAAAGGTCCTCGGGCCCACGACAGCCTCAGTCGTGGGCCCGAAAGCGTTTTGTACTTAGAGAGAGAGAGAGAGAGAGAGAGAGAGAGAGAGAGAGAGAGAGAGAGAGAGAGAGAGAGAGAGAGAGAGAGAGAGAGAGAGAGAGAGAGAGAGAGGATCGAACGCAGACAATTTGTGCAGCAGCCATTAATAACTTATGACTTTTAACGCACTCTGTCAAACATCACGCGAAAGGAACCATTTGTCATTCCACGGAAAGCGCATTTATCTCTTTGCTGTACATAAGAGACTAGAATGAAAATGTGTGCACATGGAAAATGTGATTGGAAAAATAAGAAAAGGAGAAACGTACGCTGGTTTGTAATTTGGGACCTTACGACTGTGCGTCACCACGACCAAATTACAGATCAGCACAACAAACAAAAAAATTCATTTTTTTTGGGTTTTTTTCTTGTCACACAATGTGTTCGGCTTTAAACTGTCAGGGTCAAAATCACAGTCAGCACAGAAATGTATGCATTTACTTCTTTTAATATACTTTTTTCCTCCAATACAAACTGTGCGATGCTTAACCCTTCACTGTCGTGAAAATGTGAACATCACTTAACTGCAAGCTGCAGGGGCTCATGAGGATATATGCCTCTTGCTGAAACCACTTTGTATCTATACGACAGCAGGGAATCTTTGAAATTACAATGATTTCAAAAACACAACCTACGTCCACTGGCAGGAAAAGGGATAAAGACGTAAGATCCAAAACTTCTGGGCAACACAGAAAGTGCATTTTTTTTAATCTTTTTCTCACTCACTGTGTCTGGCTTGAAGCCATATGGTCCAGAATCTCAGACAGGGACACAAAAGTGCATTTTTCTTTCCTTTCATCTTTGTCCTGAGACATTTTTCTTTCCCTTGGTCTTTGTCCCGACACCCTGTGTTCTGGAGAGGAGGACGCGGGAAATTACGACTTGTTGCGAAGGGAGATAAATCTGTCCGCTTTCCAAACGGAAGTCTGCCAAAAGTAGGCGAAAAATGTTACAAAATCCTTTACACTAGTAACAATTTGCAACCAAGAGCAATGGATAAACTAAGTAAGCAAAAAAGTCTCGGGCCGACGTCAGCCGCAATGGGCCCGCTGCGCGGGCCCATTGCGGCTGACGTCGGCCCGTAGACCTTTGCTTTCTGGAAAGTCAATGGATATTTGATAGGCCAACGTGTATGTCTATGAAAGGCCTCTGATTTTGTGTGTGTATATATACTGCACGGATACGCAGCAAAAGTTAACCTTCGAAACGTGTCGCGTACACAGTAAGCATGGCACATGTCTCCAGTGAGTTAGGAGAAAGCTCTTTGGTCCATTAACTCCTTGCCTGCTACTGAAGATGCTGCTCACTTGACTACGCGTCTTTCTGCCAACCAGTATCGTCAGTAGCAGTCAAAACGTTAAAGTATTTACTGTATTGTGAGAAGTGCTCCTGGCAGCAGGAGTTCTTAACTCATTCGAGACGTGCCGCCTCCGGATACGTGGCTTAATGAGTTAAGAATCTCTGTGTGGCGCTGTAAACCGAACCATAAAGCAAGAAAGAAACATATTCCGAAAAAGATGAATCAAAAACTTTAGTGTTAAACGTTAACCCATTAACTTCTACTGCCTCACGATACCAGTCCTCGGAAAAGATGCATAACTTTTCATCTGAACGGTATCGTCTGTAGCAATCAAGGGGTTAATGAGTAAATGCCTATCTTCTGCACATTTGCAATGAAATAATGGGGAACAAAATGTAAGAAGAAATAGTATAATGATAAAATAGAATAAAAAAATTAGCTCTGGCACCCTTGGTCAGAACTGACCTTCTCTGCACCTACATACCTCACGCAGAGGACGCTGTTGGTTTAAACACACACGTGTAACTTGTTCAGGGTAAACCTCTTCTGTCACAACACACACTCTGCGTCTTTGCTTTCTTGATCAATAGCTCTTCGTGATACTCACAAACCAGATAGGTGAGGCTAGCGCTGGCAGAAGTAACATAGTAACAGAGGGCGGTGTTTAGTTGCTCGAACATGTGACGCGATTGTTGGAAAATCAGTTTAACGTCTGAAATGCTGAGACACGAACACACTTGCGTACAAGGGGCATAGATTCACACGACCCCCCGCATCTGCAGGGGCTCATGAGAATCTATGCCCCTTGATTTTCCTTTCACGCCAGTCTTTCTCAAGAATAACGTCAGCATATGGTGTAATGTTTCGCGAACACGACACGATTGTTTGTAGAACAGTTTTTACGAGGGCTGCTAAGAGCGCAAATATTTGAGTTCATACCGAGTGTTTGCTGGGACATGAACTGATATTTCAGGAGCATGCGATTGAGCTTTTACGTCATCGGAGTAGCAGTTTCTTGAGATGCTAACTCGGTGACCAGAAGGAAGAAGAGGCCTCTTTTTCACTGCCTCGTAAAGCCCCATAAAACACACACACACACACACACACACACACACACACACACACACACACACACACACACACACACACACACACACATACACACACTCACACCACGCACTTACGGACACACACACACACAAACACACACACACACACACACACACACACATCTCATGGAATTTGATTATCGTGTGTCTGCAGATCCATACCCATAGAATATTATCATGTGAAATTTAATCCATTCCCTGCCTGCAATAAGCGAACACCGTCCAACTGCAACAGGCACAGAACCACATGAGCGTCCTGCAGAGGCTTATGAGGTTCTCTACTTCTTGCTGACCCTATTAGTATCCGTGTTCCATAGATTGTTGGGATTATTTTATGTTGAATTTGCATTGCCTTAAAAGACGTTAGTTTGCGTGCATTTGCAGTGAAGGAATTGACTGAGTTTTGAGCGTGTCGAATAGCGTTGCCGCAGACAACGCTATGCGACACTTTTGCAGCCATTGACGCGGGGCACCTTGAATGAACGAATATGTGCACATAAACTACATGTATTCAGATCCCATCTGACTTTAGCCAGATAAACTTTGTGGGTTTCATTATTTATTTAGCCACTGTATGCGTAAAAAAAAAAAAAAACTATCAAAAATGCCTTGGATCGTTCTGTCTAAAAGTGGCAATCTCATTCAAAATCACGAGAAAAGATCAATGAACGAGTGCATAATTCATAGCGTTTGTGACCTCCGCCATCAAACTATATCAACAAAACACTCATCGAGGACTTAATGATGCGTGAACTCTTTCATGGGAGTAAATGCAGCCACAACATCGGGCAGGGGATTGTAACGTGAGAGCTGTTGACACCGCCCACTAAGTAGGCCAGGGGGACACTTAGGCAACTATCTGCACGTGAAATCCGTCGCTAGGGACTCGCCCCGGCCTTCCACTTTCACTTCCACTTCACAGCCTAACAACTGATGCTTTCAGAATTTGGAAATCTTAATTTTGAAAGCTTGACTGGTGTGTATACATGTAATCTAAAGTGCATTTACTGGAACAGTCGATTTCCCGTATATTAACTCATTGTACCCGAGGTACGAAATACCAACATTTTGGAGTTATCCTCAGACAGATCGACCATGATAGTTCAAGGGTCGTGGCAGAATAGCTTGGCGCCTATAGGCGCCAAGCTATTCTGCCACCACTCTTGAACTATTATGGTCGAGCCAAATCTTGCTGCGGTGTGTCGCGGGTAGAATGAGGTTTTTTTTTTTTTTTTTTTTTTTTTTTTTTTTTTTTTTTTTTTTTTTTTAAAAGCCGAAGGACGCTATTGTATCTCTGATACATCCAAAGTTCCACACATTCCAGGACTCCGCTACAACAGAGACAACGAAGAGTTTGGTCGGGGGAATCTGCTTTTCAAAAATTGCCAATATCCGGACTCTGATCAAATCCAGACCAAATAGGTGACTGCCAAGCTAGTAAACGTGATGCAGAGGAGAACCCAACGAAGAAAACGAAACACGCTTAGAAAAGGTAGTTACAACACAATTTATTAATATTTTCAAATCAGACATACAAATATATACAATTTGACACTTTTCTTTTCGGATGAGGAAGATGCAACATGACCGAGGTCGATAAACTGAGAGAAACATTGTTACGTTTCGTAAGCAGTGTTTTGAAGTTGTTATCTTTCGGCTCAAGGGCAGTGCCTACCTAGCTTGGCGCCTCTAGGCGCCAAGCTACGAAGGCGCTGCCCTTGAGCTATCGAAGTCGACCAATCTTCTGCAATGGGTGCCTGAAAGGCAAAATTCCAAGATTTACGTCCAAGTTACCCGTTGAAGAGCTGTGAAAGCTTTTGTGATCGCTCGGGCGGCGGACTATTGGTTTTTCCAGACGTTCTGAATTTGTCTGTCACTTTAGGCGCCCCAATGGCCTAAAATAGTCGACCTGCCCCCCACATTAGCGCTGAAGGTGTCAACACATTGATTGCAAGGGCAAAAGTGAAGTCTGCCCGATCAAGAGCGCTGAAAGCTTTGTGACCGGGCCGGTGTTTCTCCAAGTGGATTGCTCAGACATTTGAGATTTCTCACACTAGTTGCATTGCCTAATGCCGTAGCGGACCAGAATACATTTATGTCGTTTATTTACTTAAACACTGGCGTAGGAAGGTTTTCAGGGGAGCTATGGCCAAATCAGACACTCAAATGACAAGGGAAGGATATGGGCGGAAATCAAGCAAAATCTGAGCAACCCACAGCGAGGAGAAGCATCGTGTCAACTGCGCCCAATGGAAACCTTACATTTTGCATCATTTTTAGGCTAGGCTTCTTTTCAGTCAAATATAAAATGATAGTGTGCTTGCAGCAATAGTATCATGTGGCCATAACTGCTTTTCGACGTGGGCCACACCTCCTCTCGGCCCTGCCTATACAAAAGTATACTTGGGCCAAAGCTCTTTCAGACCAAACCACCAAATAGCTCAGCACTCACTGCCCTTTCATTTTCACGTATCAACAACTTGCAGAAAAAAAAAACAAAAAAAAACACGAAGAAACGTTCGATGATTAGGTCTCTTTCAGGTCCAACGTCAGTCGCAGAAGATGAGCATATATCTGATCAAGAATAATGCTAGATGAGTCTGCAGGCGTCACGCTAACCATCAAGCACTAGCCTTTAGCTACCATGTGTCTCAATAACGTTAACCCTTTGGCTGTCGGTAGCGTGTTAGGTCGAGGTGATTCCTGCAGGGCTCACCTGGACCACAAACGCTACGAATAGCCAAAGGGGTTAAGTTTGGTTTTGGACGTGAAGGTGCCATTTTCCACCCACCTGTTTTCTGCAGGATATTGCAGAGACCAAGAAAACTCAAGACTCAAGATGAAATTCACATTTCTATCTATGTCTATCTGCAAGAGGCATAGATCCTCATGAGTCCCCGCTAGCTGCGGGGACTCATGAGGATCTATGCCTCTTGCTGGCACCATTCATAAATCTGTTCCTCTGGTGTCATGTGCGTCAGTAATAGGAAGACACGGAAGTTTAGTTTATGACGAGAAACAACAAAAGGAATGTGTCCGTAACCTCTTGGGTGCACTTTCAATATTTGTTCTGAAATTATTTTTTTAAATTTCAGCTGCACAACACGCGATTTTCTGGTTAGTTTTTGTATCTTTGCCGTACTCATGGCCCTAAGAAACAAAATACTCATTTGGCGGGCATTCAGCATCTATGACTTCGTGACACAATATTTGCAGACACGCAACGAACTCAGTTTTATATTTGTGCAAAAATGTATAATGCCCTTTTCTCATTTGTGAATTGTGCTTCTGAAAAGGGACGAGTTGATTTTCAGGCCAGTTCTTGTATCTTTGCTGAATCCATGGCCTTAACTCATTCGCGGCCAGCCGCATCCGGATGCGCGGCTTATGCCGCGCATCCGGATGAGGCTGGCCGCAAATGAGTTAAGAGACAAAATACCCATTTGAGAATTGCTGACGTCGTGAAACAATTTTTGTATACACGCGATGAACCTCGCATCTCGCATTTGTGGAAAAATGTTTTATGCACGTTTCAACATTTTTGAAATGTGCTTCTGACAAAGGAGAAGAATATGAAGCACGACCAATGCAGTTATGTCCCGTGTTAAAGGAAAATTGCGACGGATGCATTCACTAACGCATTCAAGCCTTGTACTCTCAGAAAATCCCCCAGGCGTAAAGACTGAATCGGAAGCATTGGAAGCGCATTAGGAATTAAAGAATCAATTAAAAGCATCCAATAGAAAGGCATAAAATCTTTAGAATCATATTAAGAGGACAATGAACTTAAGTTTTTTTAATTGCTCAGAGAAATCCCCATATTCTTCTGTCCTATGCCTAAACTTTTGTCGTTTTGCACATTGTACGTGCACGAAATGCGATGTTAACCCTTTGAGTGTCGGTAGCAATTTTTGTCGCGTTGATTCCTGCAGGAATCAACGCGACAAAAAATCGCTACCGACAGCCAAAGGGTTAACCCATCGACAGCTGTTGGCGATACTTCCCTATCGGCAGATAAGACTCGTAAGGCCGCGCCTTTTCTTAAAAACGGTATCAAGCAGTCTAGGAACTAGTCGAGGTTAATTCATTCAGCCCCGACGCACCACAGCAAGACATGGATCGAGCATGATAGTTCAAGGATGGTGCCAGAATAGCTTGGCGCCGGTATCTTTCTCTACAATTGAAATACACTCCTTTAGAGGGCACCTTTAAATTTGGGAATTTCGGTCCCGGGGTAGAACGTGTTAATTCTTGAAACTGTGCGAAATACCCATTCACAAGGTTTACTATGGGATGTATTCTTCAGTTACACGTAAAATATACATGAAACGTCAAGTACATGGCAACTTCTTCGTCTCTTATTTTCCAGTAAAATTGACGCATTGCTTAATCTGCTTCATGGGAATGTTGGCAAGTCCCTGCTTGATCTTCCTATCCTCTGTGGCCTAATTCTACTGTCATTACAAGATGCCCGCAAGATCGTTGGACAAGATGCATTTTTGATGATACCCGTAGGAACTCAATAAGTTCACGTCCTCAATACAGGTCACATATTTGGGGACTGCGTTCCCATTAGTCAAAGCACTTAATGCGCAGACATAAACAAAATATTAACAATCTTGTCTCATTTTTCTTGAACACATGCCTGAAGTGTAATAAGATTTTATTTATTTATTTGTTTTTCTGCTTTAAAAAAAAAAGTGGCGCTGCAGTGCCAGAGAGTCGATGGATGTTTACGTTCAGTCTCTCTGGATCTGGGGTGGCCTTGAAATCCTTAAACGACTCTTTGATTGGTCGCAGAAGTGTCTCACTATTTTCAAACTCGTGCAAAAATAGACCGACTGTTGGACACTGTATGACGATGAGCAAGAGAAGTACTACAACATGACTCGAATGACTACGCATTTCTCTTCAGTATAATAGTCAAACGGTTTCATGTCAAAATAGACCTCATACTGTCTCAAACGTTTCCTGATGAATTCCTTTTTCTATGTTTTCAACGTTCTAAACAATGCTCAGTTTAACTCATTCGAGACGTGCTGCATGGCTCGAATGAGTTAATATCTTTTATTTTGTGACCCGAAAGAATCATTCCCGGCCAATATGATACATGTAAATTAGTCTCAACTGAGTCTATACGTTTCATCCAGAGTTTTTCATCTGCACGATGTGGGGCTCATGTGAATCTGCGCATCATGCAGGTGGAGCATGGCTTAAGAATCTACGTCTCTCACTGATAGAGACAGGCTTCAACTGTGCCCATCTGTACCTTAGTGATAAGGAGCGCTTATATTTAACTAAGTTGAACCTAGCCTTTTACAGCTATCCTCCTCAGTGCAAAAGTAGTTATCGGTTTTTCAGCGTGTTTCTGGATTCAAGTATCAAACGGCCATCCGCTTAACCAGCCGACCGGAAGTTGGAAGCACCGCCAGCTCGCCGTTTTTTACTGCAGTTTCGCACCATAAAACTCGCTAAAAAGTAAAGCACAAGCACACGCTTAACCCTTTGCGTGTCGGTAGCGATTTTAGTCGCGATGATTGCTGTAGGTATCGTCGCGACTAAAACCACTACGGATATGCAGAATCCAGAATCACAGTCAAGCAGACAAATGGTGTCCTCACTTCCCAGTACAGGCACGGGTCTGCCCTGTGAAGCTAAAGGACAGAAAGTCCATGTTTGAGAAAAGAGAGACTTGCATTGTATTACAATGAAAATCTTGCTTTTCACAGACATGAACTTGTTACCTTTTACCTTCCGAGGGCAGACAAATTCTCAAATTCTACTGTGCTCACTATAAAAGGCTTAGGTCGTTTTTCTCTGTCGAAACAGTTACGGGTGTAAACGACGCTTAAGGCATAGATTTTCATGAGCCCATGGACGAAGAGGCTAAGGTTCTCGGGCCCACGACGACCGCAGTGGGCCCGCGCACGGCTGTGCGCGGGCCCACTGCGATCGTCGTGGGGCCGAAGACGTTTTGCTGCTGAAAATCTTGAGCCTCTTCGCCGCTTTCTTCTGCAGGTGCCGGAGAACCAGCCCTGGGAATGTTGTGCCTTTGCAGTTGAATGAGGCTGGCTGAGGGAGCGAGTAATGAGGTGAAAGGTGTGGGCAGACAGAAGACTATAACGCATGCGACCATCCATGGGTTTAATACTGGAGTCATGCAACACTCGGTGAATCGTTAGAGCGAGAGGAAGGTCGGATGACCCCTGCGGTAGGAAGAGGAAGGGGAGAGAGAGAGAGAGAGAGAGAGAGAGAGAGAGAGAGAGAGAGAGAGAGAGAGAGAGAGAGAGAGAGAGAGAGAGAGAGAGAGAGAGAGAGAGAGAGAGAGAGAGAGAGAGAGAGAGAGAGAGAGAGAGAGAGAGAGAGAGAGAGAGAGAGAGAGAGAGAGTTAAACTTTATGAACTTTATTTAACTTTATTTCACGAATGCTAAACTTTCACAGTATTTGTCAGTTTCAGTTTGCCATTGAAACAACAACACCAAAAAAGCAATAAAAGTATGGAAGGTAAAGATGACGACGACGATGATGATTATGTTGATGATGTATAATCGTTCATAAAACACATTGGTTGTTTTTTTCTGGTTGCTTTTCTTTATGTGTTTCGGGAATGGTTGCTGTTAATTTTCGAAGTGAGATGGTTGAAAAATGACATTTCGTCGGAAACAAATGAATAGTGATGGTTTAGAGGATTTTGCTCCATCTCCCCGTCACCCTTATCCGTTTTTGCCTCATCCAACTCCCCCGCCCGCCCCCACCTTACCCCCATACCCTCCACTAAATCTAAAGGGTCGCCGACTACTTTCGCCAAGTTGATAGCTCTCAGACCCTAATAGTGTTTGGACAGAAAACGACCATTTTCGTTAATAGTCCAACAGTTTGTGGACGACCATCCCTGCTTTTAGTCCCCAAAACTTTGTATACATCAAAAGTGATGATCTGTGATTTTAAACCTTGCGGCCTGGATCCGTAAGGTTCAAAAACACAGACCAGCAAACAAATGGCCCCCGCTGATCCTCAAATGCCTCAGCATCACGCGATGCTTCTTGACGAGAATGCATACCTTTTGCCGAAGAGTGCGAGAATTAGTGAAATAGGTGCCGGTCTGTGATTTTGAACCTTACGACCTGCAATCGTATGGTTCAGAATCACAGACAAGCAGAAAACTTGCATCTCTGTCCCTCGCGTGAAGCAGACGATCGGGCTCTCAACGTAAGACTTGCATGGCCTCTTTACATTTTACATTACAACACTTAGGTTCAGTTCGCAAGATAAAAGTGCGAGTAGCGGAGTTTTCGCTCGATTTCTTCCCCTGCTGGCGACGATTGCCTGCCCTTGCGGCGATGATCGGGGGAGGGGCGGGGGGGGGGGGGGAGAGGGGGTAGGGGGGGGGGGTTGGGGGGGGGGGGGGCGGGGCTGGGGCGTGGAGCGGGGGGGGGGGGGGGGGAGCCAATCGATAAGTTCCTTCCAGAGTTGCGCCGCTTTGAAAGCTATCTCCTTTGGCAAGAAACAGTGTTAATCAGTGACGACTTTCGACGACCCTCGAACGATATATCACGAGCACCCATGCAAGAGGTGAAGCTTTTTCTCCCAGATCAAGAGCCAGCTGTGTTCGGTTAAAATAAACCGTCGCAGCTCAAGAGTAGTGCCTGAGTAGCTTGGCGCCTACAGGCGCCAAGCTACTCAGGCACTACCCTTTGACTACTGTAATTGTTCTTCCCCACCCTCTTCATCCATATCACACATCTTCTTTCGCATCCCTAGTTTTTATTTTTGTTGAGAGCAGTTGACTATTTGACCATTTTTGCTCTCGAAGTGAAAGAAGTTTGGAAAATGAATTGAAGTTACAAAGAGTGTGAAGCCATAAAAATGCCTGATTTAAAATGAGAAAATATCGGTTGACTTAGCAAGTAGTGATAAATATGTCTTTTTTTTCGAATTAATAGTGAAAATGCCAAATTAAAACTCGCAAATTTTCAGTCGACTTCACTTAAAGAAAGGAGGGAGGAAAAAAGTATCAAGACATTATTCGGTTTACTTTTTATTTCATGAGCTTGAGGGAGGGGGTGGGTAGGGGAGGGGGTGGGGGTGGGGTGAGTCTAATTTCAAGTCAGCACTTTCTCCGATGTCGTAGTAAGAAGTGAAAACGCTCCATTTCACGATTTCAGTTTAAAGCTGACTTGTTATGAGGTGGTAATTATTTTTTAACGAAATTCCAGTCGACTTCGCATGAAGTGAGACAAGAAAACTCAGTGTTGATTTGAGCCTCTTGGCTGACTTAATTGGAGAAGAAAAAAAAAAAGTTTCGTTATTTCAGTTGACTTCATCCAGAGATGAGAAGAAAAAAAATCTGATTTCTAAACTTTCTAGTTAACATTTTGTGTGTCGGTAGCGACTTTGGTCGAGGTGATACCTGCAGGAATCAAGGGTTAAAATTACGATAAAAAGAAACAGGCAAAGAACGCATCTTTAGGAAGTTATTTAAGTGCAAGATTGACGGTTCTAGGCCGTATGGTACAAAATAACAGACCAGAACATATTTTCATATATCTGACAAGTAAGAGAGAACGCTTTTTTATGTTTCTAACTTCACTGAATTTTTGTTAACTCATTCTACCCCAACACCGAAATCCCCAAATTTTGCCGTTGTCCTCTGAAAACTGCATTGCAGTGCAGGACACAGATCGACCATGATAGTTCAAGGGTGATGCCAGAATAGCTTGGCGCCCATAGGCGCCAAGCTATTCTGGCATCACCCTTGAACTACCATGGTCGATCCTTAACTTGCTGTGGTGTGTCTGGGGTAGAATGAGTTTTAAATTAGTTGTGATCTACCTAACGACGCGAGCGAATTTTACGCTTCAGTACACGACCTAGATAAGCAAAACTTCTTCGGACCTACGTCGGCCGCAGTGGGCCCGCGCGCTGTGTTGCCTGTGCCCACTGCGGCCGTCGTGTGCCCGATGACCTTTGCTTACTGGGAACCACTGCGGGCGATAATACAGGCCATCACGTACTGACCTCGCACCTGCAGCCTTACAACAACATCTTAACCCTTTTAGCCCATCGGGTGCTTTTGCTAAAGTTGGAAGTATTACCGAACGCCTATGTACCAGTTGCAGGAGGTGGATTGACCATGATAATTCAAGGGTAGTGCCAGATCAGCTTGGCGCCTGAAAGGCGCCAAGCTGATCTGGCACTACCCTTGAATTATGATCGTGAATCAATCTCCTGCTGAAGGGACTCGCGGCTGAATGGGTTACAACTACCTGCACCATGGCGGGATTTGTTAGCTATAATTCGACGAAATGACGAGTTAATAATGTTGTGATGGCTCAACAAAGACTTCCATACCCTTCTTTTCACAGGGGAGCTGGGTGGCTCGGTGGCAGAGTGTTCGACTCTCGTCCCAAAGGTGCCGGGTTCGAATCCAGCCAGGGTCCAAAAATTTGTTTAGACTATTTCGGTGCGCCGTCTTTCAAATCACCCTCGTGGTGGACAAAAGACGTTAAGCCCTACACGTTTAACGGTGTGTTTTTTTTCTTTCCACAGTCCATGGGAGTAGCACACATACCAGGTTTCCCACTGCCTTTTGAGTAACGGGATGAACTCTCCTGAGTACAAAGGAGAAGGAGAGCAACGAAAAATTGTTTCATTTAGAACATTCGAACTTAATAATTTAAGTAAGCCCTTTGCCCAGCTCTATTAATGTTTATTATAAGACATACTAAAAACATTTGTAAAGGAACTCTTGCGAAGTATTAACCCTCTACTGACTGCACTACGTCCCTTTAACCCATTTAACCCCAAGGGCGCATTTTCCAAATTTTGTCGGTGTCATCTGACGACTATGTACCAGTCGCTAGAGATGGATCGGCCATGATAACTCAAGGGTAGTGTCAGATTAGCTTGGCGCCTGATGGCGCCAAGCTAATCTGTCACTACCCTTGAATTATCGTTGTGTCGATCCATCTCCTGCTGTAGGGCGTTGGGGTTAAATGGGCTGAAAAATCTAAGCAGACTTCTATCTACATTATTGTAAATACAAATACAGTCTTGCCATTGTCTAAGAAAAAAGATGAAAGTAAATGTACATTTAACGTCACATAACGCATTAAGACTAGGAAGATTTAAAAAAAGACGGAACATAAATGTCAGAAACTGAATCCTGGCAGTGCAAAATGCAAAAATGAGGCCGTCTGATCTGGTGGGTCAATATGAACCCATGTCGTAAATTGGTGACATACAAGATCAGAGCGTACCCGTGGATGCGCCTTCGCAGACTACGCAGACGAGGTGAGATGCCCAAGTGGAGATCGAGACGGTCCAAAACTGCTAAAAATGTATGATGTTCTGTGTGTCGCTCGTAACTTAATAGTTTTTTTTTCAGCCGAGAAATGGCTCGCATTTTTGCTCGCACGGAAACAGGAGCCGTCCCAAGGGAGGTAAAAACCCCGCGACAAAGGGAGATTACTCATGGGAAGCCTAATGGCAGGGGATGGAATCCAGACCAACAGTTTTGCAGATATATCGATATTCTGATTTAGAAATCTATAACTTCGTGGAGGGCGAAGTGTTAAATTATGTCTTCGGGAAATACACTGTACCAAAAGGCGGAGTACTGGCTCATATCACACAAGTAACTCCTTGTCTGCCGAAAAAAAAAAAAATCAACACCACCCAACTACAAGAGATACAGATCCTCATGAACCCCCGCAACTGCGGGGGTTCATGAGGATCTGTATCTCTTGCCATTTTGCATGCCCATTCCATGGACGGCTGGGGATCTCTCAAGTCGAATTTACGTTATTTCAAAAGCACACTCTGCGTCGAGAGGTTAAGACGTGAGGAAGAACAATATGCACGCTGGTCTGTGATTTTGGACCTTACGGCTTGAACTCTGATGTCCATCAAAGTCACAGACCAGCACAGACAAGGGCCGTAATGTCTACAATGAATCAATGAATCAATGAATCTTTATTTTACAACGGTGAAGATATTAACACAGTCAGTGACTATGTGATTTTTCGTACCTGCCGTTGCAATCAAAGACAAGCACACATGCGGAGACGTTGGTACTTGAAACAAGACAACAACAACAAAATAATAATAATAATTTAAAAAAAAAAAAAAGCCCTGCACAGACAAGGTAAAGCATCAAATGAGAGTTGCTTTCTGATACTTTACTAAAGTTTTTATTTCTGTTCGGTCCGTGTTACAAGCCTGATTTTGTCTTGTGTGTATATATGGCACAATCTTGTACAAAGTATACTGTTCTCGGACCTAACCTAAACCGGGCGTTAGACATGTCAATTAAACCGAAATATGTACACTTTCGCAATCCTTTGCGGTACATAGATAACGGACAGGAAAAACTGTCTGACTGCTCCTGCACTAATTGGCATTGTGCGAAGGAACGTAAACAATTTCTTATTTGCGGTTTTTCGCGTTCTTTTTACTCGTGTGATTCTAAACCAATGCAGTTCATGTCCCTTTGTAAAGCACACAGCATTTATCATTCAATATAAATAAATAAATAAATTAGCGCATTAAATAGGCGCTTGATCCCAATTGAAAATCGGCTCAAAGCGCCGCCGCGAACTGAACCCAACTGTTACGACTGTGGTTGTGTTGTTCCGTAAGAACATGCATGTATTAATCGTAGGAAACGATCCGATATTTATTTGAGCTATCACGATTACGAATCACGTACCTTTTCAGTAAGATTCTCTATTGTTTGCGCAGAGAGCGGAATTGGCTTTGTTGTGATATGCTAGGATTAGACCGGAAGATTCTAGAAAAGTCGCACGGAGAAGAGCGGGGAGTTTTTGTAATGCGTAGATTCGCTGAGAATAGAACAGAACGTTCGAGCAAAATCGCGCTCTATCTAGTGACCTCGTATGTGTGACATCAAAGTGTAGGTAACATTTTGCAACACAGTAGTAAAGCCACTCTAATATTCATGGTCATAGTTGTTTTCTGTACGCGTGAAGTTGGCAGCCGGTCAGTGTGTATTATGAAAGGCCGTGAACGGTCTACCATACTCTTGTGTGACGTCATTACACACTGGGATTTGGGGCTGAAATCAGCAGTCGAATTTTTGTAGACTATTGTAGTTTATACTAGAAAGTTCTTTTTATTTAATATTTATGAGTTTCGGTTACGTGTTCCGTTCTGATTGGTTGCGTTGTGTGAATTCCTTGGATTATTCTGGAAAGTTTTTATACTATAAAAGATTGTGCTGGGAAGCACGTTTGTAGATTGTCATACATTGTGAGTTGTAGGGACACACAGTTTATAATAGGTACGTGGCCCGTATAGTGTGTACATTGTGAGAGACGAAGCGTAACGGTGGTGTACGTTGTATGAGAAACGCATTGTGTCGCCAGTGTTGACATTTTGCAGAGGAGACATTGTATCAGTCTTGGTGCATTTGGGAATGCATTGTGTGGAGATCGCATCGCTGAAATAAAATATTGTTGGAACTGTTACTCCAGTGTAGTCGACATCCTTAAGCCACGTGTGACGGGTTGCAGCTGAATGAAGTTTCTTTAACAGAACCTTACGTGCGTGCGTCTGGTGTGTTATCATACTACGACTACGACTCAACACGTAACACCAACAAGCACGCTCACGTGAATCACACGTATTCACTCACACACTGTACATAAACACAGAACATTCACGTGGTGCTAAGGGCAAGCACAAGCGAGCTACTGAAGTTTTGGAAATTCCAATCGTTTATATTTGAAATTTGATTAAGTGGGCTGAACGTGATACCAAGGTCGTGGGGGAGGAACAGCCGGAGTACCCGGAGAAAGAACCCCCGACGGTCTGCCCGAATTAACGGTGACACTTACTAGAGGTGAAAAGTCCGACGCCGGAACCGGATATCGAACCTCGCACCTCTTGCATTGGTGGCAGGCGCTTTTACCGCTGCGCCACGGACCGCCCAATATACAGCATGTTCTCGACGCTTTACGACATCTAAGGAGATCATCGCTGACCGCAAAAAATAAAAATAAAAACACGTATTCTTCATGTGCTGGTCTGTAATTTTGGACCTTACGGCTGGAAGCCGTAAGGTCCAAAATTACAGACCAGCACACATTTTTCTTTTCATTTGCAGGTACATGTAGCTGTCAAAAGCTGGTTTGAGCTGAATGCGATTAGGTCCGTTAACAATGTTTACCGTAATCCTTCCTAATAAATCCGCAAACAGCATGACAAATCCCCAAACTGAACATGACAAATTTCCAACTACAATCCTCATGGCGGATCGACAGCTATAATTCTCCGTCTGTCCTGGGGAAACAAACGTTCGCGGCAAGGCCTGCAGGGGAGAAACGCAGGAGACAGAGAACGATGACAGAAAATGGGACAGACTCGCAGAAGCTGACGGTGAAGTCGTGAAACTCGGCTTCAGATACAAGTGGCAACCCGCAGAAACAATAAATGTTGGAAACTCAAAAACAGAGCATGACACTGCATACATTTCGACGAGAACAGTGGATTTAAAAGCCCGGACAAACATGCAATATCGCATGTTCGTCTCGGCCTTTAGCCACTGTTTGCGTAAAAAAACTCATTTTGGACCTAATTTTGATTTATAGAAAACCCGTTTTGCAGCCCGCTCTAACACTGACGTCCCTGTTGGATACAGATAAGACAGTTTTCTTGCTTGTGTGGATGGGTGCTTGCTTGCTTACTTGTCGGACGGACGGATGGACGGATGTACGGATGGATGGATGGATGGATGGATGGATGGATGGATGGATGGATGGATGGATGGATGGATGACCGCTGACCGCTGACCGACTTATTTACCTAGTGGCTGTACAGAATTAGCTGAACGTTTTACGTCAGACGAGTGTGTGTTTCGAATACACGAACAACACAAAAGCATTACTTACCCGTCTGAAGTCCCCAACCTGAAGCAGTCGTTGTGGTGTCACGTCCACGATAATCCTAGACGCAGTCGCGTATTGGAGTTCACTGAAACAAAATAACATAATATATTTAAAAACAACAACAACAAATAAACAGTCAGCCTGATTTTGTTAACCCTTTGGCTGTTGGTAGCAGTTTCTGTTCACGATGAATCCCGCAGAAATTGTCGCGACAGAAACAGCTACCGACAGCCTCCTCCCCCTCTCCCCCCCCCCCCTAAAAAGCCAACAATTATTATCATTCGGGCACTACCCTTAAGTTGTCAATGAGTTTGCTGCAGTTGGTGATTGATACTTCTTTTCTCTGGGCTATGATTTTGAACCTTACAGCGTAGAGCCGTGATGTCAAAACTTACAGACAATTACAATTTTCGACATAAAGTTTGGCTTTTAAAATTCAAACGTCCTCTCTTAAACAGCAAAACGCAGATATATTGTTATCAGCATTTGTTTTCACAATAGTGGACTAGTTTGTAATTTTAGACATTGCAGCACAAAACAAGCAAAACGCAGATATATTGTTATCAGCATTTGTTTTCACAATAGTGGACTAGTTTGTAATTTTAGACATTGCAGCACAGCAAAACGCAGATATATTGTTATCAGCATTTGTTTTCACAATAGTGGACTAGTTTGTAATTTTAGACATTGCAGCACAGCAAAACGCAGATATATTGTTATCAGCATTTGTTTTCACAATAGTGGACTAGTTTGTAATTTTAGACATTGCAGCACAGCAAAACGCAGATATATTGTTATCAGCATTTGTTTTCACAATAGTGGACTAGTTTGTAATTTTAGACATTGCAGCACAGCAAAACGCAGATATATTGTTATCAGCATTTGAAAGAAAAACAGAAGATAGTGGTAGAAAATCCTTTAAAATAGAAACAAATAACGACGTTTCGGATCAAAGATCCTTCCTCAGGTGACATGGAAACAAACGTAGAACAGAAAAGAACACCAGAAAGAAAAGACGTCATCCTGTATAGAGAGAATTTAGAATGACGTAAAAAAAAAAAAAAAAAAAAAAAAAACCACACACACACACATAATGACGCAAATACACATGCACAAAACACGTAGCACAAAACTTACGTCTATATACATACACGTCACTGCATACATTCGCATTCACTCGTGCCTACTGCAGCTCACGCACATGCACACACACACACACACACACACACACACACACACACACACACACACACACACACACATACGCACACACTCAAAGGTAGCATCCAGTATCAACAGTGAGGTCAAGCCTGGCACCAACTACCCATCAGGCCGAGCATACATCCCTAGGGGCGAATGTTCAAGCCGCGCGGATGGTAAGTGCCAAGCCTGTCCTCGAAAAAGGATTCTGTCATTTTGCGGCGGATGAAGTGGGATGTATTTTGCCAAAGGATGCGTATGCTGAAATGTGTGAGGCTATGAGGCGGTTCGTTGAAATGACGTCCAACCTGGTTGTTGTATCCGAGGCGGATCGAACGAACATGCTCCTCGCAGCGTTCAGGGAGTGTACGGTATGTCTCCCCCACATACAACATCTTTGGGCAGTGAGAACATGAGATGACATAGACAATATCCGATGACTGGCATGTGAATGATCGGTGGACATGAAAAGATGACAGGGGTCCGGTGATGACGGGGGATGTGTTGATGTACGGACATGCTTTGCAGTGTGGTTGCTGACAAGGGTGTGTGCCAGGTGGTAAGGTGTTAGATGCGCGAAGTGAACTGTGAACAAGATGATCGCTTAGGTTAGTGTCACGTTTGTAAGCGACCAGCGGAGGCTCAGGAAATATGTCTTTCAATACTGTGTCATTCTGAATGATGTGGAAGTTCCTGAGGAGAATGTTTTTGATGGGGATGTTGTGAGGATGATACGTGATACACAGGACCGGCCGGTCCTCTGCAGCACTGTGAGTTTTCTCCCTCAAAGCTTCACTTCTGCTTGTGGCCTCAGCCTTAGAACGAGCGGTGTTGACGATGTCTTGGGGGTATCCCTGGTGTGAGAAAAAAGTGGCCATGGTTTGGGGCTGGTTGGTGAAGTCGTCGTCGCTGCTGCAGATCCGACGGAGTCGCAGAAATTGGGAGAATGGGATACCGTTTTTGGTGGCGGCAGGATGGCTTGATGAAAACTGCAGGTAAGTGTGGGCGTCGGTGGGCTTGTAATGGACGGTAGTATGGAGTTTGTCAGAGTCGGCTTTGGTGGATATTCGGATGTCGAGGAAGGGCACAGACTCCTCGGAAATCTCATGCGTGAATCGAGATTTCAGCATTTGTTTTCACAATAGTGGACTAGTTTGTAATTTTAGACATTGCAGCACAGCAAAACGCAGATATATTGTTATCAGCAATTGTTTTCACAATAGTGGACTAGTTTGTAATTTTAGACATTGCAGCACAAAACAAGCAAAACGCAGATATATTGTTATCAGCATTTGTTTTCACAATAGTGGACTAGTTTGTAATTTTAGACATTGCAGCACAGCAAAACGCAGATATATTGTTATCAGCATTTGTTTTCACAATAGTGGACTAGTTTGTAATTTTAGACATTGCAGCACAGCAAAACGCAGATATATTGTTATCAGCATTTGTTTTCACAATAGTGGACTAGTTTGTAATTTTAGACATTGCAGCACAGCAAAACGCAGATATATTGTTATCAGCATTTGTTTTCACAGTGGACTAGTTTGTAATTTTAGACATTGCAGCACAGCAAAACGCAGATATATTGTTATCAGCATTTGTTTTCACAATAGTTGACTAGTTTGTAATTTTAGACATTGCAGCACAGCAAAACGCAGATATATTGTTATCAGCATTTGTTTTCACAATAGTGGACTAGTTTGTAATTTTAGACATTGCAGCACAGCAAAACGCAGATATATTGTTATCAGCATTTGTTTTCACAATAGTGGACTAGTTTGTAATTTTAGACATTGCAGCACAGCAAAACGCAGATATATTGTTATCAGCATTTGTTTTCACAATAGTGGACTAGTTTGTAATTTTAGACATTGCAGCACAAAACAAGCAAAACGCAGATATATTGTTATCAGCATTTGTTTTCACAATAGTGGACTAGTTTGTAATTTTAGACATTGCAGCACAGCAAAACGCAGATATATTGTTATCAGCATTTGTTTTCACAATAGTGGACTAGTTTGTAATTTTAGACATTGCAGCACAGCAAAACGCAGATATATTGTTATCAGCATTTGTTTTCACAATAGTGGACTAGTTTGTAATTTTAGACATTGCAGCACAGCAAAACGCAGATATATTGTTATCAGCATTTGTTTTCACAATAGTGGACTAGTTTGTAATTTTAGACATTGCAGCACAGCAAAACGCAGATATATTGTTATCAGCATTTGTTTTCACAATAGTGGACTAGTTTGTAATTTTAGACATTGCAGCACAGCAAAAAGCAGATATATTGTTATCAGCATTTGTTTTCACAATAGTGGACTAGTTTGTAATTTTAGACATTGCAGCACAGCAAAACGCAGATATATTGTTATCAGCATTTGTTTTCACAATAGTGGACTAGTTTGTAATTTTAGACATTGCAGCACAGCAAAACGCAGATATATTGTTATCAGCATTTGTTTTCACAATAGTGGACTAGTTTGTAATTTTAGACATTGCAGCACAGCAAAACGCAGATATATTGTTATCAGCATTTGTTTTCACAATAGTGGACTAGTTTGTAATTTTAGACATTGCAGCACAGCAAAACGCAGATATATTGTTATCAGCATTTGTTTTCACAATAGTGGACTAGTTTGTAATTTTAGACATTGCAGCACAAAACAAGCAAAACGCAGATATATTGTTATCAGCATTTGTTTTCACAATAGTGGACTAGTTTGTAATTTTAGACATTGCAGCACAGCAAAACGCAGATATATTGTTATCAGCATTTGTTTTCACAATAGTGGACTAGTTTGTAATTTTAGACATTGCAGCACAAAACAAGAACGACAACAAAAAGAAGAACGACAACAACAACACAGAAGAAGAGATAATTCATAAATGAAGTGATTGATTAGCTTGGCGGCGGTCGATCGACCCCTGATCGACCCCGTGATCTGTGCGCAGTTCTGATCAACTAACTTTGAAACGTCACAAGCCTTTAATTGACTGTACAGCTGAGCGAAAGGTCATCGGGTCGACGTCCGCCTAATTTTTTACACCCACCAGTTTAACTCATTAAGGGCTAAAATGTTACATTATGGAGGTGTCCTCTGAGGTCTGCGTCACAGTTCTCGTGACAGATGGACCATGATACTTCAAGGATGATGTGAGAATAGCTTGGCGCCTCCTTGAAATATCATGGTTCGATCCACAGTGTCATATCGTATCGGGGCTTTATGTCTGAAGCCGCCGTCGGCTCACCTGGGCTAAAACATGCCCGTGGAACTGTTGTCCACTGAGAACTACAGGTCGGTCGTTTCAGACTTAATTTCTGCCCACGACTGTGACACTGTCACACTGGGAGATGGGACCCACCCGCGGCCAGAAAATAGCAAATTACGAATTTAGACGCACTCAGGAGAGTCAGCGGCGGCCGAAATAAGTGACAGTAATCGCTCGGTGAACAGTCTAGTGACGAATGGCCTCAAGTACGCATGGAAGCGGAAACACTGAGTAACGTATCCCTAAATATGATTGTATGTCAGTACCACGATAGTAAAAAAACGAACTTAAATTATAGAGTGTTCCAGATCAAGTACTCTATAATCTAGCTCCGTTCGGATTATGAAGAACTGACCTCAACTGACACCTCTTGTATTTTCGTGAACAGTTAGTCTGTGAACGGTTATTCCAAGGGGAGATTGCAGAGAGTCCAAAGGGTCACGGACACCATACAGAAGGCAAGGTCAGCTAATGTCTAGGTAGTTCGACGGAACCACAGATCCATTTAACCCATTCTACCCCAACACCGAAATCCCCAAATTTTGAAGTCGTCCTCTGAAGACTGCTTTGCAGTGCAGGACACGGATCGACTATGATAGTTCAAGGGTGATGACAGAATAGCTTGGCGCCCATAGGCGCCAAGCTATTCTGGCGTCACCCTTGAACTATCATGGTCGATCTTTATTTTGCTGTGGTGTGTCTGGGGTAGAATGATTTAATTCAGGTACACTGCAGTAAGTGAACTGTTTAATTTCTTTACAAAAAAAGGCTATTTTGAATCAAAGAGCTATCAATACATTACGGAACAACCGTGCGATCAAAATTGATATCATGACTCTGTGAGAGAGAACAGAATCCAAAGCAACATGGTGTCTGTGTGAAATGATAAGAAATAGTCCACAAGGAAACATGCTTCGAGAGAACTTGTACAGCACAGTGTATGTTCGTATTAAACCCTCTTTGTTAGATAATGTTCATACGATAAAAAATATATTTCATCATCAATAATCATTTCAATAACCCTTTGTGTGTCGGTAGCGGGTTTTCTTTAGCGAAGATTCCTACAGGAATCATCGCGACAAAAACCGCTACCCACACACAAAGGGTTACGTTGTATGGTACATTAATACTACAACCAATGATTTCAGTGTCCAAAACAAAACGATAACTATTATTTCACCTTCCCATACGGAACATCCCCACAATAACAATTCATATCTTCACCCTGCACAGTACAGTCAGAGAAAAATAACGGAGCTAAACTACAGGGTCATATGTTAGCAAACTGATATAGCTATATGAACCATACTAGTTCCTGTTCGTTCACTGACTGCAGGCGATTGCTCCATCGCAGGAACCATGTTTATTCACCGCCATCATAAACTTGGCTGTATGAATAATTTACAGGGTTCCCGTGGAATATATTGGCCCTTCTCCCATCAACGCATTCCGATATAGCGTCAGATATCCAACGCGGTCCGTCGGCAAGAGGAATAGAAGCTCATGAGCCACACAGACAGCAAGGACTCATGAGGATTAATGCCTAGTGTTTAAAATATTAAAACGGGTTTACATTTGAATTTCTGAGACTAAGTGGCTTGTCAGCACATTTTTTCTACATACATTAATGACTGACAACAGCCGCTGCGGCTGCAACAGAACTTCATATGCCCCTGCAAACTACAGGAGGCAATGAGGTAATGAGGCTCTACATCTCTTGACAGCTTCATTCACTTCCTATTCAGACCTTGATGTCTTCTGTGTCAAAATCTGCGATCTGCGAAATGACGACGAATCTGTTCACGTTCAAAACAAAATAGATCCTCCTAAGCCCCTGGGCCTCAAACTGATCTTTGCCTGGAGTACTATCAGTTTAAGTTTCTGTTTCTAATACGGAGTAGGTTTGCCTTTCTTTCAGGAAACCCGTCCATAGGTCCAACTGTGAAGAGCGCATCGCGGACCGGGCCCCTCGTTTGAAGTTGCTTGGACTTCGTTTGAGAAGCAACGAAGTACATGGGCATTATATGTTGCACTCAACAATCTTATTATCAGATTAAAAATGTTGTGATCAAGCAGTCGGTGGTCAAAGGTCATCTCTGTAGAACCGAAGTAAATGAGGCGACTGTATTGCAGCAATAGGTATACATCTACAAGAGGCATAGCTCGCCATTACACCATGATATAGCAGATGGTAATAACAATCTATGTCTCTTGTAGAGAAAATAGCTGGCGATTCGCGGTTGCAGATCTATTGACGAATTATGGCCAGTCAGATGATGGTCTGAATCCGTTCATGGGCAAAAAAAAACAACCCTTCCTTCTTTCATTTTTGTTCACTCGGCCCCTACATTTTCAGGTGCTGTCTTTTCAGTAGTCTAGTTTTACAGAAAATGCTTTTTGTGTTAATTTGGCCTTGATAAACTCCGACCAGGCCTCACGCTGACCATGCAGGCACTATTTTTGATATATTACAGCCAGGAAGTATGCCTAGAAAGCAGGCCAATTTAGAATGACAACGGCTCGAGAACATTTTTTTCGCGGGAATTAGGTACTGGTTTAATTTGTGTCGTGCCGTTTCCTCATAATGAGTTGAAAGACATGTCCAGAAACTTTAATTATGGTAGCGCAAAGCGGCGCTTGACTATAAAATAAACAGGCACCACTTTAAGCTGGCATGGTCGACCCGTCTCCCACGGTGTGCGTGTGAGAGTAAAGGATTATTGGGTTATTGTGTAATCATGTGATGAATGGATGTCGTGTCCAAAGG
Source organism: Semisulcospira habei (assembly GCA_036245525.1). Taxonomy (NCBI): domain Eukaryota; kingdom Metazoa; phylum Mollusca; class Gastropoda; family Semisulcospiridae; genus Semisulcospira; species Semisulcospira habei. The sequence goes on along the minus strand of BTPG01000001.1, from coordinate 220,314,837 downwards.
CAACGTTTCCTGTATTGTTGTCTTTGATCTTATGGGGTATTAAATTGTTTGTTTTTAACATACCTCTGGTAAAAAAAAAATCAAATTCTTTTCCAGAAAAGGTTGTTTTTATATTGGCCAATGACCCAGTGACAGTGGATTAGCTTGGGTGTGAGCATAACTTAACTTCACCCCGGATAATGACTTTTGCAACTTTTTACGTTTGCGATGCGTCTGTAAAGGCGAGGCAGGTCGGCCAAAATCGTTTAAGGGTAGTGCCAGATTAGCTTGGCGCCTTTCCAAGGCGCCTAGTTAATCTGGCACTTCCCTTGGATTATAATCAAACTTGTCAAGGCGACCACGTGTGTAAGGTGACAACCCATTTTTTGGTCTCATGGTTCCAAATGTGTAAAACGATCATCTGTCGAAGGCGACCACTTTGTGGTGGCCCCTTGGGTAGTCACCTTACACAGGGTTGACTGTATGTCTGATATTCTCTCTCTCGCATTGGTGTCCAAGGGCGAATGCAAATTAAGTTTAGTCCTTGACTAGACCATCGAACCATGCACTGCGCCTGAGCGGCCAAGGTCAGTCCACTTCCGGGAGTAGACGACAGAAGTTACACTTCATGAGACACTTAGGTGATGGTTTTGGGTCGTTTTCAACAGATAGAATAAGAAAATCTGTAACCCCTTCCCTGCCACTAGACGTATATTTGTTACTAAAATCTGTGTTCATTCAATGACGAAAAGTCACAAGCGTGCCAGGGACATGCATTTATCATATCACTTGGTTTCAGCAAGAGGCATATATCCTCATGAGCCCCCGCGACTCTTGCAGTTGGACCGTGTTCACTTTTCCTTGGCAGTCAATGGGTTAGAGAAAAAAGTAAAAAATAACAGGGAAATTTCGAAAACTTTCTGATCCGTTGATTTACAATTTTCCTTTTGCGGCACGAGTTCTAAATCTGACTTCTGCTGCTTCGTATCCCGTATGCATTAATTCTCTCAAACTCCTTAAAACTTCATAAAGCCCAGCCGCATACCGCGTAATAGGCGAGTATAACGTTGCCCAGGACAACATTATAGTCGGCTACTGCGCTGTATACGCATGGTTTAATAGACGATTCTGCATTGCAGCTTGGATGCAAAAGGAATTCTGGAAGGTTTTAGAACTTGCAGAACTGAAATCCAGCACTATGCAATGTATGCAAACGCTCTGATCGGATGTTGAAAGAATATCAACTGCAGACAAGTGAAACGTGACGCAGCAGCAGTCAATCGATTTTCTGTAGCTCAGTTAGCTCAATGTGGAATAAACGTGTGCCGGCCTGTGATTTTGGACCTTAGGGTGCGAAGCCGTAAGGTCCAAAATCACAGCCGGCAAGCAAAATATTGAGAACTCAGGTGTTCGTTTTGATATATCAAGTTGTGAAATACATTATTTGCTGTAACTGTGTCAGTAGTTCATAAATTGTTTGTAAGAAACGCCGTTTAACAAAAATGTACAAAAGTGAATTACTTTTAACCCGTTAAGTGCCAGCTGGTGCAGACTGTGTTTCTGTACTCTTCGTTAACTCAACACTAAAAAAAAAAAAAACATCCCGAAGGACATGGATTCAAAGTGGTGTCAGCAAGAGGCATAGATCCTCATGAGCCCACGCAACTGCGGGGGCTCGTGAGCAATGCCTCTTGCAGTTGGGTGGTGTTCCAATTTTCTCGGCACTAAACGGGTTAACTCATTCGAGACGTGCCGCCTCCGGATACGCGGCATAAGCCGCGTATCCGGCCGCGGCACGTCTCAAATGAGTTTACCCCATATCAAAATGTGTAGGCGACGCGCGTGAGCTACTGACGCTAACCTCTAGGTGCCACCAAGCTAACCAAGCACAAGCACTACCCCCCTGCCCTTCAGAACATCTGTCCGCATACCACAGCAGACGCCAGAAGCCGACGAGATGACACTGCCGGCTTAGAGCTATCATGGTCGATCCCTCTCCTCCACTAGGCCACTGGACGTGAGAAACACACAGACTGTACCGTAATGCATGGTAAAAACTGTCAAATATTTTTCTGTCTGAGCCATTATGCTACAGGATTTCCACAGGCTGATCTCTGGTTAAACTATGATAAGACTTGTGGGCCGCGCCGGTTTATTTTATGTGTGTTGGCCTGTGATTTTTGATCTTGCAGGCTAAACACGTACATTTACCCGACGATTCATGTAACGCTAAAAAGAGTCCTTCTGCTTGTAGCGCACAGACCTTGTCTCGTGAAGGACTTGCGTGGGGACACCTTTGCTTTTTTTTCAATATTTGTTTTAGTCGGTGAGATTGGGAGATTAACTCGTTTCTACCCTAGGGCCGACGTCGGTCTATTAGTTCGCCCACGCATAGCAAACTTGGCTGACGTCGAACCGCGGCCCCACATAACTTTGCCACGTCTCTACGCTATTAACCCCTTCACTGCCAGTGGACACAGCGTGTTTCTGAAATCGTTGTCAAGTCAACGCCAAAGAGCCCCAGCCGCCCAAGGAACATGGATACAAAGTAGTCTCAGCAAGAGGCATAGATCCTCATGAGCCCCCGCAACTGCGGGGGCTCATGAGGATCTATGTCTCTTGCAGCTGGATCGTGTTCACTTTTTACCGGCAGTGAAGGGGTTAGGCTCCAAGTCGCGGGATACTGATTTAGCAGGAAAGCAGATTAGAAGCTTCAGACTAGCTTCGCGACACTCAGATCAGACACTGCATTTAACCTATACACAACTCCGGGCGTTATAATCAATTATCCCACTGTCGACGACCTATTGACCTTTACACGTCTTTTTCATTTTTGTGTCAACTGACGTCAAACGTTCTTTAGTCGTATTCCGCGACCATGCCCTACATTTTGCGACCGTGTGACCTACACACAGACCAGGGCTACACTGGACGTAAATTCAGGCCGTACAGCCTTGCTACGTCAAAGCAGAACTCGATAAATAATTGTTGACGACATAGCTGTCACGTGTCACCGAGACCCTTTCAAGGATATTATAAGAAAAATCGAAGTAAGCAAGACGAGAGTGTAGGGTCAATCCAACCGCCAAACCGGCATGACATGAAACACGGAACATATGACAGTGGGGTAAGTATTTATTAAACAGAGCCTCGGAGCCAGAACTTGTGCGTCAAAAACAAATCTTCGCTCGCAAATCACCACTACATAATTATAGTTTCTCAAATACACCAGGCACTGGCCTCGTACCCCTTCTCAGCCACTGATCGTACACTGTACGTCTGAATTCTGTGTAAATTCAACGCGAAAGAGCTCCAGTCGTCCCATGAACAATCGATACAAAGTTGTTTCAGCAAAAGGCATAGATCCTCATGAGCCCCCGCAACTGCGGGGATCATGAGGATCTATGCCTCTTGCAGTAGAGTAATGTTCACTTTTTATTTCTCGACAGTGAAGCGGCTCATATGAATGGTGGATCTGCTTCTCGCAAATGGCGCTGGAAGATAAAGACTTAAGTATTTATCACGCTGTGCAAGTTCATAATCCTAACACATTTTGTTACACAAAGAAGTCAGACAGCTCTTAAACAGTCGATCAATTAATAAGAAAACAAATAAAGCATTCATTTTAAAGGACATCTGCTGACTATAAAAATTATGTGTCTACAAGAGCCATAGAGTCTCATAAGCCCCTGCGGCTGCAGGGGCTCATGAGAATCTATGTCTCATGCAGATGGGAGGAAATTGGAGATGCATCTTTAGTTCCAACATAAAATAATTTCTGTGACCTTTCCGCAAATGTCTGTTAACGTTCACAAATGATTTTTTTTTTTTTCACCTTCATGGGATAAAACTGCACGGTAATTTTACACTGTTGCCATGCAGCCTGAACTAAGCAATGCTTAACGAATTAAAACCATTACAAACAAGCGAAAATAACTTGAGACCAAAAACAAAGACGAAAGGTAACTCTCTTTTTTTGCGAATAGAGGCAAGTACAGCTGTGTTTATGTGTAGTCTAAGCATATCGTCTACTAAGAAACGTTTAGTGCAGTTGTTTGGTAATAATAATAATAATAATAATAATAATAATAATAATAATAATAATAATAATAATAATAATAATAATAATAAAATAATAATAATAATAATAATAATAATAATAATAATAATAATAATAATAATAATAATAATAATAATAATAATAATAATAATAATAATAATAATAAGGATTTATAAGGCGCCTATACATGGTAAGATGCACAAGGCGCCGTACATTTGAACAAGAAAAATATTACACAAAAGGGCAAAACCAAAGCCACATGTACAATTACACAAAAGAACAGAAAATGACTAAATACATGAACACTGATATTCAAGATGGGAAAAGATGGGTTTTAAGACTGTGTTTAAAACTGGCACTAGACTCACTGTTTTTCAATGATTTAGGAAGATCATTCCAGACTGGTAAGAAAAAGATATCTGCCCAAATCCTTTAGTCCTGACTGTAGGAATACGTGCATTTTATTGTCAGACGAACTGCGCAATTGCCTCGAAGGGATATAACAGTGAAGGAGCTCTGAGAGATAAGTGGGTCCAGTGCCAGAAAGGGAAACATGACAACAGGACAAGACTTTGTGCTTGACTCTCTCCTTCACTGGCAACCAGTGGAGAGCGTGCAGGATGGGGGACACATGGTCTGACTTTTTCGCTTTCATGACCAGACGTGCGGCTAAATTTTGGACTCTCTGGAGCAGATCAAATAGATACTGCGGGCATCCAGATAGGATTGAGCTGGCATAGTCAATGCGAGACAGGAAAAATGAACAAACCAGAGTTTTTGTAGCCTCTGAGGTAATGAACTGTCTAATAAAGCTAATACAACGCATCTCCAAATAGGCTCCCCTGGAAATGTTTATCACCTGTTTATTCATGGACAAGACATGCTCAATTGCAACACCCAGGTTCTTCACTGACTGAGAGAAGCTGACGGTCGTGTTCTCAATCATGATATGCTGAGGCAAAGCGGTAGAAGAAGACATTCTGGGTGATGCAATGAGCATGGCTTCCGTTTTTCCTTCATTCAGTTTGAGCTTGCTTTCTGACATCCACAGCCTCACATCAAGAATGCAATGTGACACGCTCTTGATGATCTCGTTGACCTGACTCACACTACCTGACTTATAGAGCTGTGTATCATCACTGTAAGCGTGATGTGAAACAGAGTGTCCAGCAATAATACTGTACATACAGTAGGAAAAGCACTGGGCCTAATACTGAGCCTTGTGGGACCCCAAAACGGAGGCTGGCAGGTGCAGAGACATGCCCATCGACAGACACAGTCTGTGATCGCTCAGTAATGTAAGAGTGGAACCAAGACAGGGCAATGCAATCAATGCCAAAAACAAGCTGGAGATGATTAATCAGGGTAGTGTGGTCGATTGTGTCGAACGCGCTAGAAAGATCTAGTAAAGCGAGCACTGACACCTTACCATCATCCAGAGCAAGTAACAAGTCATTCATGATTCTGAGAAGTGCTGTTTCAGTACTGTGGCAACTGTAGGCTGACTGAAATGGGTCCATAAGATTATTTAAGGCCAGGTGATCCAAAGTTGCGAAAGCACAATCTTTTCGATCACCTTTAACAGAAACGGTAGGTTTGAGACAGGTCTATAATTCTTAGGGTCGTTGTGATCTAATGAGGGTTATTATCAGTAGGGGTTACCTGTGATCCCGTTAACCAACGGATCACGGTTTACCTGTTAACAGACATCTATGCACACAATCCACCCCACTCATCCCTCCTCTTGAAATGAAAAGTAATCACGAGGACCAGGGTAATATTGCGTGGACATGTCCGCGAGATAGGGGAAAGCCGCGGATGTCGGAAAAGGCGGGCTAGTTGGGTAGCGCTACAGGCAATGTTTGGAGCCATGTCTGGCAATTTTCTGCACAGCATGCTATTGTGTCGTTATTTGTGTGCTGGTCTGTGATTTTAGACCTTACGGCTATTAACTGTGCTACTTCAATGGTAGTGCCTTGGAACCATGAGCGCCACATGTGTTATATGGGTTGACCATGGTGTAGTAGTGCTTAGCTTGACGTCATGGGGGAGGGGGCGGGAGTGGTGAGATCATGATCCTATAATCAGTATCGTGTGTGCTGGTCTGTGATTTTGGACCTTACGGCTATTAAGCCGTAAGGTCCAAAATCACATACCAGCACATAATGGGCCGAAGCACATAATCACACACCAGCACACTCTTGGCAGCAGGGTCCAAAGTTATAGAGTAGCGTATATTTTCCCTCTTGTATTCTTGTCTCCCGTGTTCAAAAACTCCACAGACTATGGAGTATGCTAAAGGGCCAAGACTGTATGCCCAAGGCAAAGTAATATCGAAATATTGCTGAGCGTGCTTCAGCTACACCTCATGTTTAGAAAACGAGTAAGCTGAATAGCAAAAGCACCAGAGGCAAAAAGACCATACCTTTTCATATGTGTGTTGGTCTGTGATTTTGGACCTTACGGCTGTAGCCGTAAGGTTCAAAATCACAGACCAGCACACACGATACTGATTATAGGATCATGATCTCACCATCCCGCCCCCTCCCCCATGACGTCAAGCTAAGCACTACTACACCATGGTCAACCCATATAACACATGTGGCGCTCATGGTGCCAAGGCACTACCATTGAAGTAGCACAGTCGACACAAAAGCCACACATGGCGCTGGCACTGCACGCGATCAATAGATCGATTATAAGATATCACATTTTTTGCTAATAATCTTTTACAATATCATGTTTGGTTTAGGATGCCGGGGGATGCATTTGTCCGATGGAGTATTAATCCCACGATGTAGATTTAAATCACTGCAGGCTAAAAATATGGGGATGGGCGATTGGGTGTATTCTCTCCGTGAGATGCAAACTGCTTCAGGGTACCAACGCTGAAGTGGACGATTAAGTTTTATAATCTCTGGTTGCCGATATTGAATTGCTCCACGTAAAAAAAAAAAAATGCAAACGGGCGATTGAGTTACTCTCTTGGTTTAGATGCAAAATCGCCTGAAGTAATAGCCTAGCACGCAACCATATATCAGGCCGAAGTCGACCGCAGTGGGCCCGCGCACATTCGTGCGCGGACCCACTGCGGCCGGCTTGGGCCAGGTGCCTTTTGCGTACTGAAAAACCTGAGGTGGACGATTAAGTTTTGATCCATCGATGACAATACAAGCTGCTACAGAGGTGGGCGGACGTTTAGGATTTCGGCCTACATTTTTTTTATTAAAAAGAAACGCATTTATTCTGACAATGTATCATTACGCTTCCCTATAACTGAAACCACTTGAAATGTGATGATTATGATGACGAACTGTACTATTTTTTTTAAATGTATGAACTTATTATGCAAGGTTGTGCCGCTTTTGTTCAGATTGAAAGCAGCCGTTTCAGTAGTCTTAACACAAAAACGAAACAACCCTTTTACAAGAGGCATAAGAAACATTTTGGCATGAGGGACAACTCCTCCAACCACGAGGAAGGAGCTGTCTGTTTCGCCAGAAAGGCCGCTGCGGAGCCGAGAAAAAGTGAGCGATTATCATAGCAGCTGATGCTGATCACATTTTACAGAAGTCAGTGTGAGTTTATTTTCAACCATAGTCACACAAAGACGTAAAATTTAGAGCAAACTATGGATGAAGAAAATCATAGATATGTGAAAAATAAAACTAAGCAAGAGAGGAGGAACAGTAGTACTTGTATGTGTTGTCAATGTTAATGCATTTGTGACGTGCAGCATTTGGATACGCCGCGTATCCGAATGCGGCACATCTCGAATGAGTTAACTCCTTCTACCCCAGACACACCACAGCAAGATAAGGATCGACCATGATAGTTCAAGGGTGATGCCAGAATAGCTTGGCGCCTATGGGCGCCAAGCTATTCTGGCATCACCCTTGAACTATCATGGTCGATCTGTGTCCTGCACTAGAGTGCAGTCTTCAGAGGACAACGGCAAAATTTGGGGATTTCGGTGTTGGGGTAGAATGAGTTAATAGATCACCGTCACACACTAAGGCGGAAATTATGAATTTGTGACCGAATGGACACAACATTATAGGTTTGGAGATAGATTAACCTTGATTAACCATCATGCTTTGATCTTTATCTTGTGGTATGCCAGCGCTGAATGTATTAACCAATTCAAAGCCGAGAATACTGAACATAATCCAACTGCAAGAGACATAGATCCTCATGAGCCATCGCAGTCGCGGGGGCACATGAGGATCTATGTCTCTTGCTGAGACCAGTGTGTATCAATGTTCCTTGGACGGTTGTGGCTTTTGGTTGTTGAATAAAGAAAGATTTTCGAAATGCAATATACGTGCTGGGCTATTACAAACAATAAGGTTGCGTACTGCCCAAAGCAATCTAAACCCAATTAGTATTTTTACTACAGTAGTAGACACAATTTGGGTTAGATGTCTTTGTTGTATGTGGTAGGGCAGCAGTCTCCTGAAACACATCTGCGTGCCTGTCTGTGATTTTGGACCCTAATTTGGCTGTCATTAGTGGTTTTTGTCACGAGGAGTTCTGCAGGACAAAAAACGCTAACGACAGCCAAAGGGTTACCAATGGAAGCCGTGAGGTCCATTATCACAGACCAGCAGACAAATGTTTCTGAGCGGATATTCCTCTCCAAGCCATTATCACATATACCACCCACTCTATCAAATTCTTTCCCAAATACCCACACTCCGGAACTCCCTAAATCCCAAAACCACTGATAAGCGCGACATCCTAGAAAATGACAGAAATTTGAGAACTTGCAATATCCCAAAACTTATAGAGATGGACTTTCCATTCATTTCGCGAGAGCGCCTGCTTTGTCTCAAATAACCAGCGCGAGAAAAGCACCAAGCAGTGGGCGTTTTTCCGCTGCATACTGATACTAAAATTACTGAGAGAAGTTAAAACCTCTTCGCAATGCATGAGAAGAATTTGATAACATTCGAAACTCAAATACATTTTTTATTTTCTAAAATTATATCTGCGAGTCCTTTTGTTAAAAATTTTAAAACAAAAACAACAAAGATTACAGCGATAGCATACAGAACATACAGAAGGACCCTACGCTGTTGTCATAAAGTTAATTTACCTAGAGAAGATAAAGCACATTCGGTAGCAATGCCTCTAACTGTCCTCATTAACTCATTCGAGACGTGCCGCTTCCGGATACGCGGCATAAGCCGCGTATCCGGAAACGGAACGTTTCGAATGAGTTAACCCCTTCCCTGCCACTGCCTGGACACATATTTTGTTTTTGAATCTGTGCTGATTCAACATTCACATGCTACACCCGTTCAAGAAACATGGATGCAATTTGGTGTCCTCAAGAGGCATAGATCCTCATAAGCCCCCGCAAGTGAGGATCTACAACTCATGCAATCGATCGTGTTCATTTTCTCACGGCAGTGACTGGATTAATATATCCGTGAATGTGGATGGTATCGAAGAATTATTTCTTGAAGCTGGCAATGAAAAAGTTAACTTATTCGAGACATGCTGCATGAGTAATCTTCTGCGAGCGGAAGGCCGGTCAGTGGACACACAGGAGGAGAAAAGTTTACAGAATAAGGCTATGGCGCATCACAGGCGAGAATTGGACGCTATCAACCCCACATCAGTCTGCGAGGTGAAGATCACGGGGACAGCTCTTTCGGTACCAACGGCGACTAGGGAATGGTTTGTCCCTACTACCTAAAGGGTAGCGACCAATAGCGTGATCGACAGTTGGCTCAAAGGTGTTGCCTGTTGCCTACAGGTTTAGCTTGACGCTTGGAGAGCTTAGATAATCTGGCACTACCCTTGAACATTTATTGCCCGTCAGATTTTATTAATTCGGTGTCGTGTTCATAGTATGTAGCTGGATGATATAAAATGTCTTCTTACACTGCAAAGAAATCTCAACAAAGGAAGAAATGCATAGAATGGACAATTACAACCCATTAATCCAACAAACAAAAAAACACGCCTAGAAAGTACTTTTTAAACGTGTTCTTTCCTTGTTGGGATTTTCCTTGCATTTTGCATCCACCTGTTGGTCTGGATTTCTCTCAGACTGTGGACGGTAAAGATAATGTCGGGAATTTCCTGGGGATTGTCTGTCCAGCGTAAACACATTTCCCCCGACTCATCCCCACCACACACCACCACCCGCACCCTACATCACCTCCAACCCCAACCACCACAAGTAAGACCATTCTTCTTAAAAGCAACAATGATTTAACTCCTTCGCTGCCGCCTTACACACATTGTACGTCTGAAATCAGTGTTAATTCAACGCGAAAGAGCTCCAGTCGCCACATGAATAATGAACACAACGCGGTGTCAGCAAGAGGCATAGATCCTCATGAGCCCCCGCAACTGCGGGGGCTCATGAGGATCTATACCTCTTGCGGTAGTGCGGGTGTTTATTATTTTCTCGGCAGTGAAGGGGTTAAATGTGGGGATGAACAGTTAGAAGCAGCTAAAAAGTGAGGGGCAGTATGTTGGATTGTCTGTGATTTAGACGCTTATGGCTTAGGCACGCGATGTCCAATGTCACAGGCCGAAACACATGAAGAGGCATAAATCCTGAGCGAAGAGGATTTTGCTGGACTGACCTCTAATGAAAAAAAGCTGATACAAAGTTGATGACGATTATTTTTTTTAAAAAGACATCTATAAATCATCTTGAGCCCCGCAACATGCACGGGTTCATTAGAGTCTGTGCTTATAATATGCAGAGAGAGAATCGTGGTTGATGAAGCGTAGGACAATCTGTGCCGAAATTTCGCTTCTTTAACTCATTCAGCCCGACGGTCGAATTTCCCAAATTTTGGAGGCGTCATCTGATGACTATGCACCAGTTGCAGGAGATGGATCGACCATGATTCAGCATGCCAATTGCGCCGACAGGGCGCAAGCATCGCCTACCGATTATCACGCTCTCTGTATTGCGTCAGGGCTGAATGGGTTAAAGAAATGTACCCAGCAAAAGGCATATGCAGTGGCTCATGAGGATCTATGCCTTTGCAACTAGGACAATCTGTGCCTATATTTCAGTTGTTTACAGAAGTGTACCAGCGCAGACAATCCTAATTAAGAACTCCGCTTTAATGAGCGCTGAAATAAATCTACTCAGCAGGAGGCTTAGATCCCCATGAGCCCCCACATATACAGGGGCCCATGAAGATTTATGTCTCTTGCAGCTAGGACAATCTGTGCCTACATTTCAGTTGTTTACATAAGTGTAACAGAGCAGACTTAACCCTGATAAAGAGCTCACCATAATGAGCACTGATATAAATACCCAGCAAGAGTCATAAATCCTCATGAGCCCTCACCTCTGCGGGGCTCATGAGGATCTACGCCTGTTGCAACTTGGTGATTTTTGTGTGCGACAGAAAGGTACTTCTTGGCAATAATGTTTTTATGTTGTCAATACATTCTGATTATGGTAGACAGAATTCACTGTGATGTTGATTTAACGGAGGGCTAATATCGGGCCAGAACAATAGACCGAAAATCGGTTTGTGGGTGGAATGATTTGATACTTAAATTCACAGACCTATTTTGTTGTTAGCTCGAGGGTGACTGATTGGGGAACGGCGTGTGTGTGTGTGTGCGTGCGTGCGTGCGTGTGTGTGTGTGTGTGTGTGTGTGTGTGTGTGTGTGTGTGTGTGTGTGTGTGTGTGTGTGTGTGTGTGTGTGTGTGTGTGTGTGTGTGTGTGTGTGTGTGTGTGTGTGTGTGTAGACGCTTAATTACGACATCCACTGTCTTTTGTATTCTACAAAGTTTAGTTCTCAAAGTCAGGTGTCTTTTGTCTTACTGACAGGAGCCACAGATCATGCATGTTAAAGCCCTTCACTATGAAGAAATAGTGAACACAAAACCAGTGATAAGAGACATAGATCATGCATGTTAAAGCCCTTCACTATGAAGAAATAGTGAACACAAAACCAGTCGTAAGAGACATAGATCATCATGGGCCCCCGCAGTCGCGGGGACCCATGAAGATCTATGTCTCTTGCTTATCCGGCTTTGTTCCATGGTCGGCTGGCGCTTGTTGGCTTTGAATGAGACTAGATTTCAGAAATACAATCTGCGGTCACTTGCTGTCAGGGAGGTTCATGGTCTTTAGTCATCTGCCGACATATAGAGTTTCACAGTTTCACAGTTCTTGTATCGCTGACAAACGTTTTCGACGATCCGCGACTATAGGATGTTTCAGAATGTATGATTTCTGTTCTGTTCTTTGCCCACATGCAGTCTTGAGCATACAATGGTCCTGGGTGGTCAAAGATTATTCATAGTCCGGTGGTGTGGTTCGATCAAGAATGGATATCGTAATAAGGCTAGTCCGTGGTCAATTACGGTAGATCCTGTGCACAGTACAATACTCTATAACTTCCTACCAGACTGGAAAAAGTCTGCTTCCAATCAAAATGAGCAATTTACATAAATGAGAGCACCAAAAGTGGCTGAACATGAACGAAGTATTTTTTTTCAGTCAGATTTTCGTCAAATACAAACCGCAGTTCGCGCTAGTTCATGGTTAGCTTGGCGCTTGGAGTAGAACGAAGTTAGCAATCAGGCACTATTGTTTAGTCATATTCAAGTTCATAGTCCTTTGAAGGCGTCAGAATCGTCGGAGTAAATATGTGTGCTCGACTGTGATTTTGGACCATATGGGACTCAGACGTATTCACAGACTAGCACACATACCTACAGCGCGTGAATATGGCCCGCTTTTTTCTGCGACAACCGCCCATGATGGCAGTACTATGCTTACCTATGCAGGGGCGTATCTGGGGGGGGGTCCATGGGGTTCCGGACCCCCCTCTCCTCCCCTACCCAATATTCTTTAAAAAGCTATAAGAAAGTCCCTTTTTGGGGTGTTTGGACCCCCCTCCCCCCGCCATCCCTCCCCCCCCCCATCCCCCCATTGATATTTGGCGAATGGTGAAAGTCTTAACACGCACGCGCCTTCTCTCTCTCTCTCTCTCTCTTCTCCCCCTCCCCCTCCACCGGCCCTCCCCCCCCCCCCCCCCGCAATTTCCCCGCTTGTCGATTTTTCGGCCCCTTGAAGCAAGGTTTAGCGTCGGGGAGGCCTTTTGTATCAGGTTGAAGGTCCCAAACAAAACGTTGAACCCCCTCCCCCCCCCCCCCCCCGAGGTAACTGATCCGCCCCTACTATGACTAGAAATTGTTCCAAGAAATCCAGCATTTTCAATGATGAAACCCTCCCACCAACTTTTAATAACAGTCTACTGTAAGGCAGCATTCAAAGAAAAGCTTCTTTCACCTTCAGAGCCAACAATCCGTAATGGATGGACGAGCGCCAGGATTGACGTTAAGGATATACAGTAGAAAACGTACATTAACTTGTTATCTACCGTATTGAAAATACGACACACATAAACGTAATTGTAGAATTCAAATGGTGACGGGATGATAAATAATTGCCCTTTTAATCTCCCTAACTGTAGTATAATCCCTGTTTACAACCGCAGATTCGTGGATCCATGCTACTAATAACATTATTGAAGTCGGTGAACTTGGCCGGTTCACTGTCATGAAAAATAAACAAAATCCATCTGCAAGACACATAGATCCTCATGAGCCCCCGCAGTTGTCCACTGGCAGGGAAGGGGTTAATTTTGTACCAGCTTGTTTCTAAGCTCAGATTGTAAGACATTTAACCTGATTTATTACCACGCGAAACGCCCGTACAGAAATCAATATTAGAATATACAAATGAAACGTCAAATTTACATGAGTCATTGGAAAAAGATTAGATTTGTACAAATCAAATGCCAAAATGTCCATTTCACAAAGGAAATAGAATCTTGTTTATTTACTTATTTTTAAAAATGGACATTTGACATTTAATTTGCACTCTTCCAATCTTGTTTCATAGACTGCATTTATACAAAAGTAAATGTCAATGTCCATTGTTACAAGAAATCAGGACTGAAACTAAACGTCTAATGTCCATTTCGACAACGATGAAGCGGACACCGCCGAAGTCCACACGTGTTCATCTAATGATTAACTTATCGGAAACTAGATCATTCAACAGTTAATCGGGCATCATTTTCTGCTTGACTACAATTGTTGCTGATAAATTTTGGATATTCTTAGAGCCGTGAGATCAAAAACCCCAAACCAACACACATATATGCTCGTAAGTGTTGTTGTTGTAAATTTTCTGAACGTTTTTTCTGAATGCAATTTTCGTGTTCTGCCTTCTAATGTACTCACTAAAAATCCATGCATCAAACTCACACAATTAATATGCAAATGAAGGGAACCGATGAATTTAACCACATCACCGCCGAGAAAAGGTGAACCCAATCAAACCGTCGAGCAGAATTGAACATTACCCAACTGCAAGAGGAATAGATCCTCATGAGCCCCGGCAGTTGCGGGGGGCACATGATGATTTATGCCTCTTGCTGACACATCTCTGTATCCATGTTACTTAGACAGCTCTCGGTTGAAAATTAACAAAAACTAACAAATATTTCAGAGCACAATAAGTGTCCACTGCCAGTGAAGGGGTCAACATTGAGTTCGATTGCTTGCTTTGTTCAAAACCTCGCATAATAAAGTCAGTAGTTTAAGTCGCTCCTATGTCCAGAATAGTCCGACTAACGCTTACTAACGAATGATGCACGTCAAAAATGCAGTGCTCCATTTCTTTTCACCTTTACAAAATTGAACAAAACCCCCGTTCTTTCTGAAACTTGACATGTTTATTACACCTAGGTCGACACCCTCCCCCACCTGTCATAGATACGTCAGATTAGATCCAATTAGAGGCGGCTAGTCACACATTTGTGAAGCTGTCGATCATCCCGCCCCATAGTTCTGCCTACAAGAGACAAAGATTCTCAGGAGCCCGTGAAATTGCCGGGAGAATCTATGTCTCCAGCTGGCCAAGTTTCAGTTTTTCCTTGCCAGTGGACGCAGATTTAGTAATCGAAATCACCGCCAGTTCAAAGGATTCCCAGCCGTCAAAAGATCATGGATGCAAAGTGGTTTCAGCAAGCGGCATAGATCTTCATGAGCCCCCGCAACTGGGGGGGGGGGGGATGGGTAGGAGGGGTGGGGGGGGGGGAGGCTCAAGAGGATCTATACCTCTTGCAGCTGGCTGGTTTTCATTTCTTTTCTAACCAGTGAACGGGTCAAGTCTTGACTTTTGTGAAGTTAAGCGTACTATTGAGTCGATTAACTCATTCTACCCCAGACACACCACAGCAAGATAAGGATCGACCGTGATAGTTCAAGGGTGATGCCAGAATAGCTTGGCGCCTATGGGCGCCAAGCTATTCTGGCATGACCCTTGAACTATCATGGTGGATCTGTGTCCTGCACTGCATTCCAGTCTTCAGAGAACAACGGCAGCATTTGGGGATTTCGGTGTTGGGGTAGAATGAGTTAATGTATTATTTATTTATTTAGGCCAGAGAGGGTCCGAGTTCTGAAAAAATAGGATTTTCTTGCACTGATTGGTCAGAGTGAGCACTGATTTACCGACATTTTGACAGTAATCATTCGTATTGTCGGGTGTTTTGGATTTGGAGTGAAATTGGAGAGAGAAAAAAACGGAATAAGATTTTGAAGATAATGATGATAGACGTGCAACTGATTTTTATTTAAATCAGCGTAATTTAGCGGGTTTTGAACGGGTGATCTATACAATTTTTAATGTCAGTGTACTTTTCATCTTAGAGTATATCCGGACTCTTGGAGCACAGTTAGGCTAGCTGTAGTTTCACCATTTGGCTGTTGGTAGCGCATTTTGCTAAAGTGATTCCATAGCGCTTTTTGTCGAGGTGATTTCCGGAGCAACCACAACAAGAAAAAAAAGCGCTGCCGACAGCCAAAGGGTTAAAGCATGCGAAAGACTTTGTCTTCTAGGTGACCGACCATTACCACAAAAGGTCGTGACACCTATTATAGGAGTTGTTAGTCTCTTTAAATCAGTCCCGCCGTCCCATCTTCCGTACCATCAACCAGCATCTTTCAATCTGCAAGAGGCATAGATTCTCATAAGCCCCTGCAGCTGCAGGGGCTTATGAGAATCTGCGCCTCTTGCTGGCGCGAATCCATCCCATGAACCCACATGGTGGACTGGTGTAATGTCCGTCAGATTAAGTCATCAGCGTGTAAAGCGCGTCTTCGCAGTCAGTGACACACCGAACGTATTCTGACTGGATCTCAACCGCACAGATTTTCGTCAGCCGCGCAAAAGTCTTTCTCACTGCGCAATAGATTCCCGGGCCGCCCTCTGCCTTAGCTGACCCGGACATTGGCTGGAGGATCGTCTGACTGCGTTGCATCCAATCTATTATCTTTCTTCATCACAGGAATAATGTCAGCTGCCCGGATCTTTATGATGCTGGAAGAGCAAAACGCTACACCCAAACCGCTGCAACATGGCATGCTTCAGTTTCCAAATCACCCCTGCTTCCGAACTGACATTCAATCAATATACATGTACATCTACGTTACAGAAGCGAAGTCAGCTTTTGCTACATCAAAAACAAAGTTTGAAATTGCCAGCCGGCTCTTACGCGGTAGACGTGGCTCATGGCTATAGAGCAGAGACAATTATCTCCCCTCTCGCAGACACGGTCAGAAAGCTATTATATGAGGCACAAGAGGTCATTATATAATGCAAAACCTCATGCCCATCTATCGCAAGGAAATCAGCAATAAAGAAACAAGCACGCTTCGGAGCAAGAGCCGAACAGATTACTAACGTTTCCTTTTCACAGAAAGAAAGAAGCTAAAAAAGTACACGTGCAAACACACTTTGTTAAAACCGTTGTACTTGTCCTTTTTAAGCGTGTTTTTTTCCGTAGAATATTTCTTTGCATTTTAACTCATTCAGCCCAGACACACCACAGCAAGACATGGATCGAACGTGACTGTTCAAGGGTGGTTCCAGAATAGCTTGAACTATCATGCTCGATCGGTCTCTAGGCGAATTGTAATACAGTCCTTCACAGAGGGCAACCGGAAAATTTGGGGATTTCAGTCCTGGGCTAGAATGTGTGAATGCATTTAATTCGCAGTCACCTGTTTGGTCTGACCTTACGTAACTCTACACACTTTACAGTATCTCTTAGGCTATGGCAAGCGGATTCTGCTGGGAATGTATTGTAACATTTTAAAACAAAAATAGTGCCGATTACCCCTTGAGCTTTATATATCTCCCGCCCAAGCGATTACCATTAGTCTGCCTCTTGTTAGAATCAGAAAATGGTAGAGTCGTGTTTTCATGGATCAATTTTCTGGATCACTGGGTAATGCAAACACGTAACTCCGTACCCGGTAAAAAAGGAACGTACACTGTTCATCTGAGACTGCAGCTGACACTGATTTATGGTCTGTGCACACAAGATTAGAAATGCCCAGTGCACATGCACTTCTGTACAAAATACTTTTCAGTGTAAAATAATGTGTACATTAGTGCATGTGCACAGACTCGTTAATCAACTTGTGAGTCAACTCTACATGTTAAGCAGTTCACAGTCCCCAGCGACCCAATAAAACCCGGCACAACAGTGCTCACGCTTCACTTCATTGCCATTTGCCTGGTTGAATGGATCGCTATGTATTGCACCCTATACTGAAGTCTGCTACTACAGAAAACGAATCATACTTGTTGAGCACTGAAATACATGACAGCGACCCATTCACGTGTCCAGCTGGCAGTGAAATAAAGCGTAGCACTGGGTTTTATTGCTTTGCTGGGGACTGTGCAAACTGTGTAACTTGCAGCGTTGGCTGTTCAATACGTGGTTAGCTCCGGGGAAAAAAGCCTCAACTTAAGCGGTTAAGGTCAATATTACAGCAGCAGAGCCTTAAACCCAGGGCTAGATGTCTTAATATCAAATGTATATGTACATGAGACGAAGAAATAAAGTCAGTTGCGTGTGTCTCCTGTAAGACATACCTCAACTCAAAAATAGCTCTATGACTTGGGTCTCACTGGATGCCTATAGGCCGTTTGCCATAGGAGCGCACGTTTTCCCCAATTAATATCCCCGCAAAGAAACACTTTTCTGTACCACTTTAAGAACAAATATCACTTAGTGCCAATTGACCTAATATGGAATATATTTTACTGAACTCCTATGATTTGTCTATTTTGCTGTAAACATTTGGTGAAAAAACAAACAAGAACAAGCCATTTTCAATACCCTAAACAGAGCCCCGGCAGATTTAAATATCGAGGTCAAGCATGCAGACCTCATGTATGCCTGCACTGCTTCAGACTTGAAAACTTGGCCAATTCACCTGAAAATCCGGGGCACATGTAGGGATATAAAATCAGTCGTTTCATGAGAAAAATCCCATTTTTTTCCGACTGTACAGTAAAACTGACACATTGTTTGAGTTTCTTAACTCCTTCTACCCCAGACACACCACAGCAAGATAAGGATCGACCATGATAGTTCAAGGGTGATGCCAGAATAGCTTGGCGCCTATGGCGCCAAGCTATTCTGGCATCACCCTTGAACTATCATGGTCGATCTGTGTCCGGCACTGCAATGCAGTCTTCAGAGGACAATGGCAAAATTTGTGGATTTCGGTGTTGGGGTAGATTGAGTTAAAAGTAAACCGTATTAGGTCCACTGTCACTGAATGATTTTTGTTCTAAGAGTGGTACAGAAAAGTGTTAATTGGCGGAGATATTTGCCGCGAAAAACGTTGCGCGCTCCGATGTCAAATGACCTACACCTGCCTTCAATCTGCAAGACATAAATCCACATGAGCCCCTGCAGCAGCAGGAGTTCATAAGAATCTAACCCTTTGCGTGTCGGTAGCGGTTTTTTGTCGCGATGATTCCAACAGAAATCATCGCGACAAAAACCGCTACCGACACGCAAAGGGTTAGTTAGGCCTCTTGTTGACAGAGATCACGTCCACCTGTTCTGGTGTTATCTGAGCTTTTGGGAGTTCGACTGTATCGGCCAAAGTGGGGATCGCCGGTTTGCAATCATCATCGATACGTGCAGATCAGTGTCACTTATAATTACGCATTAGCTTTGCTAATTACCACAACGAGGAAATAATATATCTGTCTATAATACGCACTGTGAAGCATACCTACACCGGTCATTTATAACTAAAGGATGGAGGTTTGCCCCTGAAATCTCGCTTACTAGCAGCAGGCTTTCAAAGCTCCAACCTCCAGCTCAGCGGCGCCATGAACATCGTTAAGCAAGAGAAAAGACAGCAAGCATGGAACACGCTATACGGCATACCAGAAAATGTGTGTGGTATTCATCGGCTGAGTAAAAACCTAGTCTGATCCAAGTCCGCTGAGCCTAACGGTGCGCTAAGAATTCTGGCTTGGCGAAGGTAGACGATCACCGTTCACTTTCATGCATACCATAACAATCAACCATAGGCCTGACGAGTAATGCAAATCCGCTGCGCCACCGGGTGCGCGCCACCGCTTCCTTAAGCTCAATTCAGTATTCTGACTTGAGCTATTACGCGGTGGCGCAGCGGATTAGCATTACTCTCGTCAGGCCCTTATGCAATCAACCCTTCCACTTCATCGGGTCAGCTTGATCTGGACCATGCTCATTGTCCTCAATGGGTGTCAGGTTACATGAATTGTAGCAGGTGCGACCGAGATGCTTCTGGATTAAACATGTTGTATTGACTGGTATGCCACAATCAGTAGATAAATAAAGGCACGCGACACACTCGTGCGTGCATATACCTACTCGGACCGACCTCGGCCGTCCCTGGCCCGCGCATTTGCGTGGACCAGCTGCAGCCGAGGCGGCCCGAAGGACTTTTGCAAAGTGAGTCTCTAAGAACCCCCATCTATCGACCTAGTTATCATTTCGCTTCATCAGTAAGAACCCCCATCTATCGACCTAGTTATCATTTCGCTTCATCAGTAAGAACCCCCATCTATAGACCTAGTTATCATTTCGCTTCATCAGTAAGAACCCCCATCTATCGACCTAGTTATCATTTCGCTTCATCAGTAAGAACCCCCATCTATCGACCTAGTTATCATTTCGCTTCATCAGTAAGAACCCCCATCTATCGACCTAGTTATCATTTCGCTTCATCAGTAAGAACCCCCATCTATCGACCTAGTTATCATTTCGCTTCATCAGTAAGAACCCCCATCTATCGACCTAGTTATCATTTCGCTTCATCAGTAAGAACCCCCATCTATCGACCTAGTTATTTCGCTTCATCAGTAAGAACCCCCATCTATCGACCTAGTTATCATTTCGCTTCATCAGTAAGAACCCCCATCTATCGACCTAGTTATCATTTCGCTTCATCAGTAAGAACCCCCATCTATCGACCTAGTTATCATTTCGCTTCATCAGTAAGAACCTATCTATCGACCTAGTTATCATTTCGCTTCATCAGTGACTCGCATACACTCGACAAAGATGCATTATACAATCACGGTCGGAATTTTCCGTTGGTGAAATTCAAGTTAAAACGGACACACCAAGGACACCGGCTATATACCAACAGTGATTAATAACCGGTTTTATCTACTGTTTAATTTTTATATGTTAAAACTGCGAGTTGAAACCCGGCTTGTTACATATCATAACCTCTTCCCTGCCACTGGACGCTAATTTTGTTTCTAAAATCTTTGTTCATACAATGACCCAAACTCAAAACCTTCAAAAGTGCATGGTTACGAATTGGTCTCAGTAAGAGGCTTGGATACTCACGAGCCCCCGCGACAGCGGGGGCTCTTGGGGATCTATGCCTCTTGTAGGTGGGTGACGTTTGATTTTCCTAGGCAATGAAGGGCTTGAAAACGAGATAGCACAAATTCCACATCATTGAAACTGAATTTACGACTGGTATCATTTGACATTTATTAAAAAAAAAGAATTTACGTTATGTTTCACTTGACTTTCATATCATTTCAAATTCTGCCACGTGAAGGCAAAGAAGTCCTTATTTGTGAAAAGCACAATTCTGATTGTAACACAAGGACAATTTCACAGGGCAGTGGTTTCCTCTGACTTTCATATCATCTGAAATTCAGTTTACCTTAGGTTTAGTCTGATTCTACAGCATTAAAATCTGAGTGTGACTTACATGTTACTGACCTCCATAACTCATTTGAAACTACGAATATTTGGTTTCGTCTGACCTTCAGATCATTTGAAACTGCGTTTACCTTTGGCTTCGCCTGACCTCTATAGTAGTTGAATTTGAGTGTACCTTTAGGTTTTGGCTGACTTCAATATTTTTTTAAAATTGAGTTTTCCCTCAGTTTCTTATCGCCTCCACAGTATTTGAATTTGAGTGTGCCTTAGGTTTCGACTAATTTATATCACTATGATATCAGAGATTTCGTCGGATCTTCACATAAGTATTTCGACTAACTTCCTATGGAAACCTCAGTTTCATCTAACGCCCATAAAAAATCCAACGAAGAGTGAACTCAACTTCAAATCACTATTATCAACCACTGTCTGTAAAATTACAGCGTCACTGATATTTGCACTCAAGTGTCATGGACAGAAATATGCAGTCTAGCAACAGCGAATATTTAACGAGGGCTTTTGTTCAAATACTGCGGGGGTTTTTTCTAATGTAAAACACCGCTAGCAAATTTTGAATCATAGCCATCAATCAGTTTCCCTGTGAAAAATTAAAGCTTCACTTCAATAACAAATGGCAGATGCAAGCCAAAAATGTCTTACTGTTATATTTAAATACAAAATAAAAATGATTGTTTCCGCGAAGGCCCTTTGGCAAATTAAAAAATACAAAATACATGCCCAGATATTTTGCATCTGAGTGAAACCCGTAGGGGGGAAAACCCATCATACGGACCCTTAGGTCTGAGGACATGAATAGGGCCGATCTATGTTAGCAAAAGGCACAGCTTCTCTTTTAAGGAATTTCTGCCTCTTGTAGAAAACAAGAACTGGCTGATCTGCTTTATAAAAGGATATTGACAACTTTCAAACAACAGTTCTAGACAATTTTTAAATTTTGAATCATACATGATTTCCGCTGAAACGGACTGGGGTCGATGCATGAAAAAGAAAAATAACACTCCATTGTGTTCACGTCACATAAGGATTAAAAATGTACAAGGCCAGTGAAAGAGTCTAAAACAATAGATACAAGTTAGATTTTTTTTTCACAATGGTAAAAACCCTACTTTTAAAACAATCGGCATTCGCATGCTGAATTCCGGCCATTGGTGAATCTTACTGGGAACAAAACTCATGGCGAATAAAGCCACTACAAGTTAACTCCTTCAGTACCAGTGTTCGCAGGCTCCGTAACTTCAGAAATTTTTGTTAGTCTATTAAGTCATGACACACTACAGCAGGAGATGGATCGACATGATAATCTTATACAGCCCTTTGAGCTGTCATCTTCTGCAACTGGTACGTCGTCAGGTGACATGAGGGGAAAGCTGCCTTGGGGTTAAATGGGATAATTCCACGCCAACGAGTCCCTTTCGTCCAAGAAACGTGGATATGTGGTCTCAGCAAGCAGTTGCGGGGGCTCATGAGGATCTAGGTCTCTTTGCAGCTTGATTGCGTTCAAGTATTCTCGGCAGCGAAGAGGTTAAAATGATAGCTTCAATCTCAAGCCATACAAGACCAACATTTGGAGATCAATAGGTGGACACATGTCAACAACTTTCTCATATCTCAGTAGAGCTATGTTGACACCATGAAAATAAATGTATGCTGATCCGTGTGTTTGGCACGTGCAAGAATAACAAATGAAAGTGCATGCACCAAGGGAGCCCTAACCCATTTAACCCCAAGTCCGCATTTCACCTATTACATTTTTAGAAGTGTCACTTCACAACTATGCACAAGTTGCAGGAGAAGGATTGACCATGATGATTTAAGGTTAGTGCCAGATTAGCATGGCGCCTGATGGCGCCAAGCTAATCTGGCACTACCCTTGAATTCTCATGGTCGATCAATGTCCTGCTGTAGTGCGACGGGGCTAAATGGGTTAAACATTGCCAAACAACTTTACACGTCTTTGAAAAAAACATTTTTTTCAATCAAGTCAATTCCCACGCCACTGCACTGAATAACAGGTTCGAATACAACCCAGATTCCCACCATCAGAACGTAGCTGGTGTTTCAAAATGAATTAAAAACTCAATAAACTCTGGACTGATTCTAAACTTTGATTATGGTTTTTATTTTTTCTGTTGGAAAGTCCATAATGATTTGCAAAATTAAACGACACCTCTTCAATTTAAACAAACAGAGCTGCAGTACGTCCCTTCTCGCTGCGTCTGAATGAATTTGTAAACAACAGAACTGCATGCTACAGGGAAACATGAACGTTTTGCGCTGCGTCTGAATGAATTTGTAAACAACAGAACTGCATGCCACAGGGAAACATGAACGTTTTGCGCTGCGTCTGAATGATTTTGTAAACAACAGAACTGCATGCCACAGGGAAACATGAACGTTTTGCGCTGCGTCTGAATGATTTTGTAAACAACAGAACTGCATGCCACAGGGAAACATGAACGTTTTGCACTGCGTCTGAATGAATTTGTAAACAACAGAACTGCATGCCACAGGGAAACATGAACGTTTTGCGCTGCGTCTGAATAAAATTGTAAACAACAGAACTGCACGCCACAGGGAAACATGAACGTTTTGCACTGCGTCTGAATGAATTTGTAAACAACAGAACTGCATGCCACAGGGAAACATGAACGTTTTGCGCTGCGTCTGAATAAAATTGTAAACAACAGAACTGCACGCCACAGGGAAACATGAACGTTTTGCGCTGCGTCTGAATGAATTTGTAAACAACAGAACTGCATGCCACAGGGAAACATGAACGTTTTGCGCTGCGTCTGAATGAATTTGTAAACAACAGAACTGCATGCCACAGGGAAACATGAACGTTTTGCGCTGCGTCTGAATGAATTTGTAAACAACAGAACTGCATGCCACAGGGAAACATGAACGTTTTGCGCTGCGTCTGAATGAATTTGTAAACAACAGAACTGCATGCCACAGGGAAACATGAACGTTTTGCGCTGCGTCTGAATGAATTTGTAAACAACAGAACTGCATGCCACAGGGAAACATGAACGTTTTGCGCTGCGTCTGAATGAATTTGTAAACAACAGAACTGCATGCCACAGGGAAACATGAACGTTTTGCGCTGCGTCTGAATGAATTTGTGAACAACAGAACTGCATGCCACAGGGAAACATGAACTTTTGCGCTGCGTCTGAATGAATTTGTAAACAACAGAACTGCATGCCACAGGGAAACATGAACGTTTTGCGCTGCGTCTGAATGAATTTGTAAACAACAGAACTGCATGCCACAGGGAAACATGAACGTTTTGCGCTGCGTCTGAATGATTTTGTAAACAACAGAACTGCATGCCACAGGGAAACATGAACGTTTTGCGCTGCGTCTGAATGATTTTGTAAACAACAGAACTGCATGCCACAGGGAAACATGAACGTTTTGCGCTGCGTCTGAATGAATTTGTAAACAACAGAACTGCATGCCACAGGGAAACATGAACGTTTTGCGCTGCGTCTGAATGATTTTGTAAACAACAGAACTGCATGCCACAGGGAAACATGAACGTTTTGCGCTGCGTCTGAATGAATTTGTAAACAACAGAACTGCATGCCACAGGGAAACATGAACGTTTTGCGCTGCGTCTGAATGAATTTGTAAACAACAGAACTGCATGCCACAGGGAAACATGAACGTTTTGCGCTGCGTCTGAATGAATTTGTGAACAACAGAACTGCATGCCACAGGGAAACATGAACTTTTGCGCTGCGTCTGAATGAATTTGTAAACAACAGAACTGCATGCCACAGGGAAACATGAACGTTTTGCGCTGCGTCTGAATGAATTTGTAAACAACAGAACTGCATGCCACAGGGAAACATGAACGTTTTGCGCTGCGTCTGAATGATTTTGTAAACAACAGAACTGCATGCCACAGGGAAACATGAACGTTTTGTGTTTCTTGCTGACAAGAAGCAGCATTCATAATTATGTCTATAGTTTCAGGCACTCATTCGGTTTTGATTGTATGATTCTTAACAGAAATGCACATTCCTCTCTGATAGCGGAGTTTAAGTCCTGACGGTCCCTAAAATTCAGAGAATTCAACGAAGATAGAAACACGCTTAGAAAGAACAGATACAACACAATTGTGTTCCAACTGTCTTTTCTAAGCGTGTTTCTTTCTTCGTTTGTTGTAACTGTCCTTTTAAGACGCTTCACAGTCATCCTTTTGGTCTGAAGCTCTCTGAAATTGTTCGCATTGTCCTCGCTTTCAAGTGGTGTGTTAACTTCCTTTGACCTGATTCCGATTTAATGAGATACCCTACAGAGCACCAGCATACTCCCTCGACCCTCTACAGAACACCGGCATACCCCCTCGGCCCTCCGAAGGTCAATGACAAAAATCTTTAAGACAGTAAGGATTTTTTAAACCCTTTTAGCTCCGGATCCCTACAGCAGGAGATAGCCTGACCATGATCATTCAAGGGTAATGCCAGATTAGCTTGGCGCCTTCAAGCGCCAACCCAATCTGGCACGATCCTTGAATTATCATGGTAATCCATCTCCTGCAACTGGTACATGGTCGTTAGGAACACCTACAAAATTTGAGAATTGGGACCTTGGGGCTAAACGGTTAAACAAATTGAGTCCGTACTCCTTTATCAGCCCGCTCCTCTACCAAGAAAGCTATTCTGGCCTGCCAGGCGCAAATGCAGTCCTCGTTACCTCGCCCTGTTCTTCTACAATTTACGACAACACTGAAGATTATCGATTAGGCTAACACTTGTCTGGATAATTAAGTGACGAAATCACGTGTGGCATGTTCAGCTCGTGCCCCAAACCCCCACACCACGCCCCCCCCCCCCCCCCCAACCATTTCGCCCCTTACCCCTTTTCATTTTTCTCTGTAACACTTCGATCGAGCCCTCAGGGTCGAAATTCATAAACTGAAAGTGCGAAAACGACACAGCAGCTCAGATGACAGATCGACCATGATAATTCAAAGGATGGTGCCAGAATACCTTGGCGCCTAAAGGCGCCAAGCTATTGTCACAATCCTTTCATCTTTTATGGATTACTTACATCTTGTAGTGTTTTATGGCTGCAAGGGTTAACGGCTTCTATTCAACGAAGGCGCCACGGTTCAACAGTCTCTGACACCCTTCTTTGAAATACCACTGACACCGTCGATCCACATCGTGCTGCTATGTTTCAGGGCTGAATGAGTGATGGGCCTCTATTCATGCGGTGCCTGCATGGTGCAAACAAAGTTGTCACCACAAAGCCTTTTCTCATCACAAATTAGCGACTTCACAAAGGCTTATCGACTACACTCACTTTGGAAACACGTTCTGCAAGAGCCAACAAAACTCTATCCATGCTGAACCCTTATGGTGAAAAACGGAGGCGTAAATGGAATCAAGAATGATTAAAGGATTCACGATCAGCGGAGCGTTCATGAGAGTCTGCAACTTGTAAAGCTAGGAGCCGCCAAAGGTTGAAAGGCGATTTTGGCTGAGAAACAGAGTTTAAAAATATGCCAGTAGAGTCCTTGCCAGGCCATAAACTTGCGAGGGCCGGGGAGGGTAAGGGTGGGGGGCACAAATTATACCTCTTGGAACTGGCTGGTTTCGCTGGATTCCAAATTCTGTGTTTATAATAATACAAAAGATGCATTTTTAATGCGGCCTCTTCGATTAAGAATCTCTTTTGGGAAGCGTGTCAACGAAAACCACTGATCTCCATAGACCCTCAGGCTGTAGTATGAGGATCTATGCCTTTTGGACATATTCGTCGTTTAGTCAGAAGCGGGGGCTCATGAGAATCTATGCCTCTTGACTTGACAATGCCTTCGCTTCACATGCATGGTAACAATTACTCGCTGTGGAACTGTGCGTTTCCAGTGTCACATGCCATCTCAAACAAACAGTGCGGTCGGCTTGGAGACCGTCCTTTTTTCAAGTTGACTCAAAGGTTTAAAATTCGTTTGAACTTCCGTTCCTGCACTTTGGAAAATTGAACTGAATCCATTGAGTAATTATGCGCTTCCAGCTGGCACATGAAGGGTGCCAAAAATACTTTAAATATTATTTTTGCAAACGGGATTATTGAGCGAATGCAGCGGCAATGGTGGGAACTTGTTTGAGCCCAACAATGGTAATTTTAATCAATCGTAGATGCATATGAGCTGGGCGGGAGGGGAGGGGGGTTGGGGGGGGGGAGGTCTTTGTAATGTACACAGCTATGTATAAATTTTCCTGGTCTGTAACCCGTTCAATGCCAGTGACGCTGAGCGTGTTTCTGATATCTGCGTTAATTGAACACACCAAAACACAAAATAGATGTTACGTGGTGGAGTCGTAGTCGTAGTATGATAAACACACCAGACGCACGCACGTAAGGTTCTTTTAAATAAACTTCATTCAGCTGCAACCCGTCACACGTGGCTTAAGGATGTAGACAACACTGGAGTAATAGTTCCAACAATATTTTAATTCAGCGATGCGATCTCCACACAATGCATTTCCAAATGCACCAACACTGATACAAAGTCTCTTCTGCAAATATCCACACTGGCGACACAAAGTTCCTCACACGACGTACACCACTGTCTCTCACAATGTACGGGCCACGTACCTACGATAAACTGTGTGTCTCTACAACTGACAATGCAAGACAATGTACATGTACGATGTCACTAGACAGCGCGACCCAGATTCGAACGTTCTGGTTCATTCTCAACTAATCTACGCAAAACAAAAATCGACCGCTCTTCTCCGTACGACTTTTCTAGAAGCTTCCGGACTAAAATTAACATATCATAACAAAGCCAACACCGCTATCATGGACGAACAATAAAGAATCTCACTGAAAAGGTACGTGATACGTGTCACGTAACGGATGTGACATGTTGTTTTATTTTTTCCCCAAGTCGTTTTTTTTTTGTTAATAAATGTAGGTCGCCGACTTCTGTAAATAGCCTTAGGTTAGGGAAGTTAATAAATGTAGTGTGAACGTAAGCGTAAAGCCCGTGCAGCTAGCTTAACGGTGAGCGATTACAGCGGTTGCACGCTTTCGCCAAGTAGCTTTAACCGAACAGTGTTCAGAAGTAAAGTTAACCTGCGAGGTAGCAGTAGGATAGTACAGTCAGTCAGCGGAGTTAGCTGAGAGTATGGGTCAGGGTGCGGCCTCGTTTGGAGCCCTTGACAAGCTGTGTGAGGGTTGTGTTACCCTCCCTGCAAGACCACGGCCAGTGTTCCTGGGTGTGGGTGTCCGAGAGACTAGTGACCACGGCTGCTACTCAACAGAAGACCCCTCCGGTTCGTGTTCGTCTTGTTTGTCTCGTCTTGCCGGAGGACTCACCAGTGACAGGTAATTGTTCATGCCATTTTTCTCAGTTAGCTGCTGTGCTCTCGGGTGTGTGAATGTGTACATAGGTTCGGAAGGGTGTGTTCGTCTAGTTTTTAGTGATGTTTTAATCAAGTCTTTAACCATGTTTTTTAGGTTGGGTTGTAATGTGGTGGGTGTCGGATTTAGTTGTTTATGTTCGGCTGTCGCCGAGTGAGTATATTTAAAGGGCCATGTTGTCAAAATGAATTGAAGTGGTATCCTTTCAAATATATTTGTATTAAGTCCTAGATGTAATGTAATAAGATTGGCACGTGGGGTGGTTGCCGGTGATTATTTGATATCTTTGTATGTACATGTGGATATTTTGATAATGTTGGTTTTAGCAGTGGCAATGTTATTAATGTTAGTGTAATGGAATAGTGCAGGCCTGGTAAATGTGGAATGTACATAGGAATCCTTTTTATCCACGATTGTATATTTAATATGGCCAAGGCGGGTATTAGGGTGAGATGAGACACAACTCACGTGGTTTGTGAGTAGATGCGTGTTGGGCCAGAATTAACTGTGTTGGCACTTTGACTGACAATGCGCCCTTTTCCAGTGCACTTCGAAGATTTCGTCGTTCTTCGATCTCTTCATCTTCCATGACCAACGGTGACGCATCATCGGGAGTCGGAACGCCTTCGCTAGCCAGTCCTGTTGGACAAGTACTTTGACGTTGGGCTACAGCAGGCTGATTCTACGTTCTGCGCGTCGGTCACAGGCGTGCGTGGGCAAGCGCGGCTACGGTGCTCTGCGGTGTAGGGGTAGTACTCTTACGTTACGAGCCACCCTGTCTAGTGTGGGACAGAGGACACTGTACAGAGACAAAGTACCCGCCTTGTATAGCCATTGGCCATTTTCGCCTGTTAGTCATTTTCGCCTGTTAGTCATTTTCACCTGTTAGTCATTGTTATCTGTTAATCTTTTTTATGTGTTAATATGTTATGAGTGTATGTGTGAGGGTGTGGGGCGTTAGTGGGTTGGGGTGGGGGTTAGAGTAAGAGTAGGTAATAAGATTTGTTTGTTGTTTATCACTGGCGTTGTGTGATTTATTTAGAGTGGGTGGGCTTCTCGAGCGTTAGCGCTTACATTGTCCACGGCGCCCTGACTCCGTCAGGCGTGTCGTGACAATACGTAACCATGGCAGCTCAAATAAACATCGGATCGTTTCCTACGATTAATATGCATGCTCTCACAGGACAACACAACCACAATCGTAACAATAGATGTCCCAGAAATATGGATTTAAAGTGGTCTCAGCAAGAGGCGTAGATCCTCATGAGCCCCCGCAACTGCGGGGGCTCATGAGGATCTATACCTCTTATAGCTGGGTGATGTTCAAATGTTCTCATTACTGAACCAGTTAATTTCCAGTATTTTTCACAATAACAGCTATCTCTACTTCAACAACTAGTGTTTGTCAAATCCATCCCGTACCGTGTACTGTTTGCTCCCCCCCCCCCCACCACCACCCCACCCCACCCCACCACCTCCTCTCCCCCCCCTAATCCCGATCCCCATATTTGCAAATAAAACAAAACCGGTATAATGCCGACATTTACCAGTTATCAAAAACACTGCTGAAATAGCTGTTTTTCAATCCACAAGAAAACTTCAGCATCTCATGCAATGCAAACAAAAAAGTTCCGTCAGCACGTCTAGCTTTAATCCTTTTCCATTTTAAACGCTCTACCACCAACATGTCCCAATCCCATCCCATCTGAAGTCTTCGTAAAAATGTCTGTTTCTCCACATATCTACGCCTAATCCCTTGTATTTCAAACGTGACACCACCAACGATCCCAATGTTCTCTAATCTAAAATCTTCACGCCAAAATCGCCCTTTCTGTCTCGCCTTAATCCCTGGGTTTTAAAAGGTCCACCCCGACAGATTCATTATCTGTTAAAATCTTTGAAAAATACCTCTTCCTCGCCTTGTCTAAAATGAACCACTTCACTGCCGGTAGAGGCAGATCGTGTTTCTGACATCTTTGTTAATTCAACGACAAAGATCTCCAGCCGTCCAGGGAACACGGATACAGAGTGGTTTTAACAAGAGGTAACGATCCTCACGAGCCGCCGCAACTGCAAGGGCTCATGAGGATCTATACCTCTTGCAGTTGGGTGGTGTTTTTCTCTGCAGCGAGTGAGTTAAACGGGCCACCACGACAGGTTTGCTATCTCATCGGATCTAAAAATCTTGGCAAAATACCTCGTCCTTGCCTTAATACTCCGTATCTGAAACGTTAGTGCGTAGCTCCTTTTTTTCCCCCAGCTACGGCGGAAGTTTTTCTACCTTTGAAAAGAAGTCACAAACGTCCACCCTTTGATGGCAGTTTTCCAGTTAGCACAATGTGCTCGGGCAGCACTTGCGGGGGCTCATTAGGATCTATGTATCTTGCTGACACCACTTTGTACCCAAATCCCTTGACGCCTAGGGTTCTTTGGCGTAGAATTATCGACGATTTCAGAAATACAATCTGCGTACACTAGCAGTGAAGGGATTAACACAAAGCATTTGCATATGGTCGGAGAGCTAATTCCACACTACCTTCGAGTTAGTCGAATGACGGTCGATCAATCTCCAGCATTTCAGTAAAAAGAGATCTTTTGGGATTTACTACAGAACGACTTTTGTGTTCCTTTTTGAAAAAGAAGAAAAAAAATTCTGTCTGCACGCATTTTGGGTGTCGCGACCATGATCAGTGGTTTGTGGAACTATTTCCTCATTTTCCAGTTTGGCGGCCCACAACCTGCATGAATGAACAGGATGACTATTACTATTACGACTTACCTCACACGTCAACACGCACATCTTTCACATCACAGAGTGATCCCAGTACCAGACAAGATGGCCGCGGGAATACTTCCGGTTTTGACTTGTTGCAGGAATGACATTAATCCCTTCGCCGCCGAAACACTAAACAAAGCCCAAATGCAAGAGGCACAGATCCTCATCAGGCTTGCAGCCGCGACAGCTCGTCAAGATCTAGTCATGCACATGGGGCTCCCCGATAGTGACTTTGTGATGGTTTGGCAGACACAATATCCAGACTCCGGTAATAAAGAGAAAAAGTGAGGCTATTACAGGCGCGCCATAAAAGATAATGTCCCAGGAGTCTGCACGCAAACCTATAGGCACACCATTCAAACGGTTGAACACAGCACAGCTTGAGGTTATCATTCAAACAACGACGCAGGGACCAAGGGAGAGAAAAATCACCAAAGTCCTTTTTGAATTTACATTGACAGTCTACGCAAAAAACAAGGGACAAAAGCTCAGACTTTGCACAACGTTAAAGTTATTAACTGAAATGTAAAAGTTCCATGAATGCTGTATTTTTAAAACTATAGATTTCACTACTATTTTTTTAAATTGTGTTTTTTTACAACAGTAACCGTAGAACCTATGGTGTTAAGAATACCCCAGTAAACAAGTTCTCGGGCCCATGACGGATGTGCGCGGGCCAACTGCGCCCATCGTGAGCCCGACGACGCGTTGCTACTGGGGATAGCTTTAGTGGGATTTTTCCTTTCAGTAATGAATCTTCCGTAAAAACGGAAGAGAAACCCCCGTTGCACAAACGTTTGACACGGCAGATTTCGGCTAGACATGGGATGAAAGAGCCTTTATCAGACTTTCATTTTTGCGCTCATTGGACTGACAAGACTGACAAGACTGCCCCCCAAACCGCCTTATGATTTCACGATCTGCAGGAAATATTTTAACCCCATCGCTGTCAATAGCCACAGCATGTGCTTTTGAAATCGAAACAAATTCAAAGCCACGAAACGCCAGCCGCCCACGGAACAGGGCTGCTATAATGAAACAAGAAGTGGCACAGAGCCCCGTGAGCCGCGCACCTAGTTACACAGAGCCCCGTGGGCCGCGCACCTAGTTACACAGAGCCCCGTGGGCCGCGCACCTAGTTACACAGAGCCCCGTGGGCCGCGCACCTAGTTACACAGAGCCCCGTGGGCCGCGCACCTAGTTACACAGAGCCCCGTGGGCCGCGCACCTAGTTACACAGAGCCCCGTGGGCCGCGCACCTAGTTACACAGAGCCCCGTGGGCCGCGCACCTAGTTACACAGAGCCCCGTGGGCCGCGCACCTAGTTACACAGAGCCTCGTGGGCCGCGCACCTAGTTACACAGAGCCCCGTGAGCCGCGCACCTAGTTACACAGAGCCCCGTGGGCCGCGCACCTAGTTACACAGAGCCCCGTGGGCCGCGCACCTAGTTACACAGAGCCTCGTGGGCCGCGCACCTAGTTACACAGAGCCCCGTGGGCCGCGCACCTAGTTACACAGAGCCCCGTGGGCCGCGCACCTAGTTACACAGAGCCCCGTGGGCCGCGCACCTAGTTACACAGAGCCCCGTGGGCCGCGCACCTAGTTACACAGAGCCCCGTGGGCCGCGCACCTAGTTACACAGAGCCCCGTAGGCCGCGCACCTAGTTACACAGAGCCTCGTGGGCCGCGCACCTAGTTACACAGAGCCCCGTGAGCCGCGCACCTAGTTACACAGAGCCCCGTGGGCCGCGCACCTAGTTACACAGAGCCCCGTGGGCCGCGCACCTAGTTACACCGAGCCCCGTGGGCCGCGCACCTAGTTACACAGAGCCCCGTGGGCCGCGCACCTAGTTGATAATCAAAATGGCTGCAGCAGCAACCCACCGCCCCTTTACCGCACACACACGGTAATGCTAAATCTGGTCAGGGAATGTTGATGAAACTAGGCGAAATCTATCCTTTAAGCTCTGCTAGTCCTGTGACGAAGCTGTGATCATTTTAATGATCCGTTTCGTGAGCCGACAACCAGAGCCCACAGGGTGAAATTTGGCAGTTTCAAAAGTATTGCGCACCAAGTTTTGTCACATATCGGGTTTTAGAGCCAGGGCTAAGCGCGTAGCTCAGGCGAAATAAAAACAAACAAACAAAACAAAACAACAAAAAACTTTCAAGAGTGCAAAAGAAAAAGGTGATAAGCTATGTTTTTGCTCTAAAAACTAATAATCCAGAATAACGCGGTCAAAACATAATAGAAAGTTTTTATTTAGCAAACTTCTAAGGAAAAGATGAGTAGATTGACGAGCGTAAGAAATGCAACATCTCTGGAATCGTAGTGTTTCCGATGATTCTAGCGATGTTGTATTCGTTTTGCGTGTCAGTGTTTTTGTGTTCCTTTTTGTGTAGTTTGTAAAATTGTCCGTAAACTTTTGTTTATTTGCTGGTTATTTTATCGAAATTGCTTAACTTATTCAGCCCGACCGCCGTATTTCATAAATTTTGGAGGCGTCATCTAATGGCTATGCACCAGTTGCAGGAGATGGATCGACCATGATAATTCAATGGTTGTGCCAGATTAGCTTGGCGCCGACAGGCGTCAAACTAATCTGGCACTACCCTTGAATTATCATGGTCGACCTATCTCCTGCTGTAGTGTGTCAGGGTTGAATGGGTTAAAGGAAGTAATTTGTGCAAATGAAAACATTTGGAGGAAACCAGACTGGCAAAGTGTCAGTTTGTAAATGTGGAAGGAGATTATCGCCCAGTGAAGGCAAAAGACATTGAGTCCATTTCGTGAAAAGCGAGATTTCAAATCTGGCGAAATTACAGACTTCTGTCCTTTGTCTCCATAGGGGAGATTACCGGCTAACAGAGAGAGAAAAAAAGACTTGAAAATGAAAACAACAACAACAACTTTTCAAAATAGACAAACAGAAGATAGCTGCTTATCTTCTCTGAGAAGAAATGTCAGATGTCAGCTTCTCAAGTAGTTCTTTAGTAATCTGATTTGTCCTTATCATTTCGAAGCGTGCTTCTTTTTTGTTTCTTAACCCAGTTCAGCGGCGAGATAATCTGAACACCACCCCGAATGGCTGGGGCTCATGAAGATCTATCTGACACCACTTTAAATCCATGTTCCTGGGACATCTAGTTGTTAGGAAGGGTCGCGGGGGGGGGGGGGGGGGGGGGGGGGGGCAATTTAATAGCATGTCC
This sequence comes from Semisulcospira habei, assembly GCA_036245525.1. NCBI lineage: Eukaryota > Metazoa > Mollusca > Gastropoda > Semisulcospiridae > Semisulcospira > Semisulcospira habei. The sequence continues at coordinate 220,280,346 of BTPG01000001.1, read as the reverse complement.
ATGATGTCAAAGGCGGGCAGGCTAAACCTCTAACAATTGAAGTAACAAGATAAAAATTACGTCATGTTACGCTAACCTCCCTGCTGAACGTACATTTGGCGGGAAGCGCCATATGTGCGTATGTATGTATGTGTGTGTGTATGTATGTATGTATGTGCGCGCGTATAATAATAATAATAATAATAATAATAATAATAATAATAATAATAATAATAATAATAATAATAATAATAATAATAATGAGTACTTGTAATAGCGCCTAACCTCAGATTAGAGCTCTAGGCGCTTAACAAAAACTAATGTACAAAAATAACTAATTACAAAAATGCAATTTACAAAAAGTACAAAAAAATAAATACAACGCACTCTGTAAACAAGCTATAAAGTCACCATTCAAAAGTGCTACGCTTATGGACTCATACTCGTATGTATGTAAACAGGAGAATCTCCAATATTTCTGTACACTTGACGAAACTTGAAACTTGACGAAATACTTTCGTAAGTGGGTGGCTAAGAAAGCCTCCAAGCATATTATAATTAAATGTCTCATTAAAGACATAAACAACCGTTTGTAGGAAATCGGTTGACCCAGATTAGAGTCCGTAATTTTTGTCATATTTACTTGAACTTTTGCATATAGCTAGTTTGGATAAAGACATTGGATGACTTCGTTAGCCAGCTTTGTATCCTTTCAACTTCTTTAGTATAAATTATTCTCTTCAGAAAAGAATTAAAACACTAAATAACCTTTACTTCTAGAGAAAGTCAGACAGTGGTAGTGACGTAAAAGAGGCAACTCCGTCAATTCGCAGACACTGACATAATATTATAAATATGACGTCATTCTGTCTGTCTGTCTGTCTGTCTGTCTGTCTGTCTGTCTCTCTCTCTCTCTCTCTCTCTCTCTCTCTCTCTCTCTCTCTCTCTCTCTCTCCCCCTCTCTCTATTAGTATTACAATTATTATCCTGTGTTTGTAGAGTAGCAACGGCAAGTATGAAAAATGGCACACGTGCTAATTACTTCATCCGTTGAGAAATAAAGTTTCATTTCATTTCAATAAAGTTTCATTTCATTTCATTTCATTTCTCTCTCTCTCTCTCTCTCTCTCTCTCTCTCTCTCTCTCTCTCTCTCTCTCTCTCTCTCTCTCTCTCTCTCTCTCTCTCTCTCTCTCTCTCTCTATCTTTATCTTATTACAAAAACTACCAATGTACCACATCGATTCTAATACCGTACATCTGATATCATCCTATCTAAGTGACAGAAGACAGAAGTTTTGCTTAATGGTACTTACTCGACTGAAGGTTTAGTAACGTGTGGTGTTCCTCAGGGGTCAATTTTGGGCCCATTGTTATTCAACATATTTATCAACGATTTACCATTCTCTATCTCACATCCTGAGGCAACATGTGACTTATTTGCTGATGACACTACCATACATACATCAAACAGCGAATTGCCAAAATAAACGAAGTTCTCCGGCAAAGTCTTGATGAGGTTTTAAGCTGGTGCCAACATAATCATATGATAATTAGTGCCCCAAAAAACAAAGAGTATGTTGATTACTTCACGCCAAAAACATCAACGTGGTCTCCTGCCCTTAACATTATACCTAAACTCTGAGCCCCTTGATCAATTTAAAAAAACATCGTTTGCCTGGAGTCACAATAGATAACCAGCTCAGCTGGGAACCACATATCGAAAACACATGCAAAACAATATCTAAAAATATATTCCTGCTATCAAAACTAAGTCAAATAGTTAACACTGACACTAGAAACTCTTTCTCCATGCCCATATTAAGACACACTGTGAATACTGCTCCACTATCTGGGATGGATGCAGTCAGGTACATTTAAAGAAACTTAACACATTGTATCGTCGAGGGGTAAAGTTAACTGTGCCTGGTCCGTCTCCCACCGACGAAAAGTTTAGAACCATCCGACTGCTAAACCTTAACAAACAGTTCACATTTAATCGATGCATACTTATGCATAAAATTCTTCACCATAAAACCCCATCTTACCTTCGTATGCTATTTTTGGATAGTCAAAGACAAAACACGAGGAACAGTTTGTTACAGCTACCATGGGCCAGGCTCAATATATATAAAACCAGCCTTTCGTTCTCAGGTGCCAAAGCCTGGAACGAACTACCACACCAAATTAAATCCATTTCTAGCTCTAGAACCTTCAAAACTCGTTTATATAACATCTTGTTACAGCAACTTACTACCTGAACGGACTACTTATATTATATATATATATATATATATATATATATATATATATATATATATATTATATATATATATATATATAGATATATATATATATATATATATATATATATATATATATATATATATATATATATATATATATATATATATATATATATATATATATATATATATATAATATTTCTATATAATTATTATTCACTGTTATTGATATGTGTGCGCATTATTTGCATTGCTTTTGTATTGTGGTGTGTTTTTTTTTTCAGTTTATTTCTTCATGTTTCGATTTATTGTGTTATTGTGTTTCTCTTACTCTTTGCTGTTAATGTTTCTTTTCTAACAGGACAGTTTGTAAGAGAGGCGTTTCGCCTAAAACTTTATCCTGTCAATAAAACGTTTCATCATCATCATCTCTCACAAACATGCGCGCATCTCCCGGAAGAATAGATCCTCATGCCCCCGAAGAGCGCACGAGGATCTATGCCTCTTGGAGATGTTTGGAGCGCGCGCGCATGCACACGCGCACACGCACACACACACACACACACACACACACACACACACACACACACACACACACACACACACACACACACACACACACACACATCGACGCGCTTTCAGAAGAGCATGCAGGTGACCCGTGTACTTAGTATATCATGTAGTCAACCTGCTTTCACACAAATTATAGCAAGACTGAAATTGTACCCTGAAGTTTTAGTTTTGTCACCATTTTCTCAAGCCTATGAAGCGAAAGTGAAACTCATATCACGTAAAATATAAAATTACGTAAAAGCTAAAACTTACGTCATGACAAATGACGTTTGACAAATCAATGACGCGTATGTCCGGCGCGCCTTATAGAACTCACTGACGCATTGGCAGATCTGCGAGACTTTTTTAATAGGAGATAATTCAACATCAGAATCAGGTCAAAGACAAAAGGTAGAGCCCATTGACAGCTAGGACAGCTCTCATATAGAAGGACTTTGTGGGTTATGGTTCATACCATCTTGTTTGTTTGTTTTTTTGTTTTTTTTTAAGTCCCTTCTATAAATAGAAGGGACTTTTTCGGACGGGTCGTGGTGGAGCGAATTTGAATAGCATGTCCATGATGTCAAAGGTGGACAGGCTAAACCTCTAACAATTGAAGTAACAAGATAAACATTACGTCATATCTAGTTACGCTAACCTCGCTGCTGAAACGTACATTTGGCGCGAAGCGCCGTATTTGCGTATGTATGTGCGTATGTATGTATGTATGTGTGTAAACAAGAGAATCTCCTATATTTCTGTACACACAAACTTGAAACTTAGCGAAATACTTTCGTAAGTGAGCAGCTAAGAGAGCCTCCGAGTATATTATAATTGAATGTCTCACTGAAGATATAAACAACAGTTTATAGGAAGTCGTTTGACCGAGATTAGAGTCCGTAATTTTGGTCATCTTTACTTGAACTTTTGCATTTAGCTAGTTTGTAGAAAGACATTGGATGAGTTCGTTAGCCATTTTTGTATCCTTTCAACTTCTTTAGTACAAATTATTTTTTTTCAGAAAATAATTAAAACAGTAAGAACAAACTTCACTTCTAGAGAAAGTCAGACAGCGCCGGTGACGTAAAAGAAGCAACTCCGTCACCACGCAGACACTGATACTCTAAATACTCTCTCTCTCTCTCTCTCTCTCTCTCTCTCTCTCTCTCTCTCTCTCTCTCTCTCTCTCTCTCTCTCTCTCTCTCTCTCTCTCTCTCTCTCTCTCTCCCCCCCCCCCCCTCTCTCTCTCTCTTCTCTCCCCCCTCTCTCTCTCTCTCTCTCTCTCTCTCTCTCCATCTCTCTCTCTCTCTCTCCATCTCTCTCCATCTCTCTCTCTCTCTCTCTCTCTCTCTCTCTCTCTCTCTCTCTCTCTCTCTCTCTCTCGCTCTTTCTCACACATATGCGCGCATCTCCAAGAGGCTTAGACCCTATTGGGCCAGGAGGGCGCATGAACATCTATGCCTCTTGAGGATGTTTGGAGCGCGCGCATGCACTCACGCACACGCATATACACACATCGACGCGCTTTCAGAAGAGCCTTGCAGGCGTACTTGGTATAGCATTTCACACAAATTATACTAATTATAGCAAGACTGAAATTGTACCGTGAAATTCTAGTTTTGTCACTATTTTCTTGAGTCTTGAAGCGAAAGCGAATCTCATATCACGTTAAATATAAAATTACGTAAAAACAAACAAAACTACGTCATGCACTGCGTATGCACTGCGCGCGCCCCTTCTGGAGTTTACCGTGACGCATTGACACATCTGCGAAGCTTTCTCAGAAGGAGATATTTTAATATCAGAATCAAGTCAAAGATAATAGGTAGAGACCCTTGACAGCGAAGACAGCTCTCATATAGAAGGGACTTTGTGGGTTATGGTTCATCCCATCTTGTCTTTTTTTAATTAACGAAGATTTTAGAAACACAGTCTGTGTCAGCTGGCACTGAACAGGTAAATTCTCAGAAAATGCGAAAGTTGTTTGACAAGCAAGTATGTTTTGTTGTTGTTATCACGTACGTACATTTGTGAGGTGAATACAAAACTATGTGTGCAAACCGACGAGACAGGCGAACTTTATCCTTGGAGCAGTACCAATCGCACCCCTCTAATGCTATCGATTGTGACTGTGGGTTAGTTGGGAATTTATCAGGGGAGAATGGGGGCCGTGTTGGAAATCCGTATGGCGGGTAAGAATTACATGACACACAATACAGACGGGGGATGGAAAGACAAACGAGGATTACAGAGCGACATGCTGGATGGGCCGGGCTATTACTTCTGAAACGTCATTTAGAAAAAAACACTGCCAGTGTCAACTAGTGCAGCAATTTAGAAACATGTGCTGACGAGGAGGGCAGTGCGTGATTCCCTTGGCACCAGCACAGAGAGAGATAGAGAGAGAGAGAGAGAGAGAGAGAGAGAGAGAGAGAGAGAGAGAGAGAGAGAGAGAGAGAGAGAGAGAGAGAGAGAGAGAGAGAGAGAGAGAGAACGAACGAACGAACGAAACTTTATTTTCCAAGGATTGAGATATTAGGCGCGCAGGCCTTTCTTACAATCTGTCCATGCTAAGCTACTTTAAAAAAAAAAAAGGAACACCAACCAAACAACAAAAACTAACTAATAATAAACGTCACACACACGCATACACACACGCACACAGACACACATATACATGTACTCGTGCACATGCGCACTTTTGTACATACACATACACACGTACGTGCGCACATAATTATCTAACATATAAGTAGGTATGATATTTTGTGTACTATCAAAGACAAGTTAGAAAACTGAACAAACAATTTGGAGGCTAGATGGAGGGGAAAAAAACAACATGAAGCGTATTATGTCGAAAAACAAAGAAGAAGAAAGGATCAGCATAACGATGTCTTAGAAAGGTAATCATGTACTCTACTTTTAAACAGAGAGAGGGACGTGGTTTGTTGAATAGTGGGAGGAAGAGAATTCCATAAAAGAGCACCTGAATAAGACAGGCTAGATTTGAACAGGTCTATACGGGGCCTATTTATAGAGAGACTGTTCCTGGAGGTGCTGTATTTTTTTTCAGTTGGCGAAAACAGCCTAGATAAGTAAGGTGGAGCTTTCCCGTTAAGAATTTTGTGCATCAGTACACATTTGTTTAGTGCGAGGTGCTTAACCAGAGGGAAAAGTCCGATGGCCTTCAGCTTGGCATCAGTGGATAAAGACGGATCAGGGAGGATAAGCTTAGCAGCGCGCTTGTATAATGAGTTTATCTTCTTGAAGTGATTTTCACTGCAGCCATCCCATATTGTTGAGGCATAATCAATGTGTGGTTTAATGTAGGCATTAAAAAATAGTTTGCGCGTCTTAAGGTCAATGATCGTTTTAAGTTTGGAAAGTAGAAACAACTTTTTGGACAAATGTTTTCTCGTATAATATAGGTGGTTACGCCAGCTTAGATCATCATCTATTATTACTCCAAGCAGGCGGTGTTGACTGACCTGCTCAACTGAGATGGAGTCCAAAGAAAGGTTGAGTGATGGAGGTTTGAGCTGATGTTTCTGGCGGGTTGTGATAAGCATGCTTTTTGTTTTTGTGGGATTTACAAGCATGTGATTTTCATTACACCACCGAGAGACTCCATGAAGACTCTCTTGAAGATTATTTGCAATTTCAGGCAACAGTTTTACAGAGAGAGAGAGAGAGAGAGGGGGGGGGAGGAGAGAGAGAGAGAGAGAGAGAGAGAGAGAGAGAGAGAGAGAGAGAGAGAGAGAGAGAGAGAGAGAGAGAGAGAGAGAGAGAGAGAGAGAGAGAGAGAGAGAGAGAGAGAGGAAAACAAATGGTTATTTTCTATTTGCATGTGTACCTACCTACCTAACAATATTCGTAATGTGAAGAAAAGTGTTGTAAAGAAAAAAATGTCTGACGTGCGCTTGGATCGCACAGACGTTCTGAATACAGACTGGCAATTCTAAATACGCCTATGTCGGTTGAAGTAGTACAATCATAAAGAGGTGGCGTGTTGCTCTGTAATTTGGATCTAATGACTCAGAGCTGGCAAATTCACACGTATCTCGATATTAGAGTCACTGGCAAAATCATAATAATTTCTCTTCTTTCAGTCTCTTTACACTTTTTCTCATTTTCTCTATTCAATTTTCCCTGGTCGTCCGTTCCCAAAATACGGGAGTCCCTTTGTCACATATTACCAAGGTAACATGTGACAAGTAGACTCCCTTATTACATGTTACGATGACAACGTTACTCGCTGAGCAAAGCGTTCTCCCCCAAATAAATCGTTGGCCAATCACATTTGTGTGTTACAAACACACCATAATCTTCATTCAATCAAACCTCTAAACAAAAATATGCCAATAAATAAATAATTAGGTGTTCTGTAATACTGCTGGTATAATTGGATAAGTTAGATACTATCAACGACAGGAAAATTCAACTGAAACAAAGGCCCTGTGACGTACTGACCGTATTCGAAACAAAAAACTGGCCAAATAAAAATTGAGCAGGTTACGCAACAAAATAACTATATGCACGCGTTGCGTTCGACCTATATTACCAATTTCATACAAAACGACTGAAATGTGTTAAATAAAAAAAAAAAATACCTGCGAAAGAAATTTCAGGCGAATGCAGTTCGCGCTAGGTTGTTGACTGATAGTAGAAAGTATGGAGATTTACGTCCCCTGAATCTCTGCGTCGAGTAACACGTAAAGTTTGGGGTCCTTTCAAGGCTATACTTCACGCTTATACTTTTTACAGTTGAAGACAAAATCGATGTATTACGAGTTAGGCTTTGCCAGCGGTTCTTGTCACTCTCGGGTCCGATCAAGGGTGTCAATATCGGAGGTAAGAGTCTCGGGCTAAAGCCCTCGACTCTTACCTCCGACACTGACCCCTTTGACCGGACCCTCCAGGCGACAAGAGCCACTGGCAAAGCCTAACTCGTAATACAACTAATAATGTCTGTCTGTGATTTGGGGCCTCAGGCTGGATGCCGTGAGGTCCAAAATCACAGACAAACAAAAGCACTAAGTATATGGCGAACATGGGTGAAGAGTAGAGAAGAGAAGATAGCAATCATTGTCATTTGCATTTCTTCCATTAAAACAATAAAACATAGGAAATTGTCTCGGTTTCTTTGTATTCTCACACAAAGACAAACATCACAGTTAATGCAGCAAACACTCGACGAGGACTAAAAACCTCATCACACATAAACTATGCCGTGCACACGCTAGGACAGACTCTAAAACAAGACGCCCTTAGTTCCAAAATCAGACCAGCACAAATAACACCTTCGAATCTAGCGATCACAAAGAAAATGAAATCACACTAACATATTACAAACCGTTAGGTTCAAACTCACAGACCAACACACACGTACGATATCCATCGAACGTAGGAAGATCAGATCAGACCAGTACTACACGTCGTGAGGTCCAGAATCACGGACCAGCGCACGCCCTTATCTGACGAACACGGGAGTACATGTGTCCATCCACATCTGCTAGGTTTCCGTAATTATTTTGCCGGCAGGCTCGAAGCCAATTGAATGGCAAGACACTGGCTTAAACCGCTTCAGTGTCACTTCATACGTATGAGTGAGGCGTACTTATGCAGGCGGACTTAACAGAGGGCAATGTCTTCCAGCAAGTGAACAGATTCTAATGAGCATCTGATAAAACAGGAACTGATGAGACTATATGCCTATTGCAGAATAAAAAAGCAATGCTTGCGCGGTGAGCGGCACCTGAGGTGCACAGATGTAACAAAGAGCTGTGTCTTCCAACATGAGGCATGGATTCTCATGAGACTCTGGTAAAGCAGGGTCTCATGTGAATCTATGTCTCTTGCAGAACAAAGTTTGAGTGGAGGTACCAAGGAGAATTGTTCCCTGAAGGAGACCTTTCTGTCAACTGTCAACTGATCTGAAATGAGTACACAACTCTGAGACTGAGAGCATGTTTTGACCAAAGGAAGCTGGAGGACTTTTTTTTTTAACCGATATTTTGTACTGCCAGGACACACAAGAGACACACTTCGTAAAGGCTGTAAATAGAGAATGTCGTATGCATTCTCGAAACGAATAACATATGTTGATTAAGCTGCATTTCACAAGGGTAGACGTTCTGACAGATGCAGATGCAAAAATGTCATTTTTCACAGCTGTTGTCGCTAACATACTACTACATGAACAAAATGGAGACAGAGCTAACACGTAAAACGTAAAACAGGCTTAGAAATAAATGAGTAATACAGACACATTCAACAAAGCAAATGATGCTTAAGTGCCCTTGTGAAATTTCGTTTGTTAAACTGTCAACCATGCTGATTGTCTATGGTGATCGATGTATGGTAGTCTTTAACCCTTTGGGTGTCGGTAGGGGCTTTAGTCGCGATGATTTCTACATGAACCATGGCGACTAAAACCGCTACCGACACCCAAAGGGTTAACACATAGAGGAAATGGTTCAATCAGAACGTCAACCTTAAAAGGTACTATTGCGTTGATCTGCGTTATTAACGGTCGATCCATCTACCGCAGTTCACGCTCAAATTGAAAAAGTAAATAATGTATACATAACACAGGAGACCATTTTACGACTAAATAATTGTGCGTGAAAGAAATATCGTCGATCAATGCCATCAACCGCTTCCAGCTGCGCTATCGTGACCACTGGACATTGCGACGAATAGACGTGAATCAAAGCAATTTGGCCATTATACCTGTTTTCGTTCCATAACCAAATGTCTAATGTTTTAGAATCCATTCACTGAAATTTGAAAAGAAAGCAATGCGTCAAAGGTAGTGCATGATTAGCTTTGCACCTTCATAGACGCCAAGCTAATTACGCATTACCCTTGAGTAATATTGATAACGGGGTAGAGTTCAGTTGTTTCACACGTAAATGAACATTTACACCCAACGTATTTCGCACCAGTGATTTACTTCCCTGGTATCGGCACCCAGGCGTGTTGTTTCATGGAAGAGTTAAAGTATTCAAAATTTGAGTGGAAACGCATAAATGGCTATCTACACAAGTAAAATTAGCCTTTTCTTGACTACGTAAGCCGTGTATCAGGAGGTGGCACGCCTCAAATGAGTTAATACTTAGGCAAGGTGGGTGCAAACTTTACCGGAGCGGTCTGAGTGCAAAAGATACATAAAGCACCTGGCTACTGATGTACATATACGCTTGGTGCAAATGCACTAGGTATATTCAGGAGCAGAACCACCGACCGGTTCCCATCAGCATTAATATGGTCGATCCATATCTATGCCGATAGACCCGTTCCACGCAGTTGACGCGAGAGGTGAGAAGGTTGTAATTACGATGGTCACGCACTGACCTCTGTCTCAACCCCATGGTACGCGACACTGAACACTGACAGAAGACTGGGAGAATCACAGGTATGTTCAGGACGTGCGTGACTGAGGTCATGCGAGGGACACACTCTGGCACGGACCGTATACTGTATGTACACCTTCGTGCACCCAGGTAGTACGGTGCTTGCAGAGATTAGTCAGGCACTACCCTTTGAGCCGTCACAGCTGACCAATCTCCCGCTATCACATCGTTATCATTATCCGTGAACAATGAACACGGACAGGCCAGAACTGCCTGGCATGACGACGTACTGCCCGTGATAATAAAAGGTACACGCAATTGCATATCTCGCTCTACCTTTTACTAAGTGCCCACAAGGTCAGCGGACAAAAGTCGGTCGCCGTTGGCCCGTGAACATGCGCGGGCCAACGCCGACCGACTTCGGTCCGATGACCTTTCGTGCACTAGGTGAGTAATTCAAACCCGACCCGCTATGCGCGTCTTATTCCCATATGCAAAACTGAATTCTGACCCCCCCCCCCCCCCCCCCCCCCCAAAAAAAAAAAAAAAAAAAAAAAAAAATAGAAGGTGTTTATGAAGAAACACTGCATATAAAAATGTAAGGCACACACAGGTAATGAAGAACTCGCAAACGTTAACGTACTGGACATCCCCATAGCCACAGGGTTGGTCACCTCTTAACGCCGGTAGTAGTAAATAGCACCTACTACCAGTGTTAAGAGGCGACCAATTACGCAACGATTATTACATGCTTGTGGCCCTTGCGGTATGATGAACGACCCACTCTTGGCTGTCACATCCCCGGATCACGCAGCACACAGCTCTCACAGCTATGGCCAATTATGTAAGAATTGTCAGGTATGAAGACTTTCAACTTTCAAGTATGGTATGGTATGGTATGGTATGGTATGGTATGGTATGGTATGGTATGGTATGGTATGGTATGGTATGGTATATGATATGAAGTATGACTTACAACCCTTTCCCAACATCATGTTCCAATATAACGCTTTACTGAACACTTATAACTAATACAGAAGAGCCGAAATGCCCAAAATGAAGTGCATGCAGGTGTACAAGGTATACACACCACCGGTAATAATATCATTATCATGTGAGTCGTAGTGTTTTTACCTGCATGTACTAGCGTACTTGCCCGTAACACTCTGCGAGACCCATGACTGAGTAATCAAGACAGACAATTTCCTGTCATAACATTTCAATATCACGCACCACTGAATTCTGACAGGTAACACACGAAAGAATTATCATGCAAGCAAACCAGGTGCCTGTGAAATGCAAGGTATGAACGCAGGTAATATACTCGTAGATGGTCATTCGGGTCACATTTTTGTCATAGCATGAAGCCGCGTATCCGGATGCAGCGCGTCTCGAATGTGTTAAATAAGATCCGCCGTAGCAGATGCGCAACCAAAGATGTATCTGCACTGTGACGTGTGCGCATTTTGTTTATGTGGCGCGGCGCCAACAGTCCATCGCAATGCATTTCGTCACAACACAAACACAAGAAATACTGACGCTTGCTGAGACATCCGCTGGGGTGGTCCTCTGCATCACTGGCAACGCTTTAGATGATGCGTGCGTCAAAACATCATCGGGGTTCGTTCGAAAAAGAACAAAATCTCCGAGATAGTAATTTTAACGCCTTGCCGACTAATACTGACGATACCGCTGGGCGAAAGAGCTACAACTTGTCGAGGTGATACCTGTTGTCTTTTCCGCCGAGCGGTACCGTCAGGAACATTCACGTTAACCCATGACATCCTGAGGCTTTTTAAAAAAAATGTTCATTGTCCTATGTCACATTACAGATTAGGACATAGATCAACCGATTAACCACACTTCAACTATTAGTCAAATTTCTTTCGTCTTTCAGTAGTGTACCAGGATGAAAAGGGTACTGCATATGAGGTTCTTGGAACCAAGACGCGACTATTTCTTTGTCCGGCCCAATGAAGGCGTGATCACGCGGGGGGGGGGGGGGGGGGGGGGGGGGTGTATGATCTATACGTCCTTCACCGTGATTGACTCTGATGAAATTTCCAGACCTAGATGACCCTGTGTACGGCTGCCATTTGGTGGTCACGTCTCCGCTTGTACGCACTGCAAGCTATATGATAACTATACATGTCAGAAACCATTTCCACGAAGAACTGGGCATACATTCTCTCTACACCTATTTCCATTACCAGACAGCGCCCACAATTATGCAGCTACGTGTCGATGTTAACGAGAAAATGGTCTGGCCAGCACTCCGCCGCATTCCATCAGATAAGCACTCTCACCTATGGTGATCTATGATTAGTGCAGTGCCCTCAGCCCCCCCCCCCCCTCCCCCGCCATCTGCATGAGCCATGGAAGGTCATGAGACCCGGAAGGGGTTCATGAAACTATTTGTCTGTTGCTTGAGTCAGGTTCATTTTAGATCTTCAGACTGAGTTAGCCATCCAAGGCTAAGTCTGCGGCATGCATAACAATCGCTAAATTCCACCAGATCTTCACCAGACCTGACCATCTGCAAGAGGCGAAGAATCTCATGAGCCTCTGAGGGGCTCTGAGAATCTGCACCTCTTGCTTGAAGTGAGTTTGGACCATTTAGTTCTTCATACATAGTTAACCATCTCAGGTCAAGGGAAGGAGTGTGCACGGCGAAAATCGGTGCATTCCTGAGACATTTTGGGCAAACTGACCGTCTGTGTCCGTGGACACGAACTGTCGGTCAGCGGCACTGAATAGCATCGCGATGCATTTTAGGTCAAGCTATGTCCGCTATGGTCACTACTCTGCGAGACCCATGACTGAGTAATCAAGACAGACAATTTCCTGTCATAACATTTCAATATCACGCACCACTGAATTCTGACAGGTAACACACGAAAGAATTATCATGCAAGCAAACCAGGTGCCTGTGAAATGCAAGGTATGAACGCAGGTAATATACTCGTAGATGGTCATTCGGGTCACATTTTTGTCATAGCATGAAGCCGCGTATCCGGATGCAGCGCGTCTCGAATGTGTTAAATAAGATCCGCCGTAGCAGATGCGCAACCAAAGATGTATCTGCACTGTGACGTGTGCGCATTTTGTTTATGTGGCGCGGCGCCAACAGTCCATCGCAATGCATTTCGTCACAACACAAACACAAGAAATACTGACGCTTGCTGAGACATCCGCTGGGGTGGTCCTCTGCATCACTGGCAACGCTTTAGATGATGCGTGCGTCAAAACATCATCGGGGTTCGTTCGAAAAAGAACAAAATCTCCGAGATAGTAATTTTAACGCCTTGAACTGTCGGTCAGCGGCACTGAATAGCATCGCAATGCATTTTAGGTCAAGCTATGTCCGCTATGGTCACTACCTCCTTGAACCATTCTGAACCGTTCTGAACTGAAAATAAAATCGAACCTGTTCAATTATGTGCAAAAGACAGCTTGATTAATACACGTGCTAGTCGGTCTGTTACTTAACCCCCTCGCTGCCAGTGATCACGCATTTTGCGTCTAAAACCACTGCACCCGGCGCTCACCGACATTCACGTGAAAAAACCTATATGGGACCACAACTAACATAGGACTAACAAGAGACATAAACCCTCATGAGCCCCCGCAACTGCGGGGGCTCATGAGGGTTTATGTCTCTTGCAGCTGGGTAGCGCTCGCCTTGTCCCGGCAGTTAAGGAGTTAATGGTTCAAAATCAAGAACCACTGAGAAGACACATTATGATCAATACAGCACATCCCTTTCCATTCATGATAAAAATTGGGTTTTGATTGCGATACCATGTTCGAGCATGGGATATATGAACGTTGAACATGAAACTAGGACAAAGTGTTCTGCTGGTAGCTTTTTCAACAATTATCGACCACATATAGCCGAATACATTGCGCACTGGGCTCATTCAGATTCCCGTGGAAGAGTCCCTGTATTCAACAGTGCCAAACTGCAGACACCACGTTTGATCTATGGTGTTCGATCCAGCTCCTGCTGCTTTCACGTTTAACCCTTTGACTGTCGGTAGCGGTTTTTGTCGAGAGTGATTCCAACAAGTATCACCTCGACAAAATGCGCTGTGGGCAGTGCTTTCTGGTGACGTCAGTCGGCAAAACGCGCTATCAACAGCCAAAGGGTTCACGGCTGAATCGTGTTTATTCTGAGGTGATGCGCGATGGACTGGCCCCATGCGCACAAACGAAGCAGAATACGCGGTGTGCCCGTGGTTATGCACCGTCTGAAAGGGTGGCGAAATGTGATGTAAAAACAGAGTGGCGTGGCACGGAAAGATGCGGTGGAGTTTTGGATAGTGTCTGTCAGTGCTAATAACGCTGTGAATCTTCGCACTTGGTAACCGTACCCCAGTATCCCCCACCAATTCATACACTTCCTGATGGATCGACTCATAGAACTTGAGAGGAATTGCCTGAAGTGTAGTGCTTGATTAACTTGGTGCCTTAAGACGCCAAGCTAATCAGGCACTACCTTTGACCTATCATAGTCGATACGTCCCCTGCGAGAATTGTCTAGAGAGTCCAGGAACCGGTTCGGCTGTTGAAGCGAGGATCTACAGATGGCACGCAACGGTGGTCAGGGACCGTCTGCGAGAGATACTAATTAATTGACTACAAAGCATACAGTTCAATCATGGCACCTGGCTCTCCATGCGCACAATGCAACTATCGGTTACATCCCTACAAGCAGCAGCAGTACACGTGAAAGATATCTTACGCAGTCACCTAAGTCTGGCCATGTAAAAGCGTTCTAAATGCAAATAGAGTTTTAGCAATCCGCCCCCCCACCCCACCCCACCCCACCCCCCTCCCCCAAAAGATAAAATAACAGAACAAGGAGAGGTAACGAAAAAAGAAGACAGACAAGACAAGACAAGACAAAAAACGAATAAAACAAAGAAAGAAAGAAGTAATGAAAGAACGCAACAACAACAAAAGAAAGAGAAAGAAAGAAAGAGTTGTAAAACGAAGGAAGAAAGCAACTAAGAAAGGATGAAAGAAAGAACCAAGAAATAAACAAATAAACTCAATTCGGCGATAGAACACGTCATGTGCTGGTCTGGTCCTTTTGACCTATAACCCATTAACGCATGGTCTAATATCACAGACTAGCACAAAAGTGACGATCAATGTAACTAACGCGATGTTATTCAACGACAAATTGCCTCAGTTAACCCTTTTAGCCCCAAGGTCCCGTTTCTCAAATTTTGGAGGTGTTGCCCAACGACTATGTACCAGTTGCAGGAGATGGCTTGACCATGATAATTCAAGGGTAGTGCCAGATTAGCTTGGCGCCTGAAGGCGCCAAAGCTAATCTGGCTGTAACGAACGCCTTTCGTACATGTTTGGGTAGGAAGACGTTATGACGTCATTAGCAGTTGGACCGGAGGTTTACAACAGGTAATGTAGAGGTGAGCAATGTTCACGTATGGTAATGTAGAGGTGAGCAATGTTCACGTGTGGGAGTGACAGTGTTGTATCGTGAACTGTTGTTAGTCAGAGATGTCATATCAGCCGAGTTGAGCGGACGTGTTCGTTGGTGCTCGGAGAAAGAATTCTTCTAGGGAATTCTATAGCTGTATATAGAATACAGGTATTTATTATTGTTATTATCGGTATTTATAATGACCTGTAAAGCTATTCATACGAAAAGGGAAAGTATTGCTTTTATGAATTATTATGACTAGAGTGCAGAAGGGCCCATGTTTGAAGGAAGTGTGATGGCTCGTGTCAATACTTGTTTGATCATGTAATTATTATGTGATATAGTTTATAACTAGGATGTCATGTTGTATTTATTTATATGTGAAAATGTGGGACTGAAATAGGAAGGTAATTCAGTGTATAATTAGGTATACCTAATGGTGAATGAATGTGCAGTAATATGTTATGAATTGAAGTTGAGCTGTGATTGTAATATTTGGCTCATAATTCATTGTGTGTAGGTACGCAAAATGTGTGCACAGTGTTAAAGTGGCTATAGGAATTGTCATAAAAATTGTGACAATAGTGACTGTAGTAGTATGGTGGCATAGAGAAGACATTTTACAAAGGAAATGATCTCCAGCACTCTGAATTATAATAATGTGTCGAAGACACATACAGACTCTTTAAGTATAAGAGCGAAAATTTACGAGTGTATAAATGTTGTATACAGCGGGCCGGTACGGAGCGGAACTCCTCTGGCATGTGGCTGATGAAGCTGTCCTTATAGCATCGTCTACGTGACCGGATGCGGACATCATCACGCCTTCATCTTTCCTTCGTCTACCATCACTGGTGCAAACGTGCAGCAACGGTAACGAAGTAAGCCTACAGATTTGAGCTACAGGACCATATGCAGTGTTCCTCCAGTGAAGCCTATGTCGCCTAGCGTCGTTGATAATTCCACGCCTAGGAATATTCTAATCTGTAAGTACTGTCATTGACTATTACCGTTCAGTTCGGGAATCTCCGTCAAGTCAAGCCGTCGATGTGATATCATTGACTGTCTCGACACTAGTGTGAAGAGAAGAGCCGAGTGACGTCTCGAGAAAGAGACAACGACTTCTGCGGTAGCGATTGACTGTAAGCGTCGAATTCATACATAGCTTATACGCCACTTATTAATTATTGGTGTGAACTTGTTTATATGGTGATGTGAATTGAGTGATTTAATGTATATGTTCATGAGTGTATGGGAAATAGCGGAACAGAGGGCAAAGAGAGATAACTGTGTAGCCTTTGTCTTTGTTGTAAGCATGTGTGTGGTGGTGGATGAAAGAGTATAGTAAACAGAGTTAGAACACCCTCCTTTATACTGATTGTCAGAAAGGCCACGCACACACTCATTCCATTAGACTAAACGTATTTATACATATAACAATTTAATTCAATACAACACGAAAACACTTCGTTACATTTGGTGACCCTAGACTTTCTCTGTGTTAGCGTTAAATCATACATATTTATATTCAGTGAGGGCACCACTAGTTATTATAGATTTATATAGATAGACTAGTGGGCTTATTCTTTTGAAAATCTTGTTATATTGTGTATGACTGGGATGTGTTGTTTTGTGTGACATATGCCGTCTCCAGTGTAACGGCTGTGCCTGTGTACAGTTTCTGGGCACTAAGGATTTAGCTCTTTTTCTGTCTGTGGGTTGCTATTCTCTTTTTCAGCTCTATTCTTCTGTTAGTGGGATTGTATTTGTTTTGCTAGTTCTTTGCTGTTGTAGGGTCCTGTCCTTTCATGCGTGTGTTTGTGTGTATGTTCTCTTTGCCCTTATTTTAAGTAGGTTATAGTGTTAGGATTTCAACCCATTTAATTTAATTTATTTTGTTTATTTATTGTTTGATTTGCACTGATTTTGATGTTTTATTTTTTCTATTTATGTATGTGGTTATAATTGGTTATTTTGTTACATTGTTTCCTTTGATTTGGTTTAGTTGTTCACAGATTGTTTTCTTTGGTTCATTCTTGTTTGATAAGACTTTGTTGGGTTTATTTCCCTTTGGCCGTAAACTTGGTATTATAGTAGTATTTAGTATTAGTGATTATAGTGTTGAGAGTTAATTGTTTTTCTCATTTCATAATTTTTTATTTAATAACTTGGTAATTTACTTTTGAAGAAATTTAATTGTTTCATAAGGTTTATAGAACAATTTATAGTGTTGTGATTGTTTGCATTTTGCCATTTCATTGTTGACACTTTAGTACTTTACTGATTTCTTGTTTAAACATTTTGATACTTTTATAGTAAATATTTTTTTGTTTGTTGATCTACATTGCACTTAGCCATGTCTGATTATGATAAGTTGTTCCAATCTTTTATTGCTCAAGCTACAACTTTGGGTATCCCTGATAAGGAACGTGGAAAATATGTACAGGATTGTTTTGATCGTCTTGAGAGACAAAGATTGAGGGATGAAAAAAAATTGGAAGAAGAAACAAGACAGAAAAAATTGGAAGTTGAATTAGCAAATAAACAAGCAGATGTTCAGTTAGCATTAGAACTGGAAAGAGAGAAAACAAAACAAAAGGAACTTGAGTTACGTTTTGAACATAGACTTGAGGAACAAGATGCTGGTCATGAAAACAGAGGTCGAAATAGTAATTCTTTTGGTGCTAGACCTGTTTACCCCAAGTTGCCTCTTTTCAAAGAAAGACAAGATGATATAGATTCATACCTTTTTCGTTTTGAGACTCATGCTACAGCCCTTGGCTGGGATAGTGACAAATGGGTTACATTTCTTTCAGCTTTGTTAGAAGGTAACGCATTGAACTTATACCATAGTCTTGCTGCTCATGGTCCTGTAGATTATCCAACATTGAAGGACAATTTGCTTAAGAAGTTCCAGTGTACTGCAGAAGGTTTTCGCAAGAAGTTCCGTGAAGTCCGACCAGACTCGAACGAACCTTTCCAAACGTTTGGTATTGAGCTGAACAGATTGTTTGATCGATGGATAGCTTTGTCCGGTGTTACTAGAAACATGCAAGGAATTATGGATCTTGTGTTAAGTGAGCAGTTTCTAGAATGTGTGTCACAGGATCTTGTTACTTTCATTCGCGAGCGTGGACTTGTCACATTGGATGATATGGTTAAAACCGCTGAAAGTTATCGTCTTGCTCGTCCCGGAAAGAACTTGGCACGCAAATCGGCTGCTACAGTTTTCGGTTCAGTAGGGTCAGTTGATGTAGCTGAAGAGTCACAAGCTGTTGCTGGCTCTGCAGATTCTCGCGGTGGTTACTCGAACTATCGAGGTCGCGGCTATTGGAGAAATCGTGGTGGTTTTCAAAAGACAGACCAAACACCCTCAGTTTCGAACCAAAAGGTCGAAGGTCATTTTGATCAGACTCGGGGATCTTTGAGACGTGGACGTGGAGGTGGTTCATTTTACACCAATTTTGATACTTGCCCTCTTTGTGATGGTAAAGGTCATGGTCCCAGGCAATGTCCTCTTCGAAACAGTCAAAACCCTTGCCCTGTTTGCAACATTGGTGGTCATACTAGAAAAACTTGTCCCTTTGTTGTGAAAAAAAACCAGTTTCAGATGATAAAAATAACTCAAGCTCAGGTTGTGCAGTTGTCCCTGTAGACTCTGAAGTTGTTTGCTCTATTTTTGATCAGACAGCTGGTTACTTGCATTTAGAAGTTGGTTCTGTAAATTCTACTGCTTGCTCAGTTCTGCGAGACACAGGCGCTACCATTTGTGGTGTTCGAAAACGTTTGGTTTCTGATGAACAGTATGTACCAGGTACTGTCCGTTGTAAAACTTTTGGTGGAGAGATCAACATTTACCAGCAGGCTAAAGTTGTTTCTTGTCCATATTTTGCTGGAGAGTTGGTTTGTTGTGTTCTTGAGGATCCAGTTGCTGACTTGATTGTAGGAAATATTCCAGGTTTGATTGTCCAGCAGACCCAAGATACCCAAGTTGCTGCTGCTGCTGATGAGGTCCCTGTTGCTGCTGTCACTACTCGTGCTCAGGCTAGGAAGCAAGGTCTCCCGCACAGACCTCTTGTCACTGTGTGCGATGATTTGAAGGTCACTCGTGCTGAACTCATCAGTTGCAGAAAGGTGATGCTACTTTGCAAGGTTGTTTTAAGTTAGCTGCCTCAGGTGAAGAAAAGGTTGTTGGTTCTGCTACTTATACTTTCTATTTTAAAGATGATATTTTGTACAGGAGGTATCAGAAATCCAAGGATATTTTGCATAAGGTTGTTCCAGAAAAACTTCGTACTTCAGTCATGATTGCTGCGCATGATCAACTTTTGGCTGGTCATTGTGGAGTTCGTAGAACTCTGACTAGGATTCTATCCCAATTCTTTTGGCCTGGTGTTTCTGCTGATGTGAGTACTTATGTTCACACTTGTGACATTTGCCAGAAAACAATTTCAAAAGGGAAAGTTCCCCCTGTTCCTTTGGCGACTATGCCTCTTATCTCGACTCCATTCGAGAGGGTCGCTATTGATCTCGTTGGGCCTTTGTCTCCTCCATCTGTTGAAGGTCACAGATATATTCTGACTTTGATTGACTTAGCTACTAGGTTTCCGGAGGCTGTTCCTATGAAGGATATTTCTTCTGTTGCAGTTGCTGAAGCTTTGATGAGTATTTTTTCAAGATTAGGTTTTCCCAGGGATATTCTGTCAGATCAAGGTTCTCAGTTTAACTCAGATTTGATGAAACAGTTTCATGCTTTGTGTGGTACTCAAGCCATACGTACTTCTCCCTACCATCCTCAAGCAAACGGTACTGTTGAACGGTTTCATGGCACTTTGAAATCTATGCTTCGGAAGGTTGTTCATTCTCAACCAAAAGCTTGGCATCGATATCTTCCTGCATTGCTCTTCGCATGTAGAGAATTGCCGTCAGAGAGTACAGGTTTCAGTCCTTTCGAACTGATGTTCGGTCGCAAACCGAGAGGTCCCATTTCTCTCATTGCTGATTTCTGGACCGAAGATCACAACTCTAGTGATACATCAGCAAAACCATTGTACACTTATCTCTTTGACTTGAAGAATATTATTTCTGAAATGGGTGAAATTGCTTCACAAAACTCTGCAGATTCGTCTGTCAAGAACAAGAGGTACTTTGACCGTCGTGCAAAGGCACGAACTTTTTCTGTTCATGATGAGGTACTCGTTCTTCTCCCCACTGACTCTAACAAACTTCCTATGACATGGTCAGGTCCTTATTTTGTGCAGGAATATCTTCATCCAGACTATAGGATCCTTGTGAAAGGCAAACCGAAAGATTTTCCATGCAAACATGCTCAAACGATATCTTCGTCGTATTGATGCTGCTGTTGGTCATTGTCCTTACAAGAGTTTAGATTCAATCTTGAACCACTTCCAGGTACACAGAATGTGTTCGCGGATCTGTTGTCACGCGCTGATCGTGATCAATCGGTTCCATATATCAAGGTTTCGCGGTCGTTGCTGTGTTTTGACATTATCCTCCGAACTTGTAAAAAAGACCCTCGGTCGGTTCTTTTTTTCGTTGGGAGGGGGGGTAGTGTAACGAACGCCTTTCGTACATGTTTGGGTAGGAAGACGTTATGACGTCATTAGCAGTTGGACCGGAGGTTTACAACAGGTAATGTAGAGGTGAGCAATGTTCACGTGTGGTAATGTAGAGGTGAGCAATGTTTACGTGTGGGAGTGACAGTGTTGTATCGTGAACTGTTGTTAGTCAGAGATGTCATATCAGCCGAGTTGAGCGGACGTGTTCCTTGGTGCTCGGAGAAAGAATTCTTCTAGGGAATTCTATAGCTGTATATAGAATACAGGTATTTATTATTGTTATTATCGGTATTTATAATGACCTGTAAAGCTATTCATACGAAAAGGGAAAGTATTGTTTTTATGAATTATTATGACTAGAGTGCAGAAGGGCCCATGTTTGAAGGAAGTGCGATGGCTCGTGTCAATACTTGTTTGGTCATGTAATTATTATATGTGATATAGTTATAACTAGGATGTCATGTTGTATTTATTTATATGTGAAAATGTGGGACTGAAATAGGAAGGTAATTCAGTGTATAATTAGGTATACCTAATGATGAATGAATGTGCAGTAATGTTATAAATTGAAGGTGAGCTGTGATTGTAATATTTGGCTCATAATTCATTGTGTGTAGGTACGCAAAATGTGTGCACAGTGTTAAAGTGGCTATAGGAATTGTCATAAGAATTGTGACAATAGTGACTGTAGTAGTATGGTGGCATAGAGAAGACATTTTACAAAGGAAATGATCTCCAGCACTCTGAATTATAATGTGTCGAAGACACATACAGACTCTTTAAGTATAAGAGAGAAAATTTATGATTGTATAAATGTTGTATATAGCGGGCCGGTACGGAGCGGAACTCCTCTGGTATGTGGCTGATGAAGCTGTCCTTATAGCATCGTCTACGTGACCGGATGCGGACATCATCACGCCTTCATCTTTCCTTCGTCTACCATCACTGGTGCAAACGTGCAGCAACGGTAACGAAGTAAGCCTACAGATTTGAGCTACAGGACCACATGCAGTGTTCCTCCAGTGTAGCCTATGTCGCCTAGCGTCGTTGATAATTCCACGCCTAGGAATATTCTAATCTGTAAGTACTGTCATTGACTATTACCGTTCAGTTCGGGAATCTCCGTCAAGTCAAGCCGTCGATGTGATATCATTGACTGTGTCGACACTAGTGTGAAGAGAAGAGCCGAGTGACGTCTCGAGAAAGAGACAACGACTTCTGCGGTAGCGATTGACTGTAAGCGTCGAATTCATACATAGCTTATACGCCACTTATTAATTATTGGTGTGAACTTGTTTATATGGTGATGTGAATTGAGTGATTTAATGTATATGTTCATGAGTGTATGGGAAATAGCGGAACAGAGGGCAAAGAGATAACTGTGTAGCCTTTGTCTTTGTTGTAAGCATGTGTGTGGTGGTGGATGAAAGAGTATAGAGTTAGAACACCCACCTTTATACTGATTGTCAGAAAGGCCACGCACACACTCATTCCATTAGACTAAACGTATTTATACATACAACAATTTAATTCAATACAACACGAAAACCAGTCGTTACACTGGCACTACCCTTGAATTATCATGGTCAAGCCATCTCCTGTGTTAGGGGACCGGGGCTAAAAATGTTAAGTGAATGCTTGCCCAATATCAGCGAAAAAACCGCTTTCTTTTACGTATGCTTGCACTCGATGAAAAGGTATGGCCCACAAGATACGGTCCAAAACCAATTTTTTTCAAGTGTATCGACTTATAGTCTCAGCCTCTTCTATACCACACTCTTGATACAACAAAACCTGTTCTCAGCGAACATCCTTATGAGACATCAACTGTCATCAAAGAACAGCATTCAGGTGGCTGTAGCCACCTATAACGAATGAAGGTCTTTAATGACAGGTGGCACTTTTGGGGCTTTTGGCCCTTCAAGACTTCTCTTGAGAGTGATCCTGCAATTTAACCCGTTCAGGGCCGAGAAAATGTGAACAGCACCCAACCGCAAGAGGTTTAGATCCTCATGAGCCCACGCGACTGCGGGGACTCATGAGGATCTATGCCTCTTGCTGACACCACTTTGAATCCATGTTCCTAGGACAGCTAGGGTTTTTGTGTTGAATTAACAGAAACACTTTCTGGGTCAGCTGGCACTGAATGGCTTAGGACCAGTGCATAATAATAATAATGTACATTTATATAGCGCTTAGCCTCCAAATGAATGGGGGTCTAAGCTAAAAAAAAGCGGCTATTCGAAACAGGTTCTGTGTATCGATCTCTTTGCGCCACTATTTTGATAGTGCAAGAAAAGATGGCGATGCTGTAAGTCAATAAACATCCTGGAAAACTATCTCAACCATAGCTGGTGGCATGGGCTTTTCATCTCGTCCTCTGATGAAGCAACAGGAATTTCGGTCAATAGACAATTTCATAACGGAAATAATGTATAAATACATTATTTGTGTGCTCCTTGAATCCAGTTTCTTCCCAGGGAAACAAGAAGAGAGAAGAACCCGTGTCATCAAAAGAAGATCGATCGAAAATAAATGATCGTTTGGTAAAAACTGCAATCTATTATTTCTGAAAGCGGTCAATGGTATTTTTGATAACTCTCTCTCTCTCTCTCTCTCTCTCTCTCTCTCTCTCTCTCTCTCTCTCTCTCTCTCTCTCTCTCTCTCTCTCTCTCTCTCTCTCTCTTTCTCTTTCTTTTACTTTTTTTCTTCTACTTTTTTATAATTTTTTTTAAATTTTATTTTATAGAGAATTTCTCTACAGTGTGTGCTGCTTTGTAATTCTATAAGTTACGGCTCTGGGTGAAGCTTAATATTTTTGCTGTCGGTAGCACTTTTTCTCGAGGTGATTCCTTCAGGAATCACCTCGAGAGAAAGCGCTACCGACAGCCGAAGGGTTAATTCGGTAAATGTATTAACTCATTCAGGACGTGCTGCATTCGGATACGTGGCTTAGGGCCCCGTATCCGAATGCAGGACGTTCTGAATGCGTTAATTATACAGATGAGATGCATGGCCTGTATAATTCGTAACTCACAAAGCATCGACAGAGAAAACAGGAGCCAGCAAAAGAATCTGTTGCGTGTCTCATTGATCTTACGGGAATTGTACGAATGAGATCAGGAAGAGTGCCGGCAATGGTATCCGCCAAAAACTCGACGACTATTACAAGAAATGAGATCACAGACAATCCAGGCATGTTTCTCTAGCTGGCCATGCTAAGATGAAACTTCCCGTTACCCAATCTCTGCAAACAGACTTATTTCATTATCCTGACCGTTACTGTTTCGGACCGAAAGGACCTTGTCGTGATCACTACAGTGAACTGGTTAGACTGTTGAATGTTCTTTGAATGAAATACTCAAAGTTCACTCTGTGTGCTTCGCATGCAGACATTTCTTTAAATGTGATATTTTTGTATTTTCAATATTTTTTTCTGAATTATTGGTTTCCTAAAACTGGTTGTTGCACCACCTAAACCAAAGTTGTGTGCACTTTTGTTTAATGACATATATTGGTACAAATCTATTTTACATGGAGAAAACGGACAGAGAGGAGCAAGAAAGCCCATGAGGGGGTACTAGCTATATCCCCAAGCTGTCTTCAGTCTGATGAGTACGGATGAAAGCAAATGGAGCCGATCTTATATAGCAAATATAAAATACACTGATAATAGGGTAAATGGAGTCGACCTGATATATCAAATATTACTACATTTGAGACGTGCCGCTTCCGGATACGCGGCAAATTGCCACGTATCCGCCAGCGGCACTTTTCGAACGAGTTAACGTTCTCATATTATTACCACCACCAAATGGCGCCATAAGTGCGCTTGTCTGTTATGTTAAAACGACATTCTGAACTTTCGGGAAGGTTGTCGTACGTGGCGGCGTACAAGGAACAAGCTAAACTTAAACGGCTCGCGTCCAGGACATTATTGCGTCATACAAAAACCGCAGTAAGTACTGGAGGTCCTAAGGTCCAAAATCACATGGCAGCACACAGGAAATTCTTTACTCATTGTCCCTACCAGCAAGAGGCATAGATTTTCATAAGCCCCTGCGACTGCGACTCATGAAAGTCTATATCTCGTGCAGACGCTATATGCCGGCTGTCTCATCCTCATGGACATGCGCAAGATCCGATAATGGACGATTGGGATCACTTGGTGATGGAACTAAGACGCCATTGGGTATTGCCGTCTCGTAAGGATGATCTCCCTTGATTGAGGGATTCTGGGAAAGGTCAGGTTCACTCAATCCCCCTGGCCAGCCTGCCCGGATATCTTTGCACAGTCCTCTGGAGACTCCTCTCAGTCCCTTGGTCACACCAAGTGTCCCCGCGGACTTTCATTTGCGACAGACACAGATGTTAACGAGCCTTTGCAGCCGATTTAAGATCACAGAATGCAATATACATTCTCAAGATCCCCTTGACCCACTCAGTCCCTTGGCCATACAACGCAGATAGAGACACAGATTCTCACGCGTCCCCGCGGACTTTCATTTTGCAACAGGCATAGACCACCTTCAGCCTTGGCAGCCGGTTCAAGACCACAAACAGGGAGTATAGATTCTCATGAGATTCTAGTGCTGTTGTTATCACGTATGTATATATATAATGCTGATATTTCCGAGGGCGTCACAGTGCAGTTAGATGTGCGAAGAATCAAATAAACAAACTAAAGTAAATAAACTATTTTTGTTAAAATCTGAATTTTTTGGCCTTTGACATGTACGCGAAAACTCTCTTCCTAAACGAAGGCAGGCTTTTAGTTAGCTGCAAATGTGAAGGAAGTGAGTTCCACAGATATGCACCCGAGTACGAAAGGCTAGATTTAAATAGATCAATACTTAGGTACTCTTTGGCTCTCAATGGCGAGACATTTTCTGGAGGTGCCTTGACTAAATAGCTTAGAAAATTAGAATGGGGTTTTTTCCGTTCAGGGCCTTGTGCGTCAGCACGCACTT
The DNA here is from genome assembly GCA_036245525.1 of Semisulcospira habei. NCBI lineage: Eukaryota > Metazoa > Mollusca > Gastropoda > Semisulcospiridae > Semisulcospira > Semisulcospira habei. The sequence continues at coordinate 220,254,215 of BTPG01000001.1, read as the reverse complement.
GTTGGTCAAAACGTGTTTCTTTAGTGGAAGGAGCCCGGTTGCCTCGAGCCCATCATCAGAGGTTAAACAGGGGATAGGATTAATCAGTTTAACTGCGCGTTTGTACAGCAAGGTAATCCTCTGAAGATAAGCCTCGCTGCAGCGGTCCCAAGCAGTCGAGGCGTAGTCAATGGCATACAAGGTGGAAATGAAACTCGTTAGTGGTAATTTGCGTGCCGCTTGGCAAGGCATAAAGATTATGTCTGCTGTCAACAATGCCAACGATACACATAAATCAGTGGAAGATCGGTCTTGCGGGCTTCAGTGACGATACGTTGCCTGATGCACTTAATTCCTTTTTTAGCCGTTTCGAAACACGTGATTTTTCGTCTGATGTAGCTGATCTGAGGCAGTCACTGGGACACACGATGGCTCTATTGTTATTCAGTGAATAAGAGAGTGTTCTGAAGTGTTTGAAAATGATTAATGTGAACAAGAGTGCCGGTCCTGATGGGATCTGTGGCAAGACGTTGAAGTTCTGTGCTGAACAGCTTAGTGGTGTTTTTCAACACCTTTTCCAGCTCTCCCTAGATACCTGATCTATTCACGGCCCTCCGCATGGAAAACCTCAACGGTCATTCCACTTCCCAAGAAAGATAACCCAAAACAACTGAACGACTTCCGACCAGTTGCATTAACCTCCCTTCTCATGAAAAACGTTGGAGAAGATTGTCCGAGCTTTTGTTTTGTCTGCAACTGAAAGTAAAATGGATCCATTGCAGTTTGCTTACCGGGCGGGAAAGGGTGTTGAAGATGCCAAGCTGTTTATTCTAGACAAACTGTGCACTCATCTGGAGAGACCCGGTGCACATGCCAGAATCCTATTTGCTGACTTCTCCTCTGCGTTTAATACCATGCAGCCACACCTGTTAGCCCAGAGATTACTGTCTAATTTCAACCTTCACCCACAGTTTGTTTTGTGGATTACAGATTTCCTTATCGGTAGACCACAACGTGTTTTGGTTAATGGTCACTTCTCTAGTAGGCCTACTTTTGTCACGTGCACCGGGTCCCCCCAAGGGTGCTGCTTGTCTCCACTCCTTTACATGCTGTACACTGACGATTGTAGGAGTTGTCATACATTGTCAAGTTTTCAGATGACAGCGCCTTACTTTCCCTTCAGCAAGGGTCATCTGATGAACATGGACCCTCATTGACTGACTTTGTTCAATGGTGCGATGACTCTTTTTTAGAGCTTAACGTGGGTAAGACATGTGACCTTATTGTTGATTTTAGGATGAGCAAGCAGGATCACACTGAGTAAGACTATTATACATGATAAAGAAGTTGCCATTGTCCAGAAGTATAAATACTTAGGCACCATCTTCGATGATAAACTGAATTGGGATGACAATACTGAAACTGTTGAGAAGCAAGGCCAACAAAGATTGTATTTTCTGAGAAAGCTGAACTCTTTATCTGTTGATAGGACCATTTTAACTTTGTTTTACAAATCTTTCTTAGAAAGCGTCCTGACTTTTTCGTTCATTTGCTGGTTCCCAAATCTTAGTGTTAAAAACAAAAACAGCCTTCAGAGAATTGTTCATCTCAGCTCAAAGATCATTCGGGAAGAACAGAGAAGTTTAGCCGTGTTCTGCGATCGTCAGATTGTAAGAAAAGCTACTTCCATCCTGGCTAGTGATGCTCACGTGATGAAAGACCTCTTTGAATTGCTCCCGTCTGGCCGCCGATACAGACAACCATCATGTAAAACCAACCGCAGGAAACTGTCTTTCATTCCTGTTGCCGTCCGACTCTTAAATAGTCTACACAGCTGTTAAAAGTGTGTGTGTGCGTGTGCATGCATGTGTGTGTGTGTGTGTGTGTGTGTGTGTGTGTGTGTGTGTGTGTGTGTGTGTGTGTGTGTGTGTGTGTGTGCTATACAGCTGTTTCATCGCGTGGGTATCGCTGGCCCGGATGGACAGATGTAGAGGGTGTAAGTGGAAAGTAAGACATTAATGTGTTCGCTGATAATGTCGTTAATAATGCTCTTTAAGTTTTAAATAATGTTTAGTAATTGTATCAGTTTAGAGTTTTAATATGTCTTAATATTAGTATTATAAGTCTTACAGATTTAGCATATTAATATCAGGTACAAATGGGATATTAGAATGTCCTGATGTTAATTAATGTTTATTGAATGACTTTTATTTGATTGTTACCCCCGTCCACACAAATGTAATTGCCCTTTAAGGGATAAATACAGTTATGTGAATTGAATTGAATGTGTGGCTTTATGTAAAAATAATTTGCGCGTTTTGAGGTTAATAATAGACTTAAGTTTTTACAACAGGAATATATTTTGGGGGCTATAATTTTTCCCAGCTGTATTAAGTGGGGTTGCCAGCATAGCTGTTCATCAACAGTCACCCCTAGCAGTCTAAGCTCCTTGACTTGCTTGATTAGAACAGGATCAAATGATAGATTAAGTAGAGGAGGGCGCAGCTGATGTTTTTGTCTCGTTGTGAGAAGCATGCTTTTTGTTTTGGATGGATTAACAAGCATTTCATTGTTTCTACACCACTGGGAGACCTCTTGAAGAGTATGTTGAAGAGTGTTTGATATTTCGGGTACAGTTTTCCCGCCCGCATGAAGAGTTAGTTAGTTAGTTAGTTATTTGGGTTTAACGCCGAGCAGGCGACTAAGGCCATCTCACGGCGGGATGGGTAAAAATCTGGTCAGCCAGACTAAAAGCAAGGTCTTAAGACAAGATGTAAATATAGATTAAAAATCTCAGGCTAAAATGTCGCACGTGTCTTTAAAAGAAATGTCTACAGACTCTCAAAAAGGGCAAATAAAAAAGATTCACATAGTCTATGAATGCTCAAATCTTGTTAAAAATATTGCAGGCTCGCAAGAAATTGAAGATTTTGTCCGGGGGAACATCCCGGAACAAAACCTTCAAGGAGTCTGCTGTAAAGTGTTTATATCTGGTGTCAATTAGGTCAGCACAATACAGCAAAAAGTGTCGAACAGAAAACTGCTCATCACAGGCTCATCACCATGGACGCTCATCCTGTTTAAGTAAGTAAGAGTGCGTAACATACGTGTGCCCGATGTGGAGCCGAGCAAGGACAGTCTCCTCACGGCGGCTGCCGCAGCGGAAAGGTAGACTGTCAGACAACTTAGGAAGAGCTTCATGAAGCTTGTTCCCTTCCTCTTTGTCCCACTCGGACTGCCACTCGCGGGCTATGTACGCAATAATCACAGGTTTAAAATCACTATAGACAGTCTGTGTGTCAGGGACAGGGTCACTGCGGGCACTGTTGGCAGCAGAATCTGCGATTCTGTTGCCTTCGATGCCCACATGGCCTGGGACCCAAATAAAAATGATGTCATAATATTCCTTCATCAAGTCTGCGTAAAGCTCTCTAATCTGCACCAGCAGTGGATGGTCTGTTCCCGCGCCCTGAAGGGCCTGCAGGGCAGAAAGAGAGTCAGACAGAATCAGGAAGTTCCTTTCCCGAGACTGATAGGCATGCTTGAGTGCCAGCAGAATTGCATGCAGTTCTGCACTAAATACAGAGGAATGGTCAGGGAGACGGAGCTTAAATGGGCGTTTAGGATGGCGAGAGGACACTGCAGCCGCAGCCACCCTCCCATCCTCAGACTTGGACCCATCCGTATAAAGACGACAATAGCCAGGAAAAATTGAAAGGAGTTCATTGAGGCTCTGTTGGTATATGGCTGGTGGAGTACAATCCTTCTTGTGGGCGGTCAAGTCCAGCAAGATGTCAGGAACTGGTAGTAGCCAGGGTGGAGTGACGTGTTGCAGAGATTCCGAAACTTTGTCCAGGTCCACTCCGGCCGCCTGCAGATGAGGTCGGACACGGAAGGAAAGTGGACGGACAGCTCCCGGATGGGCATCGTAAATCTCTGCAAACGACGGGTTAAAAACACAATCATAGGCAGGATTGTCTGGATGGGCCTTCAGCTTCAGAACGTAGCTGAGCATGAGGCGAATGCGGCGGAGCCCGAGAGAAGGCTCCCCTGCCTCTGCATACAGACTAGGAACTGGAGATGTCCTGAAGGCTCCCAGACATATGCGCAGACCTTGATGGTGAATTGTGTTCAGACGCTGTAGAACAGACTTTGAAGCCGAACCATATACCACAGAGCCGTAATCCAGTTTGGACCGAACAAGGGCCCGGTACAGTCGAAGTAAGACAATGCGGTCTGCACCCCAGTCAGTACGACCAACGACACGAAGAATGTCGAGGGCCTTCTGACAAGAGGTTCTAAGGTAGGTAACATGGTTGCAGAAGGTCAATCTTTTGTCAAAGATGACCCCCAGAAACTTTGCCTCTTCGGCCACCTGAATTGGCACTCCAGCAATGCTCAGGGTAGGTTTTGGAAAAAATTTCGTCTGGTTAGTAAAATGCACACAGATTGTCTTGGAGGGCGAGAACCTGAATCCGTTGAGAGACACCCACCCCTGGATGCGATCAACGCACAGCTGCAAGCGCCTCTCAAGGGACGCAAGTCCTCGACCTCGTGCACACAAAGCAAAGTCGTCCACAAACAAAGAGCATTCAGAATCATCCTTGACGGCCTTTACAGTGTTAAATTTATTTTAATGCTAAATAAAACAGGAGATAGAATGCTGCCCTGCGGGACACCCATCTCCTGTTCAAAGGAGTCGGAGAGGGTGGAGCCCACACGGACATGGAACGACCTGTTAGACAAAAAATTGTGAATAAAAACAGGCAGGTGCCCTTTAAAACCCATGTCCGACAAATCAGACAGTATACCATACTTCCAGGTAGTGTCATATGCCTTTTCAAGATCAAAGAAAATTGCATAGACATGCTGCTTGTTGACAAAAGCATCTCGAATAAAAGACTCAAAGCGAACTAGATGGTCAGTTGTACTACGGAAGCGCCGGAAACCGCACTGGAGGTCTGTGATGAGACCACGTGACTCAAGATGCCACACCAGTCGGGCATTGACCAAGCGTTCCATAGTCTTACATAAACATGATGTCAAAGCTATTGGCCGGTAGTTGCCCGGGTCGGAAGGATCCTTACCCGGCTTGGGGATTGGCACAACCACAGCCTGGCGCCAAGATGGCGGAAAACGACCAGTTATCCAGATATGGTTAAAGGCCTTGAGAAGTACAAGGAGTGAATCCTCAGGCAGATGAGTTAGGAGCTGATAATGGATGGTATCTAATCCAGCAGCAGAGTCAGTACATTTCTGCATGGCTTGCTGCAATTCTGAAAACGTAAAGGGGGCATTATAGTCTTCCGAGTTATCTGATATAAAATCACAAGCACAAGATTCTCGCTTCTCCTTCTCTCTCTGGAAGAAAGGTGAATAATGCTCTGTTGAAGAATTATGGGCAATGGTGGAGGCAAGCAAATTGGCCACAGCCTTTTTATCTGTGACCAAACTGGCACCATCTCTAAGATGGCCGACAGAAGCCGAGCCACCCCTGCCCCTAATTCTTCGAACAGCCTTCCAGACTTTTTGGGACGGAGTCCTAGAAGATAAAGATGAGACGAAGCGTCTCCAGGAAGCACGGCGTTCGCGTTTAAAAATGTAACGGGCTTTTGCCCGCTGTCTTTTAAATGTTAAAATATTTGCTTGCGACGGATTACGAAAAGCACGTCGCTGAGCAGATTTGCGTATTTTTTGGGCCTTGCGGCACTCTTCATTGAACCATGGTACTCTCGGCTTCCGAGGGACTGATGTAGAAGTTCTAGGGATGGTTTCACCTGCTACGTCCAACAAAATCAAAGTAAAACAAGAAACAGGTTCTTCAGCTGACATGACCACCTCGTAAGACGAGACTGACAGAGGGAGGCGAACAGAGGCCAGTTAGCTTTCTTGAGATTCCAGCGCCCCACCGGCGAATCCTCCTCACAGCTGACCGATGACAGAACTACTGGGAAGTGGTCACTACCACACAGGTCGTCGTGAACCTTCCAGTCAAAGTCCAGCATGAGAGAAGGATCACACACAGTGAGGTCTAGAACAGAACTAGATCCTGAACCTGAGTTAGAGTATGTAGGTGAGCCATCGTTAAAGACACATAGGTTAAGTTGAGAAAAAACATCTTCTAACATCTGACCTCTGCCATCATAGTGGTCACTGCCCCAAAGGTGAGCGTGACCGTTAAAATCCCCCATGAGAATAAAGGGAGGGGGCAGTTGATCTACTAAGTTAAAAATATCATTGCTACTGACCCGCAGTGATGGTGGCAGGTAAATACTGCATACGGTTATGGTCTTCTTCAAGGTAACCCGAGCTGCGACAGCCTGAAGACAGGTGTCGATGCTAACGGGGCTACTTAAAATTTGGCTACTAATGAGAAGAGCCGCTCCACCCAAGCGCCTCTCCGAATCAGAGCCTTTGTGTATAACGTTAAAACCATTAAAGGATACATGGTCAGAAGTCTTCAGGTAAGTCTCCAGAAGAGATATTACTGAGGGGTTATAGAACTTGACAAAAAGACGTAATTCCTCAAAGTTAGCTTGAAAACCACGACAATTCCACTGAAGCATAGAGTACATGATTATGTCTTATCTGGGGGTGAAGAGTTTTTACCCCCTTTTTCCTTTACCTTGGAAGGAGTTGAAGAAACAGAGGGGGGCCGGCTCCCGGGCCTCCTCTGGTTCTTCGGAGATGAAGGGGGTGGAGCTGCCGCAAAATCAGCAACGACAACTTCCACTCCCTCCATCCGCTCCTCCAGTGCAGCATATTTGTTTTGAAGGGGGACATCAGTGCTCCCCTTCTGGGCCCGTGCGCACAGCGGTCCCATAGATTTCTTAGACCCCCGGTCCTGGGCAGCGTTCCTGCCGCTAGAGTGAGCGTCCTTAGAAGGCTGACCAGAGCCAGAAGCCTTTGGAGTTGACTGACTAACAGGTCTGGGTGGGGGCTGAGGCTTAGGGGCAACAGAAGGCGGCACAACCGTACCGGCAGTGTCCGCCCTCTGCGTTCCCTGGCTCCTATTCACCACCGGAGGAGGGTTACTCTCCAGGGGCGAGATGAGCCGAGGCTCCGCCCCCAACCAAGAAGTTGGGGTCTGACATGAAAAGTCTTTGGTGGGGCGCTGGCCTGCCACCGCTGCACTGAAAGTATATACTGAGGTGTTAGAGGTTGGGGCAGCCGCAGCTGCACCAGAGCCTTCAACCAGTTTTTTGGCATCTAGAAATGACAGTCCCTTCTCCACACGCACCTGCTGAATCTTGCACTCGGATATCCAACGAGGGCATTTCTTATCCGAAGCCATATGCGCCCCCTGGCAATTCACACACAGGGGGGTGGCTGTGCAGGACTCAGCAGAGTGTCCGGGCTTAGTGCAACGGGCGCATGAAGCCTCTGCCTGACGGCATGTCTTTTGCCCATGGCCATACTTTTGGCACTTAAAGCACCGGAGGGGGAGAGGGACGTACTTTTTCACTCTCAGGGAGTAGTAACCTCCCCAGATGGTAGTAGGAGGGGTGGGGTGCCAAACGTCAGGATGATGGTAGGGAGACGGATCTCCCCACCACCTCGCTTGGAAGCGAAGCGCCTGACGTAAGTCACCCCCTGAGACTTAAGGTTCCGTACAAGTTCATCTTCCGACAGTTCTGCCAAAGCTTGATCTTTGATTACGCCTCTTGACGAATTCATAGTCTTGTGGGGTGTGACCTCCACCGGAGTGTCTCCGATGGAAGAGAGCCTCAGTAGCCCGCTGGAGTGTGCCCGGGTACGGCACTCCACCAGCAAGTCACCAGACCTGAGGCGCTGGGCGTCAGGCCTGCCAACACGGCTCCTGAGGGTCTCCCCCACCAGAAAAGGATGCAGCTTAGTAACAGGTTTCTCCTTCACCTTGCTATGGACAATGAGGAAGCGAGGCCATACGGCCGACGCCTGAGGAGTCGCTTCCTCACAGTCCGAGTCACTGTCATGTTCAATGTTGGTGGCTATGTGCCGCTTCTGTGCAAGTTTGGTTTTTTTTGTTTTATCCATATTATAATAGTAGAGATATTCATCCCCCGGGGGTCCCCGCCCGCCACCGAGCCCAACAAGGGAAAGTGCAAATGTCGGCGGGTCTCCAGCCGACGCACAATGGAGACTGCCCGAAAGATATACTCAAGGGGGTAAGCCCGATTGAACCGTTTGAGCCACGGCCTTCTATCACACTGTTGAATGCAGGGGAATACTGGCGTAAAGCACCTAATCAGCAGCAGAAGCTATAGCATGGTGCTCCGTATATCAACCCGCATGTCAACAGTGGGATAGGGCTCAACGTGACAAGAGCCGATTGACTAGGCCGGTACGACTAGCCTCCCGTTTAGGTAGAAGTCAAGGCCGAAGTGGAGTGTTGGCACCAGTGAGCCGCAGCCCAAAGGGAACCTCAGCCACCAGGATCCTCTTCTCCCCCGACACGGGTCTCCAAGCACGGCAAACACTTGGGATCCAAAGGACCAAAAAGTCACGAGTATTTTTAAGGACCAATCCAACATGGTACAACCTGGGTTAGCACAGCTCCTTAAAAACCGGACCAGTGAAAAGGCTGAACAACATATCTGCTGACATCAAGTCCTAATCCTGGACAAAGATGGCACCCGTCTGCTAGCCCATTCAGTCAGGGACTGAGTGGACTACCCACCCACGCCACGTGGAGGCCGGTGCCGGGTAGGCTCATGAAGAGTTGAGTCATCGGTGAACACGTCACACTCGGTATTAGGACTGGATATATGTAATGGTAAATCATTTATAAACAAGCAGAATAGTAGAGGTCCTAGGATGGATCCCTGGGGCACTCCGATCTCAACCTACATTTCAGAAGAGTGACTACCATTGACGTATATAGTTTGAATTCTCCCTAGAGAGAGAGAGAGAGAGAGGAGAGAGAGAGAGAGAGAGAGAGAGAGAGAGAGAGAGAGAGAGAGAGAGAGAGAGAGAAGGTCTTCGCAGTCCGCCCTACGTTGTCTTGTCACATTTCAAGTAATGGGCACTGAAAAGCGTCGCCACCAATGTCCACAACGTCAGGGTTGAACCATGGTCTCTAAGACACATATTCAGCTAATGTGTTGCCGCTCAAATTCTACAAACATTCTCAGAGACCCCAGCACGCAAGTTGTAATGAAATGTCAACACTAATTTGCACAGGCAGTACCATTGCCTCAGAATTTCTCAGTAGAGGTTTCCCTTTAACCCTGCGGCTGTCAGTAGCGCTATTTGTCAAGGTGACTCCTGCAGGAGTCACCTTGACGAAATGCACTACTGACAGAGGAAGGGTTAATCAGGTCAGACAGGGCAGACTAAACCGAATGCTAGCGCATGTGATCAGGATGCCATGAAGGAATCAATGCACGGAAAAAGTGTGCTATCTGCTTCCTCGTCGATCATCGCTCGCATAATCCAAAATAGCCAGTCGTATCTGACACAAATTCTCACTACCTGCGGCTGCAGGGCGCATGGAAATCTACGTCTCTTGCAGGCGGATCAGGGAGAATGAGCGAACTAAGTATCGTGTGTGGTGTATGATCTGATTTTGATATAGGAATCTCTCCTGCTGATCAACGAAAATAATGGACCTACCATAAACACCGAATATTAACTCATTCGAGACGTGCCGCATCCGAACACGCGGCCTTAGGCCGCGTGTCCGGATGCGCCACGTTTCGAATGAGTTAAACTATGATGAACACATTTACATTGAGGAAAACTGGCGCACACTGGTGAGAATCCCAAGAAAGCATTTCCAGCAACAGAGCCAAGGGCACCACACAATCGATCAACTCCGTAGCAAAGGTGCTGGGAAAGGCAGCAGGCGCTGGGCAGACTTGATTGTACATTGGTTGTACATTGCTTAACGTCCAGACAGCAACAAGGCTTTCTCAGGACGTGCCTGCACTGCTTGT